>CM042543.1:12503259-13103259 GCA_023630585.1 Cranoglanis bouderius
CAATTTTCATGTCTTTCATTACTTTAAATGTCTTTTTCAGAGCTACAAGATATACAAGATGTGAAGTCAATGAGAAGGGTTTTCACACACACACACACATACAAATATATAGGACAAAGGTAGAACTATTATTTTACCAACAGGCAGACTCATCTGACAAAGATAAATGAGGATCATTGGATTCTCGTCTCTGTGAATCCACCACAGAGCAGTGGGACCTGGGTGCCTACTAAGGTGTTATTAGTTGCGAGAGCTTCCTCAAAGGGCAAGCCATTTAAAGAGTCATTTAAAATAGACCTTTAATTACAGGCCCTGTCTCTTCCTCTGTTAGTGTAGGAATAGTTTGTGACTCCGCAGCATGAAACTGCCACCGCTTGACAAGCATGACCTTGGCTGAATCACTTTTAGCTACATTTTCCAGTTCATGATAAGAGCCTGACTACTATTGAAAGACAGCAGGAAGAAATAAAGGAAAAAGAAAAAACAATTAATTGCCTGAGTATTAGCAGTCAATTTAGATCAGTAACATACTATGTCCCCTGCCTGAAACAATGATAAATAATTACAACACAACTCAATAAAATCGTATCATAAGACACTGGGACATCGTATAACTGGCCTATTTGTCTTTTTTCTTCTTCTAGCTATCCATGAGTATCACTACCGTTAAAAAAAACACTTTTAGGGAAAAAAAAAAAAAGTTTTGTTTGATTTGAACTACACAAATTTCTCAGGCATAGCTATTTCTCAAACAGAAATGGCTATTTCACCCATCCTAACCACCAGGGGCAGTACCTTCTAGTGCTCACATACACAGAGAGCTTCCAACAAATTCATGAAGTGAAATATGATGATAGTATTTGTGACATACACACACACACACACAGTACAGTGCAAAAGTTTTAGGCACATGCAAAGAAATGCTGTAGAAATGAAATGTTTCTACATTTTTTTTTTTAAATACCATAAAGAGCAGTAAACAGTAGTAAATGAAACAAAGTCAATATTTGGTGTGACACAAAAATAAAAATAAAAAAATAGTAGTCTCCGGTACAATTTGTGCAGTTTTATAAGGAAATGAGCTGGTAAGGTTTATTGAGCATCTTGCAGAACCAGCCACAGTTCTTCTGGAGACTTTGACTTTCACATTTGCGTCTTATTTTTGCAGCAAAACCCAGCAGCCTTCATTGTGTTTTTTTTTTTGTCTGAAAAGTGTCTTACATAACATGCTGCTTTCTTTAATGACATACATTTTTCTGTAACATTTAATTTTGTGCTAGAAAACTAATGTTTGGGAATCTAAAATGTTTTTGTACTGACTTGATAATGTAGACGTCATAAAATAAAAAAATCTATAACTTTGTATTTTAAAAAAAAAAATAGGGCGCCTAAAACTTTTGCACAGTACTGTGTATGTATGTACATTATATTTTAATCAAATAAGGGACACGTTTACCTTGAAGAGGGGTTTATACTGTATAATATATTAAACCTTGAAATCTGAATCACAGTTATTGTTTGTTGAAACTTTAGCAACAAAGTTCAATGACAGTTTGACAGCTTTCTTGGCAGCGACGGAGAATAATGGTCTCCTGTGAATCTTAGCTAATGCACAGGTGCCCACCCCATCAACCATACTACTGTGCTGCACTAAAGGCTTTCTGCCTCATTACCTCCTACAAAACACTGTTAACCAAAAGAAGCTAATGGCTTGAAGATGCATTAAAGATTAAAGCAAAAATAACACACAAATGGCAAATCACAAATATCGCTTAATGTCAAAATCTGTTAAATTGTGCATGACTCCATTTAGAGTTGAAAATGAGGTAGCAAAGCTATTAAAGACAGAAGGATATGGAAAAATACAATAGAGAGTTGAGAAATCCACCCCTAAACAATGATCCATAATTTACTCCACAGTGACGCTTCTCAAAGTCAGGGTTTCCCCAGAAATGTTTTACTGAAGTACTGCTGAACTGACTTTTAAAAATACCCTTGCAGTCTTGCTGAAGAAGCTAATTCAAAGCTCTATCCACAGACAGGACATTAAAGAAGCCAGAGTGCTAGAGAGAATCATTCACTGCGGCAGAGGCAGTGTTACAAATGAATAGAGAAATCATATAGCTGGACCTGGGGAATTAGGAATTACAAGCTACCCACAGACCTTTGGGTTTAATGGCAAAAGACAAGGTTGTTTTAACACTTTGATTAAATGCTGATCAGCGGTCTCCCCTATTGTATTACAGCTTGTCAAACAGCACAAACTGAAGCCAAGCATGCCCTCTGGGTACTGGCTCATGCAGTGCATTATGAGAACAGAGCACAGCAAAAAACAGCTTATAACTGTGGTAATATCACTAGTATACTGTCATACACAACTACTGGGGGGGGAAATAAACATAGGAAAAAACAGACAAGCAAAAATAGATATGTTAAGCATGTTAATACTGGACCACTACCAAGCAAGTAAAATGTCACCAGAATTTAGCACTTTGCAGTCCCTCCAGGATTCTGCGATTACAGAAATGATTGCAAACTCAAGGAAACTCTGCAATATTTGGAGGAGCTTGCAATTTTTCAAAATGAACACTGATTTTCTGCAGATCTGGGCCAAGACGCATCATGTGACATCATCACAACACACATTCAGCCGAAGCCCCCTTCGTTTCACGTGCGTCGAAAATGAGTACAGCTGAACAGTCCCTCCAGGATTTTGCGATCACAGAACTTAATGCAAAATCAAAGAAACTGGAGCTTGCAATTTTTCAAAATGACCACTGATTTTCCGAAGATTTGGGCCAAGACACGTCATGTGGCAACAAAGCCCCCTGCGATTCACATGCGCCGAACATGAGTGCAGCTAAAAGGTCTCATTTACCAACAATCACAATCAAAACAATTTTGTGCAATTGCATTTTCGCTAAACTCAGTTTTATGGGAGAAAAAAAAAAGAAAGAAAAAGCACAAAAAATTCAGCAAGTTGCATCACACATTTTGAAAAAAAGCCACAGCAAAATCGAGCATTTTTTGACCACAACAATCACAAAAAACTCCATGAAATCCTGTATGGATTGACTATGACCTCAAAGATGGAAATTATAGTTAGGGGAAGGAGGAAAGATGCTGACTGCATGCCCCTGAAATGTAAGCAATGATTTAAGGTATCCAAGTGGGAATTCTGAGATCCCAGCGAGACAAATTGGTCTCACTATTTTAACGAACATACAGTCTCACACTCACGTGAACAATAGAATGTGGCATACAGAAGCAACACTGGAATGACATGAAATGAAACTGTTGGAAAGAAAGTGAGGTTGCAGATGCAAATGTGTACAGCTTTTAAAGATTTTTTTTCCCCTTCTGGACCTAGGGAAACTTTTCTAATCTCTGCACCAAAAATAATACAAAAATCAAACATCTGCACCTGCTGTATTCACTGCACTCTGTCCCCGCCTGTATTCTGAGCATTCCTCTTCACTCCAGGCAAAAACATCAAAACCCCCACACACAGCACTAGAGCTGACTATTCTCCCTCTAGCTATCTCATCTAATGTTAGCACTCCAAGTCTTACAACCTCCTGCTGTTGCTCTCTTTATAATGTGAAAATGATCCACTACTTCTTAAGAGATCACAGTGAATATGCTTAGACAATTGTAATATTAGTGGTGAAGAAATCATTTTAAAATATGAGAAGACCTTGATGAATGTGCTGTGACCTTCCTGAACTCCGTCTTTCCCCATCTGTCTGTACCCGTTTCAGCATACAGGTCCAGATGTGCTTGGACAGATCTCAAATATGTTAACTTCTAAGCAGGTCCAAGAATGAGACACAAGCCTTCAACCGTTTTACATTAAGCGGCTTTCCTTTTCGGTCTCCACATCATTATTTTCTGAGGCAAGACAACGAGCAATCTGCACAACACTGTAAACAGGTGTGGGCAAGCATGTGTGCGCAATTTAGAGAAAGTAATTACAATCAAGCTGTGGACACAGAGGAAAAATAAACAGGTAATTCCCTGCAAGAGATAAATACACACATGCACAGCAAGATCAATAATTATGTTCTGTACTTCATCGGTATAATGTACATAAGCATATACTTGAATAAGTTCCTCATGGAATGGAGAAAACATCACATAACATGAAGCGAATTGAAAAGACCGTCCTGTTTCGTGTGGCTGATATCACTGCTTGGCCATCTGCTCCTTTTAAAGCAGACTTTGGGCTCGTTAAAAAGATTTCGCAAAGCGACAACTCCAGCAACGACCAAAATAAAGATAACTGCTCAATCTGCTCAATTTACATGCTGCAGACCTGACAGACAAGTGAAAATGCAGGAGGATCTGAATAATATTTGTGTGGTAAGAATATAGTTCTGGATTAAAAGGGACAGGAACCAGTTGTCACAACATCTACAACAGAAAGACAGACATCTGGTGTGGCTGCGTGTGTTTCGTCAACTTCTTAATAAATAATTAATCAGCATCACCAATATGGACAGGTTACTGGATGTGAGATGAGGTTGGGTAGATTCCTGAACAGCATGTCTTTATAGTACTACATTAAGAGAGAGGTTGAAATTGTGGTGAACAAACCACATATTAGCACTGATGAGCTCTGGCTTTCTACAGATTTGCTTCTATTGATAAAGCATTCAAACATTATTTGCACTCCATTTTTTTTTCCATTACACGTTTACTTGCTTATTCAGCAGCACTTTTCCAAGTTGCTTGTAAATTACGTGCTATAATTACTTACTGAAGGGATGCTGCTTTGGGAGTAAGAAACTGTAAAACAAAAGACTCACTGGAACAAACCCAAAGAAGTGAACAGTGAGGAGGCTTACTCAAGATTGTTACTCGAGAATGCAGAGCAAACCTCCAAACCAAATCTGTAGTCTTCTCAAGTGTGCACTTAGCATACGTTTTTCCATCCTCCCCTAGATCCTTAATATTAGCATGCGAGGTGATTAGCATTTGGCTTTTCATCTCCACGAGCTTCACATCACTGCCTAAGTCAGACAATCATTTTCATGCCTTCTTTCTGAAGTCTTCCTAAGACATTCACTAAGGCACTGCATATCTGATGGAGTTTCAGTCTGGCGATTGGAATGCTTGGCAGCCCGGCTGAAACAGAAAACATGAGCTAACACATCAGACAGACAGACAGCGCCCTTGAGTGGGGTCACAGGACTATCAGGATGTGGAGAATTGAAGTGATATTTTTCCCCAGCTGCCCTTTGCAATATTATTTTCCTCTGTTACAATGAGCAGAGTCGTTAAATTAAAAAGGAAGTAAAGGATGTGCTTGGATAATATTTCCTTCCTTGGAAAATATTACTGAAGGAGCTGGAAGAGCAAGACTTCAGATTGAGGGGGGAAAAAAAAGTTTGGCATTCTAAGCTGGACTAAAGCATGACTAAAAGAATAAAAAGTAGTTTGCAATTCAACAGATCCTGGGTCCCAGAGCTCGGGCTACTACCCGTGTGTAGTTTTCCATATTTTCACCGTGTTTATGTGGGTTTCCTCTCACCTCTCAAGAACTGGGTACACTAAACTGCACCTAGGTGTGAATGTAGATGTGCATGGGGCACTTTAATGGACTGGTGTCCCATCGAGGGTGTATTTCCACTGTGCACTCAGCTCCCAGGACAGGCTCCAGATCTACCTCAACCCTGACCACGAGAATATGCTTACTGAAGATGAATGAATGAATGTAGTCTGTAGTTTATATTGTGTAGTTTAGTGAACACTGGTGTCTAAAGCAGACATCAACAGATTTGTGAGCTAAAAAAAACAAACATCTTAAGTAGCCAAATATACGACATGTTTTAGCTGAACTGCAAAAAAAAAACAAAAAACTGTGGCACATTTTAGAAAGGTCACCACCAGAATGAACCCCCTTCAATATTAGACCAGTGACCAATCAAAATATGTACTTTACATACTGGCACAGTGATGTCCGAGCTGTCAGGGAAGGTCTAAGAGGTTCCCATCAGTGCCCTTCAACAGAAATACCAAAGTCATAAATGTCAGGGCACCAAGCAGGCCACTGAAGGAGGAGGCTGTCAGTGCCATGCAGTGCCTTGTCTGCAGCTTCAGCTCAATGTGAGCAGCTCTCAGAGAGAAATGCCTGTTATAATCCTGTCTAACCTTTAAGAGTGTCCTAAACCAACTACTGCCTGTCAACAGGAGCCAGAGCCCTGCTGGCAATAGCGCAGACACTGAGGAGATACAGGGCTTCATTTCAGCAGCTGGTTTGAGCATCACGAGCATGTGGGGAGGAGTGTGCATGCTATCCTCATGTCAGTGTTCTATGGACCGTATCTCTGTAGGCCATTAAGCAGACTATAGTGCTCTTTGTTCTTACAATGAGCAAACATAATGCTCATCAACGCAAATTGACGGTCAGCCTCCTAACAGCCCATTTACTGTATACACAAAACATGTTCGCATACATAATGTGTTCAGTGAATGCCCCTTACATGTCATTAGTAATGAACTGAACAAATGGCTGCAAGGTGTATAAAAAAAAAAAAAGAAGAGAAAGAAGCCGTGTGAACACAAAAGTCTCCAAATAGTCTTTTATGAACGCATAAATAATTTATACTCTGCAACTAGCCATTCCATATATGACACTGTGAAAAATAAATAAACTGCCATTGTATTTGGTAGAAATGCACTTTTATTGACAGCTCCAACCTTGTGTCTAACTTTATATCTAGATATCTCACACCGTCTCAGAAAAATAAGAGTTTGGAGGCAACAATACAACCACCTGAATGCAGTAGCCGTTCATAACTGGGCTAGAAGTGAGGTGTTACAGGGTAGCGCGGGAGCATATGGCATTTTCAGGGCCCTGGTGGGCAGCAGCCCGAGTCCCTGCCTTCCTGCTGGGTTTGTGTGGGAACAGTATGAATAAGTCCAGCTGTTGCTCTGGGTGACCTTCATTAACACAAACACTGGCACCAGTCACAGCCAGACACTGTGCAATCTTTACCAAAGCTCCAGCACTGCCAGCCGAGCCGTCCAAAAGGCCCCTGACAGATCAATGAGTCTAATAGCTTATTACTGGGGGAGTTATTCAGTGCTTTTCAAATCATTGACCATGCAGTGATTGTATTAGATGGTAATAATGGTGTAAAAAAAAAGCAATTATTGGTTTCACAAAGAAACATTCTGAGTGTATTAAACTACCATTACTCAATGCTCCCTCCACAAAATATATCATCTCTGCCACTGACATGAAATGTAGTCCTCAAAGTAGGCAGATACTTTTCTTCAAATACAAAATATGTCTGATTTTAACCACCGCCTCAAACAAGAAGTAATTTGATTTGAGAATAATTTGTCATTAAGATTTGACAACATGTGGAAGGAATAAAAGGGAAAAAATGACTTCCCTGGGCATTGGAGACAAAAACAGAGACACCAATAGCCGTCTAATTAAATTTATTGTCTGGAGGGAGGCACTAGCCAGGATGTTTAGCCAACAAATGAAATCCTATAACAGTCTTATGTACATCAAATAACAGACAACAAATTGAAGTTCAAGGGTAACTCGTTAATGAACGAGCACCGCAGGTACTTGCAGTTGAGTTTAGAATCCATTAGCAATGGGTTTTTTTTGTTTTTTTTTGGAAGCTGTGGATGTTACACAGTACAAATTAAATAAAAGCTGCTCAGGAAAATCTGCAGCAAAGCAGTGTTAAATCTGGTAAAAACTCATCAGCATCAGCTTCTCCAACTAAATCATTCTTTAAATCACAATAAAAACAACACCAGACATTCTAAACCAGTGGTCATCAGCCCTCTTCCTTGAGATCTACCCTTTTGTAGGTTTCATCTCCAACCAAAATCCTCTAACACACCTGTTTTACTTATTCTTTTAAGGCAATGATTAGATGGCCAGGTGGGCACGATTATGGTCGGGGCTAAAATCTTCAGGAAGGCAGACCTCCAGGAACAGTGTTGGTGACCACTGTTCTAAACCAACATTTCATTCGGAAATGCTATAGTACATTTGAGATATTGCACATTCCCTTCAGGTCATTCATAGTATAAGCACCCTATTTGAATAAATAAATAAATCTATAGACCGTGTAAATGTGATACTCTATGAATTCACCTTTGCAAGATCTTCATGTTACAATATGTTAAGGAAATTCAGCTCAGAGGAAATTTCTCTCAAACATAAAATTGTATGTTTCATTCATGGTCCAAGCCAGCACACCTGCTCTAATGGAGATAGCGTTCATCTTGCTTAGTCTTCATCTATTCGCGCACTGGCAATTCATCATTCTGGGACAGTGTGAAAAGAAGCATTTCTCACCTTTTCATTCAGCAGGGAGACAAATCAGAAAGAAGGCCAACACTTCATTAATACACCACAACTGCAAGCATGTAGTACGGTCCACAGGCTGAACAGTAAGTGTTGTTATTTAAATACAAGATGCTAACAGTGATGAATAATATAGTAAAATAAATATCCTAGAAAATACATACAATTCAAAATCAACATGGTGTCATATGAAGTGATCATTTGCTAACATGGCTTGCTGCTAATATTCACAATTTAATTTAACATCTAGGTTCAGTTCCAACTACTGTAGTTCAATAATGTGAGAAGAAAAGAGAAGAAAAGTCAGATTTTTTCAGTCTGTACCACCTACACTAAAGCTTCTAAATATGTAAAATAAAGCAGGAAGAGAGAAGCAATCAGTAATAAATCCATCAGTGGTTAAGCAACCTTGGGTTGTTCTTGAGAATCGTAGGGAATCACTGGGGATTTGCATAATGTTGTGTTAATTATGTGAAAGTACTAAAGTACCACAAGTCTGCATGCACTCCCACCTCACCGAATTTAGTTTCATATCTGACTTATGCTCATTAGTTACCAACAAGCAGCTGGTGTTGCTGTCAACTGCAATGCAAAAAAAGTGACCATCCCAATTTCTATACATAAATGGCTGGAATTTTGGAAGCTTCTCAGCACATAACCTCAGTTCTGAACTTCCTGTTACCCTATGTAACAAATCAATCATTACTAGCATTATTCTTTTCCACCAGAATAATGTAATGGATCAACTTTAAACATGAAAAACGAAACAGAAGCGCACGCTTAGATTCAAAGCACCTTTTTAAAGGAGACGAGTTTTAAAGCGTGCCCGCATTATCCACCAGAATGTGTAGTAACTCGGATGAATCTGCAACGTTTAAAAATATTCTCCACCAGTTACAATTCATGTAACGAATTAAAAGATGTTTAACGTTTAAATTTATTCTCCACTTTATATAAGGAATTAGCTCGAATGGCGTGAAATATATCTATATATCTAATCAACGCGTGTTGTGATAAATATACATCAGCCATGGAAGGGAATTCATGTATGTGCACATATACATATACATAATTAACTACAACAGATTATAATTAATTATGACTATGTATGTGGTCTAGATCAGCTTTTAGGATTAGCTGTAGTATAGTTTGGAATTATGATCTCTAAAGAGGGAGTTTATCCTTCTGGCCAGGAAGGATTAACCAAAGAATTTTGTTATTAAAATTAGAGCGGGTAACCGAGATCTTATGCAGCGTAGAATTGACCCATTATGTGACCAAAACAGAGACAAATCAAGCGTGGGGTAATAGATTTTAATAACTAGATGTAACTATGGATACACACGACTAACTCTAAGCAAAACATACATATGTACATCTATATAAAAGGAAAGAAAAGGGATAGAGAGAAAGTAATGAAATAAAAGGGAATGGCAGACAAAAACACAACTAATTAGCCTTTTTCAAAACCAGCAACGAACTTAAATGTCCTGTAAACAGGGGTACAATCTTAAACGCAGATATAGATCCATTAACTATACTTGCCTGGCTTCGGTCTGAAAGTTCGCGCGAGGTTGTGTAGAGTTCGCTGGTTCGTCGTGCCGTTTGAAAAAGGCGTGGGCAGTGAGGCGGCTGCATCCTTTGTCCGGGAGAGAGATATCCTGGCTTCCTCTACCCGGGGCACGTGGCCCCGGGGGAGAGAAGCCGGAAAGAGTGTAGAAGTGAAGTTGAAGAGTGTGAGTGAAGAGAGACGGAAGAAGGTTTCAAAGCATGGTGTTTTAAAGACAACACCAACACACACGCCTCTTTGGGCTATTGGCCAATCAGGAAGTTGGATTTGTTGGCGGGATGAACTCTCTTTGTCTGGTCTCAGACCCGAATTTTCATGTCCAGGGAGGAGCTGGTTTAAACCGTATTACGTGTGAAATTAAGAAAAAGCATGAAATAATGTATCCCATTGCAATATGATATGCATAATCAATCATGGTATCGCAGGACGATTAACCACATACCAAATTCGATGGACTTATTAAGAATATCACAAGTAAAACATGGTTACAGACATTTAAAATAATATCCTAAGTTAAAACTATCTAAAATCATTATAGTTATGTTACATAAACACAATATATGCAAACATGAAAACATCACACTATTTGGACATCGAATAATTACATATAATTACATGTTACATTGAAAAGAGATTCTCCCATTGTGTGTGTGCTTTGTGTGTGTGCTTTGTGTGTGTGTGTGTGTGTGTGTGTCTGGGGGGGGGGGGGGGGGGGGTCGTGTCGCATTCCGATGGCATCTGGTGAAGACCGGAGGGGGGTTACAGGTATGGATTCATGGCTCAAAGACACAGAGAAACTTCTTTGCTAGATCCAGGCTGATTCAGAAATCAGTTTGATACGTTCAGACATTACACCTATTACTTTGCAGTTTTAAGGAACAAGCAAAAGCAGATGTTTTATCTAATTTCACTGGTTTGACTTACTGACAGACAGATAGATAGACTTTTTCTAAAACACAATTTAAAAAAAGTAAATCACTGCATTTGATTTGCAAATATAGATATACAGTTTATCCTTGCAGACAGATGATGAGTGGAGCCTGTTGGACACTGCTTTACTGTAGCACAACATCCAGTTTAATTTTCCTAGTAGATGGCAAGGCTTTCATCCCATGAGTAGCAAAGCTAAAACAGGCTGGGTGGGTGGATGGATGGATAGATAGATGTACTGCAATGATCCCCGAGGAGGAAATAAGACAATTTCAGTGTTAAATACTTTCTTTATTTTACTCTGAAAAATAAAAATGCATTTATTATATATTGGTTTATCAATAATAAACCAACATTATTATTTGTAACGTTTTTAATGCAGCACAACCTATATACTGTGATACATAGTGTGCATCACAGAAATGTCTTTGGAGAATCGTGAAATAATATTTGTCATATCACACACCCCTAATACAGACTGTGTTTAGGATTGATAGTCAGTGACAGAAACTGATGTTATGTTAGTGGAATTGCACACTGTATGGATTGGAAAACAGATGCTGTGTCTGTAAAAAATTTTTTTACATGCATCCTGGAGAATTTTTTTAAATTTGCGTTTGTCACCAAAGTGCAAACTTGAAGTAGGGCTGCAGGTCAGGTTTTGGGGACTATTCGGGACTGGGCTAGAGTCCGAACTCATCTCATGCTGGATATAAGGCCTGTAATCATAGCAACAACCTCAGAAAAATACCAACATGTCCTCCTTGATCATGAGCCATCCTCATTCAACATAAAATAAACTCTTAATCTGGCTTACAACGAGCCAGTTATTCTCTTCATAATGATACCTGCATTTCTCACTTGTTCACAAACTCCCATAAAGTCTTGAATGCCTCTCACGTCAGATGTACGATGAACACACCACTCTCCTCTTAACAGTAATGGAGATTGCTGGACTTCAGGGAAGAATTGGACAAATACATCATTGGACCCTCAGACAAAGACATCAATAATGAAAGTGACATCTACCCACACATCCCTGATGCTGACAGACTAGTGCTGTTCACACCAGTTACTAATGCAATATTAATGCGGTTTAATGAAAAGATTATGCAATGAATTATGTATTGCTCTCTTTATTCGCACTTGGATTGAATGAGCCCAACTGTGATCAGGTGAAAAGCATACTTCTTAAGAAAAAAAAAAAGGGGGGGGGGGGGGGTTGGGGAATAACAAGATACAACAATACAAAAGATTCTAGGCAGAATCAGAACAAAGTATTTTCGTGAAAATACTTTCACATGCCAAATGTCTTGGGGTGAAATCTGTCTGAAATTCTGGCCAACTAAACATCTAAAAATGTAAATACTTGAAAGAAAGCTCACATTACTCTGTATTGCAAAATATACACTAGAGAACCAACATGATGAAAGCCACCTGCATAATTACAGTCACCATCATATTCATTTAAATGAATATGATTGCCTGTTTGTTAACAACTATGACCCAACAAACATGTTCGAGTCAAGAACATTCACCAGCATTTCACTTGTGCACATCTGACGTACAGCTTCTGGCTGGAGCAGGTCCAAGCCCCAGCTGCAGACTCCTTTAGGGAGCAGAGCAGGTACGCTTTGTGTTGCTCAAAATGTTTAGCACGCACATGAACTGGCCGCTAGATGATACTCCATTGAGATGAGAGCAAACTAGAGCCAAGCATCGGTCAGATCCAGCACCTATAAAGAAAGCGTGAGGCAGGACAGCTGCATGGATTGCCTCAGTCCTTCATCTCAACAACAGAGAAAAGCCAGAGGTGAACTTGTGTGTGCAAAGGTTTAAGCCACTTAGCAGCCATGGTCTAGACTGTGAAAACACTCCGAGTCCACTGTTCTTGCTTCAGAAATAATAATAATAATAACAATAATAATAATAATAATAATAATAATAATAATAATAACATTTATTTAGCACTTTTCTTGACACTCAAAGCACTTCATATAATATAGGAGGAAAACTCCTCAACCACCACCAGTGGTTTACAAAAATGACCAGACCCAGAAATTAACAAAGTTTTGTCAAAATGTACTTCAAGTCAAAAATGTCAAAAAAACAAAAATAAATAAATAAAAAATGTATAAGTAGCCGTGAAAGTCTATCTATTTCCAGAGAGTCTGGTACTTCTCCTCAATAAATGTGGCACAGGACCAGCTTTCACAGGAATAAGTCATTTGCAGATGACTAACCACGTATCTTTACTGAAGCCTGTTGGCAAACATGCAAGCGTATCACATTTACTCTGCATTAATTGTTTCAAAACTCTGGAATAACAACCAGATGCTGTGAACTTTCTGATCCAGAGGCTAAGGCTCTGAGTTACTGTTCAGAAGGTTGGTGGTTCAAGCACCAGCACCGCCAAGCTGCCACTGTTGGGCCCTTAATCCTTCCTGTTACATGGGTGCTATATCATGACACTGACACCGCGCTTCCTAAGAAGCTGGGATATCTAAATTCATGCAAATATGTTTACATTCAGTGTGCACACAGCACCTTAAATGCCTTGTAGTACTATTGTGCCTTATGTTACATTGCACTGTTTCTTTTTTTGTTCTGCTTCCTTCTTGCTTTTTCTTTGTTTCACTGCACCGTTTCTTTCTTTGTTTTGGTTTTATTTTAGCACCTTGGTCCGAGAGAAAATGATATTTCGTTCAGCTGTATACTTTGTATGTGGATGAATGACAAAGTTAACTTGAACTTGATATGCAAAGAAAAAAACTTTTACAGTGCTGTAATGTATGTGTGACAAAATATACTGCTGCTGCTTCAAATAGCCAATGAGCTCACAGTTCAAACCAGGACTGTAGAATCTGTAGAGGCTTGCTAATTTTATAAATCAGTATCAGAGACTATGTGGGCTGTATGGGATTGTGTGAGACTAATTTGCAACAAGAAAGCATAACACACAGAGTACTGTTAATCATAAAATATTAACAGAAGTTGAAAGTTTCTCATAAGTGTCCCTACACAAGTGTCCAATAACATTCATACAAGTCCATTAAAAGTCTTAAATGACAATGGACACAAATCATGCACCACTGGCTTGCAGAGTAATTCCAGTTTACACTAGAGCAAACACTGAAGATGAGCACCATTCTACGAAGTGCTTTGACACTGTCATCATAAAAGGTTTGTTAATTCAATATTTTAAAACATCCTGTCCATAAATGTCAAAGTGGTTGGAGCCTTTTAAACTGTGATGAGTTTGATGAAGTTTAAATTTTAAACAATGGCAGAGCTCAAGCTGTTACTGTAGGGCTGAAATCTGTAAAGCTATTGCTGTGCGTTTTTTTTTTTTCTTTTCTGTTCAGGGGAAATGTTTAATTGTAGTGGGAACTGATATTTGATTATGCTGTATTAAATACACTACACACTCTCTTAGCAGTTAACTGAATATCCATTTATTAACTTTTTCAAATATACAGATAATAAAATTAGGCAAAAGGCACACCCCTAGCACCTACACCAACTGCACATACAGACAGCCAGGCTGTTATGAGATGGACTTTGAGTTTCAATGTTTGTGATAAGAGAATGTTTATAAAAGATAAGCTTTTAAACTGTGTGGGGAAAAAAATCCAAAAAGTTCTCTCAGGGAAGCATTAAGACCAAAAAATAAATAAAATAAAAAATTTCTATTAATGCACTTTAAGTGATAAGGCATAATGGGATTCTACAGTTCACTCAGTTAAGCTGAGCAGAATTTGCAAAGAAACAGCTCATTTGCTGATATTTCAAAGGGATTAAAAAAGCACCATGCTTTCTAAATCTTAAATTAAACATGATCCCACAATAACCTAACAGAAGTGGCTTTGAACCTGCCACAGCAAAACACAAACATACAAAACAACACTCCAGCTCAGCAAAAAATAATTATTCAGACTGAAGTCATAGTAATAAACAGAGCAGGTAGAGAGCCAAAAAGCATGTTTAAATCAGGTGCTTATTTAGTATAATGGAGTCAAGTCTAAAGAAAATTCAACTGCCATTCTGTACTTGCTCGGCACTGCTAGATCAATAGAGCTCCAAGGTTGGATGGACTCCTCTCTGAAATCAGGCAGCATAGGAATTAATTACGCAGCTCAGCATACCCATCTATGGGTCCATATAAGAGCAGCCCTGCTGTAGTCGTTCCCCTCTGCACAACCTACTCAATTTTCAGTTTGTGCATGTGGGAGCAGTGAATTTGTATGTGATGCTGAAATGCCGTTGTTTTTTTTAATCACTATTAAAGACACATAGAGCTGGTAATAAAGTATGAACATGTTACTGAATGTGCTTTTATAAATGTATTTTAATTTAGTGTGAATTTTCCATGTAAACACAGCACATTAACTTTAATTAGGAGGTTTCATTGCCCCACTCTGCATTAACCTCAATAACTTTCATGCTAGAATTTCTTTCAAAAAAAATTAAATAAATAAAAGTGCATTAAACATTCTAACTACAAAAATATATCAGCATTCGCCTGTTAAACAGAAACCCACTGGAAAGTGAATGCAATAATCATCCAGAATGAAGTCAAAGAGCTCTATATAGAAAAATAATCCCCAATGAATATGCTAAGAAGGGCTTTCAAAAAGCACGTTCACAACAGCGCAGATGTGGGAGTGCATATCTGGAAAGCATATGCTTGAGAACAACGAATGACTGTAGTTATGCGCAAGGGAACTGAAGCGCAGGGAAATATGTCCCATCTTTGAGGAGTTATGATAATTACACATGCCTGTAATGCACATCCAGTTAATCAAAAGTTAAAATTCAATAGATGCACTATGGTGAAGTATTTACTTTTAATTTAATTGTGTACATCGGTTCCAAGGGAATACACTGAGTTGCATTAGCACAATTTGTTTTTCGCACAACCAACATGATTTGATTATCTATTTTCCTGGAATAAAATCACTGTGCCCTCACCCGAGCTCAAGACCAAACCAAGGACCCTGGCATTGTGAGGTTTAAAATGACACCGTATCCCAGACAACTTTTTGCATTCAATGTTAGTGCTTACACTATAATCAAGAAAGGAATATAAGAAGGGTTTTATCAAGACTCATTTCCAGGCAGAAAAATGCACTCAGTCCAAACAAACAAATTTCTAAAGAAACAACCTTCTGTATATATTCTCAACTCATCCTCTATCTCTCTTTGTTGTGCTTGACAAAGGCAACACTGCGAGCGCCAGTTTGTGACGGAGTCAAGTCTCAGCAGCTTTCTGAAGGCTTAGTGTCAGTGAGGCGGAAGGAGGAAACTGGAAAGAAAAGGTAATGGAAAAAAAACTAAGCTGGGGTGCAGTAAGGGAAGTGTGACTAATTCATAGCAGTACTACTCACCTTCTCACCCTACATTGTTGGCTCGATCTCTTCTGCATATTCCCTTTTTTTTTAAATGATATAAGGGACTGTGATTACGGGCAGCTCAAAGCAAAGCAGACCTTTTTATTTCTGCGTAGCTCTACACTGTTAATTCAACAGACAGGCTAGAGAGCACTTAATCAGAGACATCATACACAGCAGACACATTATCACTACTCCAGTAATAAAGACCTGGCTTAACACAGATCCATATAGTAGACTGAGACATGCATTTACAACAACATACACTTCATGGTCTAGACTCAGTGTGTTCACTGTACATAAAATTTATAATATTTGTACTGAAAATAAGGATTATATGAATTTTGAGGCTCTAGCCATGCTCTTGGTTTCATCTTTGTGTGTATCATTAGAGGCATTCAAAGAGAGGACTAAACACCAAAACAAACTTTACCATGGTCTAATCAGACAGGCCAACTAGTGATGGATAGTAGATTGTGACTAATGGTAAGCCAGGAAAGGCACCTTAATTATCCTTGCACCTACCACCATTTATCATACATCATCAATCTTCT
The DNA here is from genome assembly GCA_023630585.1 of Cranoglanis bouderius. NCBI lineage: Eukaryota > Metazoa > Chordata > Actinopteri > Siluriformes > Cranoglanididae > Cranoglanis > Cranoglanis bouderius. The sequence continues at coordinate 12,520,045 of CM042543.1, forward strand.
AGGTGAACGTCAGTCCCCAGGAATAGCAGAAATTACAGCACTCTGCATGTCAAAGTCGCGATCCAGCTCATTGAGATGACAGAGGAACGAGCTATGTTCAGACACGGAGGCAGCAGATAAACCGAGCAGCAGGGAGTGAAAATGATTTAAGCATGAGGGTAGCTTGAAGGACACCGAAGCACACCAGCCAAATCTGCTATTCTCAATATGAAACTTGAATGCTGTATTATATCGCTTATCTTTCACATCAGAACAGCAATAAACCTACACGCACAAATTCTTTTTGGACTACATGGGACACCGTAGTAGTAGTAGTGTAGTTTTAATGCCATGTCAGCATCTGTGGCTATCTTCATGGCAAAAACGGACTTACAAAAATTACAAATGTTGCATAAATACAATAAACATAAAACAAAACAAAAGGAAAATACAGCAGTTAAGATTACATATGATGTTTTACATATGATAAAAATTCTAAAATCTTTTCAGGTAAAATCTTACTAAACAAGTTCTTGAGTGAGCCTACTACATAAAAATGTTGTCTACTTGCATTAAAAGCAGGACAGTCCAATAAAATATGTTTAATGGAAAGGGGGGTCTTGCAGAACATACATTGAGTTGGGTCTTCACCTTTTAGCAGAAATGCATGAGTCAGTCTTGAATGCCCTATTCGACATCTAGTGAACACCACTTGATCAAATCTTGTTTTAAAAGAGATTAAAAGTTTGGACTACATGGGACACAGTGAAACAAGCAAAAAATTTTTTTACATTTTCAATATAGTCCTTTCACAAATTACTTGTCTAAAATAGAAACTGGAGTATGCACATATACGGAGCTTTACAGTAACCACAAGGTGCTTGGGGTGAAAAAAGCTGCCACTTGCTGTCTGTTTTAGTTAAGATGGAGACCAAAATTTACATCTACAAGTTCAGTAAAAAGGAGCATGGTGCCTTAGCGGTTAGCACATTTGTCCCGCACCTCCATGGTTGGGGGTTCGAATCCCACCTCTGCCCTGTGTGTGTAGAATTTGCATGTTCTCCCTGTGCTTTGAGGGTTTCCTCCCCCAGTCCAAAGACATGCATTGTAGGCTGATTGGCATTTCCAAACTGTTGGTGGCATGTGAATGTGTGCGTGATTATGCCCTGCGATGGGTTGGCACCCCGTACAGGGTGTCCCCCACCTTGTGCCCAGAGTGCCCTGGGATAGGCTCCAGGCTCCCCTGTGTAGGATAAGTGGTATGGAAAATGGAAGGATGGCTATTATATTATTCAGATATTAATTAGAAACTGTGCATGTAAACTTTTCTAGTGTCTACATAAAACATATGAACAGCATCTTCTTTCACCCAAGCACTTTGTGGTTACTGGTAAACCCTGTATATGCACACTCCAGTTTCTGCCATGCAGTTTGAGCGTGTACATTCTGAGTGGTGCAGAAGAGCAAGCAATAACTATCTAATCGTCATTGCCATTGTTGTAGGCCTAATTTTTTTTTTTTTTTAATTAAATCAAATAAATGTTTTATTTATTTATTTTTTTAATACAATTGCTCTAAACTGATAGTCTAACATTAGCCAAGTCAAACATATAATGACAGATTTTATTTCACATTAATGAACTCAAAATATTCTCCATTTACCTTGACAGAAAGCAAGGACACCATGTCAGCACATCTTTCAAGCGGGAGTTTACCTGTGTGAGATTAGGGGAAGGGTCCGGGGGTGTCCGTTAATATCAAAGGGTTTAAACACCTACTCAACTGTGACTCGTGTTAATTGGCTGTATTTTTTCGTAGCAACATACTCTGGTGCAAAATCCATAAAAGGTTGGCAGGAAAACAATAATGGGAACAACAATATAGACAGTAAATCTTTAATAGTGTGACATTGATGTATGGCCTGAAGTTCATGAATAATGGAGATTTTTATAACACTACTTGATCAAAACTTTTGTCGAAATCCTTTCCAAGTGTCTTTCCCTCATTTCTTCATGCTTTCATTTTACAGCATTACACAAAGGTTTTCAGACAGTATGCGTCAAAACATCCGCTTGGTTCTATCGGCATAAAACCCAGGGAGCATCCCTCATCAGTACGTGTATAAGCACTGTACACACACACGCACACACACACACACACACACACACACCACCTCGAAGATTCAGTGAGCTGGTACTCAGCCAAAATAGTGACTTATAAGAGCTACAGGTCTGCACCTGTAATATTAGCACACACCTGCCTAATGGGAGATAAATCACTGTGTGCTGGCTGAATCTGAGAAAACTGGAAGTGACACTAGTGGGATCACACTTGTTTCTTATGGCTGGGGAGATTATCATCATGTCAGACAACATTCTACTCAGAGTCTCACTGTGAGCTTATTTCAGGTCAGCCTGTTCTTCAGATCAGTTAAAGTATTTTTTTGGCTGCAGGCAGGTTTGAGGGGGAGATGGTGACTGCAGATAGCACAGATGTCAGTGAAAGGCCTCAGAGGAACAGCATGAGCACAGCCAGGTGGATCAAGCCGAGGCAGACCGTCTGATGCATACAAATCCCTCTCTATCCACCAGATGCAGTAAAACCCCATGCCAAGACCACCACTGAAAAGGCTGGAAAAGGAGCATTTAGTACCTGTCATGTCTTCTCTAAATAGAAATAATTACAAACCACACATTTTGTTAACAACAAGACAAAAATCTAGCAGAGTCGAGTAAAATTTGAGCCTGCACATTGTGCTACCATTGTTTTACACTTCATCTCATTTTTCTTTCACTCACATCCATAGAACTCTATTCAAATCAGACTATCACACTTTCTATACACTGTTAACTCTATCTAAATCATGGTGTGAATTTGGAGTAAATATAAACATTTAGTTTGAGTTTTTACATTACATTTTTTTTACATTTTACAGTTTTCTTTTGGCATTACCTAGTATTTGTTGGGTCTGGTTATGAAGTGGGTGCTTTCGGCAGATTTGGCAACCCTACTTCAAACAACTTCAATCACAAGTGCAAACGCATTCAAGACGCATTAGAATTCCAGGTGTGAGATTCATCTCGGTTGTCCACTTCTGACTGGATCAACCAGACGGATGTTAATACAAAGACTGAACAGGGCCATAGACTTTTCAGCTTGACTGTACAGTGCTTTATTCGAGTGATCTGGCCTCCCAGTGAGCATTCTATAATCTACATAAATATCCATGTATTGCCCATCTATCTGTGGTGTGTGGGCCAGGGGCGACCTTTGAATGCGAGAGAATGTGAATAATAAAAAGCATTTATCTGCACAGGCCCTCAAGGTCACCACTCCTCTCACTTTCTGTAATGTTAAGCAGATTAATTCAACAGCACACTCGACATCGCAGAGCAGTCCATCTCAGTGCTGAAACATCTATCAAGAGTGTGGAACCACAAAGAGAAAAGTAGTTACTTGCAGTGGATACTTGTTCATATCCATTATCATGCACATGTGAGGCTTTGTGATGCCAAAAACATCAATATTTTAAACAGGTCAATATAGTTATAGCAGAGCAATATTAGTACTTCACTCCCTGGTTAAATGTGTGCTTGCGAAATAGTCCAGCTAATTCTGTCATGACTATTAATTAGTCAAGGGTCTGGGCTACTGGGGAACCAGACTTTGCCAACTGCCACCTATTTCATTACCCTCTTATTAAAAGTAGTGACATCGATGCACATGCATGACCCACAGCTGCCATGCCCCATACAGTGTGTCTAGGTCGATGTCTAGGAGTACATTAATGCGGACTCCTGATAAGACTGGAGGTACTGCTGTAAAAAGACAGAGGGGTTGAAGGTGCACTTAGACACAGGACTGTTCCTCATTGATTTGACTGCACTTCAGGCTGCTAGCAAACAGGAACGCGCTGAGCACTGCCAGGCAATCTGCCCCTAATTTCCTCTGGGTAATCTCACCTAAGCCAGGCTACTCTGGAACCAGGCTGTGTTTTGTATGAAGACTGAACAGAAAAGTGAGCTTTTAACTGCAAGAAATAGCAAGCTGCCTTAAAAATAAATAAATAAATAAAAATTAAAAACACACACACACACACACACAACCATAAAAACCATGTATTTGTAAAATGTGTGAAATATATCAAAAACCAATTAGAAGAAATGCAATGTACAAAGCTATGTGGTAAGAATGTGTGCCTAAAAATAAAATGAATAAAATTCCCTTGTGGTCATTTAGTTATAGTTACAGTTGGAACAGTTGTACAGTTTAATACAGTTATGCTTGTGTTTAAATAGAATAAACGGGTAGAAATTAGAGTTCGTCCAATAGTGGATTTTACCAATATCGATAACGAAGCATGAAAATGTTCTGTACTTTTTTAGATGCATATAAATTATATATTAATTATATATTATATATAAATATTTACTATATATTAAATATATTAATATATAGTAAATATTAATAAATAAAGTAAATGAAAAAAATACAGTGCTGTGAAAAAGTATTTCTTTTGTTTTTGTGTATCTCTCACTAAATTGTTTCAGAAATTAAAACAAAATTTAAGATAAAACAAAGGCGATCTAAATAAACACAAAATACAGTTTTTAAATGGTAAAGTTATTTATTGAAGAACAAAAGTTATCCAATACCAACTGGGCCTGTGTGAAAATGTATTTGCCCCCATGCCCCTAAATATATGAAACTGCATTCATAATGGGGTTCAGCTGGACCAGACACAACCAGGCCTGATTACTGCAAACCCTGTTCAATCAAATCAACACTTAAATAGAACTTTTTTTTTTTTTTAACAGCATGCAGTTGGTTAAAAGGTCTTACCCAGTAACACACTATGCCAAAGTTGAAAGAAATTCCAGAAATTATGAGGGAAAAGGTGATTGAAATACATCAGTCTGGGAAGGGTTACAAAGCTATTTCAAAGGCTCTCAGACACCAAAGAACCAAAAATTCAAAAATTCCACCACAGTGCTGTGAAAGACTGATCTCCAGTTATCGGAAGCGTTTGGTTACAGTAATTGCTGTTAAAGGTGGCACAACCAGATTTTAATTTTAAGGGGGCAATTCGTTTTTCACGAGTGAAAGCTGCTGGATAACTTTTTTTTTTTTTGCTTCAATAAAAAAAGAAAAAATAATAAAAACTGTATTGCGTGTTTACTCAGGTTGCCTTTGTTTTATGTTGTATTTCGTTTGAAGATTTAAAACTATTTAGAATGAGATATACACAAAAACAGAAGAAAATCAGGACTTTTTCACAGCACTGTACATTAGGGATGGGCGATACTTTATCATTTGGGATATACCGGTAGAAATTCTCCCCACAATAAGAATTTATCGATAATAACGATAAAGCCTAGTGTGCGACGGTCTGCGACCCATTCGGCTGTTTTTTTTTTAATTCTTTTATGTGATTGGTATGTTTTAGGAGCCTATCTGATGATGGGTATGTTTTACTTTTAGATCAGTGTTGGTGTTTCTGAGGCTCTCAAGACTGCATGCAGCTATCACTTGTAGCCAAAAATAGTGGTGAATGGTACTATATTTATATCGTCACTGATATCGTTATCGCAATAAATACCAGACGTCCATACTGTACATCCACACTGAACCACAAAGTAATGTTCCAAATAACAAATAAAAATAGAGATATCAAAAATGAATACATAAAATAATAATATTAAAAAACAACACTTAAAATAACACAAAATTTGTCAGGTATAGTTTTTATTTCTCCTCTAGAGGCCGCTCTCGTACTGTATAACAACAGTGAACCCTTCGCAGCCACTCCCGCAACGGACACACCCGGGAAAAACTATGTGAGGATTTCTGGTGATAACCGATAGTTCCAGCAATCGGTTTAACCGGCAAAACCTATCAATTGGTAGACCTCCAGTAGAAATAGTGTAAAGGCTATCTGGTCGAAACATCCAGATACTAGCTGCCAAAACACAGATCGAGCTGCTCAAACTGGTAGACCATATTTTCCACCTTCCTTATTATTTGACCAAACTGATCACTAAACTGCCTTGCTGTTGTGTTATTTTCTTTACAAAAAAAAAAAAAAACCTCTTGCCTATGATGTAGTATCTTTTCCAGTCTGTCTACATGCTTGACAAGCTCAGGCTGTGTTTTGGCAGCTGGTAGCTGTTCAGACCAAGATGGATATTTCACCCACCTCAGTATGAGCTCCTACACAGTTCAGCAACTCACTCTGAGCCCTCAGTCACTGTGTTAACACTATGATCAAAGTGAAAGTGCACTGCAGACCTTTGATGTTGAAGATTTTGGAAACGACCCAAAACACCCTGTTATTCATGAAGGCTGACCTGCTTCAATGCATGTCAAGATTAAAGCAAATAATGTGTACTGTTTACAAGAGGAAAGGAGACTGAGCTATTCTAACAATGCTCAGACAATCGATTACATTAAAGTGTTTAAAGAATAGAAAATACTTTTACATTCTAAATTAAAATCTAAAATGTGCTATACTCATTTTTCCCACTAAGTTGAATAAATATCTCATTCCATTCCAGGGCCATTTAGCAACACTAACTGTGTCTGTTGCTTCCTAAGGAACTCAGAAGTTTCTCATGCACTCCCAAAAAAGAAAGTTTGAATGACAAGCTATTAGGCAGTGAAAGCCTGGAGTGTACTTGGAGTTCAAGAAGAGCTGGCTGACTCTATAGAATACAATCATTACTTGCTCTATTGTGCTTCCATCTGCTGCTGCAAGATGACCTTCCTTTTCAGATCTCACACTCCATGCTTTTAAGACAAAAACAGTATTTGATAAGACTCATTTCCCAAGTAGCGTACTCGGTGCTGGGTCCCAAGTGACACACAAAGCAAAACGCACAAACCTGCACCGGTCTACCTCTATTCATTTTCATGATGGATTAACCAAGCGCATTGCTAAACACAAAACCTTTGCTATAGATAAGTGCAGACAGACACTACATTAAAACCAAATTCCGACATGGAGTACATCTTAGATTTGATTTGATTCAACTTTGTCACTGAGCAGAGTACAAAGCCATCAAAATGCAGGGATAATAATAATAGGGGAGCGTGGGGTCAACTGTAACATGTCACATTTCTTTGTAAATCTTATGAGTAAAACATTCTAAAGCTCCAAAAGCTTTGACACATGACAGGTACATCTGTCTGTTAACTATGCATAATAATCCAAAATAATTTTCACGTTAATATCAGAGGATATGTCAAATAAAATCAAAGGACCAACATACTACATGGGTGGGGTCGGTTGTAACATGGAGTGGAATCAGTCTCAATTATTACATTTGTTGGAGATAAAACAATTTGCCAAAATAAACTTACATCACACAGTACAGGACTATTATGTAATTATTATTATGTAAATGTTTTCACTTTCTTTGCTAAAATGTATTCTTATGTGGGTGCATGAATGTTGAGCACTGCATGACACATACACCAATCACATGAATAATTGATGATATCCTAAATTATATCATAGCAAGTTAAAATATCTTATACTTATTAAACACATAGTAAACTATCTCAAGATACTTTTTAACATATCTTAATATTTCTCTTCTTTAGATTGTTTTTAAACAAGTACAAGATTATTAAGCCTATTTCTAGATATAGACTTTCATACCGTGAAGTTGCTGTTCTTTTGCAAGGAGGCTCCTGATCATGTGCAGAGTGAGAGTCACCACTGTAGCTGGTTGCTGACTGGAGCAATCTATAGTGGTACAACTGACCCCACTCTCCCCTAGTTTCTAAGTTTACTACAGATGTACTGGAACAGAAGATGGAAAAAGTCAAAGTTTTAGACCAGATGGAAACAGTCGAGCGTTGCTATATACAGTGCTGCTGTGCTTATAGAGCAGAACTGCTCCTCAAGCTTATTGAGCGTGCTGGTGCTGTAAAGTTGGGTAGTACAGTACACATCTCCCACTGGCTTTCATACAGTGGTGGAGGCCAAGCTAATCGACTCAAGCTAGAAGGCACAGCAGGGCAAAACTAGAGTCCAAATGTTGCCCTCAAGCTTCTGCTTGCTTGCGTTGTTGCACAAGACTGCCAATTTGCTCGGGGCTCTCGCTGTTGTCTACAATAAGCCGATTGATTCATGACATGCTACTTGGGTGCTATCCACTTCAACAGGCTGTTCTGAGTGTGGGACAGAGCTCTGGGCTTTCCACGACACATCTGATAGCTTGCATGTCCGAGGTCATAGGTTATAGACCAACAATAGATTTTTGCTCTTACAGTAATTCAGTGAACAAAGCAAAGTACCATAACACTTCAAAAACACAAGCAAAGACAGGATTATAGCAAACCATTCATTTGGAAAGTGTAACTTCCATCTTTGTCCATTTGAAGTGATATGGCTCATTCTGAAACGAATGTAAATATAATGAAAACAATCACACGCTGGTTACTGTGACTCCGCCCTTCCATGGAAGCTGTGCACGAACAGATGGGCACCGTGATGAATTATATATCCTTTATAAGCAAAAGAAAGCATGAGCCTTTCAAAACCTCACCCCACTAAATAAACAACAGTGAGGACGCAACTCACAGAATGCTTCATCTATCCAAGGCAATCGTCTTTTCTTAGTCTTCTAAAGATACCCACTTGAGTCATCCACACTATATTTGTAGGCAGGCAATCAGTCCGCAAAAGTCAGCTGAAACTTTTAAACCTTACATAAAAACTCTTTATACAGAGATGGATGATGGTGGTTGAAAAATCAACACCTCAGGTTTGATATAGGTACCAGTCAACCCTCAATTTATAGCTTTCTATTAAACCAGACGGCAAGCTTGCAGTTGCAGCAGGAGAATGCATGCTGCTGTAAAACACAAGCACCCTATAGCTATAACCTTGATGTCCACAATACACGCAGTGCACGTTTCTAAGATTTACTGTTAATTTACTTCAATTTACTTGAAAATACTGTATCCTCACTCCAAGTTAGCCATCAGTTAATCTGTATTTTGACATTACACTCAGTGGTTAAGACGTTGGACTTCTGATTGGAAGGTCGTGAGTTCAAATCCCAGCACTGCCAAGCTGCCACTGCTGGGCCCTTCAGCAAGGCCCTTAACCTTCAACTGCTCCGTTGTATAAATGAGATAAATGCAAGTCGCTCTGGAGAAGGGCGTCTGCCAAATGCCATAAACGTAAATGATTTGGCATCCAAACTAGACACTGCCTTATAACAACACTAGTCTCAAAACCATAATTTTTCAAGCAAAGTTAATCTATTTAAAACATATGCTAAACAAGCCGAGTCATAGACAGCATTCCACTGGAATTGAAACGATCACACTAAATCAGGCACAAAACTAATTGGAGTACTGAAGCTGACACTAAAAAGTGAGCAGACCTCCACCCATTATTCAATGGCAGCCTGATAAGATGGACTGAGTGAGTTACACACTCTCCAGAGGAAGAGTGGGAGTGATAAAGTTCAGGCTTGGTAGTAGAGAATAGGAGTGGCCGTCTTAGTTTACAAGGAACTGTCAGAATATTTGAAACATACCAAAAATACAAACCAGTGCAGAACAGAATACTCTCACAAGCAAAAGCATAAGCTCTTTCTATACATAGTATGATTATTTATAGATGAAAACTATTGGGCCACATTAAACATGAGATTTGCAACTTTCAGACAGAACTTGTTTGTAAAAAAGCATCTCCTCTAACACTACAGAATAGGTTTTGTGACATCCTACAAGGTTTTGGTGGCTCATGGTCCTGGCTTGCCAAATAAAAAAATGAGCAGCATTAAGATAAGACACAAGTTACCTGATAGGCAGATGAAAGTCATGTAGTCGCCCTGACCACCTGTAGCCAGGAAGGGAATCTTCTTCTTCGTCCTCCTCTTCACCTGCACGGCTGCCAACATCCTCTCGTTGTGTGGGATAAAGATCTCTTTGTTGATGGCTGACTTGGCATTCATTGTTGCCAAATTCAGTTACTATCTAAGAAAGACGGTTCCGAGCTCTTCACCCTGACAAAGAAAAGTAAGACAGACTCAATAACTGCCATGTGGCCTTTGTTAAGGGCTACGGAAGGGCCAAGCCTTTTTTGCACTACAAAATAATGTCCCTTCAGAATAATTAAAGGAACAAAAAAGCTACATCCGTAACACTGTCCCTGTGAGTGTGTAATGTCCTAGTTTCATTGCCCTCCTTCAGACCAAAGCAGTTATATGAAAAGAGAAATTGATCCGTTTGTGCTAAGCATTCATTCACATTAAATAGATTATAGGTGTCGTTTTTCCATGCACCCGCATCACTGGTTTTCACTATGTGGAGATTTCATCTTCAGATATGAGAAAGGAAATCATCAGCACAGTATCCTCATTCATCTGTTCTTCAGTTCAGCATATTCCTAAATGTACAGGACAACATTTTAGACAACATTCTTCAAGGTGATCAAAATAGCACAAATCATGAACCATTATAGTTCATAGTTTCATACATAGAGCTTAAAAATTGAAACTTATATTCCCTCAAATTACTGTTTACATGATGTGGTTAAAAAGCACAATGTTTGACAAAAGAAGGCCCAGCATGTTTGCTTGATAATGACTGTCAAAACAGAAGCAAAGCGATAAAGACAAATGAGCTATGCATTCACCAAGGCAAAGCATTTTATCAATCTGTCACTTTAAAAGTGATTAGGTATGGCTCACATCATATCCATCCTCACAGCAGGCATTCCTGGCATCAGGGGGGAGTGAGATTTTCTGGATGTCACGCAGTGATCTATCACACAGAGATAGAAGAAACGATCTGCTACTGGGCAAGCGGAGAAAGACGACATGAAGGTGCATCACTGTGATTCATGTTTTATTGGTCTGTTTAACTTTTAGAGGTCTTATTACTTAATTGGCTCCAACAATAGCAGTCGCTATGACAGATGCTGGAATAAAAACTAGTGTAGCCTGATGGAGATCAGATTCCACCTTATAACATGCGGACGGTCAGCCCGGAATAATTTCACTGGTTATTCCCTCACTGCTCGGTTTGCTCGGTAATGGGAGCAGATACTGTTCCATTAATCTCAATCAGATATTCTCACAACCAGAACCAACATGGCTGATCCTAGAGTTAACGGAATTAAAAAGTACACACACACACACACACACACACACACACACACACACACACACACACACACACACACACTTTATGGCAGTGTTGTATGTAATTAGTATTTAATTAGTTTAAAAAAAGCTGCAGCAACATCATTAGATATTATCAAAGGGGTACATTATGTAGATAGGCTGAAAGAAAGTAACGCTGCTTTGCAAAACTGTGCAACACTGGACCACATCCAAGTTGTCCAAACAATTACTATCAGAATTACTAAATATAACAATATATTTGTAACTTGCCACACCACTTTCTGGACTGAAAATCAATACTGTCCACATAGACATACAGTACTGTGCAAAAGTTTTAGGCACCCTATTTTTTTTTAGTACAAACTTTGTTATAGATTTTTTATTTTATGACGTTTTGTACTGTGATGTCAGTACAAAAAACATTTTAGATTCCCAAACATTAGTTTTCTAGCACAAAATTAAATGTTACAGAAAAATGTTTGTATATCATTAAAGAAAGCAGCATATTACGTTAGAGACCAAAAAACACAATGAAGGCTGCTGGGTTTTGCTGCAAAAATAAGAAGCGAAAGTCAAAGTCTCCAGAAGAACTGTGGCTGGTTCTGCAAGATGCTCAATAAAATTTACCAGCTCATTTCCTTATAAAACTGCACAAATTGTACTGGAGACTCCTATTTTTATTTTTTTGTCACACCAAATATTGACTTTGTTTCCTTTACTACTGTTTACTGCTCTTTACGGTATTTCTTTTAATGTAGAAACATTTAATTTCATTATTTTGAAGGCATCTTTGCATGTGCCTAAAACTCTTGCAGTACTGTATATCTCCAATAAACATGCAGATACAGGCTGATAAGGCCTGAGATTTACATCAGTAAAGTAAAAGCCAATTAGATTAACTTCTTCCTAACTGTTAGCCCTTCCTTTAAAATGATGTTGCAATGCATGCCTGTAATACTGAAGGAATGTCAAAACCACTGACACCCTGATTAGCCCCACACAGTCACAAGCAAGCTGTTGCCTACTACACTGGCATCTGCGCAGTTATCTCAGCCTCTTACGAAACACAAGGACAGATTCTCAGTTTACAGTCGTCCCAGTGCAAAAAAAGACTGTACTCCAAGCTGCAGGACCACACTCCAAGAGGAACTTTTTCTAATGCCATGAAAGGTCACACATTTGGTGGCCTCCATGGGAGCTTGCCAAGATATGGAGCTGAACATCAAGGTTTCCCCAGCAGTGTTGTGCTCAGACTGTGTTAAGCTGGACTCTTCCCTCCTCTCCGACTGTGATGGAAGGCTCCCCTGTCTCTCTCCAAGCTGCTGGCAGACAGCAGGGAGCCAAGCCTCCTCAGGTGCACGACTGAATAGTGACCTCTCGTCTCAGAGGACTTCATGAGTATTACTCTACATAGACAAGACAGGCCCAGTCCACTGATAAGTAATGTAGGCAGAGAAAAAAAAGGAGGGGGTCGGGGAACAGCAGCTCCCACAGCCACTATGTTAATATGAAATGCTTTCAGCCTGCAATCTCTTCTGGGAGACAGCAGGCACATGAAAACAACAGGAGGATAACAAGGAAGAGAAAAGGCTGCATTAGAAGTAGAGCCGGCTCTTTACGCTCACCCAACAGCCCCTTGCCACCCTGCTCTTCACCGTATGCTTTTAAAGCCAGCAATAATTTCAGGCTTTTAGAGCCAGGGACAAAAGAGCACTTGGCAACTGAATCAAGTGCTTCAGTGGCATTGAATGCACATTTCCACCTTACAAGCCAAGAAGGTTTCAAAGCATGATGCAGAAAACCAAAAGCTGTACCTTTAGGTCATCAAAATGGAATTTCATTTTGTGCAGCTTAAAAAAGCAGTAATAGGAGAACTCTCTTATGAGTGTGGTAGATCGATTGCTATGTGCAGGAGAGCGAGAGTAAAATGACAAGCTAGGAAAAGCAAAAAAATAAAAAATAAATAAAAATCTCACTTTCATGAAGGTCACCTGCCAATCCTTTTCCCTCATGAACACTCTTCACACTCGGAGAAAGTGAGCCACTCCTAAAAGTGAAGGAAGAAAACATTTGAGGGAAACAAAAGCATCCACACTTTTCAATGTATAAGAAGCTTGGGATGTTTAGATTTATGAATATTTACTACGTATTGCTAAACAAGATTCCATCACTGTATTGCAAATGTGCCCATGAAACAAGGGAAGGCAGTGAGGTTTACTTTTGTAATCGAACAAACAACTAATAAAATACAAATCAAAACTTTTTTGCAAACAGCTACTCTGATTCCTTGAATAGAATAAGCTCTTAAAGACTCACAGACTTAAGTAAAAAGGACAAATTCAAAAACAGACTCACTGTCAAAGGAAGCAAAGGACAACACTGAACAGGCTTCTGTAGTTTTCAACCCAGCCAGATGCTTTTGCTGCCAAAGCTGTGTCTTTTCTGCTCTCATGAGACTCCATTTAAACCTCTTTTCTATCTGACTCCAGAACAAGCTTCTGAATTGTTTTCTTCTTTGGTTCATTACTCTCATAAAAATGTCAAATGTCTTCAATTACAAAGAACATTTTGGCATTGTTTGGTGATGACAGAATACAGGCTACATTAAAAAAAAAAAACAAAAAAAAAAACTGTAGTGCTGATAAATACTGAACATACACCAACACAGATGGTTTTGTTGTCCCTTATAAATAATAAATGAAGCGCCCTGTCCATCCTGCTAGCTGCCTGCTGTCAATGGCAATTGATGAATCATCATTACTGTGGAACTCTAGAGAACAGTCTGTGGTTACACACACCAAAATCGCCATACTGCTGATGATCCAGACTCATCAGGCAACAGCATGAAGAGCTCCTTCAACTTGACAGTTCAAGATTATAAATGGTTAAAGATAATGCAGGAATCACTCTTTGAAATGCTCTCTAAAAGCATTCCTGAATTCATTTTAAACCATCACAATTTAAAAACAACACTGAATAATAAACTGCATTATATCTTTTAATGCCCAAGTAACTACTATGATTGTCCAAGAACATCTCTACATCTTTACACTAATAAAGAATCCAATAAATAATGAATATGCATGATATGACAATTGCCTGTGTGCTTTTAGGCTGTTACAAAGCAATAAATAATACTAGGCTGGGGAAATATAACATTGTATGGGCAAACCTAACTCCAAGTCCTACAAAGAGATATATTAGATATCACATGTCCAGTCATTAATTTCAGAGACCGAGTTGTTTTTCCTGGCATTGTGCGCTGCTATTGTGGAGCAGATAGTACATAGTACACAACAATAGCACATAAGTACCTGACTATATACCTTAGGCCTATCATGGGTAAACCGGCACAGGGTTTCAGTAGCAGAGTCACAAACTGGATTGTCATCTACTAGACTATTTAACTATATGGCGAAAGGTATAACACCTGACCATCACACCCATATGTGGGCCTTCCCCAAGCTTTTGCACAAAATTATCTAGAATGTCTTTGTATGCTGTAGCTTCAAGATTTTCTCTTCACTGGAACTAAGGGCTCCTAACCTGTTCCACCATGGCAATGCCCCTTGTGCACAAAGCAAGATCCATAAAGACATGGTTTGCCAAGGCTGGTGTAGAAAAACTCGATTGTCCTGAACCGAGCCCTGACCTCAACCCTACTGAACACTTTCGGGATGAACTGGAACGCCGACTGCACGCCAGGAATTCTCAGTACCTGATTTCACTAATGCTTTTGTGGATAAATGGGCACAAACCCACACAGCCACGTTCCAAAATTTAGTGTAAAGCCTTCCCAGAAGAATGGAGGATGTTATAACAGCAAAGGGGGACTAAATCTAGAACCGGAAGTTCAACAAGCACACATGATTGCAATGGTTAGGTGTTCAAATCAGACCCTCCAGGATTTTGCGATCGCAGAAAATTAACGCAAAATCAAGGAAACTCTGCAATATTCGCAGGAGCTTGAAATTTTTCAAAATTACAGATGATTTTCTGCAGATTTGGGCCAAGACACGTCATGTGACGTCATCACAATGCACCAAATCTAGCATTTTTGGCCACAACAATAACAAAAAACATATTCATTAGACAAGCCTGTCAGAATATATGATAAAGAAAATTGCGATTTTGTCCATCAACATCCCTAGCTAAGTTAGCTACCTGGCTAAGCATGCAGACTGTCTTGAAGATCTTTGCATCTTGAGAAGAATGCAAAAAGCCACCAGGGACCCTGGATCTCTGAGGTGGCAATGCTGCCTGCTGTGCCACTCTTGCAACCCATGTCATTCGTTGATCTGCTTATCAGATATAATAGATTCAACAGCTTGATTTTGTGAGCTCATTTATACCACTCTATAAATCAGTTTCTTGAAGGAAGTATTAAGAAAGACTGTTTTGAAAAGGAGAAATCTTAAATGTTAGCACCCAAATACCAAATGATATAAATAACGTCATCTAAGAGAAGTTACACATTTAAAACTCATATCTGGCTCCCGAGTGGTGCAACAGAAAAGCTTCTGCCCTAGTGGTGGGAGATCGCAAGTTTGAATCCTAATGATGCCCCAGCCGTCCATGGCCAGGTATCCAAGAGTGCAAAACTGGCCATGATCTCTGGGTGGGAGGGATGTTACCCTCATCCCTGTCAATTACAGTGACACTAGCCAATCATGTGCATCTGTAAGCTCATGTATGTAGAGGAAGGCAGTTGGAGATTTCCTCAAAGTGTGATCAGCTGTACTGCGACGCAGCATGAGCAGCGGTTCGAAAAGATGCATTGGCTTCATGCGTCTCGGAGGGAGCACACATTTGAGCTGATGGATATTTCAAACTGTGTGAAGATATGCATGAAAGAAATGAGTATTAATTTATGATAAAACACTGAAGTAATTGGCTGCAACAATATTTAGCTGTCATAACTGTTCATAACAGTTGTTGCACATGTTGTAATAGCAGCTTACAGAGTGCACGCAGCACAAGGAGCCATTTGCTGGACTGGGTGAGTCAGCAGTAGGTAAGAGCGTATGCCAAAAGATCCAGCAGGCATGAATCAACGAGCTGGATGTAGCCAATTTTTATTTTTATTTTGGAGCAGAGCTTCAAAGAAATTCAGAGTGGTGAAAAGGGTGGCGAGACACAAAATGACAAAACCACAGGAAACACTGCAAACATGCTGCTGGTATGCAGAAACTGTGGAGAGACAAAATAAAAAGGAAAGTTTCAGGATTTAATTGCAGTGCTGTTTATAGACAGTAAGTACTGTTTTCACAGGCATGCATTCATAAGGATGTCATTTATGCAATAAGAGCCCAGTAAAATGAACAGGGTGTTCCAAAAAGCAGTAGAGCAATCTGGTCCTTCTTTTGCCTCTAAATGCCTGCTACATGAGCCAAAACCCACAACATTAAAACATTTGTGCTTTGTTCCTCAAAGTGGAAAAGTGACATCACACCGATGTTGTGTTACAGCAGACAATAAGAGTGGCTGTCAAAGTAGACTGGCTCAATAAAACGATCTCTCATTTTCAGCTCAGAACTACAGAGTTTGCAGCATGAGCCTTGAATTATTCATTTCTCAATATAAGAATTAAGGAACCGAGTCCTACAGATGAAAAAGATTATGAGCGAGGTAATAAAACTTCATGTGTTAAAGGGCATGCTTTTATTTAAACGAAATTTATTTCAGTCACTTATTTGTTCACCAAATTAAGTGACCAGTTAATAATTGTGTGTGATTATAGTGACTGATTGCACACTGAAATTCTCATTGAGAATAAGCATCAATGATAACTTTAAAAACTGAACTGAAGTCAAGGTTTTGAAATGGTTATTACAGAGACAGTGTAGACATGCAGTCTGAATTCTCTTCTGCTAAAAAAAAAAAAAAATTTAGTTTGGCTCTTCACAATTTATAGTATTCAGAGTACAAATGTTCAATTTGTTGGAAATTAGTGTGTACTCACTGAGCTGGGAAAAAGAAAAAAGAAAAAGAAAAAAAAAAAAAAAAAAAACGTCCAAACACATTCAACCCCCACAATAAAATAAGAGCCCTCATTACCCATATGGTCCACCTTCTGCAAACAAACCCAACACTGTGGAAATAAAACCAGCAAATATTGAAGCTTGAGTTTAAGCTCAGGTGCAGACCTCAGTCTGATAGTCTGGATACATCGAGCCATTAGTAGCAGTTTTCATATGGGGTAGTGATTTATGACATTAGGTACCATTTTAATTATGAGCTTCAGGACCTGGGAATTCAAAATAGACTCCTGAATAATGGAAGACCTTTCTGGTTTTAATTTGTACAAATTCAGAAGGAAAAGAGACAAGAAAAAAAAAAAAAAACTTCAAGAGCGTAGGCTGACAGAGAAAGCACTAGTTCCCCAGACTCCGGCTGAAAGGAGAATAAAATATTTCCCACTTCTCTGCAAGCCTCGGTTCCTGAAACTAGAAGGAAATATTTCCCATGTCACAGCTACTTGTATTCCAAATGAACCCTGACCTGAGGCTTAATAAATGTCTGCTGGAATGAAACATTACTGCTAAAGTGAGAACATGACCACAGCCTGCAGTTCCTCACTGTCTGATAAAGCAGTGGTTCTCAAAGTGGGGGTCGGTGATTAGAATTCTGTGACAGCAGTTGAACCCATCATTATCACAGTTATTATATTTATTGGGTTCCTGTTAGTCTATTTGACTGGTCACTCGAATTAAATGGAAATAATCCTAACTGAAAAACATGGAGCCTAGAAAATCAACCTGGACCTTCTGTTAGTGAAAAGTTCAGGAATAAAGCACTCCAATAAATAGTCAGAATATCGTTGTATGCATTTGAATAACGCCTAATATTTGAAACATTCATTAAATGATTAATTTAATCTGTACTGTGGGTTTGAGTAATTTTTAACAACCAGGTCACTGGCTGCAAAATGTCTGAGAAAAAAAAATGTTAAGCTTAAAAAAACAAAGTCTTTTTTAAATAAGGTTATTGAGGGGTCGTGAAGGTGTTTGTGGAAGAGGGGGGATTAATTAAGGGCTCAAGTCTGCATTATTTGTGAGTCCAGTGCTGGGGGGAAAAAGAAAAAACAAAAACAAAAAAAAACGTTTACATCCCTTCATAAAACAACTCTGAGGTTCCTTCACTCCATCCACGGCGAGGACGCTAATAAAGCAAAGCAGTACTTAAAGCAGGCTCATAATTAATCACAGCAGTAGTCTTGGGAGAATGGGCTTCGTCCCAAACCACACACTACCTTTCTAAATCACAGAAATTAGCATGTCTAATAGCCTATTCAATACACAAAAGTAGCCCACTGTACGATGATGTGTGTTTGGGACACGTCAGACAAGTTGCTCAGTGAAGAAAATAAGGACGACACACTCACCGCAGCGTGTAGTTTCAGGCTTTTTCACTCAGGCTCGCGCTCAGGATGAGTCCACCGACTTCCAAAAGTCAGGACGCTGTTATCTCGTCGAACTGGAGACTCGCATTTCGGTTCTGGTGACTCTGAACGTGACTTTTCCGCCGTCGACGCGCCGCTCGTGTGCCTCAGACCTCCCCGCTGACTCCCTGTCTGTTTGTGTCTGTGTGCTCGTTGAGTTGAGTTGAGCGAGCGCGCGCGCGCTGTGCCGCCGCTACCGTCCCGCTGGAGAAAAGCTGCGCGCGGGTTTCGCGGAAACGTTAGTCACGTGACCCGCTCGCGACCCCTGTCGTAGGGTTGTTGTTTTTTTTAGTTTTTTTTTTTTTAATTGTGCTCTAATAGAAACTACACCAACATGAATATAGCTACTTGTACACGAGAGGGAAAATACACATACCCTGACCCAGGAGGTTTCATATTTCAGCAAAGCAAATATTGACGTTAAATATTTAAATTAAGTAGGTAAATTAAGTTTCTTTCTTTCTCCGGTTTAATATCAACCAGCTTAAAACCCACGAAACAGCCATTTGGAATATCGTCTGTTAGGGAAACCATCTTCATCAGGTTCTCTGTGGAACCTTTAAAGTCCCTCTGAAATCAAAATAGGTGTTTCAGAGCTTTTTCACCTGTTTCTTATTGGTAGGGGGACACCAATACAATAGGATATGGAGTTTTGGAGATGTTCTTGTTTTTAAGTTTATGGTTTGTCACGTCCAGGAAAAAAAAAATAAAAAAATTTTAAAAATTGAGGATTCATTCTGTACTAGTCTTATGTTCATCCAATTAAATCCTCTCTAGAATGTATATGTCCCACCTACAGGGGCAAGTCTTGTAGTACAGTAGTAGCTTCTTAACAGCAAACCTGGTTTGTCAGTGAGTTTTTGGATGTGCATCTTCCTACACACTAGTCCCTTTTCAGTCCCTCCAGGATTTTGCGATCGCAGAAATTGACACAAAATCAAACAAACTCTGCAATATTTTGTTTACATCCTTTCATAAATCTCTGCAGGATTTCACCGTTTTTTGTGATTGTTGTGGCCAAAAATGCTTGTTTTTGCTGCGCTTTTTTGTTGTTGTTTTTTTTTTTCAAAATTTGCGATGCAACTTGTGGAGGGTTTTTGTGCTTCTTTGCTGAAAACCGCTTGAATTGGCGAAATTGCGGTTGTACAAAATTGCACGGTCTTTCGCAGTGATGCTTGTTGGTAAATGAGACCTTTTAGCCGTACTCATGTTTGATGCACGTGAATCGAAGAGGGCTTTGGCTGAATGCGCGTTGTGATGACATCACATGACGTGTCTTGGTGCAAACCCGCGGTAATTTAGAAAAATTTCAAGCTCCTCTGAATATTGTGGAGTTTCCTTGATCTTGCATTAATTTCTGCGATCGCAAAATCCTGGAGGGATTTTTTGAATATTGTCTGTTTTTGTATATCTGCTATGAGAGAGCTGTCAACTTCCTTTTAAGACCTACAGTATACATGTATTTTGAGATCATAAACTATTAATCATTACACTGTGCTCTGCATGAGAGTATAGTCCTATAGCTGAGAAATAACACATTTTCCTGGATCTCTAATGTAAGTATTTGCAGATGAATTTAACGCAATCTGTTTGTTTGGTCCCGTTTTTTTGTACGGGATTCCAAGATTTGTAGGAATTGTATTGTTAGTTTTTTTGTTTTTTTTTAGAATACTTTATTTAGCAGAATGCTGACTGAATGCATAAAAAAGTTGCTCTGTTTGTTATTTGAGCACATATCACCAAATAGCATATTTGAGCATGTGTGTGTGGCCGAAATGAGATAATGAAGACAGTTGTGAGTTGGCTCATCTTGTATTGGGGGGCGTGGTGGCTTAGTGGTTAGCACGTTTGCCTCACACCCCCAGGGTTTCCTCCAGGTACTCCGGTTTCCTCCCACAGTACAAATCCAGGTTCCACCTGGAGCCTAAACAAAAATGTCAGTGAGCAAGTGAGTATTTTGGGGAGTTATGTGCTATGAACATTGCTGGCTTGTAAGGAGATGGAGTAATTACATGCTCCATCCATCTGGGAATTTGATCAAAGGGGTTTGAGAAATGAAACTGAGATTTACAGAACAGGTCAAGCAAGAAGAAACCGATAGTTCAGTGAATAGAAATTTAGGCTTACGGGTAAATGGAGCACGTCTTGCTGCATGCTGCCCATGATGACATCAGCACAGAGAGAGAGAACAAGCCCCAGTCTGTGTAAGAGCAAGGTAAACAGTGTCCATCTGTACACACACACACACACACACACACACACTGTTTTGCTCCTCCTCTTTTCCCAGTAGCTAAACTCACACACCCATCAGTCATGCTCAACAAAAGCAAACAAATGCTAGCTTAGTATTTGGTATTAAACCAGAAAGAAACCATGTGCAAGGAAGCAGAACCAGACCTTTCTCTTTTATACACTGGAATGTTGCGCAAAGTTAAATTAGTGAAAGTTTTACAGATAGACTGGTTGCTTTTGGCCATTACTGCTCAGTCAAGGGGTTTTCTTCTTGGAAGAAATTAGGACAGTACCAATGAAATTGTTTTGGTGCCACCAACCCCCTCAGATTGATTCAAAGCCAACTATTCCTGTCAGTAAGAGATCTGTGGTGCATTCTGTCAGATTTCATTTACATTCTGAGCAGCAAAAGACAATCATATAAATCCTTTATCGCCTCTCTCCAGAGTCATGGTCAGATGAGGATTATATAAGAAGAATTTTCACTCATACAAACTAAACTAATGAAAAGGTAGTTTCGACAACCCCAAATCAACTTTCATTACTATCCCAAGACTTTTTAGGCTTCTTCATTCTCCCAACTGTAAAATAAAATATATCTTCAAGCATCATCTGGAGGAGACTAACTCTGTAGTAGTCACCTTTTAAAAATGTCTTGATCTTCCATCACATTGAGGTGTATGCCATACATGTGTCCCTTATGGCCAGTAACCTCTCAGTCTCATTGCTTTATTGTGTTTCTGGCAGGCAAGATAACCTTCAAATCTTGCTAATTTGTCCGATCAATGGTCTGTCGCCCATGGTCTTGAGCAGGAGCACAGGCTCCAATTCAGTTTTCCAAAGTTGAATTGAAAGGTTATAGCAAGGAAGCTCTGACACAGCATTTCTTATACACAGACACGATTGATAATGCAGAGATAAGAGCAAAAAAAAAAAAAATGCACAAATTAAACTATTTCGAAACAAACCCTATTTTACTATTCCTCACTGAATGAATTATCATTGGTACAGATGGAAATCTTTGAATGCCAGACTATGTCTGTCTTTTGTACATACATTTGAGCATCACTGAGAAGGACAGGTGACTTTTGGCAGGTAACTTCACTTATTGAAATGTCACACATTGAAATGTCAAGTCAATACATCACGTGACTTATAAACACCTCAAGTAAAGCAATGTCATTACTGTCACGCATCTCATTATGAAATCTTGCTGGTGCATTGTATATGCCTGAATTTCTGAATTTGGCTTCAGTTTAGATCTGGCTGAAATTATCCGCAAGTTTCCTTTGTATCTACTAAACACTCGCAGGCAAAAAGAGTCAAGAGAACATTGTGTCGTTAAGAGCCTTCAGCAAAACCAGCTCCAGCTCTCCTGAGACCAAGAACAAGGCTACTAATTCTAACCTCTGTGCAGGTTTGTACTACCTTATTCTCTGTAGCTTTGGGGGAGAAAATTGGGCTGGAATGCAAATGCAAGGATAATCATGGTTGGATTAAATCAAGGTTAACAGCTATGAATTTGAAATTAAATAAGAATACAGAAGCAACTCATCTGAAATGCAGATTTGTTTTTTTTTTTGTTTGTTTGTTTGTTTTTTGCCTGTGCAGTTTTTTTGGCAACCAGACCACATATTTGGTGTTTTATTTCTTACAGAACAGGTTGATGAATGAGGCACAGCCATCTTTTTAAACCGCACGTCATGACCTTATCAGCACAGCACCTGCTTCCCATTTGTATTACACGTTCACTATCTGAGAACAGTTCAAGGTCAGCAGACAGAGACTTTATCATCAATGGAGGTTAGAGTGTTAGCAGAGGTGCAACAATCAGACACAGAGCAAAGAGCTGTCAGTTCATGAAACTGGTAATAACAGCCAAACAAGACCCAAGCTGAGGCACAAAATGTATGCATGTAGAGCATTCGACAAGTGAAAGAACCATTTAAAGTGAAATATTGCCTTTTTCCAAAAATTGTCTTTTAGTTATTTCCTAATTTACCCTGATACAAGATAAATCCATCCATCCATCAATTTTCTGTACCACTTATCCTACACAGGGTTGCAGGGAGCCTGTAGCCTATCCCGGGGGGGCACAATCACACACTATGGAGAAATTGGAAATACCAATGAGCCTTCAGCACATGTCTTTGTACTGCAGGAAGAAACCGGAGTACCTGGAGGAAACCCTGGGGGTGTGAGGCAAATGTGCTAACCAGTAAGAGCCACCATGCCCCCCAATACAAGATGGATGAATTTTTTTTTGTTTGTTTTTTTTCATTTTACACTGTCAGTACACTCCAGTGCAATCCAATATTCTAACACAGTTAGAGGTGTCTCTGTTTCCTTGCCCAGTACAGCTGGCCCGAAGATTTGAGCAGCACATATTGAAAAGTCATCATATGCAGCCTGTTCTAAACAAGAGCACAAAGGGAGTTGTAAAGATCCTAATTTGTCTTGAAGTGATTGCACCATCAAATGCATGAATATCCCCATAGACCAAGAGGTCATTACTGCAGAGGCACGAAATGGAAAGAAACTCTAAACCTTTTCATTGACTCACAAAAGCCACGAGGTGGTGAAAGGCTCAGTGCTAATAAGGAGTGCAAGCTCTTTGTCAGGACCATACAATTGTTCATAACAACAAGCTATGGGACTGCAGGCCTCAGATCATTAACAAATCTCTATTGCTCATGTCACTAGGTTTAGTTGTCAATTAGGAATATCACATGCATCCCAACATAGACATAACCTAAACATTTTCACTAAGAATGGGTCTTGTCTACAGTAAACTTCATGTCAAGGATCTTAAACACCTTCAGGAACACCTGCAATTATCCAATCAGCTAATAACGTGGCATCAGCCCAATAGAAAAAACAGCTTCAGTTAATGTTCACATAAAACACTGAATGGGGAAAAAAGTATCTCAGTTTTTTGCTTGTGGACTGGTTGTTGGGGCCAGTCAGGCTTGTTTGAGTATTTCAGAAACTGTTGATGTCCTGTGGTTTTACACACAACAATCTCTCAAGTTGTTGCAAAAAAAAAAAAACAGCCAGGGAGCATCAGTTCTGCAGGTGGAAAAATGCCTTGTTGATGATAGTGGTCAGATGAGAATGGTTAGACTGGTCCAGCCACAGATTCATCCAGCCACGTGCCTCAAAACGTCTGGGCCATCAGAATCCACAATGCTACAATACCCAGTACCTCCTACTCCACTGATTGAGTCTCACAGAAACAGACACTCATTAGTTCAGTGTCATTCCACAGATCTTGCACATGTATGTAAATAAATTCTTGAGGATATTGCACAGGTACATATACAAATAGAACTATAGCATACTGTATGTATATACACACAGACCTGTTTTATTGTTTCTATTATTTCTATTGTAAAGGTATTTATGGAAATTATTTTCTTTCTTTGATGTTACTCATCCTACTTGTGCTGCTGTGTCAATTTGAATTTCCCCTACGGGGGATCAATAAAGATACATCTCATCTTATCTTAAGCTCCCAGAAAGGCTATGGTAACTAACATAATCAGTCTTTACAACATACAAGCCAAACCTTTAGCTGGATGGGCTACAACAGCAGAAGACCACATTTGGTTTCACTCCTGTCAGCCAAGAACAAGGATCTCAGGCTACAGTGATCACAGGTTACAGTTCAAGACAGAGTTCCAATCTTCAACTGCCCGATTTTAAAATTTAAAATTTAAAATTTTAAAATTCACATGTACAGCCCCTTCATTCAGTGTTCCCTCTAAAGCTGCACCCCAAAAACCAGGGACATCAGTAGAACTTTGGGCCTCGGGTTCATGTACTTTGCGCTTTAAAATTACTAGCTTCATATAAATTCACAGAGTATAACTTTAATGGCTAATTGATGTATACATTTTGATTGAGTTCCTTAGGATCCCATTGTTTAGAGTCCTTGGAATTATCCCAACCCTTTACAAAACCCATGAACACACACTGCCTATGGTGCAACAAATAAATGCTAGTGCAAGCCGTTTTTTTTTTTCGACAACCAACATGATGGACAAACAGAGACATCTCTTTGTCCTTGTTGACTGGATTCTGGTGGTTCACATTTGTTGTTTTTTTTCCCTCTCTCTCTCTCGCTCTCTTTACAGAGCCTGGGGTTCTACAGAGACCCTTGGTTTTTCCATGTTATTGACAGCACAGCTGCGAGACTGATTCCTCCAATCTTTGGCCCATCAGTAAGTTGGTGATGGAAGTTCCACTCTGCTACACACCCTAATCAAAGGCTATTCAAACAGATATTTTCCATCTACAAAGTAGATGAATATGCATCCAGCTTTATGAAAAAGATGTGAACACACTACTGACATCCCTCATAACAATTATTCAGATAGCCCTCCTACACAGCACTGACTGGAGCTGCAAGCATGTGTGGGTTCATGAATTCAGGGTATTACTAACAATCCCATAAACTCTCCAATTGTTTTTAATATTAAGGACTAGCAAGTAAATAATTTTTCATTATATTATATATATGAATGATACATAATAGCGAACAAGTGTGTCCATACATTAACAAAGCACACAAATCCTTACCCAGTCACCAGGTACCATGGCACTGAATCTAAGGGGTGTGTGTGTGTGCCAGGTGGCCAAGAACATGTTCCATATCCACTATGGTTCCTCTCTGCTCTGCAGGAGAGACATCAGATACAAGGAGGGTCCATTCTAGTGATCTCACTGCAGAATTAGAGATTCTCTCACTCACTCTCTTCTATAAAAAACCCTCTAAAACTAATCATAGCACGTATAAGTAATGAAAGTGGTACGTTTGCAGTACAAACAGACAGCGACCTCTGCTGGTGAAATCATGTGATTACATCATTATCATAAACACAGTAACGTTATTCTCATTGGCTTTAAATAAAAATCATTTTTATTTTTTAAAATAAATGCATTTTTACAGTCTAAAACCAACAGGCCATGCACGGCTGCTCAGAATCCGAGGCAAACAAAACAAAATAAAACAAATAAACAATACAAAGAAGGGAAAAGATATGCTAAAGTAGCTTTTATTGTACTTCATTTTATAACAATTTGTCTCAAACTCCAAGGGGCGATGGTTCTCCTTCATAATCAAACTCGTATCGATCTAAATTATCATTCATATAGGATAAAAACAGGTTCTAACATTTTACTAGCGACCTACTATAAAGGACACAGAAAAAAAAAAGTCGCTGCTAAATGATATTTGTGCTAACAAATAACTTGTCAAATACTCCAATGCATCAAACAGAAAATAACATTGACATACTGTGTTTAATTTAAGGCTGGATAAAAGTAACAGAAAACGAAACAAGCCCTTCGATGTGAGTGTTGAAATGTGCACCAGCTAAACCTGGAGCTTGAGACATGCTTCATCACATTATATAAACTCATATATATTCTTTACTCTTAAAGACTCAATAAGACCTTAACATAGGCAGGTACACATCATACCAAGCAATACTCAAAAGATGGCTTTTTTCCCTTCTCTTCTGGAAAGAAAAAAATGCATTTCCAAAAAATGACAGAAAAAAGCAGCAACAAAACCACAATACCTGTACAATTCTATAAAATCGTTTTTACATTAGTTACAAAAACTAATACTTCATTTAGCGTTCCTTCATATTCATGGAAAAAAAAAATGAACATTGCATGTACTGCCTTTAAAACACAGTGACCTATTGCTGGTGCATAACAATATAATAGCTTCGAATAATACTATATGGTTTAGGATAAGGTGTGAATGACAGAAGAGAAGGCTGTACAGAAAATTATTAAACGAAAACATCATGGTGCTTCTTGTAGCCAAGAGGCAGCAGGCTCCAGAGCACAACTGAGGTCATCCTCACTGACTTCATACAGAATAGGAGGGTAGAGGCTGTGCTCACTCGACGCACAGGCCCTGAACTGCACACGGGTCGTCTTTTCATTAGCATTTTCTTCGAGACGTAATTAATTTATAGATTCTGTAGCTAGCAGGTTAAGATCCCTGGAATCATTCCTTCATCATGTGGCCTTCAACATCCTGTTTATGTGCATTGCAAACTGCTTGTTGCGAGAATAAACCTGAAAACTGCTGTGTTTAGTGGGAAAAAAAAGGGCCATCTATAACTAATGGTTATAGTGCTGAAGATCAATACATTATCTCATGCTGACTCAGGACGTCGGACAAAAAAAGTAAACTACAGCTTATTCGTTTGGGGACCTTTCCTTCAATGTAGTAGTGCTTGCTATCTTGTCAAAAGATAACACTAAAACAAAGCATCTTCTTAGTTGCAAAATTGCTTGTAGTGTAGAGTACTCTGGTCAGCACTAATCCAGAAAGACCCTCTGATGTAACTCATGTAGAGTAACACTCGAGTGCTGGATATCTCCTTCATAAAAATGGCTGCTGTTGTCAAAGGTAGTGTTAACAACATAAGGACAACGAATGGAATATAAATGGACGTTATGACATACGAAATGAGGGAAGCAGCATAGGGACTGCAGTAGAATTGAGGCAAATGAGCACCAAGACGATCACAAACTTCTTAAAACAATCGGACCGTAACACGAGCAGTGACGTTTGAGACAAGCTTGAGTATTAGCATGCAAGGTGAAAGGTCATGGATGTCAAACTAGCCTCCGCTCTAGTACGCATGGTGCACAGAGGTGGAGACAACCATCCAACACTGCGGTGACTACACACACCAAGCACTCTGGAAAAAGGAACAAGAAGCAGCCGTCTCTGTGAAAGTAGCTGCTCGCTTCAGGAAACAAATATTTCTCAGCAGAAGGTGAAGGCTTGGATGGAGGCAGAACATTCTCACTGTTCCTCAAAGTCAACTCATTAGTGTTACAAAGATGTTTGTAAGCATTAAGGCAGGAACAAAATATAAAAAGATGGCAGCTTTCAAACAATCACTGTGGCCAGGTGTATGACATGGTGAAAAAATAAAACACAAGAAAAAGAGTAAATGAACAAAAATCCCAGGCACCCCATGCCACCCCACCATTTTGCTGGGCTCAGAGGTTCTCCCTCTCAGACCCAGCCACTGGTAAGCTTGTAGAACATTTCCTCATCAAGAGACTCATTCTGGTCCTTGGCCCTTGTGGACAGGAAAATGTAGCCCCCAATGAACTCGTGCACCACCTTACAGTCCACCTCAGCGCAGGTAAACGAGAGACTGGGCTCATCAGCAAACTCCACTGTAACCTAGTGAAGAAGATACCAAGAACTGGTTTTGAGAATATGACTGGAACAGAGCTACATAAACAAATGGTCTGGCTTTTTTTTTTTTTTTCCCCTTTCTTTTTCCAACCTAATTATTATCTGCTGCATGTGTATCATATAAGCAACTACCAGACAAAAATCTCACTGCAGTGATTTATATACACTGCTTTCATGGCATGGCATGGCTTTCATTCAGTCACCTACAGTATCTCACAAAAGTGAGTACACCCCTCACATTTTTGTGAATATTTTATTATATCTTTTCATGGGACAACACTGAAGAAATGACACTTTGCTACAATGTAAAGTAGTGAGGGCACAGCTTGTATAACAGTGTAAATTTGCTGTCCCCTCAAAATAACTCAACACACAGCCATTAATGTCTAAACCGCTGGCAACAAAAGTGAGTACACCCCTAAGTGAAAATGTCCAAATTGGGCCCAAAGTGTCAATATTCTGTGTGGCCACCATTATTTTCCAGCACTGCCTTAACCCTGTTGGGCATGGAGTTCACCAGAGCTTCACAGGTTGCCACTGGAGTCCTCTTCCACTCCTCCATGACGACATCACAGAGCTGGTGGATGTTAGAGACCTTGCGCTCCTCCACCTTTGAGGATGCCCCACAGATGCTCAATAGGGTTTAGGTCTGGAGACATGCTTGGCCAGTCCATCACCTTTACCCTCAGCTTCTTTAGCAAGGCAGTGGTCGTCTTGGAGGTGTGTTTGGGATCGTTATCATGTTGGAATACTTCCTTGCGGCCCAGTTTCCGAAGGGAGGGGATCATGCTCTGCTTCAGTATGTCACAGTACATGTCACAGTACACTCATGCAGCCCCAGACCATGACAGTCCCACCACCATGCTTGACTGTAGGCAAGACACAAGTCTTTGTACTCCTCACCTGGTTGCCGCCACACACGCTTGACACCATCTGAACCAAATAAGTTTATCTTGGTCTCATCAGACCACAGGACACGGTTCCAGTAATCCATGTCCTTAGTCTGCTTGTCTATAGCAAACTGTTTGCGGGCTTTCTTGTGCATCATCTTTAGAAGAGGCTTCCTTCTGGGACGACAGCCATGCAGACCAATTTGATGCAGTGTGCGGCGTATGGTCTGAGCACTGACAGGCTGACGCCCCACCCCTTCAACCTCTGCAGCAATGCTGGCAGCACTCATACATCTATTCTGCAAAGCCAACCTCTGGATATGATGCTGAGCACGTGCACTCAACTTCTTTGGTCGACCATGGCAAGGCCTGTTCTGAGTGGAACATGTCCTGTTAAACCGCTGTATGGTCTTGGCCACTGTGCTGCAGCTCAGTTTCAGGGTGTTGGCAATCTTCTTATAGCCTAGGCCATCTTTATGTAGAGCAACAATTCTTTTTTTCAGATACTCAGAGAGTTCTTTGCCATGAGGTACCATGTTGAACTTCCAGTGACCAGTATGAGAGAGTGTGAGAGCGAGAACACCAAACTTAACACACCTGCTCCCCAGTCACACCTGAGACCTTGTAACACTAACGGGTCACATGACACCGGGGAGGGAAAATGGCTAATTGGGCCCAATTTTCACTTGACATTTTCACTTAGGGATGTACTCACTTTTGTTGCCAGCGGTTTAGACATTAATGGCTGTGTGCTGAGTTATTTTGAGGGGACAGCAAATTTACACTGTTATACAAGCTGTACACTCACTACTTTACATTGTAGCAAAGTGTCATTTCTTCAGTGTTGTCCCATGAAAAGATATAATAAAATATTTACAAAAATGTGAGGGGTGTACTCACTTTTGTGAGATACTGTACATTTGTAAATTAAGCTCTGTATAAAACTGTAATAAATAAATAAATAAATATCCTGCTTTAAGGTGGTTTTAGGAATATGTGCATGAGAGCTAAATAGAGCTTGTGTCATTAATGGTCAGTTCTGTGGAAGCCATGAAGCAGGGCAGGATTGGTACATTTTGAACTGAGTGCTCAGCAGCATGTCTAGTTTGATGTCTAATACTTAAATTGGCACCCCACTCTGGATGACGCCATAGGCAGCTACTTGTATATACAGATATTTTTGCCTGAATACAGATTTGCTCATGTTCATCTACTCATGTTCATCTCATCCTAGGGCCTATGTTATAGCATCATGGCTTATTTTTGATTTCACTCATTTAAAACAACTGTCCTCAGGATTACCATTTTAAGTGAGTATGTTGTATTTCATTTACAGTACAAAAGGAATTGTGCAAGGAAATGAGATGTAGCATCCTCTTGAACCTGAGCTTAGGTTAAGAAAAAACACCTTACCATCTTGATCTCCCAGTTGACGTTCCACTGTTTCATGTTGCTGAAGCGCCAGGTCTTAATGGCGTCTCTGGTGCTGGCGTCTATGCGGATCAATCTGTTGTAGGTGATGCCAATCAACTCCTCTCTCTTACTGCCTTGGAACCTTAGAAATACATATGAAAAATAAGCCTCACTGTACTTAATACACAACATAGTACTTAAGAGTACTTTAATAGTACTAACATAGTACTTTACTGTACTTAATACACAACATAGGAGGTAACTGTAGGAATATATGATTTGAGTCCAGCTTGTTATTCTTTATAATAAAAAAGGGGGGGGATAATGACTAGTAAAATGGGTGTGCCTGTTTTGCTTGACTCACAAACATTTGTATGAATCAGGGAGTTTGGAGACTTGTAAAAAATGATTAACAAGACTATGCACAACACACTCACTTGGCCAAGAAATGAGTGATCCCAAACTCTGGCAGCGACTGCCAGGCCTGAATGAAGCGCATCTTGGCCTCAATGAGACTCATCTGGGCCACATTCTGATGGGCCTCTAGGATACGAGCAGAGATCTGAAAACAAATGCACAAAACACTCTCAACACTGGTATTCTTCAAGTCTCACCCTCCCCAGCTCCCCACACCCACACAGAGGAATAAATGACATCAAGAATCTTCATGCTATTAACAAACTGTCACCAAACAGGAAGTAAGTGCAGCAGAGAGTGAGAGGTGATGAAGCAGAGAGGCACTCCTCCCCGGTGAGAGAGCTCAGTGGTGGGGTTTAGTCACTCCTAACTAGAGGTCGACCGATGAATGGAGGTGGATTTTACCAATAACTAGGTTGGGCAGTACCTGCCAATAACCGATTAATCAACCGATTGATACTGTTTAAAATAGATACTGAATGAAAACATAATACTCAGAGTAAAATAATGCTGCACTTTATTACAAAAATAAACAGCACTGACTGTACCATGAAAATGTACTGTACTTTTTTAAATGAAATAAATGTATAAATATTAATATATCTTAACTATTAATAAATGTTAAAGTAAATGAAAAATATACATCCACACTGAACCAAAAAGTAACACTCCAAATAACAAATAAAAATAGAGATATCCAAAATGAATAATAAAAAAAAAAACTTCAAATAACACAACAAAATGTGTCAGTTGATAGTTTTTATTTCGCCTCTAGAGGCCGCTCTTGCACTGTATGATGACCCTTCTCAGCCGCTCCTGCAATGGACGCAACCGGGAAATCTATCAGTGAGTATTTTTGCTGATAACTGATAGTTAAAGCAATCGGCCGACCTCTACTCCTAACCACAGTAAAGTGCTGCTTCTGACCCATAACTAACTACTTACTGCCTGCTTAAAACAGATCTGCCTGCTTTGAAGTACCATTGTTTTCCCATTTCAGATTTTCAACTTCTAGTACTGACACCACCACCATTTTGTCTCCAAACATGTTCACATGGGTTAGTATGAAAAAGAAAAGAAATCCAAGGAGATAATAGAGCAGATCGAGCAACCTATATAGATTTAAACTAGGTATCAGTGCACCAATGAAATTGGCAGATATTAACAGTTATGACCTGAACAATATCCAAACACACTGTAAGATGATAATCGCTCACTTAATGTAACGAGATTCTTAAACTTTATGGGCAAATTGTTCACTTTGCAGTTAGGCAAATTACTTCTTAAGACAGATATTTACATGATATCAATGTAGACAGTTTCATATAATAATAAATTATGATACTGTACCTACACTGATAGCAAACATAAAAAAAACAACAGCTCCCCCACCTCCTAAATCCCTATTTGGGTGTATGAATAGTTTCATTTTTGCATTTAAACACAGCTCAGCCATTTAAAATATTTATGAACCAGCATCCATAAATTACGACCTTATAATGAACTTTGAAGGCGTTTGTCACTAGACCTCAATAGATATTTAAACCCTACAAATGTGATCTGTGGACATTTTTGCAACCCATTTTCTTCTTTTTAACTTGGACATCTTACATCATTCAGAAATCACAAGAGTCACATTGTGATTATGTGACAAATTATCAACAAGTAATCTAATCCTAAATGCACTTTTTCCCTGATTTGCTTTTACCTACAGAGAGTAATAAATCAACTGTGTTTGTATGTTTGTCAAAGGTTTAGTTATTTTGCCACTGATGTCTGAGGTCATAGCTGTATTAGCTCAGTAGGTACTGTGCATCAACACACACCACACTTTATAAACTGTACTACACAACGTATAATGAAAAGGAACATGTATTTCATATATTGTTTTATATTGCTTTCATTATATCAGCATATGTTATTGGCTATCAATTTTTACTTATTTTATATATTTTTTTCAATCGGTTGGGGCCCTACTTTAAACCACACAAGTTCACTCCTTAACCACAAAATTAGTTAGAAAATGGATATCTAACAAGAATGATGGAGTTAAGAAAGACATCAATGCAAGCAGCTGACTTACCAGGTCCCTGATATAGCCTGGCTGAGAAGGTCAGGGGCAGGAGAAGAGAAAAAGAAGGGAAAAAGATAAAAAATGTAAAATAAATAAATAAACAAAGCAAGTGAGAAAGTAGCAAACAAGCAGACAAGTTTAAAACAAAACAGATTAGCCTTTCTCAGTCAGCATGTCAAAAAAAATGCAAAACAAAAGGTTAGCGCATGATAGGCGAAGCTCATGCAGCAGTCTCCAGCTGAATACACAAGGAAAAAAAAAAGAGAGGTGTGTAACAAGCAGAGCACATCATAATGAAAACCTACACAACAATGAAAAGACATTTCATAAAACACTGCACAATTTCAGCTTTTACCTGCTGAAAGAAATAACTGATAATTACTTGATAATATAGATCAGTTGTATTTAGTAAACCTTAGATCAACGTAAAACATAGATTACCTGGAATACCTACAAACAAAAATTAATACAGATATTAGCCAACATGGCAATATATACACTATATATATATATATATATATATATATATATATATATATATATATATACACACACACACACACATATATAGATAGTGTGTGTGTGTGTGTGTATATATATATATATATATATATATATATATATATATATATACACATATACATACATACATACATACACACACACACACACGATATATATACGGTGCCCTACACTAATATTGGCACCCCTGGTAAATATGAGCAAAGACGGCTGTGAAAAATTGTCGTTATTGTTTAACCTTTTGATATTTTGTTCAAAAAAATTCACAAAAATACTCTGCTCTCATGGATATCAAACAATTGCACAGGTTTAACAAAACAATCTTTGTTAAATATAGGTGTGCAACAGTTATTGGTACCCCTATGAATTCATATGAGAAAAATATATTTGAAGTATATTCCCACTGATATTTTCCTTTTTTTTTTTTTTTTTTTTTTTTTTAATTTTTTTTTAAGTATACCTGGGTGAATAGGAACAGAACAAGAACCATGACTTCCTGTTTCACAGGGGTAAAAATATGAGGTAACACATAGGCCAAATTCCCTTAGTCATTCATAACAATGGGTAAGACCAAGGAATATAGCTGTGATGTGCGGCAAAAGGTTGTTGAGCTTCACAAAATGGGAAGTGGCTATAAGAAAATAGCACAAGCATTGAAAATGCCCATTTCCACCATCAGCGCAATACTTAAAAAGTTTAAAATGGGCTGTGGTTGGATCTTCCAGCAGGACAATGATCCAAAACATACATCAAAATCAACACAAAAATGGTTTACTGACCACAAAATCAAGTGGCCATCCCAGTCCCCTGACTTGAAACCCATAGAAAACCTGTGGGGTGAACTGAAGATGAGATTCCACCAGCATGGACCTTGAAATTTGAAGGATCTGGAGAGATTCTGTATGGAGGAATGGTCTCAGATCCCTGGCCATGTATTCTCCAACCTCATCAGGTATTATAGGAGAAGACTCAGAGCTGTTATCTTGGCAAAGTGAGGTAGCACAAAGTACTGACTAAAAGGGTGCCAGTAATTGTTGGATACCTATATTTAACAAAGTTTTCTTTTTTGATAAACCTGTGTTTTGTTTGCAATTGTTTGATATCCATGCGAGCAGACTATTTTTATGAATTCTTTTAACAAAAGATCAAAAGGTTAAACAATTTTTCACAGCCTTCTTTGCTCATATTTACCAAGGGTGCCAATATTAGTGGAGGGCACTGTATATATCCACACACTCTTTTGTTCATAAAAAAATACCCTTATTTCATTCATGAAAGGACAAAAATAGATTACTACTGATAGATACTATACATTTCCACAAGAGGGTGCTATACCCCAAATTAAATCCCAAACCCACTCAAAATGCCCTGCTTTATGCATTTGACTTATACATATTCTGTTGGATAACACCAGTCAAACACAACATAAATAAAAGCAGGCAGTCAAGTCTGGCATCACAGTGCTTAACGTTCTACTTATTAAAACATTTTGCCCTCCAAGTTAAATGTGAGGAAATGCCTGGTTTGTTGGTGAAGACAAAGTTGGAGTAGACAGAAACAAACACAAAATCCAGCACCTTCTGCACAGCTGAGCACGCCGGTCGTGTTTGTCCTAAGTTACGTTCACAGGCGGCTTTCATTTCCTGCTGCTTTCCCGCCTGTTTTGTCCGTCCCCACCCCCCTCAGTTACAAACACAGACTCAGGGGATCAGATGGCTTGGAGCTTTGATGTAGTGACGACAGGGTGGAGAGCAGCTGGGGAAGGTTGGTTATATTACAAGCCACTAGCCCTTCAAACATTGCAATCTGTGGACTTCAGCCAGAACCACTGCCCCTCGCTAACACTACACACACTCAGCAGGCCCTAGTAGTCTCACTCACTCCCATCTACGTGCTCTAACCATCTTCCGGTTTCTGAGTTGAGTATAAAAAAAATAAAAAATAAAAACATGGCGGATATGCTTTAAACAATAACAATGTGCACTAGAAGCTGTTCCATTCAAAATCTGCTAAGCTCGGGTGCTGGGTTGTGAAGTTTCCGCACTCGTATCAAACTGCAACGATGCACGCCCTCCCTTTTAATAAGGCATTTCCTGCCATTTCCTGTGCTGCTAATTTATAGCTTTCTCAGCAGGCCTGCAGAGAAGCTGTGCCACTCAGAGTACACACCACACCACATCTGGCTTACTCCAATACCCTGCACACTTCTGACTCATCATTTAAAGCAGCTACACCTCCTCATTCAAGCAGCCCCTCCCACCATCTAATCATTTACACACTGGGCACATTCCAGCAGTCCCATAGTATCAGCCAAAACATACCAACATGTGCTATGTTACAGTTTAATTGCTTACACATGTACCATGCATGAGTCTCCACAATACTATTCAGTGCAAAACCATTTTATGGATTCTAAATTTTTATTCCCTTGAATTGTATTTTTCTCCCTTTCACTTCTATTGGTGAAGAGTGTACTATATGGTTTTCCTTAAAATGTCTCTACACAAATACTCATCTTTACACTGATCAGACATGTGCTACATAAAAGGTTTTACATCTACATCACATTCGTAAGGCCTCACCCAGATTACTGCATCTTTCAGAACAGGTCATCTCATCTCGCTACCAGTCAGAGTCACGGACAGTAGAGAAAACACTTGTACTAACTCTGCCCAAACTTTCCAAATCTTCCATATTGCCAGGCAACAAATGAAGAGGAACAATAACTACCGCATTTACTACATTCATGGGAAGCAGTTGATGACTCACTTCCTATCGTTTTTATTAGCCATGTCCTAGTCCTGATTTAGCAGCACAAGAAACGGAAAAAGAAACCGTTACTTTTCATGGGAGTGCGCTGGTGTGGACTGATCAGGGTTTCACAACACTGCAGTAGGCACTGAAGAGGTGTGATGTAGATAAGTGGAGTAGATACATGCATTCCTCTGGGGGACAGTCAGGAGGCCATTTGGGAGGACTCACACCCTGTATACTGGTAAGTATAGATGGACCAAACACTTCCTTTCAGGCCCTTTCACCCTATTACACTCATTACTTATCTCTATTTCTCTATTTTATCTGTATTACACCATCTGTGTAGGTTTTTAACCCTTTTCCCAACACGCATGAGCTAGATTACCAAGAACAGCAAAAGCAGATTAGAAGGTTTAGGTGAATAATCTTAATCAGTTCCACCCAAACTGAAATTCATTATTCTTAATTATTTGGACCTGAGAGCACTAACCTGCTTTTGCTCAGTTGGAAAGCAATGTGCATTACTTAGAGTGTTTTTCTGTGCGCCTATGGGTTCTAACCACCTTATCTTCAGTTACCTGCTTGTTCTTGTACTTCTTCAGATATCGTGGTGAGACGAGACACTCAGGGTTGATATCTGTGGTGATTGGTTCAATAATCTGGGGATCTGGGTTCATGTGCTGCATCTTTAAGAAGGACAGAATGTTCTGGACCTCCAGGTTATAGGAGCTATCAGCCATTGTCTTCCCTTTGGAGGCCAGACGACAGGCAGCCATCCACTGTGCGTACTGCTTCTCCTAAACACGTGCAAAATAAAAAAAAGTCAACTTCAGCAAATTCGTAAAAGTGTGAGATGTAGGATTCGAAATTATAATTACTGAATGTTCATTCAGCTGTTAATAGGATGTGTGGCTATTTGCTCACAGTGTCACATCGCAGCCAGATCTCATTCATGCCATCCGCTACTGGGATTAACAACTTGATGTTGAATTTCTGACCAGAAATATTTACATCTGGTGTAACCTCACAGCCTGTAAAAAAAAAAAAAAAAAAAGACACAAGAGTGCACAACTTCAGCTTCTAATATGTCAAGGATTAATTCTAGAAAGCTAAAACTAAACTAAAGTGGTCCTCACCTCTCAGGTTCATCTGGTGGGCGGGTATGCCATGGGCCTCCTCACGACTCTTGTAGCAGGAGATTGTGATGTCCTTGAATGTGCACCAGTACTGCTTGGGTCCTTTCAGTGTCAGTTTCTTTGGCCTGAGAAAGGAAGCAAATATCAAAAACAATGTATGAAGAATTAGGAGCAAACGTATCCAAAAATTACATGTATTTGATAGGATGCATAAACAATACTGATTTCATAAAATGAGAGACAAAATATAAAACTTAAAGTCTAAAATATTGCCTTTTTTGTTTATATTCGGTTATATTTTTGTATATATTTTCTTTGTTTGCTTGTTTTGTTCTTTGATCCTAAAATGTTTCTGTGAGAATTTATGCCTTACATGAGTTCCCATGCCTATTTGCAATAAACCTTGTCCCTCTGAAAGACTTTAATGTCAAACATATTTGTATATAACATTCAAGCTTGTACAATATTAAAAAACAAACAAATAAAACAAAAACACACAGTAGTTAACACAGAGAAGCTATGCTGGGTTTAACTCACTTAAAGACTTTCACATAATCAGCCAGTTCAGGGATGGATGTAATGTCACCCTGGGAATGAAGATGGAACACAGAGGACTTTGTTGAAGGGTTCATTCAAATTCTTTGTCATAAAAAACTCGTATTCAAATTGAAAGACAGAACAGTGCAGTGGAGATGTCAGGCCTGTGAGTGTGTGTGTGTGTGAGTGTGTGTGTGTGTGTGTGTGAGTGTGTGTGAGAGAGACTACCAGTGTGTTAGAGGTCTTTCCTCCCTCCAGGGTGATCTCCAGGTCTGACAGTGCAGCGTCCACTTCATCCACCTCCTTCTCGCTGTTGTTCATGTGATTGTCTGAAGACATGATGGACAGCTTGTTGATGTGATACTGAAAATGAAATGAGTAATTCAAAATAAGAGCATGTTCAACAGTACAGAAAGGGAAACCAGTATTTTCTTCTTTAAATACAGTGCAAGAATAGTATCCAGTCTGATAATCTACTATCCCATAGTAATTATTTTCCACATTGCCCCCATTTTGCTGATTACTGTGCATGAGTACTCCATTTTTTATGAGTCATAAGGCTATATGGAAAAGGACAATGGAAACTTGTCCCTAAATACAACTTGCTGACAAATGGTATTTGTACCATCAAACAGCTGCCCTCACTCACATTTGCATACAAATAAGCAGATGGTCTGATAGGACAGGTATTTTTAGACTCTACTAGGCGATCACTGTTCAATTAAAGACCTTGAGATGGGTAGATCCCACTATACGCAGACAGTGTGATAATTCAAGATGAAGGTAGTTAGAAGCTCACACAGAAACTACTCCGAGATCTTCTCCAGCCATCCTGAAACCCAATCCCAACATTAACCAGCCATCCAGCCAACCAAACGCAGCTCTGACGTAGAGGCAGTCTGGACTAATTTAAACTTGCCACAGCCAGCATCTGCAGTGCAGGAAACACTAGACCCCGGATACAACTCAATAAATCCCATGCTGAAAAACTAACACGTCTTAAGCACGACTGCTGGATGAGGCTGAGTGGTCCAACAACCCGGGCACCCACTCTATATATACACATGGGGGTGAAGACAGTTTGGCGTCCTCGAGTCTTGTCACCCAGCTTTAACGATGGTCTGAAATAGCAGTGCTCCCCAAGGCCAAGGAGGCTTCCAAAGGGGGCACTGGGGCTCATATCACACCCAGAACCTTAAATTCCTCCCTAAGACTCCTTGTTACATCCTGGGCCAAACTGCCCTGGTGTACAGGCTTAGTGCAGCTTAAAAGCTTTCGCATTCATTTGCAAGCTAAATGAGCATTTTACAACTTCTAGTCTGGTTCAACTGAACACAACTGAAATGCTGATAGGCAAATATATACCGACCTAAACAAATACACAAACTGTCACTTTGAGCAGAGAGTAATTCTACTATTTCTATGTACAGAATTGTGAATTGTATATTCAACATGCAGATGTAAAAACGTTCTTAACCTTGGACACTAGAGCTGCAACAACTAATAGATAAAATCTATAACAATCAATTATGTAAATCGTTGTCAACGTATCTTATTATCGATTAGTTGGTCTGCGCCTGGCACAGGGTACATTTACTCATTGTTATTTCTGTTCCGAAAACAGACGAAAGTTGTGACCCAAATGATGTACTATACACTTAAACTGTGCCCAATGTCTTTAAGTCTTAAATGCACATTAATTACATAATTTAATTATATG
Organism: Cranoglanis bouderius; assembly: GCA_023630585.1. Lineage (NCBI taxonomy): Eukaryota > Metazoa > Chordata > Actinopteri > Siluriformes > Cranoglanididae > Cranoglanis > Cranoglanis bouderius. The sequence goes on from CM042543.1 coordinate 12,559,547, forward strand.
TATGTATACTTATGTGTATATTTATGTGCACACACACACACACACACACATACATATATATATATATATATATATATATATATTACACACACACACACACACACACACACATACAAATATTAAAGTTGTGTGTAAAGACTTAAATGTACATTAATTGCATAATGTAATTAAACTACAGTCCTAAACTGATCAAATCTCCCTTTCACTGCACCTTATGGTTTCTGTTGCTATGTAAAGTCTTAACCTGAAGTTTATATTTGTAACACTCAGTTTGTGGATTTTATTTTAAATAAACAGGAAAAAAAGGGTACTACTTTTTTTTAAAATCCGATTAATTCAGGAATAATCGGCCGATTAATCAATTATGAAAATAATCGTTAGTTGCAGCCCTATTGGACAAGCAAATATCTTGTGAGACATACAAACTCTATATAAAGAGTTATATAAACGTATATAAACTAACTACAACCACCACAATATTTGAAAAGCTAAGCCTAAACAGTGTGATACAGCAAAGAGAAGCTGTAGCAGCACACACATCTGTGGACAGAAGTTAACCCTAGCCAACTATAGGCACACAGCCTTGTCAATCCATTAACAGAGCAGGAGGGCAGGGAGCCCAACATAAACACTGTATGCACTCTCTCATCACTGGCTTACTAAGCAATCCTGCTGCCTAATATGGCCTTGTAGATGTACCTCCCACCCTTCGGAATCCTCACACACATTCACACACACATTCACACACACATTCACACACACATTCACACACACATTCACACACACATTCACACACTCGGACAGGCTTTCACTCTTATTTACCTGGAGGGCCGCAAACATCATCATCTCTTCCTCAGTACACTCGATTTCCTCCAGCAGGATGGCCCATTTGGCCTGCTCGTATAGCTGGTTAACCCGGATAGCATCATACTGTGGGGGACAAGAGACAACACAGCTTGTTCATCCCAGCTGAGCAAACAGGACACGTCTGAAAGCCACTTCCTCCATCTCACACCCACTGTGTCAGCTGCAACAACTACCTGACCGCTAAGAATTCAGCACAAGGGACTACATAACATCAAGGTGTCAAGAATGTCTAAAAAAAAAAATAAAAAAAAATGCCTACAGCCTACACGTAATAATCCAAACATTTAAGAGAGCAATGTACTATAAGAAAGAAGCAGCTAGTAGGCTTATACTATACTATACTGTACTATACTATATTGTATTGTACTATAAGATTGAAAAACAGACTCTAACCTTGGGGTTGAGATCAAAAAAGCTATGATATTTGAACCGCAAAAGAAGAACATCATTCTCTTTAACATCCTGCTCCATTAGAGACCTGGAGGAGTCCAGCCACCTTCAGAACATACACACAAGATTGCTAAATTACAACTCAATCCATCACAAATTAAAAATCCCCAAACATTAGAACCATGTTTCCGGACTTACCCCTGATTTATTTTGGCCTTATCGAGGAGGGAGGGCGGTTTGTAGAGCTTAACCAGTATGTCAGGTGAGGAGATGGGCTGACTCACAGCAAGGATGCTGGGATTGCCCTCAGACAATGGACTGTCTCCAAACCAGGCTGAGGTGGGGGAAAGTGGGCTGCCATCTCGAGAGTCATATGTTGGAGTCATTGTCTTACTGTAGAGGCCAGGACTCGAATAGATACTCCCTGAAACAAAGAATGTACATCAGCATTATGCTTTCAATTTAAAATGTCTGTGGGTATATGCTATATAATATACTAGATAATTATGCACTTTAAGCTTAGTCCAGGACTAAAGATATAGATATAGGGGATGCCTATACCAATATAGAAACTCCATAAAGGATTAATTTTATAGCCCTAGACTATTCTTAATCTGCATTCAGGAAACTTAAATTAATTCCCTTATGTGATAGGCCACAAAACAATAATGCAATGCAAGATTAAGAAGATAAAATATATGTTTAAAAAAAAGAAAGAAAAAAATGTAAAAGGTATCGAAACACTGTTCACACACAATCACTGGTGACCACATTAAATGCATGGCAACCTTAAGCGATAAGGCAACATGCTGATGCACATTAATACACAGTCTTCAACACACGGGGTGCAAAACACGGCAAACAGCACAACCAGAAGCATGAGGGGTTCTGGAGCTCAGGCTGTGACAGCCAGCATGTCTTACAACAGAGTGGGAGGAAAATGCTAAAAATCAATTGTGCTAATGGGTTGTGAAGTTGTAAAATCATTATTCCAACCTTGATGTATACATTGATACACTTCTAGTATATAATTACAATTTTACAAAAATGTTCTCGATTTCCTGAGGTCTCAGTCACAATTTTCCTCAACCACAATCAATCAAAAAGAGATCAGCGTTCAAAGCTACAAACTTGAACAAAAAAGAAAAAATGGCCAAGGAATAGTTTTATGACCCTCCTCCTTCTGGATATAAAAACCATACGCATGACTTAAAAAAAAATAAAATAAAATAAAATAAATAAATATTACAAAGTGACCACATTTACACACATATTACATTCTTTGTGAGAACTCGGACTGGAAAACCGCTAACAGTTCATCCAGAGACACATCCTGGTTCTAATTATTTGTGCAATAAATGCCAAAACAATATGAAAAGCAAGGGTATTCCTCTTATGATACTTAATGTGGTTATTCAGATGAATGAAAAAGAGTAATGGTTAGGGCTGGGCGATATAATATCGATATCGTGATAAATGAGTATGCGATACACTTTTCTGAGATTGTTGGTATGGTGATTTTTTTAACGTTTTTAATAATTACAAATTAAATGGTTATTTGTAGGCATTAAAGAAAAGAATAATCAAACTCAGTGGCCACTGAGTGGCTTAGTGGTTAGCACGTCTGCCTCACACCTCCAGGGTTGGGGGTTTGATTCCCGCCTCTGTCCTTTGTGCGGAGTTCGCATGTTCTCTCTGTGCTTCGGGGGTTTCCTCCAGGTACTCCGGATTCCTCCCCCAGTCCAAACACATGCGTTATAGGCTGATTGGCATCTCTAAATTGTCCGTAGTGTGTGAATGTGTGTATGATTGTGCCCTGCGAAGGGTTGGCACCTCGTCCAGGGTGTCCTCTGCCTTGTGCCCCGAGTCTCCTTGTATAGGCTACAGGTTCCCCCACGATCCTGTGTAGAATAAGCGGTATGGAAGATGGATGCGCATCGTGTATTGTGAAATGTCCTCAAGTATCGTGATATGATATTTTTGTAAGTCGACCAGCCCTAGTAGTTGTTGAATATTCTTGGCATTTTCTTTGCAAATTGGCATGTAGAGTTTACAAATGACATTTAATACTGCAAAAAGAAATTTAATTTAATCCCTGAATTTATTCCTAAAGCGTCATGGGGTGGTACATATACATCACATATACCGGGAAAATGACTATAACCATAATGAGTCAACCTACCAAAAATTACATGCATGTAAATGTGGTCAGGGCCAAGCATAACATTCCCATGTGAATCCTTTCATTTGCTACGAATATCATTAAAAACTACAAATTTGTAGTCCACTTGTAAAAATGTAGTAAACATTTTTTTTCTTTACTGCTTAAAGTAGCAGGCACATCGTAGCCCCTGACTGAGAGGCAGGCACGCCAAGCCGCCAGCATAGCAGCGTGAAGCCACAGTGATCCACCAGGGCAGGAAATGGCTTGTGGAAGGGGGGAGAGGTCATGAGAAAAGAGGGCGACCCAAAGGAGCAGTGCATCTACATGCCTTTGGGGAGAGCTTGTGGAGGTTCTCATAAACTCAGAAGGAGGTCACGCAAGGGTTTTCCGCTTCCTAAAGGAATGTTAAACTCGCAGAGAAAGCTGATAAGGACAGCAGCTCTGCTGGAGAGAGCAGCAGGTCAGCGTGTTTATTTTACCCAGTTTACGGTTTGATAGTCAATGAGATAGTCAACGCAGCCTGGCTCTAAGAATGTTTACATCCTAAATCCTCACCACACACACACACACTAAGACAGAGACAAGGATTGGGATTTGTTTGCAAATGAATAGATATACTCAGTATATAGGGGTCCTGATCCTCTTCTCTTCTACCAGCACTTTTTTCCCCCCCAGAGCTTTTTATGTTCAAGTTAGTAAATAGTGTGTTAGCATAAAAAGCCCCTTTAAAACATAGAAGCGAATTGACTAAAGATGCAAGCTAATCCTGGACCTCCCCTGATTTCTTCACATTCACTCCTTATCCTGACCTCACAGTTCATATCAGTCAGGGATATGAACTCTCTGGTAATATTAAGGGGTTTAGGGGGAAAAGGGAGAAGCAAAACAAAAAGCACTGCGAGAATCGCAAATTTTTTTTCATGGACATTATCAATCTCTCCATCATCTGAGATCCTACAGAACCAAGCTGGGACCTCCTCTGCTCGCTAGCTGGCAGGCATAGGCTCGGGTGCTTTGATGGGGGAGATGTGGAAGAAGCAGTGCAGAGAGGCACAGAGAAACAGTCTTACCTTTCACAGGTCCGATGTATATTACCTCAGAGGCTAAAGGAGGGGGATGAGGAAAAGCAGAAGAAAGGAGATTGGACAGATTAAAGAGATTAACAGATAGGAAGAAAAGAAAAAGTTAAAGAACATGGAGGAAGAGAAAAACCCACTGATGGAAACCAGTCTCCATTGTCAGAATGTGACTCACTTTGGCCTTGACTGGGTCGCTAGACAGGGCAACGATATGGTATGAATATATTTTACCCAGTGCGAGTCACCCTCTATGGTTAATGATTCAGTTTGAGGAGTACATCATTCAGACTAGGTCTTTGGTTAAGCTTAGTCATTTTTACCAACACACTCAGCACTGGGGTAGTGATCCTCTCCCAGACTCCTCTGTCCAACCGAGCTAAGTAAACCATTGCAGAATCACATACATTACCTCTAATTTTGCAGAGGTTACCCTCTGCAGAGGTGGTGGAGGGTACATATCCGCCACTGCTCCTCTGACACAGGGTGTTCCTCAAGGTTCCGTTCTTGGGCTACTACTGTTCATCATTTACATGTATCCACTTGACATCATACGCATGCATGGACTTCAATTTCATTGTTATGCTGATGGTATCCAAATTAACTTACCACCAGCTCTGATAAGCCATCTTTCTCTGATTCACTCACTGCATGTATTAGGGACATCAAACACTGGATGTCCCTGAACTTTTTAAAACTGAAATATTGTTTATTGGTTCGACTACTATTGGCGGGGTTCCTGTTAAATCTTCTTCCTCTGCCCGTAATCTTGGTGTTTTATTTGACACAGCTCTCTCTTTTGATTCCCAGATCAACGCTATAGTTAAAAACTCTTTTTACCACCTGCGTAATGTTGCACGTCTTCAATCCTTTCTCACTCTGACTGATGCTGAAATCTTATTTCATGCCCTAATCACTTCACGTCTGGATTATTGTAATGCCCTATTTATTGGCTTTCCCAAAAAACACATTTCAAGATTACAGTATGTTCAAAATTTAGCTGCAAGGGTTCTCAGATCCACCAGGCGCTCTGTCCACATCACTCCTCTCCTGCATGATCTCCACTGGCTACATGTGGTATCACGTATTCAATTTAAGATACTACTTCTAACATTCAAGGCACTAAATGGTCTTGCCCCTCCTTACTTGTCTGACTTACTTCACCCATACCGCCCTACTCAGTCCCTTAGATAATCAGAACTTGGCCTTTTTTCCATACCTAGATTTCAGCTGTCCACTGCAGGTGGAAGGTCATTCTGTGTTGCTGCTCCGAAACTGTGGAACGCACTACCTCTTACTCTCCATAACAACATTCTCTACCTAGTTTCAAGACCCAGCTAAAACGTATCTGTTTGAAATGTATTTTCAATAATTTTTTTTTATTTTTGTGTTGTATGTATTTTATGTATTTGATATATACTATGTAAAGCGACCTTGAGCTTTGGAAAGGCGCTATATAAATAGAACAACTTCTGCTTCTTTACTTTTAGCACACACTCTATAAGAAATCCCCACAATTTACACCTCAACACCTCTATGAGAACAGTGCATTAGTAAGAGAGTGTAAGCAAATCTTCCTCCTGATAGGTGAAGAGAGCCCACTCCAGCTTGATTGCATCGCAGTCACTGTTATCTGCTCAAGCCCTTCCCAATGGGTGGTAAACAGTAGTGAACTCGTTTCCTGTTGTGGAGCAATAGCCCTCAGCAGCTTGTGCATGAAAAGCTGGAATTACTTCCACTCAATTCTCAGAAAGAGCTTTTGTAGAGTGAAACATGGAGATCTCTTATAGACACCATGCAGGACCCCTGCTCTATTCTAATAAGGGTCAGCCCTGGGTTAAATGCCAATAATGAAGGAACAAGGGCAGGATTGACAGTGAAGGCCTGAGCTCAGAAACAGTAACCCTGCACACTAGGCCTCTGCGACCCCTCTGCTTCGTGTCCTAAGCCTGCAGGCTGTATCTGGGTGGGTGATGGCTGTTCTGGGGCCCTGGGTGGAGCATGGGTGGGACAATGCGCTCCATTCATGGATTCTTGGCAAAAACTCTGTCTAGAGATGCCTCTTAAAGTGGGTTTGCTTCATCGCTCTGGGACATTGCTTGATGGCTGCCCGGTCTGTTTCAAAATGGCAGTGTGACCAAGTATGTGCGGAATCTAAAGCATTTGGTCACAACAGACAAAGACCATGCATTATGATTGCAAATCAAATGCTTGTTCCATGCCCACATGTTCTTATTCCAGCGCACACTGAAAATAACCTCTATTTTTTCTTCACTGCAGTTTAACCACACACTCTAAAAACAACTTTCCCTATATATCTAATATACTATATATCATATCACTAAGCCAAAACAAATCTAGTTTAGCCGACCATAAATGCAGCCTGTGATTCTGCTGACCTGGACCAGAATGTATAAGGCTCCTGAGAACTACCATTAAAATAATCTTCAAAGTCTATTTAAGAGCAAAAACGTTCTTAGTTAAAAGCTGGGAGTAAAAATGTTATAAAAGTTCTCAGAATAACAAGGAGCAGGAGTTAATCCTATGACTAAATCTTAAACATGAAGAACGACAGTTGCATCACCATGAATCAATTAGAAACACAACACTGAATATCTTATGATTACAAAATAATACTAAATACTAATAGTGATGATGATCAATGACACAAAAATGAACAAAAAAAAAAAAATCACAAAAAAAATGAAAAGGGAAAAAAAAAAAGGGACACACTATTAAAATTCCAGTTTCTAAAACATCACCACCAACACCGTACAAGATTCCTTGCACACGTGAACCTTTCAACAGTGGGAAGTTCACCTGCTCAGTGGAACAGAAAAAGGTCTTTTGACTAATTAAGGTAAAGAATTAAATAAAGGAAATATGCTTTCCTTTGAACAGAGTGGCATGGTAGCTACAGGCTGAGGGGTTGTATGACAATATGCTGTTGATTAGCATACAAGGCTTCCATACTGGGATGAGTTGCTATGCATACAGTTATCTCTGTGGAAACCTGGTAACTGTATGATATATGAGAGAGAGAGAGAGAGAGAGAGAGAGAGAGAGAGAGAGAGAGAGAGAGAGAGAGAGAGAGAGAGAGAGAGAACAAAGGCAGATGTACCTGATCCCGGAGTAAGCAGAGGGCCTTCCAGCTCCAGAGTCTCCTCTTCATACTCCTCTAACTTTTTCTTCTTCTTTTTGGGGTCACGGGGTTTGCGCAGCAGGGACAGCTCCTCAGGATGGCGGATATCTGCGAGACAAAAAGGATTATTAGAAACTCACTCCACTCAACCTGCTGAACCTTCATTTTTCCTTAACATACAGTGGATTTGTATTTTGTGTGTAATGAGAGCACACTGAAATGGTTACGTGCAGAATCAAAATAAAGCTTAGCATACTGTGAGGAGGGGAAAAAAAAAAAGTTTAAAAAGGCATTTCTGCAAGATCAATTACAAACTACTGTTCACAAAACAGGGGAAGATTAAATATACCACTGAGAGAATATTAGCAGTTTCAGAATTCTAAGCAGGAGTAGACAACTCACTAACCCAGACAGCTGGAGCAAGCAGAGGCTATTCGTTTTGTTTATTCATAGTTATTAAGGCGGTGGGCTTAGCAGGCTAATGGTCACTAGTGTTCTTTCTTCTCTTCTCAAACAACCAGAGAAAGAAAAACCCTACTCACCGTTGACTTGTTAGCAAAACAAAGTTTTTATTTTATAGTAAAATTTTTATTTGATGTATAGAGTATATTTCAACAAAATGCCCTTGGTGATGGAACTATTGTGCACATTACTCGTTCTGAATCACACTTCACTACACACAAACACTTTTACTAGTAGGATTAATTTGCATGCAGTTTTAAAGATGAAATTTGACATTTTCAGGTTCAGAAAAACTAAATAAACCAGGATGAATTCTCATGCAACTCTCCCGCGAGCACAATACATCACCTTGCAGTTTACCATGTCAAGACAAAATACAAACGCTAGCCAGACTTGATTAATTTATTTTATGTGCAATGTGATGAGGAAACATCACAGCTCATAGCCAAATGTTTTTCCAATGCCTTGTTGACCTTTTGTCGAGGGTGCAAACACAGTGTGCTACCTCAGACACTTTCTAATTAAAGGATAATGACTATGGCCGAGTTGACCCCTACCTGGGAATTTATACACTTGTTGGGTGTCTGTATAAATGCACTTAACTAGCTAATCATACTTTATTACATTAGGTTAGCCATTTGTACCCTAGTCTATTAGGTGGCTGGCTAACAAAACAAAGGACACAGCAACAGATTAGTGCAGTCACTTGCTCGGTGGGCTGGCTAATGAATTTATGATTTGTCGGGCCCGTGCTCCAGGAGAACACAAGCCAAGAACACAGTGCTAAATATTGCTGATCAAGACCTTCTGAAATATTTCCAGACCTGTAAATGACTGATTTTAATCCCATACCCAGGCAACTTCGACCTTTGTTCACTAATCAGCTACATATTTGCACAAAAAGAACAGCCCATGAAACTACTGCTTGCCTTTATACGTTATACTCTTGTTTAAAATATACTTGTCAATTCACTTTCTGCAAGAAAGCAATCTATGAGTCATCAGAAATCTGCACATTTGGGCCACATGGAAATTATGCAGGACCCACCCTATTAGGATACTCTTGCTCCATTACTCATTATGAGACAATCTACACGAACACAAATCAGAAATCACTGCTCACACAGCACAGTTGCCTGTCATAATTTGCTGGGTATGATTCTTAGAAGTCCTCTTTAAGCTCTGAGGTGGTCTGAAGGATCAGAGAGGCAGAACCGAAAAGCATTCCTCAGGCCGTGTGACGGCTACAAGCACATCTGATCCTCTCCTTCTCGCCTGCTGGCTGAGCTGAGAGGAGATATTAGTGTGTTTTCTGACATACAAGAATGCTTTTCAAGTTGGGCAGAACGTAGACATTTAAAAAAAAAAATATATCAGGTCCAGCTAAGAAACTGTCTGAAAATATTTGTAGTATTTGAAGGATAGTTTTATTGACTGGTACTCACTGTCTTCTAAGAATTTTTGTTCTTTATTAGTTTGCATTAAAAGCACTGTTGCAAGACGGCCTGAACTCCCCCTCACTTTTCCACAGCCAGAGATCCAGGGAGGGGAACGAGTGTGTGTCAGGGGGAGGAGAGACTTCTTGGCTTGGCGCGAAATGCTTGTTTAGTTTGTGTTACTAAAGCAAAAGCATTCCAGAGGTTTTAAGAACTACCAGATGGTAGTATTCTCTCTCACGCTGTACTCGCTCTGGCCTTATACAGCCATCTGAGCAAGCAAGGCCGTGACAGGCAGGCTGACTGAAGAAGGGAGTAAGAGGTTTGGGTCATAGGTAAAGCTGGGGTCGATACTCAATAAAATAACCCAATATAAAAAAGAAAAATAACCCAACATAACCACCTAGCTACTCTGTTGCATACAAAGCAGAAGCACCTGTTTGAGCAGCAGCCAGTTTGATGGGAGTAGTTTTCTCCACTCTTCTGGAAGTCCGTAACGGGGGTAAATTATTTGCAGACAAAGGTATTCTTTCCACTCATCACGTGAACGGGGAAAAAGATAGCAACAGTAATGGTAAGAATGCCGAGTGTAATACAGTCTGCATAAAAGCACAGCCCAGAGCACCTGCTAACTAACAGACTGAGGATACACAACAGCTCCAAAACCAGGCATAATCACTGGATTAGAGAGTATAGAAAACAGACAATCTATTCCATCTCAAGACTCATGGTCATCAATCAGTGACTATTTCAATGCCAGCTTTTATATAGTCCTGCAAGCCAGGCTTCTAGTTTTCACTAGAGAGTCTGGTGCAATGTTACTAAACGTGGCCACAAACCACCTGCTTTTATTAGAAGAAGCCGTCTGACTGGCATTGCAAATGGCTGACCACATTTGCTCACCACCAACAGTAGTGCACCAAAAAGCTCATTGTGTCACGATGTTCAAAAGGTGGTTTGTTTTCCCGTCGGAAACTGGTGCACAGGGGTGCATATCCATGAATGTGTGGAGAGCCTTGTGAAGCTCATGGCCAGCTAAGTGTACAAAACATATCAGTCGCTCGGTGAACCAAACATGTGGCATCCGTGGATGAAGCCACAGTAAGTTTGATTGAACAACATGTCATCTACCGCAGTGTATTACTGTGCTGGGATTCCCAGTGGAGTAATAAATCCCAGTCAAAGACACTGATCCAATTCTCTCCACTCTCCACTTAATTATCCTTTAGGAAGCTGCTCATTTATGGCAACAATACTTTCTAAAATAATTTGAGTTTATCGGTTTATTTTACTTCAACACTTAGTTTATAATAACTGTAAATGTGCCAGAGAGAGTTACAAAATAATCTTCATATTACTCAATGTGGTTTTCACAACTAATCCAAGACTAATTTATATCATATTGCTAGTTGCTACTTATTGGCTGTTTTGGATATCACCGGTCTGGGTTGGTGGATAATTTATTTTTAAGAGAACTCTGGCCTGAACTGCATCTCACGTTTGAAATCACTGACTGAAACAAACACTATACAGTCTGTACAGGATTTCACAGAGTTTTTTTTAAATTTTATTTAAATTTTTGCGGCGTTTTCTTGTGCTTGTTTATGCAAAACTACTTGAATTGGCAAAATTGCATTTGCTCGAAATTGTTTTGCACGGTCTTTCGCAGTGATGTTTGTTGGTAAATGAGACCTTTTAGCTGTACTCATGTTCAATGCACATGAATCGAAGAGAGTTTTGGCTGAATGCGCGTTGTGTTGATGTCACATGGCAAGTCTTGGCCCGAATCTACGGAAAATCTGCAGTCATTTAGAAAAATTACAAGCTCCTCGGAATATTGCGGAGTTTGCATTGATTTTTGTGTAAAAAAATTCCGAAATCTTGTGCAAAGCTATGAGCTGGTGGAAGGCCCAAAAACATCTGACTGTATACTGCTAACAGAGATCAGCTGGGGGAAAAAAAACCTAGATCAAAACAAGCTTTTCTTGAAAACAGCATGATTTAAATAGGTACAGTAATAGTCACTAGACAGCAGGGACCTCCTGGAGCCACTAAGTGAACCCGTATGACCAACATTAAGGACAAACATCCTGCAAGCTAATATAACTTTGCAACAGGACAAAAAGAGTTGCTCTGTTGTGGTGTGTGTGTGGGTGTGTGTGTGTGGCTCCCAGCCCTACCAAGTCATGCACAAGTCATTGGCGGTGGCCGTGCCCTCAATTTGCAGTGTCCTCATGCACAGAAAAATAGCTGTAAGAAGCAGTGACAGTACACCTCAAATGTAGCCAAAGTGCCTTATAGTCAAGCGTCTACAACTACCAATAAACAAACAAACAAATAAATAACATTAATTACATTAGCACTGAATCAACCATGACATGCAGCTACACTTCATCTAGCTAGGTCTTTTGTACTAATGAGGCCGTAAATTACCAACACTCGGACCTTCCTCAAACAATTCAGAATCAAAATCTAATTTCGTTTGTGGTTCATTTTTCAATTTTGTTTTCTTCCCTCCCAAACATACTCGCATGATATGACACTAGGTTTCTAGAGGCTGCTTAAATTGTTTTACTTTGATAAATATGCTAACTCCTAGCTATACCCCTTACACCCTTTGTCATTTTTGTGTAGACACTAATGCACTTGATACTGATTGATGAGAGAGAGAGGAATGCCGTCCTTCCCACCCAGAGAGCAGACTGAATTACGCTCTCTTGGACTCCTGACTGCTTTAGCATCGTCGCAATTTCAGCTCACGACCCAACAATAGGCTAAATTCTTGGACCACTTGGGAGCCTGATAATTTGCTAAGAGAGGACTCCTGACAGCTGTAAATGTGGCTGTTTCAGTAATGAGACAGTTTTAGCTACACTTGACCCAATGCAGACCCACAATTAAATGCTTCAAATCAGGCCATGTTACAGTAACTGTGCCACAGCCCCTGAATGGTGATCATTTGAGATGGACATTTAAAAACATCTGTGCTGAGGACATGGTAGGCTTGTGGCACGTACAATCGAACAGGGTTTGGATAAGTTCCAAAACTGCTCACAAATGGTCCATTAATAATTCCAGCAGGGGAGTGAACTCTGGGAATCTGCTACTGCATGACCAACTGATTAAAGGACTAGACATTTCTCAGGAAAATCCATCACTAAGTGTGGGGGATAGGGAGCCAGAAGAGCATATGAGAAACCAAGACTGAATGGTGACTGTCTAATGCACAGCTGCAAGAAGAATCCAGCGCTCTATCCGTCTGTCTGGAGCTGCAGCCAGTTGGAGGCTGTAAACTTCCTGTCCCCATCCCATTTGTAAATCTGGGCAACACAGCAAGCAAAAGGCACAGGAAACTGTCAAACTGAGTCAAATGGCTTACTTTTAGGAATACAAAGCTTTAGGAGCACAGCTTTCAGTCTATATTGCAGAGAATTTGAAAAGAATAGTGAAATCGCTGCCCCACCGCAGATGATTCTGGAAAAGACTCGAGGCAAGATTACAAACACTTACACCTGAAGAGCACAGATGTACAACCTCGCCAGCCACTGTAAGTTATAGCATGTCACTCAGTCATGTGTAAAGTCAGCCAAGAGCAATTTGTCCTGAATCACGCTGAGGCTATAATAAGATTTGTTATGGCAGAGACAGAGGCATGCCAAACTTGGAAAAGTACAGATAACCCAATATTATCTCGAGAGCTGCATGAATGAGTCAAAATTTAAATAAAATCCTAACACTACTCTGCACAACCAAACACACACACGGCACATACTATTAATTCAGATAGTGTTAACACTTTAGATCAAAGTTCCCTTAACTGATATTACTGAATGCGTTAATTGACAAACAAACCAGTATTGATACATCATAAGTAACAAAGTCACTCACAATTGTATTCATTGTTTTTTATTTTATTTATAATAAACAGAATACACCAAATAATCAGTATAAAGATAATTTGTTTGTTTGTGATTTAATGCCATGCCAGCTTCCAGGGCGATCAATGATGAGAAATAGTCAGCTCAAAATGACCGACATGAAGCACCTTGTTTGAAGTAACATGTTTGCAGTTATTAAGTAGAGACAACTGTAAATATTTATCTGCCCCGAGATGGTCCGGTGTCCCATCCAGTGAGTGAGTGAGTGAATGAATGAGTGAGTAAATGAATATTTACACCTTAAGCCCAGAGTTCAAATAGTTATCTGATGAGAAGATTCATCCTAGGACGCACTGGGATGCACATTCAGTGATGTTTCTTGAGGTCATGAACATTTAACACACTGAAATTTAATTTCTGTTCATTTATGGACTTTTATTTAGTCATGGATTGAATTAACATTAGTCAATGCAGGTGTGTTTCATTAACATTTAAGTCCTCATTAACATTTAACAATAAACAATGTTAACAACAGTAAATAATGTTAATTAAGGGAACTTCAATGTAAAGCGTCACACTAATAGATTTATACCCCAACAAAAATACAGTGTCTCACAAAAGTGAGTACACCCCTCACATTTTTGTAAATATTTTATTATATCTTTTCATGGGACAACACTGAAGAAATGACACTTTGCTACAATGTAAAGTAGTGAGTGTACAGCTTGTATAACAGTGTAAATTTGCTGTCCCCTCAAAATAACTCAACACACAGCCATTAATGTCTAAACCGCTGGCAACAAAAGTGAGTACACCCCTAAGTGAAAATGTCCAAATTGGGCCCAAAGTGTCAATATTTTGTGTGGCCACCATTATTTTCCAGCACTGCCTTAACCTGTTGGGCATGGAGTTCACCAGAGCTTCACAGGTTGCCACTGGAGTCCTCTTCCACTCCTCCATGACGACATCACAGAGCTGGTGGATGTTAGAGACCTTGCGCTCCTCCACCTTCCGTTAGAGGATGCCCCACAGATGCCCAATAGGGTTTAGGTCTGGAGACATGCATTGCCAGTCCATCACCTTTACCCTCAGCTTCTTTAGCAAGGCAGTGGTCGTCTTAGAGGTGTGTTTGGGGTCGTTATCATGTTGGAATACTGCCCTGCGGCCCAGTTTCCGAAGGGAGGGGATCATGCTCTGCTTCAGTATGTCACAGTACATGTCACAGTACGCTCCCCAGTGCCGGCAGCACTCATGCAGCCCCAGACCATGACACTCTCACCACCATGCTTGACTGTAGGCAAGACACACTTGTCTTTGTACTCCTCACCTGGTTGCCGCCACACACGCTTGACACCATCTGAACCAAATAAGTTTATCTTGGTCTCATCAGACCACAGGACATGGTTCCAGTAATCCATGTCCTTAGTCTGCTTGCCTTCAGCAAACTGTTTGCGGGCTTTCTTGTGCATCATCTTTAGAAGAGGCTTCCTTCTGGGACGACAGCCATGCAGACCAATTTGATGCAGTGTGCGGCATATGGTGTGAGCACTGACAGGCTGATCCCCCACCCCTTCAACCTCTGCAGCAATGCTGGCAGCACTCATACGTCTATTCTGCAAAGCCAACCTCTGGATATGATGCTGAGCACGTGCACTCAACTTCTTTGGTCGACCATGGCGAGGCCTGTTCTGAGTGGAACCTGTCCTGTTAAACCGCTGTATGGTCTTGGCCACCGTGCTGCAGCTCAGTTTCAGGGTGTTGGCAATTTTCTTATAGCCTAGGCCATCTTTATGTAGAGCAACAATTCTTTTTTTTCCAGATACTCAGAGAGTTCTTTGCCATGAGGTGCCATGTTGAACTTCCAGTGACCAGTATGACAGAGTGTGAGAGCAATAACACCAAACTTAACACACCTGCTCCCCATTCACACCCGAGACCTTGTAACACTAACTAGTCACATTAAACCGGGGAGGGAAAATGGCTAATTGAGCCCAATTTGGACATTTCCACTTAGGGGTGTACTTACTTTTGTTGCCAGCGGTTTAGACATTAATGGCTGTGTTGAGTTATTTTGAGGGGACAGCAAATTTACACTGTTATACAAGCTGTACACTCACTACTTTACATTGTAGCAAAGTGTCATTTTGTCAGTGTTGTCCCATGAAAAGATATAATAAAATATTTACAAAAATGTGAGGGGTGTACTCACTTTTGTGAGATACTGTATATCCTGAAGAAGAAACTATTAGACCGACTAGAGGACACAGCCAGTGTAGTGCAAGGAAGTTTGAAGTTACTAATCAACAAGATTTAGTATTTGACTTTCTACCCCAAGTTCAGCAGATCTAGAGCCCTGACACGGATGGATATTGATAGAGACTACATTTAACCTCTGACCGCTAGTCATGGTCACATGGGCTAAATATGGACAGTGTAACATAGACCAATAGCCTACTGCATTGACAAGCAGACATTCTTTGCGAAACAGAATGTGGAGCAGCTTTAAACAGCTGTTCAAGGACATATCTACTGGTGTAGGCCAAACCTTCAAAACTAATGCAACACCAGAGGCCCATGACAGCCTTAAAAAAAGGAAAAAAAAAAAGGAAAAAAGAACAAGATTCTAAAGCAGAAGGGGACACAAAGATTCCACATAACAGTTTCCACCTCTGTGTGTGTGTGTGTGTGTGTATAATTATATATATAAAATCACTATAAGCTTCACTTACTGAAGGTTTTGCAGATGTCCGACACAGCCTTGAAGACACGGTCTGAGAAGTTAACTTTGACCTTCATGTGCTTCATGTTGGGCAGCTGCAGGCGCAGCAGCTTGTGCTGGGGCGTGAAGAGTAGCCTGGCATCAGCCTGGATGCCGTACTTATCCAGTGTCCAGTGCGTCTTCAGCAGCCACGTCTTCTTCTTCTCCCACCACAGTGCATGGTCTGACCAGTCCTTCTTGACATCTGCACACAAATACACACAAAATATGAGAACTGAGGAGAGAGGAACACCACAGATTTCACTGAAATTCGGGAAAAGGAGATAGATGTATGTAAATATTCAGCATCTCAACGGGCTGTGAGAAAGATCAGCTAATGTTTACACACAGCTCAACAATCCATTATTAATCTGATCAATAGCTCAGCTGGATTTGAAATAAGGAATTAAACACAAAGGGGTGCTGCTATAGGAAAATAACCGATAACAGGGTGGTGGGATGCGGCCTGATGAAGCCTACCCTGACGTTGATTGTTTTCCTATAACTGCATGTCAAGTTTTATTCCTCTTACACTGCAGCAATTTTCCATAGTTTTCAATATTTATTTATTAAAGAACTGCACATTGTACTTTTTATCCATTTATAGTTACATTCATTTTTGTGCAACATTTGCAAAACAAGTTCGTCCCTTAATGTACACACACTGTATAAATCAGATTATAGTAACATGATGGAGGCCAATCTGAATTAAATTTCCATCATATCAAATGAGACAGCCAATCCATTTCATAATCACGTGAATAGAAGAACAAACCATCCTATGTTCTAAAAGCACATGTGAATGATGTTTTTTCAGAGACAGACATCATAAGATGTGTTAAAATTCATATGGCTGATACGATGACCACTTGGTTAAGACGCTGAACTGACATTAGCTAGTTGTTATGCACAAAGAGGAGTCATGAGCCTTTTGCTCAAAAACCGACACTAAATGATGATCCTTGTATGTGTAACATTTGGTCCAGGCTACATACAACATGCACATAGAGATTTTCAACCAAGTCCTGAGTTCAGGCTTAGGGTAAACAGCTGTGAATTTATCCAGCCTGGTGAAAATCGTTGTATGTAAATACAGCTAGTGTGGTGAGAAAAGGTCAGCGGGTAAGTGGCAGTGATATATGAGCCAACGAATAGGCCATTAGGATAGCACAACGATCCATGCTTTTAATGACAGGGGTGTGACACTGCATTTGGTGGGGATTACTTTGTGCCTCCAGGGAACTCTCATCAAACATGACATTACCATAGGTGCCTAAACAGGGGGTGGTATTTATGGGACAGAGCCGAGCTGAGACAGAGCACCAATCATGTAGGATGCAGGGGGTGGGAGGAATGAAAGGGACTGGGGTGAGGTAAATGTTTGATGGGAAAGAATTGTTTCTTGCGTGACAGATCAGGTTCAGGCTTTCCCTTTGTTCCACAGGCTGAGTGTGACGACTGTAAGCACCTAAAACCCGATTTTCTCCCACAGCTGTGGGATAACAATAGAGGAACACACCCCTGGTGTGTATGTGTATGCGTGCAGTATATAGCATAGCAGTGACCCTCTGAACATTAGGATAAACCTAGGAGGAAGAGGAAGCCAGAGACAACATTAGGTCTATAAAGATCTGTTCCTTCAAGTGGAGGCAAGGCTGTGTGTTCTGCAGGTCTGCTGCATTATGACAGTTCCTTTAAGAAACTGATCCCCTTCCTCTGCACTGCTAAAGAACTGAGTCATGGGTAGACTGTGGTTGAATAATAAAACATTTCATGGTTAATAACGATTACAGACTCTCTTGTATTAATAAAAATGTACAAACCAATTCAAACCAGACAATGCAGTAGACATCCGGCAAAGCGGATGTTCCTGCTCCAGCGGTGATGTCAGAACTCAGGCATGCTTCCAGGCAAGCACAGGGACTAGCATTTCCCTCAGCAGTGTCCAGTTTCCTCAATGCCTCTCTAAGCTTGCCTCTCCTCTCACTACTTCCCAGTTCTCCACTCTACCATACTACTGACTCCAAGCACACTGACTCAGAGTTTCTCCATCATGCTGTTGGCTTTCCATCCTTCCAAATTAGGGCTCCCTAAACCACAATGTTTCCATTTAAACTACAGTGTCTTATTCTCTAGGCAGCCTTAGGCAGAAACTTCTAGCGTCATTTCAAATCTCATACCATTTATACCTTAGGAAAAAAAATTAATGGTTAATCAAAAATAACCTATGCAGCAAAACTGGAAAATAAAAATCACGACACAGTAGTGCACAGAACATTATATAATGACTGTGCGGTGTGTGTGTTTGGATGTGGTCTTTGTGATCATGATTCCCAACCACCAGTTCTTAAATGCTGTGAATGCATGTCTCCATTGGCCAGTTCGGTTAAGTGCAGTGGAAATATACAATCCGGACTGAGAAGTAAAGCGTTACACTCTATCCATCATCTCGGTTTACGATAATCGCCCTCCATAGTGCCACTTAGCTATGTCAATCAGCGGTCTGATGCCAAGCAACAGTGTTTTGAGAAAACCTCTAATCTGCAAAACAGCAACCGTTCGGTAGAACTTTTCCACTAACTTGACCCAACCGTAAACGATCTTCTAGCTCCCTGTATGTAAACAGGAAAAAAATCTGGTTTTGATTTTTGTCAGTATGAAAACGGAGAGCGGGTGTGCCGTGTTGTAGCTAGGCTGTGCGTGATTTCCCTGTTGTTTGAACACCTGCCAGGGTGTCACAGGGGTTTGGCTTGTAACGGCAGGATGCTTACTTTCATAGTGCTAACTCAGCTAAAGACAACACTACATTTCCACACAGTGATGGGTTCTACTTAAAGGATATAATGACTAAAATAGAGAAATGTTATTTAGTGAAACATTACATCAGCATAACTACACGGGCAATAAATCAGGGCATTCAAATGATGTAATAACTACAAATTCAAGTTATAAGCTTCCTACAGCACAGGGTTAATGTAGTTCCTTAAAAAAGGAACAGTTATGATAATTATCAGTTCCCATTTTTGTCCTGAGCATCTTTAAGACTGCATAAGCGGAATAACCTGGGTGGAGCTGTCTCATCACCGCATAGCGTCTAAATATATCAAATAACTGATGTACTACCACATATTCTCTTGGCAAACCTTAACCTGAGCTAAAAAGATGGGGGGGAAAGCATGTGGCAAAGCTAAACCTTTTATAAAATTCTAATGACGGCGCAAGAGCTGCATTAATGACAGTCAGCTGTACATGAACACACAAAACAAGCCCCTGTCCTATTCCCACTTTCAATCCGTATCTGAACAGTATGGAGGGGAGGCGAGGGGAGGGGAACGGAGGGGCGGGGGGGTGTTTCCAACGGTCATCTATCACACAGCCTGTATAAAAGCTGGTAATTCAATCTGCTGCTGGCCAATGGTTTCTCCTGGCTAAAAATATAGGCTGCCAGGGGATGATGTAATGTTGTAGCTAAACGAAAGCAGGGCTAAGTAATTGGGTGCACTGAATGCAGAGCAGGAGTCTCTGGAGCTGCAGACGGAATGAGGTTTTATTATTTTGGTAGGCACGTGGGTAGACTGGTCTACAGGAAGAACAACGTCCATCTAATCCTTTACTTAAGTACTAATGAGTCAATCCATAAGCATAAGCATCATCTTTCATGCTTTTTAATTTCAAATCGTATTTGGGTGGCTAATAATTTGGCTGTCAAAGTCAAGCAGGCTGTCTTCTTCTTCTTCTTCTTTTCCTTTCGGCTGTTCCCTTCAGGGGTCGCCACAGCGAATCATCTGCCTCCATCTAGCCCTATCCCCTGCATCCTCTTCTCTCAGACCGACTACCTTCATCTCCTCCTTCACTACATCCATAAACCTCCTCTTTGGTCTTCCTCTCGGCCTCCTGCCTGGCAGCTCTAACCTCAGCATCCTTTTACCGATATAAGCAGGCTGTCTCAAGCTGCTCAGTTATTGCTATGATAAGCAATTATTTCAATTTGCATCACACATTATTTCACAATATGGTGTGATCGTGCAAACCTTTTTAAAGAAATTGTCGTTCTGATGGCTCTAAAAATGTTTGCTTGATTAAAAAGAATGTAAAATGTGAAATAATTAAAATGCGAGTAAAAATAAAGTGCATTCTAATAGTACTTGTTTTCACATTTACACTATAAAACATGGAGACATGTTCCCTGAACATTTCGAGAGAGAAATGAAGAAGTGTCATTTATGGAATACATGAGGAGAAGCTAGGCTGCCTACGTGCCTCCTGTACACACCAGTGTCTCTTCACTGCCTTGTGTTTATAAAGGGCAAGCTTTGGAGAAGTGTAGGGTATAAATCAAAACCTAAAAGCCACCGAGCTGAGAATTACTAATGCTAATGGCATCCCAAAAGAGATGTTTGTTCAATGTTTCTAAAAGGTCCAAGTACAGAAAGAGAAAAAACTCTCAAAAAGCACATACAATTATCGATTGAGGAATCGACTGAAAGCACCGTTGATGCACTCAGGTTCTGATGACTTCCCAAATGCATGCTGTGTTGCCTGGAACAGGTATGATATTGTGCTACTTATATAACCAGATCAATAGTGAACGTGACAAGCAGGGACAGATATCAGGATGAAGCACACCGATATTTAGCAGCGCTGACACTGCAAACCTCAATGATTGGATCATGTGTTGTTGCTCCTTTCTATCAATCATTACTCTTCTCTTACAGGTTTAAGCCTAATGCATTCAAGTATATACATATAGACATACACACACCGCCAGGAGGAGGTTAAAGGTTGGGGTTATCTGCTGATGTTAGTCACACTGAGTAGCTGAGTAGTTTCCTTGCTGAATACTCAGGTGTTATGTTGTAATGAAAACAAAGGTCAGTACATTTTATAGAATGTCATCCCAGAATGCAATAACTATCTGATTCCAAAAAGCTAGAGCTGAACATTTTGTGTGTCAGAGAAAAACATGAACAGCTGAACAACTTTATTGCTTCATGGCAAACAGTTTATGCATATTCAGATAGCCAGTGCCCACAGGATGCACCATGTCACAAAGAAGGTATTGTCAATGAATGACAGCAAGCTTTCATTGTTTCAATGGCCTACACAGTCCTGGATCTCAACCCTACTGAGCATCTTTGGGATGAAGTGGAAAGAGTTGTTTACAGTAAGACACTCAGTGTGCAGAAACTAAGCACCGCAATAATTCATATGGTACAACATTGCTGCACAAATGCATTCAAGCCTCTTGTAGAATCCATGTCCAGGAAAATTCATGCTGTTCTGAAAGCCAATGCATTACTAGATTGGTGTACTTAATAAACTGGTAACTCAGTGTAGTGCATAATTATCACTACAATCACATGTACATTATACAGCCCCTTCCAAACATACTGGAACGGCAAGGCCAATTCTTTTGTTTTTGCTGTACACTGAAGACATGTGGGTTTGCTGAATATGAGATGATATATCAGAATTTCAGATTTCATTTCCTGATATTTACGTGATCTTGATGTGTTAAACAAATTAGAACATGGCACTTTTTGTTTGAACCCAGCCATTTTTCAAGTAATCAAAAGTATTGGAACAGGGTAGTGTCATGGCTTGGGCTTCCATGGCTGCTTCTGGAACAGGCTAACTAATCTTTATTGATGATGTAACTCTAGACGGTAGCAGCAGAATGAATTCAGAATGTCTACAAAAAACATTGTGTCTGCCAATTTTACACATGAATGCATCCAATCTAATTGGGAGGAACTTCATCATGCAGCAAGACAATGTTTTAGACTGGAAGGTTTTAGACTGGCCAAGTCACTCATCAGACCCATCAGTGTTTAGTATAGGTGTCAAATGCATCTCGAAGATATGGCCACATCACATTTGTAGTGAGAACACAAACGTGTCTCGATGCGTCATAAAATACATAATCATTGTGAGAGCGTGTAATCAAAAAGCAGAAAATATGTAATTATTGTAAAATACCTAATGATTTGGAAATGGAGCTGAACAGTAGAGCTCTCCAATGCTAAGCTAATGGATAAAGACGATGCTATAACAGAGATGAAAGCAGCTGTGTAGGCAAGTCACTAACTTACCTTTGAACAAAAAATTATAACAAGTGCCACCATGATGAAGCCCAGTGATCCAAACACATTCTGAACACAACCATCCAAATCTGAAATTTTATGTATCTACAAAAACAATGGGGCAGTCATTTCTGGCCCATGGCTACATAAAACTACAGAAGAAAGGAGCTCTCATTAAAGACTCCCCAGGCCAAAACATCAACAGACACTCCAAAGCTCATGTTTCATCCTCTCCATATGCAAGCTTTCCTCCCATATGTTTACCCCTAAACTCAAAGCTCAATTGTTGCTGAGTGCTTATAATCAGAGATCAGAAATACTATAACATGTTGACAATACATTTTTGTCCTGTGTTGTCAGTGCACCACCAATTTATTATACATCTTACCATTAAATTTTCATGATCCAACAAAGGGCAAAATCAATCTCTCAAATGCTGATCTAGAGAATACACAAAAGCCTTTTGAAACACTTTGGTCTAAAATTCATAATCCTATGACTGGAAGAGTAAAACTAAGCCTGCTCCTTCGTACACTCTTTCACAAGGACATGTCAAGGACCAGTAGGGGGTCATGGTCATCTAGAGAGCAATCTTGATCAATAATAGTCCCTCTGATCTTGTTTTGAGACACTCAAACCTCCCTGAGGACACATGCAATGATCCCCTTAACCCGATCAGGGGGGAGTAATGACTGAACACAAAATGGTGGGAAAAAAACAGCCTCCGGTTAAGCAAGCCAAAAGTTCCCCCAGAGATTACCACAGGTGCAATGAGGACATGCTCTAGCCTGGAGATCAGTTGTGAAGCCAGGTATATCCAGAAAGATCTAGGAGGACTGGCCAACCCAAAACTGCCAAAACACTAAGGACCACCTCACAGTGTTCATATACAGTCATGAGAAAAAATAAGTAAACCCCATGGAATTTTATTTTATTTTTATTTATTTATTTATTTTTACATATTTGGACAAGCAAACATTTGATCCTCTTTGAAAAAGTGCCCATCAATAAAGTTGATACACTATCAAATGACTCGTAAAATTGACATTTTGCAGTAATTTTCACAATTACAATTAACAAAAAAACCCTCTCATATCTAGTGTCTGGTGTTCCCTTTGCTATTGAGGTGTGTGGTGTCATCATGCCAAGAGATCTAAAGAGATCTGTAAGGCCTTCAGAAAAAAAGGTTGTGGATGCCTATGAGTCTGACAAGGGATTTAAACAGATCTCCAAATTTTTTTTAAATACATCATTCCATTGTAAGGAAAATAATCTACAAGTGGAGCAGATTTCAAATGACTGCCAAGTTGTCCAGGACTGGCTGTCCCAGCAAATTCAACCTAAGAGCAAACCGTCTGATACAAAAAGAAGTCTCCAAGAACCCTAAAATTTCATCACAGGATCTGCCAGTAAGTCTTGCAACTGCTGGTGTTAAAGTGCATGCTTCTACAATCAGAGTTTGCACAAATTTGACCTGCATGGGAGGCATGCCAGGAAAAAGCCTTTGCAAGACTACAGTTTGCCATTGAGCTTATAGGCAAAGACCAGGCCTTTTAGAATAATGTGCTCTGAACAGATGAATCAAAGATAGATTTGCTTGGCGCAGACCAAAGACAGCTTTTCAGGAGAAGCACCTCATACCAACTGTGAAGCACGGTGGTGGAAATGTTTGGGGTTGCTTCACTGCCTCAGGTACTGGACAGCTTGCATTCACTGATTCAACTATGAATTCTGCATCATATCAAAGAGTGCTTGAAGATAATGTGAGGCCATCTGTCCAGAAGTTGTAGTTGAACCAAAAGTGAACCTTTCAACAGGATAATGATCCTAAGTACACTGGCAAATGCACCAAAGAATGGCTCAAAAAGAAGAAATTGAGGGTTAGGGAATGGCCTAGTCAAAACCTGGATTTGAATCCCATTGAAACATTGTGGGGGGATTTGAAACGGGTAGTACATGCATGAAAACCCTCAAACATTTTGCAACTGAAAGAATATTGCATGGAAGAGTGGTCAAAAATTCCAGCAAGCCTGGTGGACAACTATGCAAAATGTCTACAAGAAGTTATTTCTGCTAAAGGGGGTGATACTAGCTTCTGAGGTCAAGGGTGTACTTACTTTTTCCACAGAACAATATCACATCTATTGATATTTCTGTTGAATAAATGATTGAAAAAGCTAATTTTGTGGTTTTGTTCAAGTATATCAACTTCATTAATAGGCACTGTTTCAAAGATGATCAAATGTTTGCTTGTCCAAAAATGTCAAAAAAGCCAACAATTTCCATGGGGTGTACTTATTTTTCCACAGGACTGCAACATGTCCTGTTTACAAAAATATACACACCTATATAGAATCTGATGTGATTTTACTGAGCATCCAATCATCACTCAGACAAACCAAGAGCTTCAAGTAGTTTAGTCTACAATAGGTAATGCACTGATTTTTTAAGCTTGTCCTTAGAAATGGACAGTCATACAAATTCGTACTACAGTCGCAACATGCAGCAGCACTCTCTTTTGCAGCTTTATACAATTATATGATACAGCTAAAGTCTTTTAATCGCATTACATGAGATGTCATGGACATAAATCAATGCCGAAGAAAGCCTCAAGGCCTCACAGACCTAAAAACAGAACAGCTGGGAAACATCACCCAAACAACCACGATTTGCCTGACATCATCAACCAGCTTCTACATCAAGAGCTTCAACACAGAGTCACTTATTCAATGAGGGGGAAAGGGGGGTAGAGACTTCCAAGAGGAAGTCCAGCCAAATGTTATGTTTGCCCAGATGGATGCTATGATAGGCTGTATGTTATTTGAAAGTTTTGATTGGCGAACAGTGCCACACCTAACCTTCATACTTCAAAGTATGGCACGATAAATAATACAATTTTACAACTGGTTGGTGGAAGAGAAGCATAACAACTAACAGTTGGAATGAAGGCTCTAATTCAAAACATTTTAGAAATGTAAAGCTGTTCAACATATCTGTGATAGAAATATACACTGAGTGAAGCAGCCACTGAGCTTCAAAGAATCACTAAATCACAGCAGGATCTGATCAGAGCAACAGGAAAGATCTGCACTGGGAAGGGCCCCTACTTACCCTAACTACTTCCTGTATACTAGATTAGAGTGTCCTAAAGATGCTACCATATAAATTACCTTATAGGACCAAAGCAACGACTGCCCAGTAATAATAGTAGACATGCACAGTCACAGTGCAAATTAAAAATCACAAACCATTACAGAATAAAGCAAGATATGATTTGTGATTCTGATAAAAACGCATCACGGCTTGCCTAAACTGCACAGCTTCTCCAATAAATACAGGGTTTCTGCAGGTTTCAACAAGTTAAATTTAAGACTTAAGACCTTTTTAAGACCATTATGAATGCAATTTAAGACTTATTTCCACGTCAATTAAAATTTGTTTCCACGTCCAATAAACTCACACACCACATCGCAACACATTGGACGTGCTCCGATAAATTCTGACCGGGCTGCACAGTTCGCATGAGTGGTTATTGGTTCCGTTTTGTAACGTGATCAATACAAATTTTTCCTAAATGCACATATAAAGGTCAGACTGACATTTGGAGCTTTATAAAAGTAATATTAACTTCATAATCCAAACAATTTTTAAGACCTGTCAAAATCGTATTTAAGACAACTTAAGGCCATCAGCTGACATTTTCAGGCCGGATTATTGGATTCAAGACTTTTTAAGGACCCGCAGAAACCCTGAAGTAACGCATGTGACATCCAAATTTTCTCCATTTCAGTTTTAAAATTTTCAGGTTCCAAAAACCAAAATACATGGAGGTAAAATACAACATTAGCAGCATTTGATTCTGGTGAAATACATTTCACAGTACTTTGCTAGCAGAAAAAAAATGTGTCACATCCCAGGTTTTCCCCATGATCTGGACATCCATGCATATAACTGTAACTTGATTACAAAATTGAAAGAATTCTGGGAAGGCTTGCAGGCTCCAAAAACCCCAATGCATGGAGGTCAATTAAAAAAAAATAATAAAAAAAACTACACAGGAACTGCTGCTTCCTGTGTAAAACAGTGTCCGTTTCCTTGAAAACCCCTACTCCATGATCAACAATGGGTGATCTTCCCCTTCAACACTGTAGTGACCAGAAAAACAGATGTGCCGTACAGAAAAGGAGAACTCACAAGAGTCTAAGCTGGTCAGTATTTCAAGATTTTCTTCAGTGAATTCTTTTATTTTGTGCTGAACTATTGTCTTTGGCTAGATTGCATTTACTCATAACACTAGGTTATATTTCTAGCCTGTTCGTAAGGGTAATAATTGTACAACATCTGGACAAAATAGCATTCGGGTCTAAAAAAGGAGTAATACACTGCATGCCAGAAATTGAAGAGAAGCTAGGAGCAGAAGCAGGCAGCAGAAAATACTGTGATGACGGCAGTGTCCAGAGAAAATGCCAAACCCTGGAAGTCATTTCCTGTTCAACAGAAGACTTTTATGGAATTCTAGTAGAGCATCTCACGTCACATGCTGGAGGCCCAACACACATAATCCACTCCTCTCAATTCCCTTTCCCCTTAGTTCTCTGGCTGGAAACAGAAACAGAGGGCCAACACATTAACTCAGTCCAACATTGTGTGCTTTAATGCATTACTGACGAAAGCTTGGCAAATATTTAGAACAAATGGCTGCTGACTCAATGGCAAAAAAAATGACTCCTTCTTTGTCTCAGATTTCTCTTTCAAATTCCAAAAGTTTGTTTTTCTCATCTCCTTGAGTTATTATACAATCTTGCACTACACGTTATTTAGCGAAAAGGCAGTATCTCTTCGGTGACAGACTTGTGCTTTGATGGCACGCTGCAGTTTCAAACCAAACACTTTTTCAACCTCCATTTAGGATTCCTGAGATTTCATTTGCACCATATTCTGTGAGGCAAAGAAGACCCGGCTTCGAAGGGAGAGATAAGTTATAAAAGATATGCCAGGCATATTGAAGATAAGACTGTGTCAGAAGAGCGAGAATTGAAGACGTAGACGCTCAAACAGCACTGCAGGTCATTGGTGATCCTGATCATCAAATCTTAAATAACGCACCTCTAAAGAGATCTGGCGGAAATGACCACTGTAATCGATAAAGCACTTTCCTGGCATTAACTTTTAATCCATTAAGGCCGTCAGAAGAACTGCTGAGTGAACTAGTATTGCATGTAAGAGAATAGATCAAAGACGTTACAGTAATTGATTTCACATGTGGAAACGTACATCTCTCCCTCAAACTACACATAAAACAGGGGTGGACAAATCATAAATTCATTTTCTAGCCCAACAGACAAGTAAAACCTTCTGGTTGTTGAACCCACTTATCCGCTGGGCAGCTAAGAATAAAATAAATAAATAAATAAATAAACTAATAGCTCGGAAACAAAATCTGCTTGTCTCAGGTGCCAAGGCTAGTGATATGTCCACTCCTGTAAAAAAAATAATAATAATAATAAAAAAAATAAAAAAGTTTTAATGTATGTGACAACATGCAAACAGGATTGTGTGAACCAAATACTATAGTGCATACTATAGTATACCTTGCAATGTCAAGTTGCGCATGTCAGTGGGAAAGGACAGAAAGTGCCCGAGTGTGCTAGAAATGAGCACCATGTGTGTCTCACGAAAATCTGACAAGCTGGACAAAGCTTTCAAAATAATCTCATAAGGACACAAGATTGCAACAATGTCTCAGTGGGGGAAGAACAAGATTAAAACAAGGTCAGTAATAGAAAGGACAGAACAGAACAAGAGCATCCCATTACTAAATGGCTCCTCTAGATCTTAAGAGCCATATTAGGTCAATGAACCCTCTTACACATGACAGTGCTGTCCTTATAGAGAGATTCTTCATGGCCTCACAGGCACCGCAGGAAATCTATAATGGGTGATGCTTTCAATTTCAATTCATCAACCGTTATGCCAACCATCCTTCATATTACATCAATTTCAACTTCAAAATTAGTGGGGGGGGGGGGAAATTCCACTCGTAAATATTGTTACAAGTTAAGATTTGGCTACAACTTGGCTACAAATGCAAGACCGTACCGTGATGTGACACATGCCACATCAGAGCAATTTCACAGTTTATCTCTGTGTAAAAATACAAAACTAGTTTCATTCAGGAGTAATGAAGCGTGTAGACTAAAACTGTTATTCCCACACAAATATGCTCCCCATGAAGTTCCTTCTGAACTTAAGGGTTAATAATTGCCATTGCTTCTACTCTGACCTCTCTTGTACAAACACTGCTGGGTCCTCAAATGTTTACAGGGGGCTGGTTGGCAAATTCAAGGGAATAACTAGTGGCTGATAAGAGCAGTACGGGTCATATTTCTTGAGGGTACAATATACATGAACTAGAAATACACATTTTTTCCCCCTGTAAATATAAACAAGAAAGATAGGGTTAATCACAGTAACAAAGTCGAAATTCATTTCGCCAACAGACCCAACAGAGGTCACAGACAAGACACTGTCCTTACAACAATCCTTTTGAAATATGTAACCATCAAAGTGGGACAACCAAACATTCAATATGTAACTAATCGCCTCAATATCAAAATGGTAGGCTATTGTCACTGCAACATGCATAAGAACAGGTTAGCTTGTTTGTTTTCTGTCTCTTGCTTTTACTATTCGATGAACAGGTTAGACAAGACTATCCCAACAAGTACAATAAATATCACTAACAATATAGACAGGGGCAGGCTGGTACAGATGGGCTACAGGAGATAAGCCCTTGCTCTCCTTCAAGAAAATAAATAAATAAATGAAAATTGGTTCAATTTTGCCATCCATGCCACGTCATTAACTGCTAACAAATGGTTTCAGGCGTAGTATTAGTATTTTTTTTTTTTACACTTTAGACAATTATAATCAGACTTTTGCTGCCATCCATCTTTAGATCTCATTATATTTTTATACTTTTTAAAATAAAAACCTTTTTCTAACTCTGTGTAAATTCAATTTTATGTCACGGACAGTCGTAAAAAGCATTTCACTACACGTCGCACTGTGTATGGTTGTGTGTGTGACAAATCAAATTTTGATTTGAATAGTGCTACCCATACATGTTTCCTGTATTTAAGCGTAAGCTAAGTATCTGTACAGAAGCACATGGAGCACAGTTTTCACCACAGAGGACACAAAATAAGGCTGACTACAACCATGAATCACTTGGAATGTAGAGTATCTAAAAAGAGCTTTTCCATATTAATCCATCACCCACAATCCAAAAGGAAAAACAACATGTTTTAATGACTCATTAAAAGCCTGATAAGTAACACACCAGTTACTGTTCCATCATGTGGAATATTAGTAATGAAGCTTCATGCCTCTACTCATGTGTCCTGAAGTGTTCATTACTGTGATGTGGATTCTAAGTTCATGCTGAATGAATGCGTTACGAAGTTATAGAGCGCCAGTGAAGTGAGTCATAAGGCCTATTCGGATTGGACTGGTTTTACATGGGGAGATGAGATAATGTAATTATTACCAGAGCATGTCTGGGATTCTAGTCCCATTCGAATCCATCATATCATTCATTTCGTGGACTGCTCATGTACGGGTCTGGAATCCCATTATATCCTGCAGGAAGAGAGTTATTGTGGTTTTTCTTCAGCACAAAAACACTCCAGGAACTGCTCGCTCTTTTCATCTCCGACGAAAGCAAAACCAAGTACTGACCAAGTTTAAAGCACAGATCAAGAAAATGTAGCCAACATTTAAACAGACTTGGAACCTCCTATGGAGGTTATTGAGTATACAGGTATAGCCTGCACACATGTCATGGTCATGTGACCTGCTAATGGTCAAGTGCAATGTGGCAGTCACAAGACCTAGAACAAGTGATTATAATAACGGTCAAGACAATCAGTTTGAGGTGTATGTAGTACGAATGGAATTTGTGATAAAGATGTGCACATCGTGAAGACACTCCCATCTCTGTGATTTATGCAGAGATTGTTTTTTTTTGTTTGTTTTTTTTTGGTTTTTATCCCGTGTGAGCTAAACATCACCATTACAGACATCATCTCATGCCTGGAAAATCCTGTCCGAACAGTAGGCCTACTACAGAGTAACTATTTCAGAAGAACGACCTTTAGTGTGAACCAGGCTCATAGCGAACATTAACTCCCAGATTGACCAGAGCTTACCGAGTTTCTCTACGAGCTTCAGCATGACTCCGCCAATGTGGATTTCTCCTGTGACTCTCAGAGAGACGTCCTTGTTCAGGTCAGTCACATGCATCTTCAGTTCCCAAGTGCCATCGGCATAGCAGCCGTCAGGCATCCGTATACCGTCCAGAGCCATATCCTGATTAAAAAAAACAAAAAAACAGCAGCAAAATCAGTAAATGTCAGTTCCAATACCATTCATTCAGGCTATGAATAGAGCTAATGCTAAAATGGGTTGATTAAAAGTGAATAAAACATTTCGTATACATTATGTTTGACAGTCACTGGTGACGTAGTACTCTGACACACTGGTTTGTACGCTAGTATGCGATTTGGGATGGAGCCAAATAAGGGGAAGGATCTCAGGCAAGTGACTGTGTAGGTTTTTGAAAATGAGCCGAGCTCAAAGTTAGGACATAAACAGGCGACACTGTTTTAAATGTGCGCGCGACTTATCTCAATTTCTGTGACTGGACATGTAAAAAAAAAACATAATACTAATAATAATAATAATAATAATAATAATAATAATAATGTGCTAGTTTTCCAATACAGAACAAAAGACGAGCCTTGGTAACATGATAACATAAAGCAGTTGAATGTGTAAGAGCAGGTTCACCTGTAGGCCTTTTATCTAACGGTAAAGCTAAACTCGGGAATATGGCTGATTACGTAAGCACTCCTCACAGAGAGGGGGGGAGGGGGAGAGAGAGAGACTCTAATAAACTCTCAGCTCAATGAGTACAGCACGCCTTGGTTACAAAGTTACAGTTTACGCACTTCTAACAAACGGATACTTTTAAACCAAGCAACAACACAACACACATTCAGTGTAGGCAACATAAAACACAATGCGAGTCTTTCACGTGGACGAATTTTACAACAAGGTTCACTCACCTTCACGAGAACGCTAACGTTAAGCCAAATCCCAAAGTGAAGCCTTAAACTTCCGACGTCGCAAGAGGTCTGTTTGAACACCTTTCTTCTTCGAAACGTGTGTTTAATTCTAGCATGGAGAAGTTTTCCAAAGAAAAATGGTCCAACTAAAGTCCCGCAAACCGCGTCCTCAGGGTTGAACCTAATGGAGTCCAGCGGCGCTCTCTCTCTCTCTCTGTCGCTCTCCCCCTCTCCGTGTCTTTCTCTCTCTCTCTCTCGCTCTCCCCCTCTCCGTGTCTTTCTCTCTCTCTCGCTCTCCCCCTCTCCGTGTCTTTCTCTCTCTCTCTCTCTCTCTCTCTCTCTCTCTCCGTGTCTTTCTTTCTCTCTCTCTCTCTCTCCCCCTCTCCGTGTCTTTCTCCCTCCCTCCACCAGTGAACGTCACTCAGAGCTCCAATCCCGCTTTTCCCTTTCCATCGGGACTGCATCATTATCTCAGCTTGGGCACTTCCCCTAAACCCCCGCCTCAGTCCAGCGCCTTCATCTGGGCTAGCGTGTGATTTTTCCACTACATAATAGTATTAGGTTATTTAGTGTAGTATTAGGCTATATATTTAGGATTTGGACTTAGCCTTTCCCCCAAATTGACTGGAACAAACTGTAACTTCAACACAACTCCAGAGTGTTATAATGAATGAGCTACTGATATTTCTTTCTTAACAGTTGTCTCTTAATGAAACTCACGTTTACGTTGTCGGGTTGTTTTTTTGTTTGTTTATTTGTTTGTTTGTTTTTTGTAATCATCTTGTGTCGTGTGACTGGGCTAACCAAAATCTTTATAATAAACCAAAAGCTTGTAAAAATAATAATAATGGTGCGCACAATTCACCAGTTAATAGGGCTCATCCAACATGGCGGTCCGTTTATTGACCGCTATAGAGCTAACGCCAGCGGTTGGTTACTGTGTAGGGTTTAAACGCAATTAATCATCCAGTGCTATTAAAATCAGCAGTGAATTATTTACATTCAGCTAAAGTTGTGGTAAAAGTGCGGTTACTCGTTTTAATAAACACTCTGGTAAAAACGGAACTACAGCTTCAATCAAGTTAAAGTATAAAAGTAGACTCTTACATTTACATAACGCACGACGGTAGAGGTACAAGAAAGGTTTACAAATCTGCTCCAGATCACTTTATTGAGTCATTTTAGTTACTGATGGATAAATTAGTTCCTCTTTCACTAAAGAATGTTGGGAACAACATTAGCCAAGGCTAACTAGGAACAGCTTTATTCCTAATCTCTTAAATGTTAGCTAGCATGATAAATACAACGATACAAACTAGCTGAATGCTAATAGCTAACTGTCTAGCTAGCAGGTCGCGTTCTTGCCGTCACATCTATTAAAGTTTAGATTTGTTAAGACTTCAGGTACAACTTCTTGAAACTGTCAGACACAAAAGTGTCACCTTAAGACTTTATAAATATGATTACAGTCAAATGCATTGATGTAGTAAGTAGATATTGTCCTACTTGAATGTGAAAGGAAATCTAAAATAATAATAATAATAAAAACTTGAAGACTTTTCTTTGTTAGTTCCCATCTCTGGTTACGTGCTGTACATGGTATTCCCAAAACCCAACTGATTTACATCATTACACAGAAACAGGGATTAGAAAAATATGATTCTTCTGAAACTACCCAAGTGAATATTATGTTCCTTCAGGAACAAAAGCCTTATATGGGTACATGGCCTGTTCCTGTTATCTT
This sequence comes from Cranoglanis bouderius, assembly GCA_023630585.1. Taxonomy (NCBI): domain Eukaryota; kingdom Metazoa; phylum Chordata; class Actinopteri; order Siluriformes; family Cranoglanididae; genus Cranoglanis; species Cranoglanis bouderius. The sequence continues at coordinate 12,592,675 of CM042543.1, forward strand.
TCCCTTTTCTGTTAATTTCTTTCAGCACGTGCCAGATAAAGGACTGTTTTGCTACAGAAACCCAACACTAACACTTCTTTTAGCCTACCTTTAATGGAAAACTGACCCCTGACTATTTATTGGAATGAACATCATAATCCCGCATTGCTTGGCCAATAACAAAAACCTTTTTCAGGATTTCATTTAAAGTAATAAAAGTAAATAGTGAATTCAAAAATTAGGAAGATCCAACAAAGATGATTTAAACTGAGAAATCTAAAACTGTATGAACGGAATCATAAACAAAAGACCCTAATTTGTTCGGATGTTTTTGCATCCGAACCATTAGAAATGATGTAAATTCCTCTTTATTGAAATTAATAAGAAAAGGAAAAACCAGAAAGTGCAAAGCTCTCTGTTCAAAGACTCTCCCGTGGTGGAAAACTTGCTATTAAGACGTCACCAGATATTCCTTCAATAAATGTTAAATAAACATCTCCTTGCAGAAAGCGTCACCATATCAACAACTATATGTTTTAAATAACAGCACATTAAATACATGGTATGAGGGAAAATGCAACAGTTGATACAATACTTTATTTCAGTGTCCAATCAGTAATCTATTCTTTTGATGATAACCATGATATCTAAGAATTGTCTGTTGTGATGTAATCACAATATCAGTATGATCAAATGCCCCAGCACTAATGCAGACGCCTTGATGTAAATGCAATGTACAATCCCACATGAGAATTTCATGTAGGATTCATGTGGGATACCACTGAGAATTTCAACAAATAAGAAACAAAGTAGGTAATTTCTCCCAGAAATCTTAAAACCCCATTTTTCCCCCAATTATTTGTCCTGTCCTGCAGAGGTCTTCTCTCAGAGGATGGTAGGGGGGCGAAACAAGGAATGCTGGCTGCTCCACTGCAGGGCCACTTCGGTTCAAGAATGTGAGCTGCAGCCTTGGACAGCATCAAAGCAATTTATAACCTTTCTCTCCCTGCTGCTCTGACCCCCTCCATGATTCAACGTCTGGCAACACAGCCATTGCCTTTTATAGGCTGTGTTTTAATTACGGTGTAAACAGTGAGTGAGATGGTGTGCAGGAAAGTGGATGGGGAGAGGCCTGGAGGAGGAGTCCGGACATTCTCTGAGTCACACTGGCAATGCGAGACCACCACATACAGGACCGCTGAAGTCATACACCTTACTATCAACCTGAAAACGAATGGCTAGTACAATACCTTTTTGGATTCAAGAAAAATATTTTAAACAGAGAAGTAATCAGTTTACTCTCATGCTGAGGTTATAGTCCCAATAGGGTTATGTTGGCAGTGCTGCTAGAACACTGTGAATCTAGCTGTAAGGCATCATTACACCCTCTTCTGTCTGATTGACTGAACTAACAGAAGACTAAAACACTGCAGATTTAGGAACTGGATTAGGTTTAAACTATCCGAGAGCCAAAGAAATCAATGAAAATCATGGACTGCCTTGCCCTCTGGTGGCCAAAGCATTGAGGTAGTCCACTCAATCCTGATGCCACTAAACCATGGACTGCATTACTAGTTAATGTTTCAGGCTTCTGAAAGTAAGGAAATTCACTGTGAGCAATATTGATGTAATTTTAGAAGGGACTTCCCATAAATCTGATTCATCCACTACTTAGCTGTCACTAGACAAATGGCCTATCATGTGAAAGTTATACATCTTGCCAAAAAGGTGCATCATGCAGCAAAAACATCTTTCTAGAGCCGATGGACTTCTTAAGCCCTGAGATGAGAATTGTTTTAATTACAGGGCATCCACAGGTATCCTCTAATTTAACAAAATACTCAATATTTCTTCCAAAGTTCACAATTAATTATAATCATATATTTTTTCTTTAATTCACAAATAAAGAACATTGTTTGTTTGTATTGCACAGCAAAGAAGAAAAAAAAACAGCAACATCTTCCACAAAAGTGTTTTAAAATTACAGCCTAGTATGTGGTGCGTCTTGCAGTCACAGGCAGATACTGGTTTTAACTACTGGATTTGCTGTTATCCAGCCAACATTTCAAACTTTTATTTCCCTATATGGACACATCTGTATATTCTAGCACAACATGAGGTAGGTGACATTAGTCCCAGTTTCATACATACGCCTACCTCATGTGATTGACTCGTTTCTTCCGTGTGCAAGATAAGATGTCAAATGTGATGTCAAAAATGACTAACAAAAAATAGTCTAACAAGCATAAAAACCAAGAATATTTAAAATTCAAATAAATGTCTTAAAATACAATTTTTCAGACTTTAATGGGGCAGCATAGCCCCTGGATTGATCCTGAACTCACAGAGTTTCACTTGTTCTCCCCATGTCTAGGTGGGTTTCCTTTGGGTTTTCCAGTTTACTCCCAAAAACATGCAGGTAGGTGGATTGGCTACTCTAAATTGCATGTGAATAAGTGTGTGAATGTGAATCTGTGTGTCCAAGGTGGCCAGCGATGGACTGGCATTGCTTTAAGGCTGTGTCCCACCAAGTCTCTGACCAGGAAAATATAGTTGCTGAAGATGATTGAATGAACAATTGAATGAATGAATGAAAGAAAAAAGACTTTAAGGACCAGCAAACACCCAATAATGAGGTTCTTCCAGTAACTTTCTAAGCATTTTTCTGTCTTCTGGATGCATAATCGATCCATCCAAAAAACAGCACAATACAGAAAGACAAATAAGGTAAAGCCCTTTATCATGATGAAATTAGTGCAGGCAATGTGTATCTTCGAGCATGCAATCAGTTTAGACAGTCTTCTAAATATTTTGAAAGCACCCTTCACAGTGGAATTCTGCTCCTCCCACACACATTTCAGGACTCCCCCACTTATATTCTGTTTATAATCACCACTGAAATAGAAAAAAATGAAGTTCAAGCAAAGGACAATACCACAGCTGTATGCAGAAAAAAAAAGAAAAATCACTGTACCCAAAAAAAGAGTAATGATTTACTAAACTGAAATAAATACAGTGTTATTCGGATGGCAGTTTGAATCCATTACAGGCATGGGTTATTGCACAGCAGTCTTTCCAAGCTCAACATCTTTAGTATATTTAAATAACAGTCATTTGGAACATTTTTCATGTTTTGGATTAATCAATAACTTGTTGTGGAAACTGGCCTTTTAACTGAACAATTTTACAGAACAAAGTACAGAAAAGAGGATTCTTTACTATACCACACAGGAAGATTAATCATATATGTCTCCAATGACAAGTTGGCGAGTTGCCAGGATAAAAGGCAAATAATAAATTAGCGAATACAAAAATAGCATGTGTAGCTTAGATTCAATGTTATTCAAGAAGACCAGAGATCTCTAAACATCACAAAATCTCAAACCTGAGCATGCATCTGAGTAAAGCCCACAATCTGCGTATTGTATTTTGAAGCACACATTTTCTTATTGTGCCCATGTCAAGTGTTTAGGAGAACCATCTGAATCTGACGCATGTACCAATCTCTTAATGGCTGGTCTGAAAGATCTAGAAGCAGCACTGATGCAGAAAATGTACTACTGCATGTATGAAGATGTAAATTGCTTCAAATTATTCCATTAGTCATTGGTATTACTGGCACATGCAGAGATTCTGAGGCATGGCCTGTAGGAAAATAACGAAAAACGTGTCCCAAAGAACAAACCCTCCATGATGCAGTAAGAACCGCCGACATTTTTTTTTTGGCCAGTGATTAATGGTTAAATGGATAATGTTATCACAATTCAAGCAAATGAGCAAAGTGCATTCTCTTCCATAATGCAATGTACAAAGTAGCATAAACAGAAATGCACATCAAGAGGGTCTTTTATTCCGTTCTGTGCTATTTATAGCCATGCAGTAATGTGCAAGGTCTGGTCCTTCATTAATTTCTGTTTCCTATTGCCAACAATAACAGTGAGTCATAAATAACTCTAGTTCATCCTTCAGTTCAAGGGGAAAAGCCACGTCAGCTTCCCAACAGAGGATTGGCTCTGTGGTCCTCAAAGGCAACCTGGCCATTTTTAAATATCCACACAGGCTAACTAACAATTACTAACTGCACTTGTGTGGGCACACAATGATAAAAACAAAATAAATCAACATACTGCAGCCCTTGCCATAGAGGGGCGAAGCATGGCCTTTTGGAATTTTAAACATGGTGCAGACATTAAACAGAGTAGATACTGTTAACTGGCTGTTAGTACCATTTCATTTTGTACTGATAATCCCCCTCTGGTCATTCTCTGCCTGTTGCATATCTAACATCTCAAAAGTGCTTAAAAGACACAAGACTAAACGCTTTAACATGAACTAACAGTACTTCTATGAGTAGCAATTTTATAGCTAAAACATTTGGCCTCTCATTGGAATATCACAATTTTGAAGGACTATTATTGTCATTCCACAATTGATAACTAAATATATATAAAATATATAATCTCTGTTTATTACTATGGGCCTAAAGGTAAAAGGAGCCAGAATACCACACTACCACTGAGTCAAAGGAACATTGTATTGCCTAATCTCTGAGTCCACTCACATGATCTTGGCCTAATTACTAGTGTAATTACTTAAAGTAGATCACCCAATCAGTTTATTTGATTCCACTCCTCTGTATTTGGCTGAAATCAGGTTGAAATAATAAGAAACAATGAGGCGATCTCTTTGAAGCTACACAGTAGTTCTAATACTCCAAAGTAACCAGCACCAGCACACATATGCAGTATGTTAATGTATCAACACATGGCCTGACTCAGGCAGGATTGTAAAAGGTTAGGTTTGGCTACAAAATCAATGCAGCAGCAATTTCATCCTCAAGCTCCATGCAAAGTAGAATCAGGCATATAACTGGCTTAAGAAATTGCACTGTTAACTTTGCTTCCCGACAGCACCATCTGGTTGTAAGATCAACAGAATATGATAATTGCTGGACTGGCACCCTGTCCAGGATGTCCCCCGCATGTGCCCCATGCTCCCTGGGATAGGTAAGGACCCAGTAAGCATAAGCGGTATAGAAAACGGATGGACGGATGGATGATAATTGCTTCTTATTATTTATCTCCTGTATAAAAAGGACATTTCTTTTTGTTAATGGTTCATTCTTCTCCAGTTTGAGAATCCCGATATTGTGTGTTAGTCATTAAAGAGGTCCAGTATTCTCCAGGAATATTAAAGTAAAAATAAACATTTAAATCTCGAAATACTTTTCCCAAAAATTAGAGTACTATGCATGATCCTTAGATATATTAATATATCAATAAATAAAGATATCTGAGTGTTGCATTGAGCATTTGCTTGGTAAGTGTCTTCACGTGGATAATAAATAATAAACAGACAAAAGGTATGGACATTAACAGGACAGAGAGGCCCAATGCTTGTGTGTTATGTGCCCTTAATAATGTCTGGTTTATGCTTTGGATAAGATGCAGCTACATAAACCATGTGGACTGCTCCAGGGTTGGTGAAGCAAACACACACACACAGGTCTTGCAGAGCCAAGTGTACCTAATGCTAAGCATGAAATGGGACTGGCTGAAAAGGCCTCAACAGTACCCAAAACAAAAGTCTTACAAAATGTTTCTAGGACTAGAGGTTTACTCAATGTATCAAAGAGTTTGCCCAGTAGGAGTCAATGGTTACTGGGTTAATGGGAAAGGTTGCTGCACAAGCAACAGGAAAAATGGTAAATCAGTCTTTGTATGACAAAGAAGCATTTTTATGAGGCAAAATGAGAGAGGGAGTGTGCTTAAGTGTTTTCATATCTCTACGGGAGAAGATAGAGCTATCTGTGTGTGGTCATATCTCTGGGTCACTCAGGGTCAGGATTGTCTTGGCATGTCTCAGATGAGCTCTGTGATTTGTATATGAAGGTCAGCAGGAACAGGGCCACATCATGAGAGCTCCAGTAGGCTGTGTGAGAGGTGACCGCAGACCAGTAGCGGCTCTCAACCAAGCCTTCCCGCAGCTCAAAGTCAATACGGTGCTCCATCTCCACTGCAATAACAGAAACACTTAGCATTGTTACCACTGAATACAAACTGTCATTTAACAGAAGCATTTTGGCTGCTGAGCAGTAATAACAGGTAATGCCAATGGATGTTTTTTAATCAGCAACCTTTCCAATATTCCCAATACAGATATAGACAGTATAGGTGTATTGGGAAAGTAACATACAGACAGCCTAAAATAATTATATATGAGATGCAGGTATAATCCATGTATGCACACCTGCAGTATCAATGATGGTGGAAGTAGACTGGGACATGGTAGACAGGCCATATGCTGACTGGCTCTTCTCTTCAGTCTCCACTGCGGCAGAATCCACTCCTGATGGTTGACTACTGGAGCGCGAGAAACGGGAGAACAACATTCCTCCAATGCCTTTTCCAATGCTGGCAGCACCTGAACATATAACAGCGCAGAAGTCTATACACACGCATCTTTACTACGCACATTCAATATTCAGTCTTTTTCCACCAAACAGTTTGGTGCAGTATGATACAGAAACAAATCCATGATCCCACATTTCAGTGTTTCCATCGCCAGGTGCTGTATACACTAGAGAAGTACCCTTGCTGAACTTGGTTACCTTGCTTTATCAGGTATCAAGGGTATTAAACAGGGACATATGGGTGGAACTGGAAATTGGTCAGATGCTGCTTTAGGAGCCAATATCACAGATTTGTCATAAAATGTTTAAAATTCTTATAAAATATGCCATTTTCAAATGGGCAAACAGCTCAGCACACATTATGAAAAACAATTTTCTTATTTTCACAGGTACTGCTATATAATAGGAAACAGATATAGGTTCCTGGCCAGGGCGTGGTTGGTTCTGGATTCGGATTAATAATCTTGCTATACCCATACTCCACTATACGGTGGAAGAACCAGCTGGAAAGACTACATTTCCAAAGTTCTCCACTAGATAGCACTGTTTACAACGAATAACCCAATTTCACTGCCAGTATTTACCACAGGGTGGCAGTAAAGATGTCCAAATAATCTTCAAGGACACCATGCATGTTCATTACAGTACATCGGTAATAAACATCAGTGCACTTCAAAATGTCATTAAACATGTAGGTATGTGAAGTATCTAAATAATTTTAGAACCAACATACCACTATATGTGATTTAAAATAAATATAATATACTTTATTCTAACTGTACCACTTCCTTTTTCAGTCTGACCACGTCAGAGTATGTAGATTTCTCTATACAGTGTAATGGAGTAACCGGTTTTATACTTATTTGATACCTCTTTCACTCTTCTTGCTCTGTATATCCATCTTTTGATCCGTTTCCAAACATGCCTGGGGTCTTTTGCAAGTACCTGTTTGGGCTCCATCGTGTTGTGACCTTTAGACCCCTTGACAATATCTAATTTTATAAGATATGAAATATGTTTGTAGAATAGTTTAACAAGTGGCCCTGAAGCCTGAGTACCCAGTATGCTGGCCTTGCCCAGTGTGGTGATGGAATCTCCATAGAGTCGGCGGGACATTACGGGTGATGTACTGGGACTGGGGAGACTCTCAGTGTCTGAAGCTGGATCCTTCACTGGGTTCAGGAACGTGGGTTTCATTTCATCATATGGAGTGGGATTGGAGGTGTTGCACCTGCAGATACAGTTTACAAATAGCTGACTGATTTAAAAAAAAAAAAGGGACATGAGAAACTGTAGAGTCAACATTATGGCATGCTGTTTTATCTAATGCTTTTTTGGACATTTAAAAATAGAATGCTGACAGGTTAAAAAAAAAAAAAAAATGCTGTTAACTGTGCAACCTTTATATTTTTACACTTTACATCTAAAGTTCAGTGAAACAAATCCAGAACACAGATCATGCTGAATTAAAAGTGTTGTATTTAGGCTATAATTATCATTAGAAATTAATGATACAATATGATTATTAAAATAAATTATGCTTTAAAAACACGTGTCCTAATAAAACAATTCATTTTAATATGCTAGGTCTTGCTCATAATAAACTGATATAGATGTTAAACACACCCAGAAATACTTAGGGTCATTACATTCAGCAGACTGACAACACTTACCAGTGTATTTGGACAGGTGCAATATTGTTGTAGTGTTTCAACACAAGAGGCTCCAGTCGATAGGCCTGCCATGTATATGGAGATAATGTTTTTAAAAAGTGTTCCAGTACAGTATTAAAGAGCACAATAATGACCGAATCATGCTGATTCTCTCACCACTGGGTCCGTGGGGTGGAAGATGTTGAAAAGGCGCTGGCAGATGGATTTCGGCATGATGTGGTCCTGGTATCCACTGTTCCCTGGTCGAATGCCACGCAAGGCCAAAAAGACAGCTAGGGGAGAGCCCATGCAGAAGCAGTTCTCCACCTATGAGATAGACTGATTAATACTATATGCTACACAGTGAACTCCTATAAAGTGTGTTCTTCAGCCCTGCATACTGATGGAAATGTAAAAAAAAAAAATAAAAAAAATAAAGTGAAGTATCTTGGCAAGGTGTTGGGCCACCATGAGCTGCCAGAATGGCTTTGTGGCAGCAGGGTATGGTCAAGCGTCGGCTGCAAACAGAAAGAGGGCGGGTCGAACCGGCAGGTAATGCATGATGATTCTCACCTGTGTCTTACTATCGCCAGTCTACTTATTTGTGTCTTTTTCTGCTTTCAGTGACTGCTGTAATGAGAGAAAGTGGCATAGCTGGCGGAGCCTAACCTAATCATATAGATGCCCTTTGTAGATTCATAATAGTTACTGACTGTAATCCATCTACTGTGATGTCAAAGCAGCCCCCTCTAACCTATCCATAGGATCTCAGAGTATGTGACATCCTGTCACAAAAATGAGACGGAATAAAAATTCAATGCAATTTGCATGAGCTCATTGTCAGCTCGTTTCTTGCAAAAATCAATCTATAGTTGCAGGTAAAGAAAAACACCCCCATATTTGCTCTATGTAAATAAGGTTCATGCCATACAATACCTTAAACTTCAATTCGGGAGCAGCTGGAGCTTTAGTAGCCTCCAGACCCTGAAGCTGATCCTCCAGTTCTCGCAATCTGACATGAATAGAAAACACATTTAAGATTAACACTGTTGTTAACATAGGCATTTGCAGATAAGAAATATCCAAGACAGCAGGGACTGTCCTATAATACAGTACAGACAAGCAAAGTCAGCACCTTTGTCTGGCACTTTGCACCTGCTCCAATAGATGGCGCTCTTTGTAGCTCATCCAGCGCAGCTCCTCCTCATCAGGCTCTTGAAACTCCTGCAGGCGAAAACGCACTGGGTCCCAGCCTGTCATGATGTCGTACACAATCACACAGCCTAGAGAATGGGAAATGATGGACACTTTGCCCCCCTTCTGCTCAAACTCTGGGTTCCGAGAGCAGAAGAGCAAGTACAGTCGGTTGAGTTCCTGGGTCAGGCCTTTAGTAATCTACAGAAAAAAGCAGCATGGGCAGGAAAAGGTGGAAGATCGCATTTAGCAAGAAAATCAGTTAAAATGCACTTCAGTATAAACAACCAGTGTATTTGAACACCAACAATTAAATGTATTTTTAGGAAGTGGGAGTATAATTCACCTCATCTCTGTAGAGCGGGCTGGTGTAATACATGATGTCCATGGCACTGCTGTTCAGTAAGTCTCTCAGCCCCCGCACCTTATCTGGCGTGATGGAGTCGACTGTGTCTACAGGAACAGCAGTGTGTACATTTAGCATTCAATGGAAATATTCACTGTCCTTGCTTGTGCCTCTTCTGAACTGAATGCAACACGTGTGTGTGTGTGTGTGTGTGTGTGTGTGTGTGTGTGTGTGTGTGTGTGTACACTCAGGTATTAGTGCTAGACAGGTGGGTGTAGCTGTTATGAAAGGTGTATGAGAGCAGCAAGGACAGGCTGTTTGTGCAGTATCAGGCCAATACCTCCATCCAGGGTCAGTTTGGAGCGCCACTCTACTGGCAGGAACTCCACATGCTCCTCTGTGTGCTCAGCAAAGTGTTTCTCTTCCATTTTCCGCACAGCCTCTCGCAGCCTAAACATGCAAACACACGCACACACACACACACACACACACACACATTAATAGATGTTACTGGTTTGTTTGCTTTTTTCTGTATATTGGTAAACATTGATATATAATCAGTGCATATTATAGGTTTACAGTTTAGTTGTGCTCATAAATTTACACACCCCTTGCAGAATCTGCAAAATGTTTTTTTTTTTTTTTTTACAGAAAATAAAAGGGATCATTAAAATGGCATTTTGTTTTTTATATAGTACTGCCCTGAATAAGCTATTTCACATAACAGATGTTTACATAGCTCACAAGACACAATAATAACTGAATTTACACGAATGAACCAGTTCGAGAGTTTACATACCCTTGGTTCTTAATACTGTGTGTTGTTACCTAGACAATCAATGCCTGCTTTTATGTTTTGTGATAGTTGTTCATGAGTCCCTTGTTTGTCCTGAGCAGTTAAGCTGACCACTGTTTTTCAGAAAAATCCTCCAGGTCCTGCACATTCTTTGATTTTCCAGCATCTTCTGCATATTTGACCCCTTTCCAGCAGTGGCTTGGACAATTGAGGGATTCGTACAAAACTATTACAAAAGGTGCAAACATTCACTGATGCTCAAGAAAGCAACACGATAAATTAAGAACCAGGGGGATGTAAACTTTTAAACAGGATGATTGGTTTAAACTGGTAAATGATTGGTTTAAATTCTGGGAAGCATGTAAATATCTTATGTAGCTTCTGAAGGGCAGTGCTAAATGAAAAAAAATAAGATCTTTCAACAAATAAATTACACCAATCATCCTGTTCAAATGTTTACATCCCCCTGGCTCTTAATGTAGTGTCACCTTCTTGAGCATCAGTGAATGTTTGTACCTTTTGTAATAGTTGTGTATTCCATTATACTCAATTGTCCTAAGCGTGAAAAGATGGATCTCAACATCATATAGCCACTGTTAGAAAGGGGTCAAATATGCAGAAAATGCCAGAAAAGCAAAGAATGTGCAGGACCTGGAGGATTTTTCTGAAGAACAGTGGGCAGTTTAACTGCTCAGGACAAACAAGGAACTCAAGAACAACTATCACAATACATAAAAACAGTCAGTGACCATGCAGGTAACAACACACTATTAAGAATCAAGGGTATGAACTTTTGAACTGGTTCATTTGTGTAAATTCAGTTATTATTGTGTCTTGTGGACTATATGTAAACATCTGTTATGTGAAAGTTTATTTAGGGCAGTACTAAATAAAATACAAAATGCAATTTTAATTATTTAAATTTTTTGCAGATTCTGCAAGGGGTATGTAAATTTATGAGCACAACTATAGCTGCTGATACAGAGAAAATAAAACTGAATTGGAAAATAAGACTGAATCTGTTTTGGGATGTATGTCTCTATATGCCTTCGAGTCAACAGAGAGTGACGGAGAGCAAGGCTGACTGTGTAAAGGACAATAGTAGAGTGCCAACAGCCTTTTGGTCATTTTTTGAAGCATATACCAATACAGAATGACTGATATGGCTTTAAGGTGGCCTCTGCTCCGTTGTCACACACTGGGCCTCAATCTCGTCATTGCCTGGCCAATAGCAACATTGCCTTTTTTAATCTCATTATGCCACCAAGGCCTCATCTCATGCTGATCTGCAACAGGGCAAGTGACACTTCATTCTTCATATGTTACAGTAAGCTTGAATGCAATTCAACGAATATAATTATATTCTTGTGAAATGGTGAATACCTGCTGGCTACTATAAGTATACGAGATACATGGTAATTTCAAGAAAGCCTTTCCAATAGCCACCGAGCCCAATCAGGCACAGAGGATTGAATAAGACGATCACAGAAGAAGTACACTTGGGTGTAAATGAACAGTCATGCACGTGTGCACACGGACAAAACAGGAGACTGAACAAGGGAATGAAAGAATGATGAGGGGAGATAACTTGAGACAGTAATGATCCGGCTCATTCTTGCAAGGGAGCGAGTAATCCACGTTCCCTCAACAGGGAGTGGGCTTAGTGCCTGGATTGATCTACTTTACCATCTTAACCCACTAAGCTCCTAGAAGAGAGCAGGCGCTATACCCCGCCAAGTAGCAAACATTACTCTCTGCCCAGCTTCCTGACAGCAGGAAGGCAAAAATGGTTGTGCAAATTGGCATTTTTCCACACGTAGGTTGCATGTTCAATAGATTGCAGTTTACTTTAACCACATTTTCCTTTCTGTAAAATGTCCATTAGGACTTGCTCTAATGGCCTTGTTAAACACATTCAAGATAACTGGTCTTATCCTGTTCAAGGCAATGGTACAGCACATGTCTCAGAGAAAAGGTCTTTATTATATGCTGATGAGAACCACCTGGAATCCTCATGGTAAACAATTCAATTATCCTCAAATAATAAAAGCTTAAATTCAAAGGTCAGCTTTGGGAGAAAATACCCAAACACAAAAACACAAGGCAGGACGACAGGTGGCTAGAACAAAGTGGGAGAGAAAAGTTCAGACTGGCACGAACCAAAAGCCTCAGGTAAAGGGCACTCTTGTTTGGGGGTTAAGGGGATTACAAGGTAGAGGGCCATAAAGAGGTATTACATGTACTAAGCATATTTTATAAAACCATCTTGCTGTGTGGATGCACATTCCACAACTTCAGTAGAAGTGGCTCAGATTCGTATAAAGACGACGTGTTTGCATTAGGCTGCTCCTGCTCAGTGTTAGACGTAACATTTCATCAAAAGATTCACATAAATGCAAGTCACTGGATCTGGCTATTCATTAAAGACTCACACAATAACATTCCATGCAAATTTCCTCTCACTAAAACCTGTGAGCCAGGTCTCACACATTCAGTAATACAAGACTCGACAAGTAAGGTGTTCATGACTCATCAGTTAACACCCGAAACATGAAAATTTAAACAGAGAGCAGGTCCCCTAATCTAGCAAAAAGACAGGGTAATGTAATTGGATGCTGAAATGACAAAAAAAAAAAAAAAAAAAAATGCACTCAGGTAATATGGAAAGAATCTATTCATCTGGGTAACTACTATAAAAGGTGCACTTTGTACATATACAACTACTGATGAATATCAATTTTGCCAGTTCAGCATACAAAGAAATATTTTCTTTAAAAGATATATTTTTATACAGCATGATATGAGCAAGGGAATAATTACTTTATACATTATTTCCTTGCTTTTTTAAATGATATTTTATGGATATATATTATTAACAATTATAAAATTCATATCATCACATTATGAGTTGTTTAGTGACTGACTTGCGTGGCTATGGTATGACTATGCCAATTTTTTTTCTAGCCACCATAACCCCTCTATAACCACTGATGTCCATAATATCTGGTCAGCGGTGGGCTCCGTCTATTATTAGATGGGTTAGAAGTGGCTAACGAATTATTTAGAGCTACATGTGGGCTACAGTGAGCAACTACATACCCCCACAGTGTCCTTATACACCAATCAGCCATAACATTAAAAACACCTGCCTAATATTGTGTAGGTTCCCGTTGTGCCAACAAAACAGCTATGACCCATTGAGGCATGGACTCCACAAGACCGCTGAAGGTGTGCTGTGGTATCTGGCACCAAGATGTTAGCAGCAGATACTTTAAGTCCTGTAAGCGGCAAGGTGGGGCCTCCATGGATTGGACTTGTTTGTCCAGCACATCTCACAGATGCTTGTTCGAATTGAGATCTGGGGGATTTGGAGGCCATGTCAACACCTTGAACTCTGTCATGTTCCTCAAAAGTTCCCTGAACTATTTCTGCAGTGTGACAGGGCACATTATCCTGCTGAAAGAGATCACTGCCATTAGAGAATACTATTGCCATGAAGGGGTGTACTTGGTCTGCAATAATGTTTAGTTAGGTGGTATGTGTGAAAGTAACATTCACATGAATGCCAGGACCCCCAGCAGAACATTGCCCAGAGCATCATGCAGACTTGGCTTCGTCTCATAGTGCATCCTGGTGCCATCTCTTCCCCAGGTAAGCGACACACACGCACACCGTCCATCAACATGATGTAAAAGAAAACATGATTCATCAGACCAAGCCACCTTCTTCCATTGCTCCATCGTCCAGTTCTGATGCTCATGTGCGCATTGTAGGCGCTTTCGGTGATGGACAGGGGTCAGCATGGGGACTCTGACCAGTCTGTAGCTATGCAGCACCATACACAGCAAGCTGTGATGCACTGTGTTCTGACACTTTCTATCATAGCCAGCAGTAACTTCTTCAGCAATTTGTGCTACAGTAGCTCGTCTGTGGGATCAGACCAGACAGGCTAGCCTTCACTCCCCATGAGCATCAATGGGTGCCATTGGGTGCCCATGACCCTGTCGCCAGTTCACCGGTTGTCCTTCCTTGGAACACTTTTGCTAGGTATTAACCACTGCATACCGGGAACACCCCACAAGACTTGCCATTTAGGAGATGCTCTGACCCAGTTGTCTAGCCATCACAATTTGGCCCTTGTTAGCTGTTCAGATCCGTACGCTTACCCATTTTTCCTGCTGCCTAATATATCCCGCCCGTTGACAGGTTCCATTGTAATGAGATAATCAATGTTATTCACTTCACCTGTCAGTGGTTTTTATGTTACGGCAGATCGATGTATAGTAATGGTACATGATAAACTTCCTTTTGAGTGTAATTCCACTTAACACAGCAACAAACTCTGAGCCTGGTCTCAATATGCAGGCAAATACATTGGCTGCTCTCACTAAGTATTTTCTACAGAACAGATGATATTTCAAACATAATTAATACTACTTAATTGTAATTAATCACATCACAGACATGACCAAACAGATTTAACAATCACCCAAACACTTTATACTGTCATACTTGAAGCAGACCAACTTGAACCCACATTGTCTATGACTTACATAAAAGACAGATAACACATAGCATAGATGAAAGGATAAATGACTATATTGTGTAAACATATTTGGCATACTTCTGCCAGTCAGTTTCTGAATACTTACATGCCTGTGTTCTTGATGATACGGTCTTTGTCCATCTTCTGTCCAATGCCATGCACAACAAAGACAATGTGGGTTGTCTGAGGGGGCTTATCTTCCAAAGAGGCCTCCTCCACATAGCCTCGATGAAGCCTGGTGCCACTGCTTGAGGCTGGAATCCACAACATGAAGAAAGATTATTACAATCCAACTCAGCTCCGGTAACAAACACCTGCCATGTTTTGAAATTGGCTTAGATATTATGAGGTTTACTATGGCGTGGCACTGAAGAATGCCAGGTTCAGAAATATTTGAAAAGTAGTGGAAACCTGTCCATTCACCCCCCCCGCATGCTTGTACTGAGGGCTGAGCTGAAGTGTAAACACTGACCTTTTGAGAAGCCAAGCTTCTGTGTGACAGTGCGGGCGATCTTGGAGGTGGTGGCATCGCTGTACAGATACACCTCATCAACACTGTGCCAGTCAACATGGCTGCGACTTAGCTTTAGGCTGTGGATGGCTATAAAATAACAACATAGAGAGTGACAAGGGAAAAGGGGGGTGGGGAAGAAGACAGTTTACAGAATTAACATTAGATATATGGCTGTCATTGTTCGGGTTTAACAGTTCACGGAAGTCAAACTGATATTTCAATTCATACTCACACCATGCACTCACTGCACACACAGAAGCCTACTCGTAGATGCCTGGTTAGCAAAAATGTTTACTGTGGAATTAACTATGCTATCTGGTTGGTTGCAACTGCTGCCACCATGACTATCTATCCTTCAAATCTTCAATGATTTACCAAGAGATTATAGTAGAAAGCATCTGTACCAGGCATCGATACTATACGGCCAAAAATTTGTGGACATCTGACCATCACACCTATATGTGCTTGTTGACCATTCCATTCCAGATTTAGTCCCCCCTTTGCGGCTCTGATAACCTCCACTCTTGTGGTAACCTTGGCAAAACATGTCTTTATTAACCTTGCTTTTGGCTATTTAGTGTATTAGGCAAAGCCCACATAATGTGTGTGTATTTGGGAGTTATTTACCAAAGGCATATAAATGTATCTTGTTTGCTAAGCATTCTTTATATGGCTACGATTCATGAAAAAAAAAAAAAAAAAAAAAAAAAAAAGAGGAAGAATTTACATCCATCAAAATTAAGAGCTAATTTAACAGTATTATAATTGCACATATGCATCTAATAGTGTTAACATCTGGAATTCGATAATAACAGAAAGCTACCTGAGTCCACTTTCACCCTTACTGTAGCATGACTGGGACTAGTAGGAACTGAAATATCACAAGGGAGAACTGAAAATCAGTCTTCCTCTCCTTCTCAGGAAACAAAGAGGCATTAATAATAAATGATGATAAATTACTGAATCACATGAGTGAAGCTTTGGAGATGTGCGCACCTAAATCTGGGTCCTCAGTTTACTGCAATAGCAAAAATGCACAGTCAAGCGATGTACAGTCCATCAACAGGGATTAGACAGGAAAACTAGAGTGCAAGCCAAATACATTATGAGACGTTTCTGACTGACACTACATTTGACTCATCACAAGGAAGAACAAAATATACAGAGAAACCAGTAAGAAATTCTACATTTATCATAGCTACAAAAGAGAACTGTGCAGAGCTACTCAGCACAGAATAATGAACACTGTTTCCGTATTGTAATGGTTTTGCACGTTAGCATTCATCATAGTGCTCCAGTTGCGTCCATGACTGGCAGCACACATCAAGACAATTTGTGTGTGGCTCTCATTAGGGCTGGATCCTGTTCATTGCCATCATTTTTGCATGTAATTTTACTTTAGCATGCATACTTTAGCACCCATGATCATGGCTGTGGACCCTGACCATTTTCAAGCTGCTCTGTTCAAAACATTAACATGTAAAAAAAAAAAAAAAAAAAAAAAAAAAAATGAAACCAAGATAAATCATGTCATTGAATGACCTAGCCTTAAGAGGCCAGACATTAATCCAACTAAAGATCTATGGGTTGACCTGAAGTGGCCTATGCACAGGAGATGCCCTCACAATTTGATGGATCTAGAATGTTTCTGTAAGAAAGCGTGGGAAAATACTGCCAAGTCAAGATGTGCCATGCTGATAGACTCTTACCCAAAACGAGTTATGTAATAAAATCAAAAGGTTCAACAAAATATTACTTTATTGAAAGTTTTATATTTTCCCATTATCCCTAAAATGTTTCTTATTGTTTTTCACTTAATTTTTATAAGTTGTAATTTGTTGTAAAAACATTGAGGGTGTTCTGACAAGATTCATCTTGGTTTCATTTTTTACATCACAAAAACCTGCCATTTTAATAGGGGTGTTTAGACTTTTTATATCCACTGTAACACCTGACCCTTTTCACACTTTTTCCCTCCTCCAAATCTCCAAATCCTCAGGTCAGATCATGTAGAGATTAAGCAATCACGTGATTATCATATGTCCAGTATTCACATTATATTCTATAGGAGACAAAAAAACAAAAACAAACCAACATGCCTTCTAATTCTGGACAAGATTGACAAGAATTTCTGTCAAAAGCTAACAGAACACACCACATCACCCACACAGAAGCACACTGTAAAACAGGATGTTAGAAGAACAACTTATAAGTGTGATTATTGAAATAAGCATTAATTTAGTGCCTCTGTATGAATAATGAATGTAGGAAAACATACCAATATGAAAGGAGAATGAATCCCATTTTACAGGACAAAAGGGCACACCAGGGTCAAACATGTAACTAAAAATTCTAGATTGTTTTCAGAATCTAAGGGAAATCAATGTGTGTATCAGAAATACAGATGCATAGAGATATAATGCTTTTCTGTATTCTTGATATGTTTGACTCTGTTTAAGTGCCAGTGCCAGTCAACCTGAAGTGCACGCATAGAATCAAAGCACACCGGAAATACTGCCTTGAACTACAGAAGTAAGAGGTTTAGCAGGGGTTTCCTAGCACTTTGAACAGAATAGGGAATGAAGGATAGTCTTATGAAGTATTACCCTACTAAACCAGAGGAAAGCTCATATGCACCAATTAATGCTGCATAAATAACAGGCTATTGTGAATGAACTCTCTGGGTTATGTTGCCTGTTGTGTTCATGTGGGAAAACAACAGTATGCCAGTTAAATGGAGAAAGCTCAGTTGGGCCTATAAAAATAGTAGCAATACAATATAAACCCAATAAGAGATCAAAATAAGATTGTTTTTTAATACCGCAGGAGGGCAGAATATATTCAGTGAATATGTAAATGCAACCTCTACCCCAGCGTGCACAGCATATGGCCGTTACAGTGCAGAGGAGCACAGTACAGAGTGAGTAGAGAAGGCTGAGGAGCCCAATGATGCCTCTCTTGACTCCCATAATGAAGGCTGGTGTTGCAGGAATTCGTTCGGGAAATTGACCATGCCATCTGGCAGACAAACCACTCCATTTAACATGGTCCTATTATGGTTTAGTAAGATAAAAATGACAGGAAATGAGCAGAGCATCAGAGCTTCCTCATAAATCCAGAGAAGGAGCAACCTAAACACACTGATAAACTTTAATCACAGTGCCTACTGGATGTCTAGGTCTACAACTAGGCCAAACTAAAGCTAATTAAAAGAGAACAAGGCCAGATTTAAAAAGAGCCAGCAGTGCATTTAGATTTCTACTAGAACGTCAAGCATTAAAAAGAAATGTTGCTTAGAAGTCAAAATCAAAACACAGCCCAGCCCATTGAGGATGAGAAGTCTAAGCACCAGCATGCTCATATTCATACAAATTTCTTTATCTAGGCCTTGTTCTAAAGCAAGCAGTGCTCACCTAAAAGGGAAAGGAGAAAGTCCAAAGATAAAATCCAAAGGGAGTCGAAGTCAAAGATGCAGAAAATACAGTACCTTGGCAACGCTTTCGCTTGTGGCTTTTAGTTCTCGTCTGATATCCACTCCATTTGAACAGAAAGGGGAGGTAGAAAGGAGGGAGGTGGGAGAGAACTAACAAACCAAAAACAGTAAGTCATAGTAGTGATGAGTCTACGGTGCTAACATTGTTATGCAGTTTAATTCTTGGTAGCCCCTTGTAAGCTTTTGTAAATTCGGGATGCCTTTAATTCAAATTTACGCAGTGTTATAGTCAACTATATTCATATACAGAATATAGTTAATTCATTCACAAATATTAATATACACTATGTTGCTGCTTGTTGTAGGCTTATTTAATATGAGGTCAAAACAAAACAAAAAAATCAGTAGCAATTCCATAATTCACAAATTAATCCAGTATATGTGAAATATTAATTTATTAGTGATGGAAAATGGCTGAGGAAAGTGTACTAGGGAAAGCCTAAAAGACAAATTTTTCCATTTAGGTAATCTATACTGCTGTCTAGCAGAACCTCCAACATCAACATCAACTAACTACTAACAGTGATTATGTATTAATCAGTCCTAAATACTTAAAAATCAACAAGTTTAAACAAATATTTCACCCAAATATAGCATAAAGGGAATGACAGCTTGTAGTGCTCAGTAAGACATATCCGGGTAAAATATTGGTTTAAGAGAGCAGTCCCTTGCTGTGTGGAGGTTTTAACTTGTTTCATTCTCTCACACACACACATACTTATCCACTCATCTCTCCCCATTTAGCTTAATTGATTATGTACACATGCATTCAAAATTATTCAACCCCATTGCAAATCAGGTTTATTGTCAAAAGTTACTTTCAGCTGTTTGCAATGAACAAATCAAACAAAAGCAATTGAAATAGTTCAACACAACGAATGCTTAAAGTGGTTTCCACAAATTCAACTGAAAATGCAACTTATAATGACTTCTCCAGTCTCAAAATTATTCAACCCCCTGAATAGAATCCCTCACAACAGCACAAATATGGAAACAGGTGTTGTCTCAAGCACACTTGATGCAACTAATCAAGGGCTTCATTAGTTGCACCAGGTGTGCTTGAGCTGGAACACATGAAATACCTGAACTGGCTAGGGGCAGAAAATACATGAAATACCTGGATGGGGCAGAAAATGGAAGCTATCAACGGCTACAACCAGATTTCTGAGAAGGCAGGTTGTGAAAAACCCTTGAGTGACTGCAAAAGACCTGCAGCAAGACTTGGTGGCAACAGGCAACAGGTTTCAGTGAGCATAGTATGGCACGTACTAAACCTGGAAGGTTTCCATGCCAGAACTCCAAGACGTACACCACTACTGACCCAAAAGCACAAGAAAAGTCAGCTCAAAATCATATAAATAAGCCACAGAAGGTTTGGGATTCTGTTCTGTGGAACTTTTTGGCACAATGGATCAGCGGTATGTCTGGAGAAAGAAGAATGAAGAAAGAAAACTCTGTCCACAGTCAAGCATGGTGGTGGCTCGGTGATGCTCTGGGGCTGCTTTGCATTCTCTGGCACTGGAAACCTGCAGCGTGTGGAAAGCAAGATGGACTCATTGCAGTATCAGGAAATCCTAGGAGAAAACGTCATGCCATCTGTGAGGAAGCTGAAGCTTGGGCATCATTGGACCTTCCAGCAAGAACATTACTGAACTGGACGCCATTGCTCATGAGGAATGGGCTAAGATTCCTCAGGAACGCTGCCAGAAGCTGGTGTCTGGCTATGCATCTCATTTGCAGCAGGTCATAACAGCAAAAGGGTGCTCTACTAAGTACTAAAGATTGCCATGAAGAGGTTGAATAATTTTGAGACTGGAGAAGTCATTATAAGCTGCATCTTCAGTTGAATTTGGGGAAAAACCCTTGAAGCATTCGTTGTGTTGAACTATTTCAATGGCTTTTGTTTGATTTGCTCATTGCAAACAGCTGAACGTCAGTAAATTTTGACAATAAACCTGATTTGCAATGGGGGTTGAAAAATTGTGATTGCAACTGCAGTTCACGCACGTGGTATGTTCAAGCTGTACCAACCCACAGGTGACCTCTGCCACATGGGCACCATGCTTCTAGTTACAAGGCAGTTATTGAGCATTGACAAATGTAAGGAGTTAGCTGTAGTATCAGGATGACTAGAATTATTAACTCATGTTATGAATGCTACAGCTAAATTTTGTTGTTCAAAATGCATGTTCATGGATTTCATTACTGAATTCCTGAACCCAGAATGAGTTATTTTGCAGATATCTTGAACTGTAAAACAGCATGGACTACAAAAACATGTGATAAAGAATGCACTACCTCCTTGATTCTGATGCATGTGATGGTGCTTTAAAACCATCTCTGTCATACTGAGACTGCTATGCATTAGGGCTAGGCTTTGAAGAAACAATTAGACTTGCAAATTACAGCAGAACTGATCTCAGGACGGAAGAGGAGACAGCCAGTTTCAGAGAGACTGAAAGCTTTGGGCCATTCAGCAGCCCTGTCAGGAGCAGTCAATATCATGCCTGTACTATCCTGGGATACACACTCACAGGCAAACACTTTGTTGTTTGAAGAATAACTGCAAGATAACTGCAGTGTAGAACATCATCTCTCAATTGACAAATTCAGTATCAATATACTGCATCCTAACATATTCATTTATAACATAACAATTCTTAGACCATCACCAACTTTACCACAATTCATATACATGCATTGATTCATACTGTCAGGCAGGCCAGTTCAGCACCCTGCTCTAAAACCTTTATATACCTTTCAGCATTGATGGTGCCTTTCCAGATGCACAAGCTGCTCATTCCATATTCACTAATGCACCCCCATACCATCAGAGATGCAGGCTTTTGAACGGAGCGCTGATAACAAGCCGGATGGTCTCTCTCCTCTTTAGTCCAGAGGATGCGGCGTCCATGGTTTCCAAAAAGAATTTCAAATTTCGATTCGTCTGACCACAGAACAGTTTTTCACTTTGCCTCAGTCCATTTTAAATGAGCTTTGGCCTAGAGAAGATGGCAGCGTTTCTGGATCATGTTCACATATGGCTTCTTCTTTGCATGATGGAGCTTTAACCTGCATTTGTGGATGGCACGGCGAACTGTGTTCACAGACAATGAGTTCTGGAGGTGTTTCTGAGCCCATGCAGTGATTTCTATTACAGAATCATGCCTGATTTTAATGCAGTGCTGCCTGAGGGCCTGAAGATCTCGGGCATGCAATACTGATTTTCGCCCTTGTCCATTGTGCACAGAGATTTCTCCAGATTCTCTGAATATTCTGATGATACTATGTACTGTAGATGAGGAGATATTCATAGTCTTCGCAATTTTATGTTGAGGAACATTATTCTGAAATTGTTCCACAGTTTGTAGACACGTTTTTTTGCAGATTGGTAAACCTCTGCCCATCTTTACTTCTGAGAGATTCTGCCTCTCTAAGATACTCTTTTTTATACCCAATCATGTTATTGACCTGTTGCCAGTTAACCTAATTAGTTGCAAAATCTTCCTCCAGCTGTTTCTTTTTAGTAACACTTACTTTTCCAGCCTTTTGTTGCCCCCGTCCCAACTTTTTTGAGAGGTACTGCGGCCATCAAATTAAAAATCAACTTATTTTTTTCTTAAAATGGTACATTTCCTCAGTTTGAACATTTGATATGTTTTCTATGTTCTGTTGTGAATAACATATGGGTTTATGAGATTTGCATATCATTGCATTCTGTTTTTATTTACATTTTACACAGCGTCCCAACTTTTTTGGAATTGGGGTTGTAACTGTAATAGTAATAATTAATATAACAATAGTAATAGCAATTAATATAATAACAATACCATTAATAATAACCTAAAGGGCCAGAAATATGCAAAAATAATGGCAACCACTAGTACTCATTTAAGAATCAATCAATATGCAAGCAAATGTGGGGAAATATTTCTGCTTTGCTATTGTAAAATATGCTGTCAAAATCACATCAACAATAAAGTGGAATATGACTTTTGCCCTGACCTCATTCCCTATATTACTATTGCCTACAAAATATCATATCATTTCTATATAATCTAGTTACACTGTATAGAACAGCATATTATTCTGCAGCACATAGAGCACAATTACTTTTGACTGCTTGACAGTGATATGAAAGCAGTATTTGCATTTTGCTCTGGCTGACCTAATGAGCTCTCTGAGCTCATGTTACAGAGCATACTAGTCTACTTTTCCCTGGTGCTAAAGAAATGTCACAGACTAGAACAGCTGACCAACATTGTCGTACTGTATGCCAGGTGGTATCAAATGAGAGCTGAGTGTGTAGCCTAACAAAACTGATTCGTCAAGTAACCATGTCATTTCCTGATGGAGCTGCTACTTGACCCTTCTTTGTGATTAAAACTGCTGACATCAAAATCAATTACAGCCACTGAATTAGGTGAACAATATTTAACTGCAAAGGTCCCCTGGTACCTTTATACACTAGTTATAGAAATGATTCATGTGACATTGTGAATATTGTGTGCACGCCTGTGTGTAAAAGCAGGTAAAAAAAGAGAAATAGAGTTGGACAGTGACATAAACAGGTTTTTTTTTTTTTTTTTTTTTTTTTTTTTTTTTTTAAAAAACACTGCATACAGACTAGTTCCTTTTACAAAACCTCACTAAAACAGCTGACCTACACAGTGAAAGCAGAAGAGGAGACAAATGATGTGTTTGCTTAAATTATAGTCATTTAACCATGTACTGCATAGCTGTCCTCTTCCTGTGTAGACAGATATTTTAAGCTTGTTAAACTTTAGATCTGCAGAGCATAACTGTACAATACACAGGGCAAGTTAATGGCTTCACAAACTGGTTCCATTTCGTATACAGCAACACTGAAATAGCCCAGTGACATTTCCTCTGCTACATTTTTACCTTGTTCGCCAGTGAGAAGGCAATTTACAGCTCAAATCAGTGCTGTTTGAGTGGTGCTGGCAGACAGTGGAGCAAAGCATTGCACCATTTGATTAAAAGAAATACGTGGCCATGAGAGAGTATGTATGTTTCAGGGAAGGCTGCAACTGTTACAGTAACAAATAATTCTTCTTTTCTCAGTCATGTGACAAGGGAGAAAGGATGGTCATCTGTCTGTGTCATACATAATTCTTTATATTTAAAGCACCCTATAGCTACAGGGAGAGTAGGAGTGACCTTGTACTGCACAAGTCTGAGAATGGCTACAGTCCACTGACTATTCAAAACATATAAACCTTATGTGTACAAAATCAACTGTAACTTCACACCTTTGTTTGCTAATTCAGAAACCTTTCAATGGCTTCAAATCTCAAGTTTGTTTTTAGTCCATCAGTATAGTAAGGAACACCCAGACTCACATTTTATCAGATCACATTTGCAGGTTTCTCTAGGGGGTGTTATTTACGCTCGAAAGACTAAGATACAACATGAATGAATTCACTGAAATGCACTTCTTGAAAAATCAATGGATCATTTACTATCATGAATAAATACAACTATTTGCCCTAAAATTGCCATCTTTTTATTACATACAGCTGAATAACCTACAGCAACTCACTCTCCAGTTAAAATGGGCTTGAGCTATAAAATGGGTTTCTCATATACTAAATCATACAGGCTCAAACCCTGCAGAGGTCTGAGATATACAGCCCATGAACTCTGCAGAGAAGTAAATGAAAAATACACCTTACAGATCTACACCAATATCCCTGACATTTGATGCCAAATGGCTCTGAGTACCTCTTACTTTCTATGGCAGTAAGACAGGCCTTAGTAAATAACTCTAATGACAGCAGCAGCCTATACATAGAGTCTATAACTCATCCAGGCAGCATCTACTTATATCTAATGTTTACAGCTGGCATCCTATCACAAAATGAATTTGGTTTACGTAAGGGAGCATCTTGCTTTATATGTAATCAAGTATCAACTCTAAGACAAACGGGGAGAGGGAGTTTTTTCAGTCACACACACAAACAATGGAATGCTCTCTTTCTCTTTTCGCTAATAATCACCTCAATGTGCTGTATCAGCGATGTACATGCTTACCATCTTTGCTATCCACTGTCTTGGCTACCACATCATTTTCTAAAGTGTCCTGCATCTGTTGTCCCCGGAAGCACATCAGGTGCTCCTTCTCCATGAGGTCACTCTCGTCCTCCTCCATGGGTGTCCATGTGCCATCTATAAACCACTGTCCCCTCATGACAGGGATGCGGTCCTGCTCTGTAGGGACAAGAGACATTTAAGCAGCTACCTTCATCAGAAATTTATAACAGAAGATTTGCAGGTTTCAGTAAACGTTCGCAAAAAAACATATGCAACAAAGCCTTATTCAGACAGGATTACTTTCACTGGGTAAAGTCTGTAATAGGGATTGACGATATGGACTAAAACTATATCACAATATTTTCTGGTATTTATTGCGAAAACGATATCAGTGACGATATAAATATTGTACCATTCACCACATGCAGTCTTGAGAGCCTCAGAAACACAAACATTGACCTAAAAGTAAAACTTGCCCATCATCAGATAGGCTCCTAAAATATACCAATTACATAAAAGAATAAAAAAAAAAAAACAGTAAAAATCCAAACACCAGGCTCCTTTTTTAGTGATAAACTCCTCCTCAGCTTCACGTCCGCCTTCCGCCATACTTGTTTTCGCACTGCACGTGAGCTGTGAATGGGTTGAAGACCACCGCACACAGAAATACATCATCAACTAGGCTGTAGCATTATTATAGGGGGAAGACTAATTCTTATTGTGGGGAGAATTTCTACCGGTATATCGCAAACAATAAAATATCGCCCATCCCTAGTCTGTAATACCATTTTTAAATGTTGTGGATATTTGTGTCACACTTTGTCATATATGTTTTTTTTTTTACACATTCAAGGACCGAATGCAGAAAATAATATGGGATCACTTATTATATTTATTTTTGACAGCATCTAGTGTTAGATGATTAAAGAACTGACAACAACATAACTGCTTGTTCATTTATTTCTAGCAAATTAAAAGCTACATGACACTGTGGGATATGTGAATATAAAGTGTCTTCATACTTGCCATTATAATAGCCCCTTTATTCAATCTATGAGATCATGCTGTTCTGATTTCTTGATATGGAAATTGTATGATATTGTCACACACCAAATGACTAAATACAGTGAGTAGCACTGGTCAAAAAAAAAAATTTCCCAACCCAAAATCACAGATGTGTCAATTCGGATGAGATTAAAACCTAGTTGGTTAAAACAGTAGGCAATTTGATCTGATATTTTCTGAGGAAGAATTGGGGGGAAATCACTACGATGGCTGAACCGGATGAAAATAATATTGCAGGGTAGCACCAGGAATTCCCGCTTTTCAATTTAATCCCATCGAAATAGGGCTTACAGGTGTTGGTCTGAGTATTCAAATCCATTCCCAAGACTTATTCAGTACTCATGAGGGAGCGTGTCATTATCATAGGTTTGTTTACACACTCACAAATTCCTTCCTAGCCATGGATCACCTGGTCAGATTTACGTCACTTCTGCTATGAGTGAAGTTTTCTAAAATTGGAAATTGTTTATTTATTGTTTAAAGTTTATTTAATTGATATATATTGAATCAGGTTTTCGTCACTATGGCTCAACACTGTTGAACAGCTCGGGTGAAATCATTTAATTAAAATTGCTCAGATGTATGCGAGAATAATGTTATGTTGTAATGAATGCCTTCTGTTTGCTTAATATATCAAGAAGACTCCCTTTAATCTGCAGACCACAAGATCCTTCTCCCTGCCTTTGTGAAACACAAAACAGGAAGTAATGTGACAATTTGACCTAATCACTTTACTGCCTGGTTCTGGGAGTGGATCACTTTTGCTGATGTTGTAGTCTACAGCTAAGTTCATTGGAAAGGAAGCCCAGAACACTGTTTTCAGGTGGTCCCGAGGTTGCTTGGACTGCACCCAGGTTCGAAAACAGCTTTTATACGTGGCCAAGCATACCGATCAACAAATGCAAGGAGACTTGAGTCTGGGAAAAATGCAAGTGCAAGATGAATTGACTTTTCATTTACCCACTGGAGAGCTACAGGAAAAAAAAAAAGAAAAAAAAAGACCTGTCTAAAACAATGGCTTGGCCACCACATTCGGTCAAAGAACAAGAAAGTCTTTGAGAATGTGTTGTTAATTCACTGTCTCAGCATACTATGGCTCAGGCCTGTGTGAGTGCTTGGGAACTACTAAAGAATAAAAAGTACTAGGGATGCACTAAATCCACATTTTCCATTTTCAAACCAATAACATTTTGAGTAAACTAGCTTTTGTGTTATGGGGTAATTCCCGATCATGATCCGACGCTGACATCCTCTATTAACCGAGCCTGCTCTCTGCAAGCTTGCTAAATTACAAGAAATATCAGAAGGATGAAGGTGATGTGCTTTGTCACTATTTATGTTCTGTAATCATGTGCAAGGTCTATGTTGTGTTAGTAAGTATAACACTTGTTGATGGCATAAGATATGCAGTGGACCTAATCCGATCTAATACCAATCCAGAGTTTCGTGCCGGTTTTAAGGTATTACAATTACCATGCCCAAGATAATAGTAATCAATGAATGCTTGTGAGCTTTAAACCCATAGATTACAGATAAGGTATCTCTCAGAAGAGCATTTTCCCTGAGCAATCCAAGACAAAAGCAATTTTGTAACAGGTATATTTACAGCCACAATGTGCACATTTTGAAATGTATTAATGTATGAATTGTATTAATGAGATCTTCATTAATCATTAAGGTACTGAGAAGTAACACTCACGGTTCCAGTACACAGGATAGCACTCTTTCTCTCGGACATCCACCTCGTAGAGTCCTCCTCGGACACACACTGCCTCAATGCTGATCTCCAGGTCTGTCTCCTCGAGCTGCTCGGAGCTCTGTACCGAGGCCACGGCTGACGCCTGCTCACACGGATCCCCTCCGTCCGGTACCGCGTGGCCCGAGCTACTCTCCTGGTCCGGATTCAGTTCACACAGCTTGCGGTACGTGAGCTCGATTCTCAGGGAGTCGTGGCCGGCGAAAGGTTTCCACGTCTTTTTGTCTTCCTTATAAAACCAGCGCACTTCCTCCAGCCCGAGTTCCGCTACCACCTCAAAGCGCGGTCTGGGAGCGCCGGAGCGGTGTTTTCTCCTGCTCTCCAGCGGACTCGTGTTCCCGTTGTTCTCGCTGTAGTCCAGATGAGAGACGTCGAGGTAGGACTCGGCACCGCTCCGGTAAGACTGGCCCAAGCACAGCGCCATGGCGTCCTGCCGGTTATGGAGAAGCCCCAGGTGCCTCTCCACATCCGACTGCACCGCCAGGGAGTCATCGTAGGAGCACGGGAACCGGTCCCAATTCGTGCTCCCGACGACGGAACCTCCGTTTTCAGGACTCTCCGGTGGACTAATGAAAGGCGTCTTATTCGTAAAGCTGCTCATTTGCTCGTTTTGCTAAGCGAGCTATCCCAACAACATGCGAGCAGCCTTCTCAAGTACGACGGCATAAACGCTAACACTAAAAAACAATTAATTTATACATTACTACATAATAAATACAATTACAGTTGGGTAGCTATACATGAAATATAGCTACACTTAGTTGTCAGTGTCAAGATAAACATGCCATGCTAAACGGCTAAGTCTTTAACTCAACCTATCAAGCGTCGCATTCTGGCTGGCTGGAAATCTGCTCGTCATACATACACTCTCACACACACACACTCACTCTCTCGCTCTCCAAACAAGCTGCTCTAGCTACAACGCCAACACCAGAACCTTCTCTGTGAAGCGTTGTAACGAAACTTTCACGAATTTGCTCCCCTGTAGCAGCGGTTTAGCTTCGGTGGATATTCTTGCCCCGGCTGTCAGCGGAACTCCAGCGTGAATTCGGTCATTTCTAGTACAAACAACTCGCTGGTGCCCGTGGTGACAAGTGCGTAATTCACGCTCGTACGTAACAGCGCCCTGGACGTGACGCCATCACGCAAGCAAACAGTTTTCAACGAGAGCGCGCACGTTCTTGCAACCTGGGTGGGGATCGTACAGTTTTTTATTATACAGTACTATGGGTGGCGGGTAATATGGTATTACAGGTAGCGGGGATTATTATAAACATTCGTGTTCTAGTAGCATTATACCACGAATCAACTTCGGTTTAAAGGCTAAATTTAGGAAGTACTATAAAATAATGTTGGTCAAGGTGTAGGTCCATATCAACTTTAGTGTGTTAAAGAAATACTAAAGGGTATTCATTCATTCATTTTCACTAACTTCATCTTGGTCAGGGTCACAGTGGATACTAAGCCTAACCTAGGGACACTGGGCTCGACACCAGTATATCAGGGGACCCATGAACACATTCACATACTCATTCACGCCTACAGGCAACCAGAGCCGTTGAAAAAGAGAGTTGCGACACTCCCATAGATTTCTGTAGGAGTCGGAGAATGCGGAAGTGACGCGTGTCATGGGGCAACCGATAGTTTTGTTTGTTTGTTTTTTCAAACATCTTTACAGAACAATTGTGTACATAAAGATTTTGTTGAGTGCAGCCTAAGTGAACATTACAGTGTTCTTATTGGACCAGCATCATTTGAATGACATTTAATTTTACAATATCTTAAGTTAGCACCTTTTTCTCTCTCTTTTAGGAGGTGATAGAGACGTCTAAAGCAAGAGATATCCCTATAGTCACTGATGTCGTCAAGCTCAAGTTCCAGCTATTGAATAGATGGGATTTTCTTCTTCTTATTTCTTTCTTTTATTTATTTAATTCATGCAAATAATACAATATAACCACACACACACATCTACACACATCAGACTGGTCTGACTGGTTATTATAAGTAGGTATTCCTCTGTTTATGAAGGATGTTAAAATTCCAGGGGCTCATTAATACTTTACTTTTTTCTAATTTTTTTTTTTTTTTTTTTTTGCATCCAAATACTGCACATCTATTTTATCTTTATATATATATATATATATATATATATATATATATATATATATATATATATATATATATATATATATATATAAACATTATATTTATTGGTTTTTGGGATCTAAAGGACATAGTCATACATACAATAACTTTTATAAACATTTATAAACACTCCCCTACCCCACCCCACCCCCAAACATTCAGGGAAAACATAAATACATAAAAAAATAATATAATAATAAGAGGTATAGTATTTTTTTTATAGGCACTGTCATTTTGTTTATCAGTTTCACTCATTAATTTCAGCTTAATCACTTTCCAGGAATTGCATGAAAGTGGTCTGCTTTTTTCCGTTTTTCTCTCCCTGTAGGAGGTGGAATGAGTTTCTATGAAGACTGCCCATTCAAGGAAAAACTTATCTACCCTCTCCCTGGATATATTATATAATAAAATGTTTTGCTGAATTCAATTATTTGCCTCTTTTATTTTCCACTACTGACCAAACTTCTTTCCTGGGTTAAACTGAGCAGTTGCTTGCATTCATTGATATTCACTTGTTGTGCATGATTATGTGAGTGTCTTAACATAAGATAACATTAGGATGTGAGTAATTATGACCACAGAAGCAAGAGAAAAATGTGGATGCATACATACATTTACAGTATGTAAATGTATTCTACGTTATGGGAGCAATCCCCTTTTCCTCCAAAAGTGAACACAGAAAAACTGATTAATGCTGCCTCTCCATCACTCCCCAGAAAAAAAAATGCCACTATAAATGTAGTCAACGTAGTAATCAAAGCACATTATGCGTTAATATATACAGAAAACTGCTGCAAATATAGTCGCTGCTGCTGTCTGTCCCGCTTAAACCCATTCAAACAGGTTGACAGCGCGGATTTGTTCGGAACTATTTGAGCGCTACATGAACCACGTGACTGGGTTGCGGCGAGATCAAAGCGTGTCGCAAATCCCTTTTTCAACGGCTCAGCAGGCAGCCAACTCTTATGCTGAACTTGACATTTCAACTGGTCAACGTCAAATTCCTTCTCCATTTACGGAGTGACGTCAAATCAACATGGCCGCTCACCTTGTGAACAATGGGTATATCTCAATCAGCTCCCTAGTTCAGTAGTCAGGGCACTGATCAGGGAGTGATCCACTTTAAGGGCTGTCTCAATCGCAAAACCTTTCCAGTGCACTGGAATACTTGCGCCCTAAAAAAAAAAATCCCACAATGCACCGCAAACCCAGGGAGTATCAATGCTGACTATGCTCCCTTACTGGAAGTGACATCATATTTTCTGAAGCCTCTCAGCTTGAAAAAAAAAATGGGGGACGAACTCTCAGACAACTTATTCTACAAATATAAGTAGCTTGTTATTGTTGTTGGAGCTCTCAAATTATGCCTTACGTTATTGATTTTTAACTTTATTTGATGTTCTATATATGGTTTGTTTGAGTCTAACAACTTTTAAATGTTTAATGATTTTTTTTTAATCCACTAGCTAGCCTACGATCCTGCTTGAAGTACCATGACAGAAATGCGTGTGATTAAGCTAACAAATTTATATGACATTTAAAAAAAAAAAAAAATTAATTAATTTTTGGTGAAATTTTACAACCAGAATACTTGGACATGTTGCCAGAAATTGAGTTATCAGTGTCCCAATGTGTAGTGAGTTATGGTCCTTACCAGTGCCCAAACTCATGTACGCCACATACTGACTCACAACCTAGGGAGCTAGGGAGCTGATCGAGACACACCCAGTGTGAAGGGGAGCGTATCTATGTTCCCAGGGTCCTATGTCCCCATATTTATATGGCACATAATGAACACATGGTGATTTAAAGCTGGAGTTAGGCTTCAGCATAAGTGAGAGGTGGGACATGTTCATACTTAACATTTTGTTCCGTTTATGACCGTTTACTGTGTTTTATAGGCTACAGTATGGCGTTTCTTCAGTTTAGTGTATACATTTCACTCCATGTTCATGCATGGAGGATGTCATGCATGAACTATATGAATGTAGACTAACAGCTACTCTTAGAGCAGCACAAATGAGGGTTCAGTATGTACAACCTAGGTAATTTTCCAAGTTCATAACTTTCATAAAATTCAAGTGTGGATGAAGGATAGATTTTAAATTAATGTATGACGTTATTCATTTAAATGTGTCTTTTGTGTTTAAACTTAAAAGGTAATAACGTTAATATGGAAAATGAGTCCTGACTACAAAAACTTTTTGAAAAGTTTACTTTATGTGTGTTAACAGAATACTGAACTGGGGAACATAGGACCCTGGGAACATGGGAATGACCCTGTGTAAAGGGAATGACCCTTCTCTACTTTTAAATTAGTTTATGGCGGTATTGGCTTTAGATCAGTTAATATACAGACACAGTGCTTGGTTAAATCTATAACACTGACCTTACTTATCGCTGTTTTGAGAAGGAAATCATCAGCATTAGTTGCCACTAATGTTAGCCGGTTAGCTTGTTGCTAATGTCTACTCGCTATTGTCCGCTATTGTTGTTGTACTGCAATTTCAGTCCAAAATTGCATGAATGTTTGAAGTTCACCATAGTGCCAGTAGCCATTCAGGCCTGTAATTGTAAAAGTAGCTTTTTAGAAAAGTTACATGTTCTGACAGAGCAAACAAAAGACACTTTCATGGAGGAATCCATGTTTTTTGTTTCGCTTTGCACAAAATGATGTTATTAAAACTTGCAAATTACTACTTAGGCTACAAGGCACCACGAACACAGCATCAGTGTAACCAATCCACCTACTTGCATGTTTTTGGGAGTTAGAAGGAAACCTGAGAACCCAGAGGAAACCCACCTGGACACAGGCAGATCATTCACAGAAACTCCACATTGACAGTAACCCAAGCTCAGGATCGAACCAGGGACCATGGAGTGGACAGCATTGCTTCCTCCACAATGGGCCACCATACCGCCCATAATAGGTATTAATATAATAAAATGTAACTAAACATACAGCATCCCCCTCCTTACACTTTACATTATTTTACTGGTCCGTTTTATTTCCTGCAGTCATATTTACATGTCCACATGATGGCGGTGTTGGCCTTATTTTTGATAGTGAGGCCTCAACAAGGATACTACAGCAACTTCTTCCCTATTAGCCTTAACAAACTAACACTCTTGATAGTGTGTTTAGGATTGTAGTTTTAACACAACAGTAATATAGAGTTGTATTTATTATTAATTTTCTGGAAGTAAGTCTACATCCGCATGGCCCTCTTTGCATTTATTATTACTTCCTGCTAATAAATACTGTCAAATGCTGAGAATGTGGTCCTCTACTTTCAGGCTGTTGATGTCTCCTCCCTGCACAAACAGGCACACATCTGGGCAGATGGGTGGCCGCACATATGGCCGCATGTATTTGTTGACCAAATACATGCCAGAAAGTCATTATTATTGTCTTCCAAGAAGACAAATGTTCTGGGCAAGGGACACGTTTTAATTTTCCTCTGCCATTTCACACCCCTCAACTCAACCATCTTTTGTACTGCTGTGCTTTAAGCGCATGCATGCAAACACACACGCTTAAGCATCCAAGTTTGTTACGGATTTTTGTGGGTTGCAGGCAAAGAAACAAACGGATGTGTGTGGTTAGACTGTTTACATGATGTAAAGGCTTGGGGTGGGCTGAAGAAGCTGTGTCCAGCCTGCAACTTCTCTCCACATGTAGAATCAGACCACCAGAGTATTTATACCCATCCATCATCAACACAACAGCAGTGGGGCAACTTTCAGTGGTTATGGGGTAAACAATGGCATGAACTTAATCAACAGCAGTCACACTTGAATATCTCATAATCCCACTAAACAAGAAAATCTGTGTGGATTGATTTATGGCACACATCTAAAGCTTTAGCTCAAATGTAAAACCTGTGACAAATACTTTGTGTTGTGATTCCATGAGTTCCTGTATGATAATGTGAATTCATGTGAATTTAATGTAAGGCATGTTTAGTGTCTGTTTATCTTTAACTTCTCAGAGTTCTCTTAACCAGATCTGTGTGTGTATTCTATATATTTGTTGGATTATATGGGCATGTGTGTGTCTGCACATGTGTGGGTGCTTGGATGTGTGTGACGGGACATCTGATCTCTTGCTCGCTGCACGCCACTCTTACTTGGAGGTGGTCTGTCCACGCTCAGAGGCCAGGAGCAGATTTAATATTTCATAGGAACGCAGCATGCTCTGGATGCCATCATTGACTCCACATGGCGGGCCAGAAAGCGCCTCTGTGAACACTTGGCTGAATTATGCTGCCTGCCAGCCCCCCAAACCCCACTCCCCCCACCCTCCAACAGGCTCGTCACTCACTGGGCCTCACAATTACAAGCTAGCCACGCAAGTACAGATGTTGGCAGATGTCTTTAACTCTTTGGATTCCAGATATCGCTTTACCTTTTCCTTTTTGGTGGTAGCTTCGTGTTGACTGTTGTTAGGAGCAGGCTAATCACAGAGGGCAAACATTTATGCAAAGTACATTTTCATAGTAGATTACTTTAGTAGATGACGTATCTCTGAAAAAAAAAAAAAGAGAATCTATTTTGGCCTACTTAATAAACCTTTTTGGCGATTATGTTTGAATGACTTTCCCATCCTGTGTTGTTTAATGCCTTTTTTAAACAGTGTATCAGGCTGCACTTTTAGTGTTTTATTTATTTATATAAAAAAAATTTTAAAGAGTGGCATCTTTGCTCATAAATGTAAAATGTCCATAAAATCTCCAATGAGACCATGTTGCTTTTATCAACCAGTATGATATATATGATATATAAACACTGGTGCATTTCACATTTCAGTGCTGCAGATTCACCAAGCTGGACAATCAAAAAAGAAGACAAGGGCATCTGTGTAATTCAAGTAATGCTCTTGTGACACCTTTATAGTCCAGTGTCTCCTGGTGAAAGCTAGTGTTTTCAAACATTAAGTGTGACTCAGACATAAAAAAAGAAGAGTGGAAAAATGAAGAGCAGGATTGAGGAAGGGAGAGGTCAGAAACTCTTTGAGGAGTTCCAGCCTGTGTACAGCTCTAAGCATTCCACTATCAATGCACTCTCCACTTCTGAAGAACATTATAAACAGGAAGCGTAGGCCAAATACATGTAGAACATGCTTGAGAAATTGGACTTTGCAAAGCTTAGACTAAGCACACTATTATTCACAAAGATCAGACCCAGTTTCACATTGGAGACCTTTGAAATTGTTTAGAAATATTTCAGAGTATTAAACAGATGAATGGTACAAATGCATGCTTAGTCATTCATGTTCAATAACAGGCCTCTGACTTGGCTGTCACACTCCAGAGGACTGACCTCAGCACTCACAGCAACACTGCTATTGGTGCTATATGTAAATCTTTTCTCTCACACACTCATTCTAACCACTATGTGAAGTTATTCAGGTGTATTTCTGTAGTAAGATGTTGTAATTACTTTCTCTACAACAACAGCAACAAAAACAACAACAAAAACTGTGTGTGTATACTCTAAAATAACACAGGTGGCAGATTAGGCATCAAATATGAAGTTTATTGTGCAACACTGTTCAACACTGACGTACATTGGGTTTTACTAGTTTTAGGCATTTTTCAGGCCCAGAAAAAAATGGGCCTTACTCCAGTTGAGAAAAAACTGCTCAGCTCTGCCTCTATTTCCTAAAAGGCAACACGCATGGCATAGAAAGTTTGCAAATGAACAAATTTACAAATGTAACAAAAAAAATCTCCCAAGTGATAGTCCTTTACTTTTGTGTGGGTGGGAGCAAACAGTCAGACACGAAGTTTGTGGGACAAATCAAAACCAATGCACTTACAGCAAGTGCATTCATTCATCCTTAGTAACTGCCTGGTCAAGGTCACACTGGTTTGAATCTAAACTACTAGTTTGTTTATATTTTGGGAAACAGAACCAACTAGATTTGTACAAACAAAAATAATACTAATAATACTGTCACAAACCATGCAAATCCAAATACAGCTACAGACAGTATTCTATTTCACCCATACTCTACAACAACAGATTTTATGCCTAAGGTGGCATGACAATAAAACTTTGTTTTGAAAACACAGAAATAAATAGATAGAGTAATTGGTCCAGATCCCTTACATTTATATATGCAGTAATTAGGCTACATTACTTTATTTTTTGGAGTAAACTCTCTTTCAGTGGAATTCTGCATTCCACTATTTTTCTTATCTTCCCAATTTGGAAGGATGATTGAGAGTATGAGTGTCATGCAGTGTATTAATTCCTCACCACAATTCCACCAATCTTTCAAAGAACCTTGTAATCACTCCCATGAACAAAGAAATCTTGGTAGAAATATTGCGGTGTCGAGAAGGCTCGTATATCATAGAAGTGTAACATGCACATGAACCAACAAAACGGTCATGTGCAGCCCAGATCATGACCTTCCATGGTCCAGGAATGATCTGCTGCATCTGACTTACTAAGTGGGATATGACATGACATTCTAATTCCCTTTTCACGGGAGAGAGCTCTAAGCAAACACCAGACTTGTTTCTGTAGGACGGAGGAGTGTTTACTTGTGTCACACTTGTTGAATGAACACTGAACTCCCCTTCCTCATCTCACTGAGAGTGTAAGGCTCCAGCGCTGAGATGGTTAAGGCTGGTCTAGAGCCCCCTCCTGCTTTTTCTGGGGCCAGGCCTCTCTGCTGCGTGCTGAGAGCTTGTGCAAGTTCCCACTCGGCATACACACTCTGCTGAGGCATTGCAGCCAAAACAAGCAGGTGTTTGCTGAACCCATGGCTCTGGTCTCTGCTCTTGCCAGGGAGCCCTCAGCATTCATGTGATTTTATAATTAGCGAAATCATCGCTGTTCTGGCATGGCCGCATTTCTCCCTCTCTTTCTCTCGGTCTCTTCTTTTCTCCACCCCGTGTTTCCTCCCTCCCTCTCTTTCTGCCACATGTGGGTCAGTGAGCATGCCCTCTTCAGTGTGGCATGAGGCCCATGGGAAGTTGGTGTCTTGTTCAATACCTAGCGCTCGGATTGATTGACTCACACTGAATGACCTTTCTATGCTCAGAAAACCAGGTCAAAACAGGCTTAAACTCACCATGTTACAGGTTTAGCTTATGAAGAAAAGACTTTCTCCAACAATTGTCAAGCTGCATTTATTTTAAACACTTGCATCATCTGGGTTGATGTATATGCATTAGGTAATAGTTCAGGTATCATTCTTTAAAAAAAAAAAAATTTATGAGACCTTCTTCCACTAGAGGGCAACACGTTCAAAGGAGTTGGTGTCTTACCTATGTCACAGCGCATTCATTTAATCTGATCTTGTTCATCCAATGGTAGAAGTCAAACCTATGTCCATACTGCAAGAGAGAGAGATGTGCTGATGTTAAAGAACAAATGCCAAAAGATCTAAGGACCGTTTTCTTATACACACAAGAACATGCATACGCACACGTACATGGACACGTACATGGACACACACGTACATGGAGACATGTTTGTTCATGCAGTGGGACACTGTGTTTTCAGAGGAACAGCAGGAGAGATGGAGGAGAAAAAAAAAACGAGGGGCGTCTGAGGCTTGGATGTGGGGTCTGCAGGTCTGGTGACCACATGTCCCATTTTGTTCCATGCATGGTTATTGATGGGTTAGGTTTCATGCTAAACAACCAGGTAGTGGTTGAAAATAAACCCTAGGAAAACCCAGAGGAGAGGGTGGCGGTCAGGACAGGAGCAAGACTGAAGAGAACCCATGTATCCATTAATAATTCATCTGTTATCACACCCACTATACACATAAACACACATGAACGCAGACATAAACACACTTCTATAACAACATGAAAACATTACAAACATTTTGTCTCTATTTAGGAGGGTTTTGCAAACAAAAAGTGAATTACTGCATGATCAATCAGAGGAGAGTTGCTTCTTGGTTGTTTTTTAGCTATTAAATGGGTTTTGTGGCATTTCCCCTTAGTGTGGATCTGCTGTTCATTTGCACAGTCATCTGTCTTCACTGTTAATGTTATTCTCCAACTTTAAGCTGTTAAAGGGTGACAAGGAAATAATTATGTCATGCTGAAGAAGGATAAAGTTACATGCACAGGAAATGTTAAATTACATTTTCATCAGCCAGTAAAGCATGTAAAGAGGCAGTTAATTACCTTTCTAACATTGTTCCTTGCCTAAAAGAAGAAAGAGCTCTTCCCAAAAAAAAGGCTAATCTTCTAACTATAGAGGAGCAGAAAACCACATCAAACACCACATACATATAAATCTGTCAGCAATGAAGACCTACCAGTACAGTAGTCACTACCAGCCTGAGGGAGGCTTGTCAATTGACTCATAAATGACTTTACCTGCTCGGAAATAACACTGCACAAAACCGCACAGAATACCACACCTTATGGACTTTACACAGTACAGAGCACAGAGCCTTGGAACCCACATTCCTGTGGAGTGCAGACAAGGAGAAGGTTCTTAAAATATGCATGTATAAAGGTAAAACTCCATATCAGCTAACCACCCAGAGCATTATCATGCCTGCATAATGAGAACATACCGAAATAGCCGTGAGACCTGTGCGAATTAATGCATGTGTGCTTAGCCAATGGAGGTGAGTGTGTATGTAAAGTCCTGGCCCATTGTGGAGGTAATGAACCTGTCTGTTTCATGTCAGATGGCTGTCAGAGTCACATCTAGCCCCATCAATATTGTCCATATGCCTGCACTGAACACACGTTTAGATTGCTGACGGGAATGTCAGGAGTCAAGTAGAACCTCTTAAAATGTGGCCTAAAGGTCAAAGGTCACCGACTAATGAGTAAAACCTTTTTTTGGGGGGTGGGGGGTGGGGGGGTAATTGTGGGGGTAGGTAATGGCCCTCTGTGTGGGGTGTAGGGGATGAGAGGGGGCCACTCAGGTCAGAAAGAATGTGCAGAAGGACCACCGTTGGAAAGGGGGTGATGAGGTGAGCAGGAAGCAGTGAGAGGAGTGAAAGAGGCAGAAAGGCAGTGGGATAAAGAAGGAGGAAAAAAGCAGGTGATTCAGTCCTAATCAGACGCATATAAGAGATTAAACCAAGAAACACCTTGCAAATACACTGCTCACCAAAAACCAAAGTGACAGCTATGCTCTGCTGGAATAGTTGGAACAAGTTTTAATGGTTGTGAATGTTCTTCTCCATAGTGTGTCTGTACAGTCAGTGTCAGAATTATTACCGATCAAAAGAACAAGCAATATATATATATATATATATATATATATATATATATATATATATATATATATATATATATATATATATATATATATATA
Source organism: Cranoglanis bouderius (assembly GCA_023630585.1). Classification (NCBI taxonomy): domain Eukaryota; kingdom Metazoa; phylum Chordata; class Actinopteri; order Siluriformes; family Cranoglanididae; genus Cranoglanis; species Cranoglanis bouderius. Next base: position 12,631,942 of record CM042543.1, read on the forward strand.
TATACATACAGTGGGTATAGAAAAGAATCACCCCCCTTTAAAATAATCACATTTTGTTGCTTTTCAGCCTGAAAATGAAGATGCACATAGTTTTTGTTTTATCCAGCTGTATTTACTCAGTGCAACTTATAACATCCAAGTGAAAGATATAACACCAGCATGTCAGAAAAAAAAATACAAAAATTTAAAAACAGAATCACTGAGTTGGAAAAAGGATCACCCCCTTGCTTTAATTTGCCTTAATTTTTTAATTACAGCCTTTAGTCTGTTGGGATATGTCTCTACTAACTTTGCACATTTAGACTTTGCAATATTTGCCCACTGCAGAACTGCTCAAGTTCAGTTAAATTTGATAGTGACCGTTTGTGGACTGCAGTCTTCAAGTCATTCCATAGATTTTCAATGGGATTTAAGTCTGGGCTCTGACTAGGCCATGCAAGGACATTCACCTTTTTCTCCTTAAACCACTGTGTGGTCAGTTTTGCTGTCATGTTGGAAGGTAAACCTTCTTACCATTGACAACTTTCTGGCAGAGGGCAGCAGATTTTCCTCAAGAATTTGATGGTATTTTGCCCCATCCATTTTGCTTCTATCCTGACAAGTGCTCCAGTTCCTGCTGCAGAGAAACACCCATACAAGCCACATTTGTGGAGAATTTGTGATATTGTTGTCACATGCATACAATGACCACTCTTTGTCATAAATTCCTGCAACTGCTTCAGAGTTGCTGTAGGCCTCTTGGTAGCCTCTCTGACCAGTTTCCTCCTGGCTTTTTCATCCAGTTTGGAGCGACATCCTGATCCTGGGAGGGTCTGTGTTGTACCAAATACCTTCCACTTATTAATAATAGACTTCACTGTGCTTCTAGGCATTGATAAAGAAATTTTTGAAATTTTTTTGTATCCATCTCCTGACTTTATCCCGGAGATCTTTTGACAGTGCCTTGCCACCCATAGTGGATTGTTTGCTTCAGTTGCACTAAAAAACGCTCCAGGAAAGCTCTTTTCATGCTGAGCTAAACAAAATGACCACAGCTGATCACAGTTGAAAGTCAAATGGATTTGTGTGCCATTGAGAAGTTGATTAGGTACACCTTATTAAGTTTACAAGTCATTTTTAGGAGGAGGGGTGATCCTTTTTCCAACTTGGTGATTCTGGTTTTTCATTTATTTATTTTTTTCTAACATGTTGGTGTTATATCTTTCACTTGGATGTTATAAGTTGCACTGAGTAAATACAACTGGATAAAACAAAAACTGTGTCTGTCTTCATTTTCAGGCTGAAAAGCAACAAAATGAAATTATTAAAAGGGGGGGGGGGGTGGTGATTGTACAGTATATTTATGTGTGTGTGTGTGTGTGTGTGTGTGTGTGTGTGTATGTGTATATATATATATATATACATATATATGCAAAACAGGTATTACACACAATGATTAATGATAAAAATGAGAATGACAAAAATGAGAAGAATTATTAGTAATTATTAGAACTAATAAGAACTAGAGACATTATTGTTGCCTTTGACCAAACGTGAGGTTGCACACATATAAAATCTCCTCATTCATCACCCTGGGAAAAAACCTAAGTTTTCAGCATAAAAGGGACAGATGGTTGTTGACCTACAAAAATATATATACTATTACCAGGGTCAAAATAAAAAATGATAAATGTGTGAAATAAAAAGTTGCAGGGAAGAGAGTCATGAGCGTGCGCGCACACAGGAATTTGTGTGAGGCTAAGAAAGATCCAAAGATCCACAGTTTCAAAACTACACAATTTAGTTGATTCTTGTGGTTCTCAAGTTTCAGACTCAGGCATCACAAACCACCTCAGTAACAACATGTTATTTGAAAGGGTTGCATGAAAGAAGATCTTCCTAAGAGCAACTCAAAAAATGCAGCATCTGATACTGACCAGGTGTCACTAGAACTACACCTGGAATCAGAATCAGAAAAATAAGAAATGCATGGAAGGAATATCCACCAATCCCACTGTAAACTATGCTAGTGGATCATTGATGCTTTGTTGTGGAGGTGTTTAGGTGTTGTTTAGATGTGGAGGTGTTTAGGTGTTGTGGAGGTGTTTAGGTGTTGTGACAGTATTGTGGAGGTGTTTAGGTGTTGTGGAGGTGTTTAGGTGTTATGGAGGTGTTTAGGCATTGTAACACTATTGTGGAGGTGTTTAGGTTTTGTGACAGTAATGTGGAGGTGTTTAGGTGTTGTGAAACTATTGAGGAGGTGTTTAGGTTTTGTGACAGTATTGTGGAGGTGTTGTGGAGGTGTCTTGGCAGTGTTGAGGTGTTTAGATGTTGTGGAGATGTTGAGAAGGTGTTTAGGTGTTGTGGCAGTGTTGTGGAGATGTTGAGGACGTGTTCAGGAGGTGTTCAGGTGTTGTGGAAGTGTTGAGGTGTTGTGTAGGTGTTGAGGAGGTGTTGTGAAGGCATTGTGGCAATGTTGAGGAGATGTGGTGGTGTTTAGGTGTTGTGGACATGTGGCATAGAAGTTGAGGATGTTTTGTGAAGGCATTGTGGCATGTGTTGTGGATGGGATGTGGTGGTGTTGTGGCAGTGTTCACAGCTCTTGTGAATATTGACAGCATTGTAAATTCTGCTACCATAATATGACATTATGACACCAAATATACATCCAGAACGAACCCAGTAGAAATACAAAATCAAGGTTTTGCAAAAGCCAGTGTCTGTATATAAACCGCCTTGAAAACCTTTGGTCTAAATTAGATCACTCTAAAAACCTAAAACATAAAGCAGCACAAAATGTTCTACATGTAGGGGTGGTCCAAGATCCATCTGGAAGTGTTCTCTAGCCTTGTTATACATTACAGTGCTGTTATTCTCTCAATGGATACTTCACATAGTATTAATTGTGGGGGTGCCAATATTTTTAAAGCCAGGGTTTTGTAGTAAAAAAAAAAAAAAAGTCTTTCAAAACATTTGAAAACAATGATAGTGTTAAAATGAAATGATACTGTTAAACTAAACTATTTTTACAGCTTAAAATATAATTCAGTGCTTGTGTCATGTCAATTTTAGTTACTAATCTGTATCCAGAACTATTCATATTTTCATAATGTTTCTATGCCCATTTCACATCTCATAATGGTACTCATGAATGTAGGTGGAGTTCTCTGGAGGTTGTGGGGTGGTGAAATTATTTCCCATGTGAAGCTAGTGTCAGCAGTAAAGTGTGTTCGAGTTCAGCTGCAAATTACTTTCATGTCGTTGCAGTCAGGGGAGGAGTTGAAAAGACAACCAGACAGTTTCTTCGTGTAGTGTCCTGCCACTGGCAGCAAGCAAATGTTTTTGCAGATATTGAGCAAAGATAACATAATAAACATAAACTAATAAAAACAACATATTTGTTTATGTATTTATGGGTATATACTGATTTGGAATTTGGAAGTGAAATGTAATGAAATGTAATAATTTTCTTCTATGCAAATAGGGTAAAAGTCTAGTGAAAAAGCATAGTATAGAGGTGCATGACCTGGAATATTAATATTCATATTTCAATCGTTTCAATACAGTGTGCATATGAAGGGGTTTCATTTTATTTGGATAAACACTTGCCAGATTACTATGATGACATGAAATCAGATTGTACCCTACTGTATTAGTATTTATTCAACATCTCAGAATAGGTCTTTGAATAAAAAAAGAAGCTACCATGGTCAGCATAGTGTCCAATGAGGACTAAACTCTATATCAGTGCTCAATCAAACTGTTCAGTGCAGTTCTGTAGAAAAGCAGAGATTATGTCACAAGCTGCATGGTACTATTTTAAATAACGACGTAACAAATTGTAGCATACCATTTGACACAGTATGGTAGGTACCTGGGAAACAAGGGCCTTCAGTTCAGAACTTAGTTATGGTACAGGTCACCTGACAATGGAAACAATATGTGGAATCATGAATTTGTAACTATACTGCACTCTCTGGTGGAAAAGTGCTAATAACAATGTCACATACATTATTGCCATATTCCATAAAACTATGTCTTATATCCAACTCAGCAGCTATGTGTGGTGACAATGGCTAATTGGTTTACCAGACTTTAAAGTTTGATTTTGCACAGAAACTCCAGTCTGTTGCAATCTTGTGAATTCTTTTCATTCATTCTTTTTCCATCTCTCATTCCATCTACTCGTCTGTCCTTTTCATTCTCTCTCTCTCTCTCTCTCTCTCTCTCTCTCTCTCTCTCTCTTTTTTCACTTCTTCCCTCCTTGCCACACTCTTTGACCCTGACATGGTGAAATTGATTCGCAAGAAGCTTCCAGCATCCCTTTTCTCTGTCTTGGTGAGACTGAGGCAGTATATTACAGTGGCTCGGGAGAGGGAAAAGAAAGCAGCTCTTGTGTTGGGGAGTTAACCTTTAGCACTGTGCTGCTGCAGAGCTCTCTGAGACTCGCTTTGTTCCCTTGGTGTCTGGTCCCGGCCTGCCAGAAGTGTCTAGGCCTGTTTGAAGCCATGCTGCCTATCCCTCCAAGACACCCCAGTCTGTAGACACTTCCAAATGAATTTCAGGTTTTCCTTAATGTCTGCATGAACATGTAGCAAATAGAAATGTAATAAACTGTTTAATTTTTAAAGAGATCATTACTCACATTTATAAACAGGCATGTTCATGGCTTATGTGCCAGTAGTATATAGACCCCAAAGCATACCCTGATGGCCCAGCTTCTAAAGGAATCAGGGCACCTTTTAGTTATATGTAGCTTAGACAAATGTGCTAATCTTACTAGTCCAATCTTAAGTGTTCATCTGCATAGGAAGTGCTTTGGTGAGGCTGTATTCATGCATGAATGCCAGTTCACTGCTACAGAGAGCTGAGTATACCCTTTTCATGCGGCAGCTAATTGGCAGTGCAAGGGCATAAAGTTACAACAACAGGAAGCAGTTCTCTTTGCAGTCTCAATATCACACCTGACCCTCAAACCCGTGTTTCCTCGAGTAGAGGCCAGTCTCCAGCAGGGTGCAGACAAACACTGACGTTCAACCCGCTAGTGTAAAAATCACTTTTTTGTAGGACATACAACAGATACCTTTCTTTTTACATTTCTTGTTGACTTTTTTTCTTCGTGCTAATCTGAGATGCAGGAAGAAATAGCGTCATATAGATTTTAAAAATAAATACAGTGCCTGTGTAGAACATCAAGGGATCTTCTTGCTTTTCTTTTGCTTTACTGACACAATGAACCAGCGGAAGGAACCGGACAACTCCAAAGAAAAATACCTGCATAAGCTCTCATGTAAACTGGCCGCTTCAATAGAGGTGGTCTTTGTGTGGGAACACACACATATGCGTTTGTGTGTCATGCCTGTGTGTGGGAGGTTTCAGTTATTTCAGATGTTAACAGTTCTCATCAGCTCTATTATGCTCTGGATTCTGTCACATTTTTTTTCTGTCCAGGATGGTTGAAATTTTAGCCCAAGGCATCCTTACTCTCAGAGGGGACTGACCTATTAAACCACAAGCCCTTAAAATGTGTTCAAAGATGAGAATTTTTATTGTTGTGTTTCAATTTGTTGTTTCCCCTTGTCACTTGTTTCTAAATAAAGATAACTTTAGGTCCTGGCATCATAGTGTATATATCTGAGCACACACTGCCTTGGTTCACGGTGGGCTGATCTACATGAGAGAGTGTGTCCACTTGTGTTAGTGTGTTTCCCACGTCTGCCAGGAATTCAAATCTTTCCCTGCTCCTGAAGAGCCACACTTGAGCTGTGACCTCATTTGCGAGGTGAGCACCTGCAGAGTGCAAACAATTATCCTATTAGTGTGGAGAGGTGGCTGTCTCAGCTCGACCCTGCCTCTCCTCACTGCACTTTGCCACTCCTCCTCCACCACATCAGACGTGCAGGCTTGAGAGAAGGAGGTGTGCCCCTGAGATCAATGGCCTCCTCTCGGTTGATGGCGCTTAGACAAAAAGCTCCTCTCAGACAGACCAGCCCTCACACACCTGGATGGCAAGAGGAATCACAGGGAAGAAGCCAGGGCTTCAAAGACCAGAGAATACCACCTGGACCCAGAGAATGCCCAGCCACAAACGTCTGCCTCCATGCAAACACACACACACACACACACACACACACACACACACACACACACACACACACACACACAATTTTAAAAAATTACAGCAAAATGCGTAACCACACAGGCACACATGAAACCACACGATGCCTGACTGCTGCAGTAGATATGTACTGTTTCTCAATATCGAGATATCTCTCAACCTAATCCTTCAGATTTTACATTCAAAATTTAGGACACTGTCAACATACCTTTACTAGTAGTGTTTGGGATTTGCTTAATTTAAACTCGCATCCTTCAAATAATATTTTTTTGGAATTCACATTTGCCATAAATGTGTCATTAGAAAAATGACATATAACAAATCACACACATAATGAATTTGTTGAAATTTGCATTTCAAACCTGCATCTTTTCTCTATCCACTACTCACTGATGCATTCTCTGAGTGTTTTCACTCGCATCAGCAGAACATCATTCAACAGCTATCAAGATGCCATCCTCTTTCTAAATTAAGAATTGGTTTCTGTTCACAATAATTTCCTGTCAGTTGTATTAGGTCCTGGTCAAGTGTCACACATATTTTTGAGGAGTTTGACATTGATTTTGGTTTGTGTTCACATTTAACCCCTATTCAGTTAATTACCGTTTGTAATAATCTCAGCATTTGGCCACTCGGAGGACACAGCAGGTCCAGGATAAAAGCACAAGTAAACTTTTTTTTAATTTGTGCTTGTGCCCTTGGCATTATAGTCAGACAGGAATGCAAAACCTTTTTGCAAAACAAATAACATTGCAGATTTCCAAATTGATTACCACTTTCTGCTCAGATCCCTGTTCTTAGCTGAAAGGAGTGTTACAGATCTTCTGCTGTTTTAGCCCAACTGCCACGAGGTTTGACATGTTGTATGTTGTGAGATGCTTTTCTGGTCACCACGGATGTAAAAAGTGGTTACTTGACTTACCATAGCCTTCATGTCAGCTTAAGCCGATCTTAACACATACATACATGTGGGACAACAGGGTTCAGGTGTATATACCCATGTAACTCATCCCCAAACCCCTCCGTCCCAGTGCAGACCCACGCTTAACCACACCAAATGCACCAAAGATAGCCCTTGTATGCATACTTCCACAGAAACACTGCCTCAAACACACCTAATAGATATACTGTATATGTTCACATGCATACACACACACCAGACATTGGTGTGGCTGGGAACCTCACTGTAACACTGCAGTAGGAGCTGTTTGAAGCCAGCTGTCACAACCTGACAGGCTGTTGTTTTAGAGGCCTCTGGTATGGCCGAGGGGCCGAGGGGAGAAAAACAGCACCAGGAATGTGTACAAGTCAAGACCCAACAGTAAATCCGTCGTTTGCTTCCTTTCCCCCTCTGCAAATGAGAGCCAGTGAGCTTGGCCCAGGGGGAAGGGGGACGTGGGAGCTGCCCGTTCCACACTCTGGACTAGCCAATCACCCTCCCATACCAGGCAAGTGTTAAAACACCTGAGTCAAAACCACTACTCATGAACATCACTAACTAAGCTGGAGTAAAGGGAGAATAACGCTCACTGTCAAGCTGTGTTTTAGCTTGACGTATAATCACATAAGTTCAAAGATTACACTAAGAATTTAGCAATTCAAAAGACTTCTCTAATATACTAGACGATTCTTGTTCTCAGCTGCCTTGGGCCTCTACTTTCCTAACAAGTGCTCACACCCATGGGCTCCTCTTAGAAGAGAAGCAAAACCATGTGTAATTACCCAGATCCGAGAAGATGCTTGAGGCATGGAAAGTGTCTGTGTGTGTGTGTGTGTGTGTGTGTATGTGTGTGTGTGTGTGTGTGTGTGTGTGTGTGACTGTGTACACATGTTCGTGTGTGTGTGTGTGTGAGGTGAGAGCAATCTAGCTTGCTACATCACTGACAGGGTCCACACACACCAAAGCTGGGTTATGTGACCCTGGTGGTCTGGGAAGAATGGAGTGCTCGTATATCACCTCCCTTAACATGGAGAGTACTCCTGTGCAGGCTTTGAACTGAACACGGTTCACTGAGGAAACTACTGGTGCCCTATAGGGATAGAGCCAGAACCACTGAAAATCACTAGAAACTATGTGCTGAAACTTTACAGGGTTCACGGTGGAAAACTCAGCAGATGTTAGCACAAAGATCACTTTGGAGGTTTCACACGGTTTTATACAATTTAGTTTCTGGCTATAAATGAGAAATAAGGGACTCACATTTTCACTTTTGACACAAACTATATGTCAAAGGTAAAACTAATTTGAAGTCCACTGTGCTTGCATGATTCGGATTTTGGGAAACACCTTTCAGAATTGTTAAAAACATTTTTTTAAAATGTCACTCTTGTCTTCACTCTGTTTAGAACACACCATACATACCTAAGTAAAGAATAAAACACATCAGAATATGATGTTATAGAAAAAAAAAACAAATTCAGAGCAGGATGGTGTGATAGGGCCCAACATGAACAGAGGACCATTACAACCCCAAAGTTTACAACCCCAATGATTTATTCCTCTTATACCACAGTGATTTGCCAACAATTACAATTTTTAATTAATTAATGAAGGACACATCATGCTTTTTAACCATTTTTAGTTACATTTAATGATACAGAATGCCTGCATGACAAGTTAGGTCCGGTTCCACGAAGCTGGAAAACTTGACAGAAAACTTACTGACGGTTACAAAGCTCTGACCCTGGAGACTCCTTCCAGAAACTTTAAATAAACATCTCAATGAAGAAAATTTCACCATATCAATAATTCTACATTTTTCTTTGTTAAATAACAACACATTTTCTTAATCTGTTTATTATTAGGCTTAGATTGTGTGAAGCATCTGCCGTTCAGTTCCAAGGGAAGTAAATGTTACTATAGAAATAATATTAGAATATAGTATTAGAATGAATGCATTAATATAAACAGATCATTTCTGTTACAGCCAAAACTAATGTCAGAGCTGCTGCTGTAGAAAATGAATCCTCACCTTCTAATTCGAGAATTCAGCAGCGCTGAAATAAGAGAAAAGTAGCAATTTATCCTGAGCTCTGCTTTTGACAGCAGTGCAAAAAATGTTTAGAGGGGATGTCGCAGGCATGTAAATGCAGAGCAGCCAGCTAATTGAGAGTGGGAGAATGAGAGGTGGTTGGAGTTTGGCGGCTTACTTCTGACTCCCCTCCTCTGCCCAAATCTCATTAACACTGACAGGTGTTATGTGTGAGCAAGCACAGAACGAAAAGGATAATGTACACATTACCTCCCCATGCGCCACAGTATGGAAGACAGTGTAAACAAGTCACACACACATGCACACTTACACACACACACACTTACACACACACACACAGTTTCTCTAATGAGATGTAATTTGGATTTGCTGTCAAAAACCATTAGTACAAACATTCCTGATCAACTTTGGGTGACTGTTGAAAAGCACAGGATGCATAACAATGTGTAGCTTACTGCATGGTCTATAGGAGAAGTGATACAAATTATTTTAGGATAAGCCACACACTCTTAGAAAAAAAAAATTCTAAACTTTATCATTGCTTGTTGGGTGGTACCCTTATCTTTCTTACCTTTAATATTTATATTTCAACTGGAAATGTGGATATAGTGTATCTTTAAAAAAGATTAAAAATACATAATTGGACCATAATTACCTATTAGACTAAAGCTGGTGCTCTAAGTAAACAATACAGACTAAAGTTACACTTGATGGTACCACCCCAATGACAAGGAATGGTACAGTTTAGTAACCTTTCCTTATGAGAGTGTGCGTGTGTTGATTTTTCTCAGCGTTCGATAGTCTATATGGCAACAAGCTGGTTACCCTATTAATTCATACATCTGAGTGCCAGAACCAGCAGTTTGGTCCCTATGGACCCCCCTGTGGCCCTCCAGGGCCCTTTACTCTCTCCACTTCAGAAAGCAGGGCCCTATTTCTGTCGTTCTCTCCACCGTGGCTGACAGATAATATTTTTCTGCTGAATTCGTGTCTATAATCTTGCACTTCCATGTAGAGATCCCATTACGGCTTGACTTGAGTGGCCCAGCTGTTCAAACAGAGTGATTAATTAAAGGAATTCTGTTTGTAAAACAATCCTCCCCCTTTCTTGCTCCTCTCCTCACAGAAATAGAGCTCTGTGCTGGCCAGCTTACAACATTATTAAGGTCCTGGATGGGTCCATTGGGCTGCTCTCCTCGCATTAAAGGCTGATTCTCCCAGAGGTATCCCACATTAGCAAGACAAACACTTGGGCCATAAAGGGGGTGAAAGGGGGGTTGCTGCAGAACTGTTTTACTGCTCAGCACTGAGGCAGGTGAGCTCTCATGTTGCAAACTGTGAGCAAGGGTCATTCTCTCACTCTCTCTCCCTTTCTCTCTGCCTGTCGTGAGCAGTGCAGGTGCTCGCTATTCATCACGCAAAGACGCATGCTTAAAATCCCATTAGACCTTAGTGCGTGGTGACCTAGCTCCCTCATACCGGTGTTCAGTGCAGAGGCCAGGGGTCATCTGCACTCCAAGTGCTACACCGCGCCCCTACATCAGTCTGATCCAGCTGTTACCAAAGGAAAGAACAGACAGATGCAGTAAAGAGACTAAAGCAGCACTAGAGTTGGCCCAGCTGATGTGCACACTTTGGCTTTCAGTGAGCCTCCCTAAGCAGGCGCTCCATTGTCAAATGAGAAGTTGATTTGTATAAGAAAACATCTGCGACCCCAGAAATCAGCAGTGTTAAGATAGCTGCACTATTAAGCCATGCGCAATGACCCAAGAGTGCTGAAAAACATGCAATTCCATCCTACTCAGGTGAGGGTTTTTTTGACCAGGGACAAGCCCATCACCTGGTGACCAGGGTTCATACTTCAAACACTCTCAGCTTCTTTTTAATCCTACAGCCCACCTGCTTGAACAGGACAGCAGTAAGGAAAGTGCCATATCCCTCTTGCTAGTATGGCTCTTTGAACCACCCACTAGGATTAAGGGCCAAGACAGCAATGCCTTATTTTAATACAATAGAAGCAAATATGAGGAGAAAAACATAAATAGGGGAATGCATGAAGAGATTTAGATGAATGTTATGCATATTCGTGCAGTTGTTGTGGGTTATCCAATCAGGAAACAGTTTCAAGTAGTACAAGCAGGCTGATTTGCTTTAACCAAAACCAAATAAACATTAAAGAAAGGAGAACCAGTGGTGGGCTGAGATCAGGCCATGCTGTGGTCACAAAATGTACAAGTGGACAAAAAGCCCAGGGTCCCCAGTTTGTCTTATGATAATGAGTGTCTTGAGTTCCACATGTTCTCTCCTCTCAGTTTCCTCCTAATCCCCAAAAACATGTCATTAGGTGGACTGGCTACTCACATAGTAAAAGAGTGTGTGTGCATGATGCCCTGTGATGGACTGGTGTCCCATCCAGGATGGATCCCTGCTTGGTGCCAAATGTCCTTGGCATAGGTTCCAGATCCACCATTACCCTGACCAGGATAAAATGGTTACTGAAGATAACCGAATTAATGAAACAAGGAGAGGAAGAATCACCCAGGATGACAAGTGCTAAGCCACCAAAATTCATGAATGCCATGGAAATACAGTGTAATTATGCCACTTCAGAGCAGCTTACAAGTAGCCCTGCTTTGCTCCCCTGCTTTGGTTTCAGGGATTCCAAGGTGGTATCATGTGATTCAGACCGGATATCCCTTTCTCTGCAGCAACTGGCATTTGTTTTCCTTTCCCTAGGCTCTAGGATGGGTGGCATTCCAGCAGACCTTCCAGATAAAGACCTGGGAGAATGTTGACTTGGGCATAAGAGTATCCAGTGTGGAAGGATGACGTATTTAGAACAGCTTCCAACAATCTTCCTATGGTCTTATGTGTACTTATGTACTCCTGTGTACTTATGAACTCATACTGAGACAACTCTCCTAGATTATGGCAAACCCGGTTCCAATTCTCCAACACCCCGGCCTCATGTCTCAGCTGTGCTCATTAAAAGTGCAAAAATAAGAAAACACTGTTTTTTTTAAAGGTGTAGCCTACAAAAAAAAACTCTGGCAAACAAATCCTAAGGCAGAACTTGTGTGTGCTGTTGATTTGGACCCACTGTTCTTTCCAACAAGGTCCTTGGGGAAACAGCTTGGGGGCTGGGGGGTGTGTAGGTTAAATTGAGGGGGGGATGAGAAATAAAAAACATCTTGAGCTGGAAGCCTTCTTCCACCCTATTGAATCCCGGCTGCACCTGTAATGACAACCTCTCGAATGCAGTGCCCTGATTGTGTAACATGTAGAGGGGATGAAGGGGCATCACTGAGAGGGGGGAAAACAACACGAGTTTCTACTAACATGTAAATCCCTGATAAGATCCATGCAATTGTAACAAAGAACCTGTCCATAAAAAAAGAGCTGTGTTCAACATGGGCAGCACTGAAGGGGCAGAGGCCCGGTGTTCTCTTCCATCTGTCACTTTCAGCTGTGCCTCGCCAGTTTAAGTCATAACAGTAACCATGCTATAATCACATTATTGCACACATTGTGAATTTGACAAGTGGGGGAGTCATGTGCCGGGGATTTGGCTGCACTTGTGGACACACGCACACTGACACGCATATGCTCGCTCGCGCACACACACAAACACACACACACACACACACACACACACACACATGCACACAGTTCTTCCAGCTGTGAGCTCACCCTCCAGACACGTTTCTGTGTGTGTGCAGGCATGTTTTTGTATATTGGTAGGGACCAAATGTCCCCATAAGGATAGGAATATCTAACAGTTTTGACCTTATGGTGGGACACTTGGCTGGAAAACTTTTTTTTAACAAAACCTGCAGAATTTATTTGAAAAAAAAAAACAACAACCCTAAAATAGGCAAAAGATTCTCTTTTGGTTACTGAGGTTAAGACTAGGGTTATGTTTAGGTGTAGGCATAGCATTAATTAACCACGGGATTATTAATTATTACCTAATTATTATTATCAACTGAAGGTCCTTACAAGGATAGTATGAACATGCTTGAAATGTTAAATCCTGGCCTACCTTGCAGTGCTATTCTTACTCAGCATTAGATGAGAAAAGCACAGGCTTACAAATATATGAAGGGCCCTCAGAGGTTATTTTTTGGCAAAGCATTTGAAGGTTTTTTTTAGCTGCAGACATTCAGAGGAAGCAGAGAGCAAAAAAACAACCAAATGCAAAGCTCATTGGTGAAGCTGAACTGAAGCGGTTATTTATGACCCAAATACAGTAGATCCACTTTCCTCTCACTAAGGTGCTATACAGTTATATTCCTACATTTCGGACTAATCTTAATTCTACAATCCATGTTTACTCGTGGGTTGATCAGCCTAAAAGCCAGGTGACTCAGGAAACTCTTCACTTTGTCACTGTACCCTATATTTTCTGAGCAACAGCTGTGTGTGTGTGATAAGAGAAAGTATGCTTGTGCCGTGACAGCTCTCAGACAGGGCCACAGCCATGTTATCAAACTCAAAGAAACAGGAGGGTTAAATGAAGACAGAGGCTCCCCGCCTCAGGATACCGTGCGAATGGGAAGAGGTCAGTGTTTGAATGCTTTCTCTCTCCCTCTGTTTTCCCAGAGGTGTGGCTGCTCTTACGGCCACACCGTTAACAAGATCAGGCTGCAGGGTGGGCCACAGCTTGCCAGCTGTACGTGCATTTGTGTATGTGTGTGAGAGAGTATTTGTGTAAGCATGTATGTATGTGTTCGTGAATGTGGAGGAGAGTGACAGGTTGTGAAGCTGAAACATACATGTGGGTATAGAAACATGACCAATTATCATTTAAACAAATTCAGAGCTTAAAGGCCTTATAGTCAGAAACACGGTCCCAGACAGAGATTCCGGAGCTGCAGAGGTTCTAAGTATTGTCAACATGTTTAGCAGGGCCCTGATTTATTTCATAGACAGAGAACTCTGGGTTTCCCCTTCCTTCCCCTGAGTCCAGCTGCTTCCCTCAGTGCCGTCTGGATCAGAGCAGGGTGCAGGGATCGGATACACATTCAACCACACAGCCACACGCACGCACTCTCTCTCTCGCTCACACACACACACACACACACACACACACACACACACACACACACACACACACACACACACACACACACACACCACACATACACATAGGAATACCTACCAAATAAAGAAAGCAGATGTACTCCAATCCCCAGATCTGCAAAAACAGACCACTCAGACTTTCCATGCAAAAACCGACGTAGATCTTTCTGCTCAATAACGTGCTGACTGAGGGAATCAGAAATGACAATCACGCCCATCTTACAACACTCAGATCAATGGGTTTGTGTAAGTAGTGTACTTTTCCTCAACATATTTTGCTCTAATTAAACACATGTGTGATAACTGCATACCATTGAATCATGTGCTGTAATAGGAGATCAGAGTAAAACATTTTTTTGAGGATTTTAAGGATCATGCTGGGCACGATCTCAACATATTGCAATGTCTCGACTTCCTGCCCAGTTTTTTGCTTTATAGTGTGGTGGTCAAAACATAAGATAAGCCTCACACCCCAGGAATCCGTGGAATGGCTTTGTTTGACTTGCCTTCAGAGAGAAATAGTTTGTGACGAAGGTTAGAAATATGATGCCCATACTTGTCTCCTATCTTTGAAGATGTCAAAAGAGCCAAAACCATCAGATGTTTTCCCTCGTAATAACTGAGCAGATAAGACGTGTCCGAGGACTGTCAAGGAACTGCCTACTTGTTTTCCATAGAGACTGTTATCTTGTTGCTGCCACACAGGGCTTCTACTCTGTGAGAAGACACAAAATAAAAACATGATCAGTAATCGTAAAGGTCTCAAGATAATCCTTATCGGGCTTTGTGAGGAGCATGTGGGTCTCACTGCACTAATGCATGCTGCACATTACAGACATGGAAGAAGGTGAGCAAAGAAATCACTTGTTTCTTTCATGGTAACCAAGGACTCTACTGTTTTGTATAAAATCAAGTCAGAGGCAAGTTGTATTTTCTGTTCCTTTTGAAATGTGTGTGTATGGGAGTATGTGTAAATAGACACATACAAATACACAAATGGCAGGCCACAGAGTTCTGGGTTAGATGCATATTCCAGGTTTCGGTCCTTGAAAGCATACTGGAACAGACTTTTCCTGAGTTAACCTCTTCTAGTCTACTGGCTTACAGGTAGTTGTGGGGAAAGAATTTCTGTCTCACTTAAAGCTCTATTGTCCATTAAAAAAAAAAAAAAATCTCTGGTAATTAGCTGTTCCAATATTCCTCCTTTTAAACAAAAACAACAGCAGCAGCAACAACAACAACAACAGCCAGCATGTTGGCACAGTGGGTAGCATTGCCAACTCACTCACAGCCTGGAATATCCAGAGTCTCTGATTTAATCCTGAGCTTGGGTTAGTTGATATGTGGAGTTTTGCATGATCTGCCCAGGTTTCCTCAGGGTTCTCTGATTTCCTCTCACCACCCAAAACATGTCTGTAGACGAACTGGCAACTCTAATTTGCCCCTAGATGTGAATGAGTGTGTGCATGGCGTCCTGCAATAGCATACTTTCTGTTATTCATATATATTTTTTGATCACCTCTCTGTTTTTATTGCCATGATTGGATCTGTTTGACTTTCTTGATTTTCCCTGGCTCACAGCCCAGATTTCTGACATTAGCCAGGGTGGCTACATCACCTTTGCCTTCACCATTCCACACACTAAAGGTGGACAGTGGGTGGAGTGAACCAGGACTGTTTACCCCATATTGTAGGGCCTGAAATGCTTGAATCTTAATTTGAAATGGCCACAATCTCTCTCACTAAAATCTTATATTCAAATGTCAGTCTAGTTATCCAGCAAATAGTCTTACCCCTGGTCTAGGCTAGTAACATTTTCTGACTGACCTAATTTTTTCCCCCAAAAGCTAAATTTATTTATTTATTTTTTTTTACTTTATCATATTTGATCAATTTTAATCCTAAAATAAGCATGGTAACTAACATTCTGGGGATTATGCACTATTTTAAAGTATGGTAATGTGAATTTTCACAAATAGTAGCCATATTATTCCAAGCCTACTAAAACATTCAAATTATGGGGTAGAGTTGTGAGAAATTTGGGCCCTTAAAATGAGATAACTGGCCAAAAATTTTTTGCCCCTGTTTTAGCCTGATCTGTTCTGGACAAAAAGTAACTTTGCACTTAACAACTTCTTTCTTTACTTTGGTTTTGAGGTTGGAGAACAAATTCGTATTTAGAACAAATATTGCAGAACAAAAAAAAAAGTTAAGTATGCATTAAACAGATAAGCAAGCACTTGTGAGAGAAAACACTTAAACTACTTAACCCACACTAGGGATCGGAATTTTTTACCAAGCTGGCACATCTCTGCATTTTTAATTCGCTAACTCTACTGACAATGGGTAACATTGCATTTGGATTTATTTAGATAACAACCTAGTAAATTATTTTAAGCTATTTCATAGCTACGGTGGTGTTTGAAAGCTTGTGAACCCTTTAGAATTTTCTAGATTTCTGCATAAATATGACCTAAAACATCATCAGATTTTCACACAAGTTCTAAAAGTAGACAAAGAGAACCCAATTAAACAAGACAAATATATTATACTTGGTCATTTATTTACTGAAGAAAATGATCCAATATTGCATATCTGTGAGTGGCAAAAGTACAGATGCATCTCAAAATATTAGAATATTGTGGAAAAGTTTATTTTTTCCGTAATTTAATTCAAAAAGTGGAACTTTCATATATTCTAGATTCATTACACATAAAGTGAAATATTTTAAGCCTTTTTTGTTTTAATCTTGATGATTACGGCTTACAGCTTATGGAAATAAGATACTGGAAAAATCCAGTATCTCAAATATATTAGAATAAAGAATTTATAATACAGCAATGTCGACCTAAGAAGAGCTCTAATCAGCTAATTAACTCAAAACACCTTTTTACTCAAAACACCATTGCTCAGTGGTCCAAAGTGCTCTTTTCAGATTAAAGTAAATTTTGCATTTCATTTAGAAATCGAGGTCCCAGATTCTGGAGGAAGACTGGAGAGCCACAGAATCCAAGTTGCTTGAAGTCCAGTGTGAAGTTTCCACAGTCAGTGATGATTTGGGGTGCCATGTCATCTGCTGGTGTTGGTTCACTGTGTTTTCTCAAGTCGAGAGTCAATGCAGCCATCTACCAGGAGATTTTAGAGCACTTCATGCTTCCTTCTGCTGACAAGCTTTATGGAGATGCTGATTTCCTTTTCCAGCAGGACTTGGCACCTGCCCACAGTGCCAAAACTACTAGTAACTGGTTTGCTGACTATGGTATTACTGTGCTTGATTGGCCAGCCAACTCGCCTGACCTGAATTTTGTCAAGAGGAAGATGAGAGACACCAGACCCAACAATACAGACGAGCTGAAGGCAACCTATCAAACCTGGGCTTCCATAACACTTCAGCAGTGCCACAGGCTGATTGCCTCCATGCCACACCGTATTGATGCAGTAATTAGTGCAAAAGGAGCCTCGACCAAGTATTGAGTGCATAAATTAACATACTTTTCAGAAGGTCGACATTTCTTTATTATAAATTGTTTATTCTAATATTTTGAGATACTGGATTTGAACAGCTTCAATTCTGGGATGTTGGTGGGTCTCCTCACATTAACTGCTTGCTTCAGGTCCTTCCACAACATTTCTGTTGGATTAAGTTCAGAACTTTGACTTGTCATGATACACTTCCACAAACATGAATTGTGAAGATCAGACTCTGATAGATCCCTGTTCTTTAAATAAAACAGGGCGCTTACTCACACCTGATTGTCATCCCATTGATTGAAAACACCTGATTCTAATTTCACCTTCACATTAACTTCTAATTCTAGAGGTTCACATACTTTTGCCACTCACAGATATTTTCCTTAATAAATAAATTACCAAGTATAATATTTTTGTCTCATTTGTTTAATTGGATTCTCTTTGTGTACTTTTAGAAAATCTGATGATGTTTTAGGTCATATTTATGCAGATACAGTATCTCACAAAAGTGAGTACACCCCTCACATTTTTGTAAATATTTTATTATATCTTTTCATGGGACAACACTGAAGAAATGACACTTTGCTACAATGTAAAGTAGTGAGTGTTCAGCTTGTATAATAGTGTAAATTTGCTGTCCCCTCAAAATAACTCAACACACAGCCATTAATGTCTAAACCGCTGGCAACAAAAGTAAGTGCACCCCTAAGTGAAAATGTCCAAATTGGGCCCAATTAGCCATTTTCCCTCCCCGGTTTAATGTGACTCGTTAGTGTTACAAGGTCTCAGGTGTGAATGGAGAGCAGATGTGTTAAGTTTGGTGTTATCGCTATCACACTCTCTCATACTGGTCACTGGAAGTTCAACATGGCACCTCATGGCAAAGAACTCTCTGAGGATCTGAAAAAAAGAACTGTTGCTCTACATAAAGATGGCCTAGGCTATAAGAAGATTGCCAACACCCTGAAACTGAGCTGCAGCACAGTGGCCAAGACCATACAGCGCTTTAACAGGACAGGTTCCACTCAGAACAGGCCTCGCCATGGTCGACCAAAGAAGTTGAGTGCACGTGCTCAGGATCATATCCAGAGGTTGGCTTTGCAGAATAGACGTATGAGTGCTGCCAGCATTGCTTCAGAGGTTGAAGGGGTGGGGGGGGGGGTCAGCCTGTCAGTGCTCAGACCATACGCCGCACACTGCATCAAATTGGTCTGCATGGCTGTCGTCCCAGAAGGAAGCCTCTTCTAAAGATGATGCACAAGAAAGTCCGCAAACAGTTTGCTGAAGACAAGCAAACTAAGGATATGGATTACTGGAACCATGTCCTGTGGTCTGATGAGACCAAGATAAACTTATTTGGTTCAGATGGTGTCAAGCGTGTGTGGCGGCAACCAAGTGAGGAGTACAAAGACAAGTGTGTCTTGCCTACAGTCAAGCATGGTGGTGGGAGTGTCATGGTCTGGGGCTGCATGAGTGCTGCCGGCACTGGGGAGCTAATGCCAACATGTACTGTGACATACTGAAGCAGAGCATGATCCCCTCCCTTTGGAAATTGGGCCGCAGGGCAGTATTCCAACATGATAACGATCCCAAACACACCTCCAAGACGACCACTGCCTTGCTAAAGAAGCTGAGGGTAAAGGTGATGGACTGGCCAAGCATGTCTCCAGACCTAAACCCTATTGAGCATCTGTGGGGGAGTGCAAGGTCTCTAACATCCACCAGCTCTGTGATGTCATCATGGTGGAGTGGAAGAGGACTCCAGTGACAACCTGTGAAGTGCTGGTGAACTCCATGCCCAAGAGGGTTAAGGCAGTGCTGGAAAATAATGGTGGCCACACAAAATATTGACACTTTGGGCCCAATTTGGACATTTTCACTTAGGGGTGTACTCACTTTTGTTGCCTGCGGTTTAGACATTAATGGCTGTGTTGAGTTATTTTGAGGGGACAGCAAATTTACACTGTTCTACACGCTGTACACTCACTACTTTACATTGTAGCAAAGTGTCATTTCATCAGTGTTGTCCCATGAAAAGATATAATAAAATATTTACAAAAATGTGAGGGGTGTACTCACTTTTGTGAGATACTGTATATAGAAAATACTAAAGGGTTCACAAACTTTCAAGCACCACTGTATATGCTGTAGTACAAACTCCATATTTTTATCAACCATAACTGTTTACCTTGTATTTACACGTGGGCTATTTTCTGGACAAGCTTTAAAACATGTTGTCAACTGTGCCCGACTGGTCATTTACTTATCATTGTAAACTATACTTAAAATGCAAGTAAGTTATTGGTCTTACTATTGGTTTGGAGTAAATTCAACTGAACATGGCTTTGTAAAATATAACTTGTTCCTTCCTAAATTACTGTATAAACACTCCTGGGTTCACCAGCACACCAAGCAGCCAAACTCTTCTGAGATACAATAACTCCACTAGTCATTAGGACTTAGGCCTACAAAAATGCTTTTTACCGCCAGTCTATTTGCTGAAAAACGCAAATGTACCTGCTCATGTGTAACTTGGTATATCTTTGTGATGTTTCAGGGAATTTTGCAACAGGAGGCAGGCGTTTGGCATAGAGTTTGATAGCGTGGCAGGTACCTCCGGGCTTCCAGAAGCCTGATAAGAGTGTGTGTCATGCCACAGATAGTACCTTGGAAGCTGTGAAACCCAACGCTTTGCAGGATGGACGGCTGTCAAGATAACACACCTGTGTACTGATTGAAAACCATGATGTCAAAACAAGATTAAAGCAGCATGATTTCAAAACATGATGCTTAGACACATCAGAATGAAAACATACAGGGAAGGCTGGAGCAAGTTAAGATAAAACATGTGTTTGTTTTGGGTTTGAGTTTGCGATATTATGTGAGAAATGCTGCTCAGATCTTGGATGTATATCAATATCAGACTGCATGTACAGCATACTGGTGTTGATGATGATGATGAGGAGGAGCAGGAGGAAGCCTTGATCAGAGAAATCAGCTAGAACTGATTTAAGACAAGAAGATCTTAATCTTACTCTTCATATTTAGGTTTCAGAGCTTTATTTTTCCACCACAGGAGATAGGTTGTTGTCACGTAATAACACTCATGGTCTACTGGCAAAAAAGATTCCATCTCAGTCTAAGGTCAAGAAGTACAAGATCTGCTGCCCTAATGTTTCACCACAAACTAACAGGATCAGATTTGTTACTGTGAGTGTGGTGTGCTGGTGCATTACTTATAGCAGATCAACCCCAGGTGCTAGGATTGAGACAAAGGGCTTTCTGCACTGCATGAAGTAGTGGATCCTTTGGCACCAGAACACTAGAACTGTGATATTTCTCTATTCCATTAGTCTAGTACCAAAAGTCCCAGTGTTACATACTCAAAATAGCATGACCTTATAATACTAGCGGATAGGGCTACTAGCACTGTGTATTGCAGGTCATGCACATGTGACAGCATATACAAACAGAAAATAGTTGCCATTTTTAAAAGAATATTTCTGAAGGCTGTGGGTTGGTTAAGTTGAATTATCAAATATCAGATCATGCAAAATATCCAAGTTAATCCAAAGTAAATTCCATAGTAAAACTTAGAAACAGTGCAAACAGAAGTTTCAATGTTATTATATGCTGAAATTATGTCATTTTTACTACTGTCACTGCAGCTCAGAAGTTGGAAATGGTAGAAAATGAACTAAATCCGTAAAATTCTGTTGGCTCCTGTCTGAACCAGCTCTGTGGAACAAAAAATGATTTGTTCTCTTGCACTCTGTCACACTGACACCTCACCTAATAAGTCAAAATGTTGTTATGGACACATATGATTCTATATTTCATTTGTAGTACCTTTGCAGCACATTATATTTTAATTTGGCCATAGAAGAGAGCAGCCACAACTACTGAGAACTATGCTTCTGAGAGGTATGAGCTGAACTGAAAAGTATTTCACATTGATCTCCCTGGCGTACATCTAAGGCTGCTAGAGTGTTTGAGAGTGGATTGACTGCCATGAGGTCACTCGATGATTTACAGACACCAGCCCCTCCGGCAGTGTTGACATTAGCAACAAGACGAACACATTTGAACAGAAAAGCTGTTTATTTGTGATTTACGTTACCTCGTAATGGTGTTCCGCTTTACAAGCTGCACAATAATGACTCTCCCAGGTACCATATCTCCCGAGTGGGCCAAACAAGGAGAGTAACGTTTTCACATTTCCAGAAATCTAAAACCTTGGAGTGCTTGGCTCCAATCCACCATGTCCTGTGCCTGAGAGTGTTTATGAAGTGACTTTAAGTGGGAGTCATTACTGCCCATTTGAGCCTTTTTGCTGGTAGAGCCTGATCTTCAGTTTTGAATCCTGACTTGATCTGAATTACTGATGGTCCCAGCAGAGAGATGTAGTCACTGAGAATTAAAAGAAAAAGCCAAAATGTTCCCATTTCCAATTATACAGACCAAAGATTTAAAAAAAACAAACAAACAAACAAACAAAAAAAAAACATCACAGCTTGTAGTAATGTTTCTTCTTTATATATCAGCTATATATTTCTTAACAGTATATTTTACATAAACTTTTTCCTGCCAGGAATGTTCCCTCAAGGTTCAAAGTCAGCAGAGCCCTCACTACTGTGGCCTGTCCAGAGTACCTGTGTTTCAGGTGAACATGTTTTACTGAGACAAGAGACACACTGGGGAGGAGGTTCAGGAAGAGATTTAAAATTTTAACAGAGAGAGAGAGAGAGAGATAGAGAGAGAGAGAGCAAAAGAATGACAGAGCGCCCGCCCCAGCTTTGACACTTGACACACCCTGAAGAGAGCCAAGAGAATTCAAACAGCATCTCTCAGATGTTCCACTTCCTCTTGTAAAGCAGAGGAATTCTTTCATGTTACAAGTGCTTTGTTTTATTGCTGTGGTCCAACAAGTGGCTTGTAGGCCTGGTGCTGGGCCTACAGCCCCCACACTTCTCCAGGCGCAGGCCTGCACTGCACGCTGACAGAGGAGTAGGACAAGGGAAGAGGAGGAGGAGGAGGAGGAGAGTAGGGAGGGAAGGGAAGACAGCTCTCTCTCAGACCTGGCAGCCACTTCATCAGTCCTCTTGTTATCCCAGCTGCAGAAAACCGCGCCATGGTCCATTCTTTCCGAAGAAATAACAAGATGAGCATTCCAGTGTAAAGTGGCATGGCCCACAATTTATGGCATCTCTTCATTCTTCCTTATTAGGCCTTGATAGCAGCCAGGCCTTTCTCTTAGGCACAACAGACAGAAAACACAGACACAAGATCTTGTGTTCACAGGCCTAGTGTAAGATATTCAGAGGATGACCAAGTGTCCAAACCATGACACCAGTACTGGAGTACTGATGACTTCATATACACTGCTTCACACACTGATTCTGTGGGAATGTGGTAGTGTGCTATGTGAGCCAAAGGGGGTGTTAGGGAGACTCAAGAGACAGACAACAGCAGCAAGAGACTGAATTTATCGACTTGCTTTATTCTTAAATCAATTTTTTAAAGCCAGGAACAGCATGTGAAGCATACTAACTATTAAAAAAAAACAAGAAAAAAGTAAAAAGGACAGTGGGCTGAAATAAAAAGATCACAAGTATGTCAGTATGACAAGTACAATTTAAACCTATGGGGATACACAACAGTGTAGCCTTCAATTACCCCCTATAAGTGTAAATATAATGAATATAATAATCATTTACAGCCTGGTGTCCAAATAGCCAGCTTGAATTATATCATCTTTCCTGTTAAGTAAGACAGAACATGTCTCATGGCAAAATATTCTAACATAAAAAATCATACTATTCAGTAATCATACAATCCAGTAATAAATCATTAAATATCTATTGTATTCCTGTCCATAAAAACATTACGTGTATTATGCAATGTACAACTTGATATTTATAAAAAGCTACACTTTTGCGCTACCTGTTCCTTTAGGAGAATGACACAGAATCAGTGTTTATGTGGCCATTATCTTTACTTACACTGAACTTGAAAAAATGGCATTGGGCTTAGAGATGGTTGTGTTCTGCTGCTGTAGTCCAACCGCCTCAAAGTTCGATGTGTTGCAGATGCTTTTCTGCTTACCATGGTTGTATAGAGTGGTTGTTTGAGTACCCACAGACTTCCTAGCAGCTCGGACCAATCTGGTCATTCTTCCTCTGATCTCTTTCATCAACAAGGCCCACAGGATGATGCCCATTAGATGTTTTCTTTGTTTGTTTTTGTTTTTCGCACCATTCTGTATAAACTCTAGAGGCTGTTCAGAATGAAAATCCCAGAAGAAAATCCCAGTCTGGCACAACAACCATGCTACAGTCAAAGCTACTGAGATCATATTTTCATCACATTCTGATGTTAGATGTGAACATTAACTGAAGCTCTTCATCTGCATCTGTATGATTTTCTGCATTACGCTGCTGCCACATGATTGGCTGATTGGATAATTGCATTAATGAAGAGGCATACAGGTGTTCCTATTAAAGTGACTGGTGAGTGTATAACTTGAACAAAAAAACTATATGGTGGTAACCATTTTGGGCAACCAGAATCACATTGGTATCATTCCATACATGCCAGAAAGTAAGCTGGACTTTACAATGCCTACTAAGTTTTTACATTAGAAATGGTTTCCTGCTGGCATATTAGTCCCCGCCTCCCAAGGTGGAATCATACCCCCACCCCCCACCCCCCTCCAGCTGCTCCGGTTTGGGGTCACCACAGCGGCTCACCCACCTGCATATTTTGAAGTTTTACACTGAGTGCCCTTCCTGATGCAACCCTCCCCATTTTCTGGGCTTGGGACCAGCACTGAGTGTACAACCCTCCGGTGGCTGAGGTCAGTTCTCTGACCGGGAATCGAGCCCGGGCTACGGTGTTATCGGATGCTATCCACTAGTCCACCAGGGAACCCCATAATTTATATATTGATAATTTATATAATTGATAATTTACTTCCACTTTGAATTAAAATGTATAAAATATGAACTATCCTTTCTACATTACATAATCATTTATCTAAAAATTAGATTTCATTGCATGACAACATTATTTCATGCAGAGCTATATGACCCTTTAGCCACTGAGGTGAGATAGACCTCCATTACTAGTTACTTACATTAGCCTTCAGTGCAAAATGAATGAAGCAAACATCAGCAACAAACATGGCGATGGTGGCTACATTTGGCATAAGTGAAAAAATTATGCAAATGACTTTTTTTACCTTAACCAAGCCAGGGACAATGAGTTCAATGCAGCAACCCTGCATAGTTTAACACCATTTCTAAATCATTATTTAAAGGTTTAAATATCAGAAGTTCAAGAACTGCTTTTATCACTGTGCAGTCCCTCCAGGATTTAGCAATTTTGCGATCGCAGAAATTAACGCAAAATCAAGCATACTCAACAGTATTTCAGAGGAGCTTGCAATTTTTCAAAATTACCACAAATTTTCCACAGATTTGGGCCAAGACACGTCATGTGACGTGATCACAATGCACATTCAGTCAAAGCCCTCTTTGATTCAAGTCTCTATTACTATAGTACTATTACTAGTACTATATAGCTAAAAGGTCTCATTTACCAACAAATATCACTGTGAAAGATAAATAATAATATAATGTGCAAAATGATAATAATAATAATAATAATAATAATAATAATAATAATAATGTGCAAAATAATTTTGTGCAATTGCAATTTTGCCAATTCAAGTAGTTTACCGCAAAAAAAAGCACAAAAAAGTCTGCAAATTGCATTGCAAATTTTGAAAAAAGCTACAAAAAAATCAAAGCAAAAAATTTTGGCAGCAACAAGCACAAAAAAAGTCCTGTACGGCCTGACTGTTATGATATTTGTGCTTCATGCACATTATTGCAACTTAAAATGCACACTCATTCACAAACAGAAAAATAGCTACAAAACTCTTACAGCTGCTAATGTGCTGATGAAGTAGTAGTAGTGAAGTAATAATCAACAGGTGATTTTTTTTCTACTTTCATGACTTAATATTTATGGTGCAATTACGGTCATTCACAGTAATACAGACGTGCTAAGAGCTACTGCTACACGCAAAAAAAAATCAAAATACCAAAGAAACAATTCATGTCTTAAAAAAAACTAAGCCACAAGCTTCTAACTCTGAAACTGCTCAAAGGAAATGATGTGGCTTAACAACAGTGCTTAGGTAATGTGACCGTTTCTTAAAGGGCACACATCAATCCTGGGCTTTGTATAAAGAAGACATACAGCTCACATATGGGCTTTTTATTTGATACACTTGCTGAGGACGGATAGTTACATTCAGCGTTAGGACACCTTGGCAGCGCACTCAAACTATGTTGCCTCTTGCTTTTGTTGTCTGTTCCAAGAATCTCACAATGTTAAGGGGGAGTGCAGTGAAGTCCAACATAAACGTTCCTATGGATTCAATCATTTGTCAGTTCCTCTCTCTCATGCTTCTCTTTGCACATTGTGCATCAGGTCCATAGAAACATAGGGGAATATACATGAGCTAAACTTTTAGAAAATGCAAGGGCTCAGGAGGTTCTCTCAGTATGTTACTGTGCCAGTTGAGGCTTCAGTGCACCTGTGCCTGGCAGGAGTAAGTGAGAGAGCACAGCATTAACCTGGACTTCCAGCACCTGCACTCTGCTCCAGCTGCTTTTATGCTGATTTACAGAATGTCTTCATGCTTGATTCATTTATGTCTTGGGCTGGGAGGTCAATCTTCTCTCTCTCTCTCTCTGTGTGTGTGTGTGTGTGTGTGTGTGTGTGTGTGTGTGTGTGTGTGTGTGTGTGTGTGTGTTTGGCAAACGTTCCACTAAGACATTCTGTTCACAGCCAAATCTTTAAGCACAATAAATTAAAACAGGTGTGTGGTGTTACATTTGGGCCTAACACATCCAGTGTTGCCGTGCTAAGCCTTTTCTCTTCTGCTTTGTATTATAAAGCAAGTTTTAGTGAGACGGGGAGCTTCAAAAGAGAGAGCTGAAAGTGGCAATTTGAGGGCCAGATACATGCTGCTTCTTCTCAGTGGGGTAAGGCTATTGAATTCTGCCTGACAGGACCACAGACTCAGTCACCACACACCCTGCAGTCTTTCTGGATTAACCAAAGACCCTTCTTTTCTTTCTTCAAACATCTCCAATGCACAGAAACGCAACAGAATATATGTCTCTCTCTCTCTCTCTCTCTCTCTCTCTCTCTCTCTGGTTGGAATTGGGAGATTTACTTACAGTTCGTAATCAAGATGACCATGACATTCAGCTTTGTACTGCTGACTGTAGTTAAGAAATATATATCTCCACATGCCACTATCTCCTCGCTCTCACACACAAGGAACAAGTCCCACAGAAGCGTGGACACAGGGAGCTGGAATGTGGGATTCGTCTCCTTCTCCATTCTGCTGTCCGGGAATGAATCATGCTCATTTGATGAAACTCAAACAGAGCCAATGTAAGCAGAGTCTTGATGAGAAACACCAAAAACTGTCAAACTGTTGAGGTCTGCAGTCAAAACTACAGCTGTGGATAACATTTTAGCACTGTCATTTTCTGGACCTTCTCTCTCCCTTTTTCTTTTTTTCCTCAAGCTCTCTCTCTCTCTCTCCCTTGTTGGAATTGATACCAGCCCATGCTTGTAAGAGTTACAGTACCCGAGCCCTAATACACTCCAGACATCCTCACTTCCTAATGACTCGCTATGCTCCGAGCCTTTCCGGGCATGCCTGTGGCCGCCAGCCACGCTTACACACATGGCGTCCAGACAGAAAACACACACACACACACACACACACACACACACACACACACACACACACACACACACACACACACACACACACATACACACACACACACACCATCAGGTACCTGATAATACCTATCAGTCAAATGAAGCTGCAGGTTAGTGATTCACCTCAATGGCACAAGCCCATAACCAACCAAAGCATCCAGGGCAAATCCCCATACTAAATAAAAACGGCTGATAATCCCCAGAGAGCCTGTATGCTTTTCAGGTATCTGGTCTTCATTAAGTTGCACTGTTCTGCACTCTTTCTTCTACTGCTAAGGCATGTTAAACATAGGCGACCAGCAAACATGCTGCAGAGTAAACCTAGAGCAAACAAAGACAGTGAAACGCGCTCACTAAAAGACTTCAACAGAAACACTTACCCATGCTTGAGCCCAGGTGCTGCCAGGTGCTTGGTGCTACCTGCAATTCCAAATTAGTCCTTGGGGCTTCCTCAGTAGGACAATGTTGTTTGTTAATGTGATTTCCCCTCTCATTTCTAAATCACTGCTGAAGGATTATCGCGCATTGCTGGATCCTAATGGAATTTGGAGCAAATGTATTCTCATTGAGAAACAAACCATTCATCCTTATGAAAAACTTTACCAAAGGTCAACAGCCAGAGTCTGTAGTCTTGAAGCATCTCACAGTAGGACAGCAGTTTCTGGATCAGTTTTTAGCTTTTAGCTCGTAGTGCCGTGTAGCAAGGAAAACACAGAACCACAGAGGTTTCGACTTTTCCTAGATGATAAACCTTAACGCAGGGGTTTTCAATCTTTTTTTCAGCCAGGGACCTCTTTAAGTGCTCAACTCCATTGAGTCCCCTCAGTACAGACTTATTTAAGAAAATAATCCCAATATTCAAATTATGTTCATTGTTGTACAATCATATTTTGGCTACATTTGGAGCCATATAGCTTTTTATTTTTACACAACACATTAGAGCCAAGTTGACATGACTTTGCTTTTGAGTTACTGATGTTTGGATTAAACCCATTCAATTAATGTGACCAGTTAAATACAATAATAACTATGAAAACTCAATGAATATAAAAACTCTGAAAACAGTGGGTTTGTAATTTCTACCAATGTAACAAAATTGAAAATAAATGAATGAATAAATTTAAATATAAAAATCACAGATGTGCTGGCTATGCTTCACAGACCCTACTTTGAGTACCACTGCCTTAATTAATATAAAATGATAATTATGCACTGCATCTTTACCAAAATTCTTGTAATTTTAAACTCGTAATGAAGGTACACATGGTTTGCCACATTTATTATTTTGTAACTGTTGCAACTGTGTTCTAATTAGTGTTGTGCAATCTCTAATCAAAGCCCTCTAAATGCCTACATGGCTATATACCAACCAGAATACATTTAGAATCAGAGTTTCTAACACTCCTTTAATGCTATGTGTTTTTACTGGACTACAAAGACTAGAGTTGAAGGAGCCAATTATATGGTTACTTTCACATGGAGAAGAAATACTGGAGGAAGTGTATGAATCACATTCTAGCGCACTGTCTCAAAAAATGATAGTCTAAAAGTCTATAAAAGAGACTACATGGTGTGAAGCTCTACCCACTTTCCCTCTGTTTATAACTGTTTAATATTAAATGCCTGTTGTATTCCCAACTTTCTAAAAAAAAAAAAAAAAAAAAATAATAATAATACAAATCATATTATTTCACTTTTTAATAGCTTGTGTTCTAAATATCCATGACCATAATTGCTGAATTGTAAGTGTTAAATAAGAATGAAATCTAACGTTTGTTAGGAAACCTCTGAGGAAACGTTATTTCAATTACTAGTCAGGGCATAATTCAGTGAGATCACTTCTACATGTCCTTACATTGATGTCAAATGTATACAGCTGTGTTGCAAACTTGTGCCAAGTTCATCTTGATGCCTATTACTAACTCTTACGACAGAGGGAGTGGCCATTTCACTTGGACCTGAATGTAGGAAAAAGTGCAAATGTATTTTCCCTATGGGACAAATGCATCATTCAAGGCTACAGATGCTAGGAACATAATTACTATTCATGTGAGAGTTGGCTAAAGATCCAGGCCTACACAACTGTCTGTGTATGCGCCAAACAAATACCATGATGATATGATTTTTGGTCTATTCTTTGGCATGTTGATGTAATCGTTTTTTGAGTTAGACCTTAGTTTGCATGAATACATTCATTATTCCTAACAATACACAAACCCTGTGTAGTAAAAATTGCTTCTATTTCCTTAACAAACACTTTTAATTTTATCACTCCTATCAAGTTTAAAATTATACGACCTGTCTTCAAGACAAGCCTTTTGATTTTGTTTTACTGTTGAACTGACATGTTGCCTCCTACCAGCAGAGGGTGCACACAATGTACCCTTATCTACCTGGTCATTTTGTAGGGCTATTGTTACCGCCTCAAAGTGTCCTACTGACTTTAGGCCACGTACATCTGTCCTCCCTCATGCCCTCCCCATTCCGTTGTTACTCTTTACAATCACACAAACATTCACAGACATGCTCAAGCACACTTTGCTCACATGTTTTCATTTATCTTTCCTGGTGTGCCCACTGATATCCACTGCTGCTGAAACACACACTGAGCTTTACATCCCCAGCCACTCTGCATAATGGCACCACATCATCAATTCAGTTGTTTCTCCTTACGATGTCCACCTTGGAGATTCACTCACTACCATATAGATCCAGGTATATAGTTACCGGCTGCAGCACATCTGTTCTTAGCCCCCTTCTACTACATTCATCAGGGAAAAGGAACCACGCTAAGTCAATTACTGACTAGACCTTACGTTGGTGGTGGACCACATCGTACCACTATCATGTCAGTGTCGCTGCTGCGCTGTGAGTAACTGAATCCTGACAAAATGCACCTCTATAGTAGGTTTACTTGATAAAATCAACAGTGAAGATAGGTGTAGCTAAGATAAAACATTTTATACCACAACACTTTATAAAGCAGCGCACTTGTATTGGGGACATTCCACATAATCTTAGCCTAATAATAAACCAATTTACAAATGTGCTGTTTTTAAAAAAGAAAACATACAATCATTGCTATGCTGAAGCTTTCTGTTAGGAGACATTCATTTAACATTTATGGACAGCGTTAGCACTTTGTAAGACTCAGTAAGTTTTCCACCACAGGAGGGCCTTCAGGATAAAGGATTTTACGCTCTCCAGTTTCTCTGTAAAATGACAAGCTGCGTTTGTTTTCTTCATCTTGCAACTATAAATGGTTAAAAAATATGAGGTGCCATTCATTAAGAAATCAAAATGTTGGCAAATCACTGTGGTGTAAGAGGAAAAAAAACATTTGGGCATGGTGTTATAGGAAAATAATCCACTTTGGTGTGGTAATGGGATCACATCACTTTGTCATGGTTTATTTACCTATAACAGCATGTGGCCATTATGTTTTACTCCTTATATGTTGCATTTTGTGTGCTCCCACTGTAGTCAGTGCATTTTAATTGACTGGCTTATTTCAAGGTTGTTAATCATATTTTGTGTATACAAAACCATAACAGCACATTTATAACAGCACATTTTACCTGGCAACTTTTCAAGATGTCCAAAGGTGACAGACAATATTTCTAATAAAATATTAATATATTTTAATATATCTTTTCAGACTGAATACTGCTTACTGTACCACATAAGGAAAGATTTCTCCAAACATTTTTCATTTTCTCAGATCTGTTCAGGCAAAAGGACCACCTGGAGGACAAATGGTTAGGTCATCTAGGGTAATAGAGTGACAAGAGTGGGTACACTCTGTCAATAGCATCTGGCATTGTTCTTCCTGCATGCGCACTGATTCATCACCTGGAGCAGTTAGCTGAGTGGAGCGGAGACTGTTCACCATAAGCCCTTCAGCAACCCCAAACACAGCCTGTATCCCTAACCTCGTTTGACACTTCAAAGCCCAGTCGGCCCAGAGAGGCAAGGCAGGGCCTGGGGAATCATAGGAGACAAAGGAAGCGATTAAGAGATAAAGATCAGTCTGAGATATGACATTTCATCCCAGGCAGATCCGGTGGACACACTCCATTCAGAGAAGAACACAGTGGAGGAAAAGGAAAAGGGAAGGCAATGCCCCTCCTTGGCCCCCCTCCATTACTGCCTTCACTGTCTGTCTGCAAACATGGGAAAGGGTCGACTGCTCTCCAACAATTGCTTCTAGCCCGTGCTCCCAACCAGCCCACTTCAAAAAAAAAAAACACAGCAACAAGGTGACACGACTTCAAAGGAAGGAACAGCCTAAAAGCCACATTAAGAGAGAGGCCCACATTGTCAACCAGTGTCCAAAAGAAACACTCACACTAAAATTACTACATTCAATTACAGATACCTTAACTTTATAGTCTTTTGACCAAATAGGCCTATATAATATTCATCTTGCCTTTAATTTTCTTTCAAAAGTTATCATCAATACAAAAGAAGTGGGAGTAAAAAAACGTTCTATTGTGGACCTAATTGCCACAAGGTCAAGTTACGGATCTAGTTTCACATTTGTGCAGCCTGCAAACCCAGAGCACAGTCCACCTGTCTCTTTCAGGTGAGCTCACTGGCAATATATTAACAGAGAACCTTTGAGAAAACAAGCATGCTGATTCATACCTGGTATCAGGAACCTTTGCCTTGTGTTTTCACATGAATATGAACAAAGGATGTGTGCCAAAACACTTCTGATTAGATTTAACTAGAACATGTTTCCTTTTTCTAACAACTGTAATGTTTGCATGTGTCACAATTAGTGCTTTGTTGGAATCTAAGAGTTTAAAATCTGGAAATCATCCCATCATAAGAACTGAAATAATTTGGCTCCTGCTGAAATTCCTGTCAGGCAGATGCAGGACCTTCAGTCCAGTGAGCAACACACCTGTTGGAGCAGTTAATAGGGATGCTGGGAAGAAAGTAGAGGTCAGTGCACAGTTAGAGGGCAGGGAGAGCCAGGAGGCAGGGGCCATATTTTCATTAGCTGTGTCTAATGAAACTGTACTGCAACTGAGTAGAAAGCCCCACCACTGAGACTCACTACCTACTGCAAAATTACACTGCCACTCCAATAACAAAAGCAGCATTCCATCCTCACAACAATACCAGCTCTTAATACTAAGTTTCCTTTGCACAAGGAAATTTCCACTACACCAGTACCCAGTAACCTATGTTTGGGTTGAGCAGTCAAATGTAATTTACAAGAAATTTATCATTATTTGTTGTGTAGTCATAGTGCTTATTTAGGTAATATAAAGACTATTTTTATTGGCTACTGCTGTGTTGGTTTTATACGGAAAACATCCTCAATGTCAATTTGCAGATTTTCCATCAGTCTGTTTCTCCCATTGAACAGAGAATCTCTCCAGAATGGCTTAATGTACATACATATGATGCATGTAATAAATACATACATATACACTCGTGAAAAAAATAAGTTTTTCTGAAATATTTGACATATTTGGACAAGCAAACATTTAATCCTCTTTGAAACAGTGCCTATTAATGAAGCTGATACACTCTATCAAATGACATAAAATTGACATTTTGTAGTAATTTTCACAATTTAAATGAACAAAAATTAGATCAGTCACATGGAATAAGTCACATTTATCACGCCTTCAAATCCATAAAATTAGAATCAGGTGTTCAAGATTGGATGCCAGTGATCAGAACCTGCTCAGGGAGTGCAGGTGGAACCTGTCTTATTTAAACCTCTCACATCTAGTGTCTGGTGTGCCCTCTGCTATAGAGGTGTGTGTGATGGCATCATGCCAATATCTAAAGAGTTCTGTTAGGCCTTCAGAAAAAAAAAGTTGTGGATGCCTGAGTCTGGCAAGGGATTTAAAAAGATCTCCAAATTATTTGAAATACATCATTCCACTGTAAGGAAAATCATCTACAAGTGGAGCAGATTTCAAACGACTGTCAAAGTCTCCAAGAACCCCAAAATTTCATCACAGGCTCGGCTAGTAAGTCTTGCAACTGTTGGTGTTAAAGTGCATGCTTCTACAATCAGAAAGAGATTGCACAAATTTGACCTGCATGGGAGGCATGCCAGGAAAAAGCCTTCGTAAGACGACAGTTTGCCAATGAGCATATAGGCAAAGACCAGGCCTTTTGGAATAAAGTGCTCTGGAGAGACGAATCAAAGATAGAGTTGTTTGGCCACAGTGACAGCAGACATATTTGGTGCAGACCAAAGACAGCTTTTCAGGAGAAGCATCTCATACCAACTGTGAAGCACGGTGGTGGGAGTGTTATGGTTTGGGGTTGCTTCACTGCCTCAGGGACTGGTCAGCTTGCATTCATTGATTCAACTATGAATTCTGCATCATATCAAAAAGTGCTTGAAAATAATGTGAGGCCATCTGTCCAAAAGCTGAACCAAAAGTGGACCTTTCAACAGGATAATGATCCTAAGCACACTAGCAAAAACACCAAGGAATGGCTAGAAAAGAAGAAAAGTACGGTTATGGAACGCCTAGTCAAAGCCCAGATTTGAATCCCATTGAAATGTTGTGGGGGGATTTGAAATGGGCAGTACATCCAAGAAAACCCTCAAACATCTTGCAACTGAAAGAATATTGCATGGAAGAGTGGTGAAAAATTCCAGCAAGCCTGGTGGACAATTATGCAAAATGTCTACAAGAAGTTATTTCTGCTAAAGGGGGTGATACTAGCTTCTGAGGCCAAGGGTGTACTTACTTTTTCCATAGAAGAATATCGCATCTATTAATATTTCTGTTGAATAAATGATTGAAAAAGCTAATTTTCCTTGTGGTTTTGTTCAAGTATATCAATAAGTCATTTTTCTCAGTATCAGTATATCAATCATTAATAGGCACTGTTTCAAAGATGATCAAATGTTTGCTTGTCCAAATAAAGCCAGCAATTTCCATGGGGTGTACTTATTTTCTCACATGACTACATATGTCACATTAAACTGTAAACTTTTTGTTATGACTGGGGGAGGTATCCTCAAGTGTACGTTTCTCTACCTTTAGAGTGTATCTATTACAAGGTAACGTGTATGTAGTTTACCTTTAAAATTTAAGGTGCATAAATGGATCTTAAGGACCACTCTTGAAACTGTAATTAGCTTTTGGAGTAATAAAAAGTAATCCAAGCAAAAGATACACACTAAAGGTATAAAAGATGTACCCTTGAGGGTACCACCCCAGTGTCAAAGAATGGTACAGTTTACTACCCTTTTTCAATGGGTGTGTAGATAAGTGACAAAGTGTATTAGCAAGCTGTTGGGCCACTACAAGCCACCAGAACAACTTAAATGCACCTTGGCATATAGTCTACAAATCTGTGAGAATGTACTGGAGGGATAAACTTCTTCCAAAATATATTCTCTCAGTTGGTGTTTTGATGATGGTGGTGGAGAGTGCTGTCTAACACGTTGTTCCAAAATCTCCCAAAGGTGTTTAACTGGGTTGAGATCTGGTGACTGTGAGCCCTTGTGCCCTGTAGATGGGGGGTGAGTCATCCTGGAAGAGACCACTCCCATCAGGACAGAAATGTTTCATTGTAGGATAAAGGTGATCAGAATAACTTGTTATTGATTTGCAGTGACCTTTCTCAGTATGAAGACAAGTGAAACCAAACCATGCCAGCAAAATGCCCCCCAGAGCATAACAGTGTCATCAGACCCCCTCACTGTAGGGGTCAAGCATTTGGGCCTGTACTTTTCTCTTTATCTGCTCCACACTCATCCACTTCTCAAGAATCCAGTGAAGGATGACTCACCTGACCATATCACATTTTTAAACATCTCACTAGACCAGTGCCTGTGGTTTTTGCATCACTGCACTCTCAAATGTGCATTCTTCTTTATGATGCATATAGAGTTGCACTGCGACACTACTATAATATCTCTCTGTGTAGTTGTGGATGGATTGTTCTTGCTGACAGTCTGATCACACCTTGAATTATAACTCTCAGTCACCTGAACAACAGTTCTCTTCTGTTTTAACTTACATATGGCACTAATGCATGAGCATCTCCGTCATTGAATGTGTGCTTGGGACCTCAATTTCCAAGCCTATTTACTAATGGCTTTCCCAAAGACATAAATGTAGATGTCACCTTAGTCACTGTTCCTACTGACACATGGCCAGTTGGCCAGTGTTTGTGTCTGAACCCATTACCCCAATAATGAACCCTCCTTCAGTCGCATGTATTTTTTTTGTTGTCATTTTTGCCCTCATAATCCAAAATAAAAGTCAACTGTGCCTGGTCAGCATTTTATGCATATCACAGAGCATGGTTGGATGTTAATAGCTTAATTATAAAATTACAGTACACCTATCCAGAAGCATCTGCACTCTGCATCTGCTTTTCCTTTAATTTGTCACCCAAGTCTGTGTGTTTGGGCAATCAATAGTTAGTTCTTTATGTGTTTTAACTGTTTTAATGCACACATTGAAAAATGTATGAGTCTGTTGAGGGTACAATAGATACTGTATGTCCAGTGATGCAAATGGACAACCTGTTGATATCATTCATGTGTTTATGTGGTTTTGATTTCCCAGACAGAGTGCGAGTGCTCCTGACCAGGTGCTCTTGATGAGCATTATGGAAATGCGAATATGACGCCTCTGGCCATAACCCTTTCACCTGGACGAGCCCTGGAGGGAATCCAGACTCACCAGGATTAAACAGGTTGTCCCGTGTTCAGCCAACTGCTGCATGGCAGTGCTCTCTCTTGCATGACAGCCCATGGCCGAGTGCGAGTCTCATGTACCACGCTGAATCACAGAGGTGTCTCTTAGGAGCAGAGGTGCAAGCAAGGGTGAGAGTGTGTGACACGGTTAACCTCCACAGATGGAAAGCGGCTGCTTCTAAAGTTTCACCCCCCTTGGCTCGCACTCCACACACTTGGGACCTGCGTGTGAATGCAGCGCAGTGAGTGGGAGACTGAAACAAGAGGCTTTGACCTCCAGCTGCACTGACATCGGCTGTCAGCACCCAACTCACCCCCCACCC
This sequence comes from Cranoglanis bouderius, assembly GCA_023630585.1. NCBI lineage: Eukaryota > Metazoa > Chordata > Actinopteri > Siluriformes > Cranoglanididae > Cranoglanis > Cranoglanis bouderius. The sequence goes on from CM042543.1 coordinate 12,668,419, forward strand.
TCCACCTCCAAATAAACCCCCATCCAATCGGTAGTAAGGGGTGGTGCGAGGGTGCAGGATGAAACGGTTTTGCGCTGAAGACCGCACAGAGCGATGCCTCTTTCTCAACAACAGGGGCTTTTGAGTGCCCAATCTACCGTAGGAAAGCACTCTTTTATCTGACGCGGCTGCTTTCAAACAAATCAAGTGACTTATTAAGCTGAATCAAGACAGGTGCGCCGGTGCTATCACAGAAGACTGGAAAGAGAAAAACAGTGGGATGGCAAAAAAAAAGTAGGAAAATAATTTAGCTTCACAAAGAACAATTTTAAAACTTAATTACCATCAACTATTTTTATGCAGACAGGTGGGCTGGGTTCATTCAGAAATACATGGTGATGTCTTTTTTTTTAAGGATCTTCTGTGCTCAGTTTATGGATCTTTCTGTACATAAACTACTGAACTTTGAAGCCAAAGTCCTTGTAATAGGCCATCTTGTCTAATAGCTAATCTACTAGTATTCAATTTTTATGACTTTGTTTTAAGTTTGTGAAAGCATAAGCATCACGTTTTTATTAGAAAAGTATACTTTGCTTGAAAGAACAGGTAAAATACTAATACTTTTTTTTTTCAATATCCAACTTTATAAAGCTCTCTAGTTTCACATTCCATTAAATGGTTAAGCATGCAAACACCTGAAGAAGAGTGAAAGAGAGAAAGAACATACTGGGAGGTAGAGAGGTAGCGCTGTCCTTTCAATCTGAACTTAAAAACATTATGTGGTAACATCATATATGACTACATGATTTAGCTTAAATCAATGTTTAGATTACAGCACTTCCTGTCTTCTCCAGACATTTTACGAATGTGTGCCTTCTTTGTGAAGTCAAGGGATAATGAACTGCCCAGCAATTATCATAACTTGGTGATGTTATCTTACTGCAGCAGACCAGTTGAAATGTGTGTAATTGTTCTGTCAGTTGGCTTTAAAGTGTTCCCCTCTGCCCTCAGCCACTTCAAAATTAAATTCTTTTCCTTCTCTCTGTCTGCTGACGAGTCTGTGTGTGTGATAGGGAAAGGTTCAAAGGGAAAGCAAAGCTAGAACCTCAGGCCAACTAGAGCTTTACTGAGGTGTGCAGTCTTTGTTGGCCCTGAGGAAGAAGACTGTTACAACTGCCAGGTAAATTAACACTAAAAATACCAGCCAAAAAATAGTAGATATATAATTAGGTGGCTGTCTTACTCACACTAAGAATAAGAATATTTAGGCCTGAAAAAAGGCCTGCAAAGGCATTTGAACAACAAGGAGGTTAGTTTTTTCAGTAACCTAAATGAATTTGGTTCTAATTTTTCATCATTTTAAACTACACAAGGCACTGCTTCAATTAGCCAAATGTCATGCTATGTTTCCTAGGCCTACTTTTTTCAAAACACTTGGAAGGTATACCACCACTGTTTGAGTTTTTTCAGAAGAAACAAGCCATTGAAGGTAAATAGATTACGTTAATTACAGTAGCACCTTTGAATAGGCCTAAGTGTTGATGTTTTACTCAAAAACTGGAGGTTTTTTTTTTTTTACCTTTAACTTAAATGGGTTTTGTTAAACAGTCCACTTATAACCTATAGAAGGGTATTCAACTAAAATTTTTAAAGAAAATTCCAGTTTTATAAAATTTCATATGAGCCAACGTTCATGACTGACTGAATGGTTACAGGGTACCTTTAATCTCGGGCAACTGATGATTAGTTCACGACTATAAATAGCCTGACACACATACATTTGAACTTTTCTTCTTCGTTTTTAGTTCGGTCTGCTAAATACCTTGCTGGGTCTGCATCCAGCTGTAAACCCTAACCTACAGGTTATTAAATGTACTTGAAAAGACACGCAGGTCATCTCACTGATAAGTTGTACCGACATTGTTTCCTTAAGCATGCTGAGCTCCGCCTCCTTTTTTACACTCGCGCCAGTTCAAAGTGCCGCCATTAGCATTATCACTGACTATAGCCTGTAGTTATTATAGCCGTTCAACTGTAAATAAGCGATGCAGAAAGTCTATTGTCTGTTTGGGGCCACAGGTTGGCGACAGGAGTCTCTTTTCATTCGGCAGGAGCTATCGGAGACAAAAGCAGGAGACAGTCGGTCTAACCTTTGATTCCTCACAGAGAGAGGTGACAGCGTCTCAGCACACGTCTGCAACCATCACGCTGTGTAGCCGCCATGTCGGCAAATTTGTAAAGGAGTCACACTTAATCAGCAACTCTAATTGCATCTTCATAAAAGAGAGCAAACTAGGTGCGATTTTAAAACGAAAACTAATGATACTTGCAAAAGCCGCCGTGTCTGAAGCTCTTCCGCTATTTTTTTTTATATTCATGTCACGTTGCCTTGTAATGTTTTACAGTTTATTAAAAAAACAAACAAACAAACAAAAAAAAAAACATTATGGGGACATCTAAAAAACAAACAAACAAAAAAACACGTCTAAAAGTTGACGAAAAAAAGTGAATAAAAAAATCAAAGTACAGTTATGATTTCTTCAACTGATTTACCACACAAACCAGTTAGTTGATCATTTCACACAGTGCTGTATTTCCATACACAAATTATGCATTTGTTGCATTTGGTCATTTGCTCACAGGAAGTTGGCTGGGAAGTTAAGCATTTCTCACCCTTTTTTTCGTTTTTCTGTAAATACATATAGTATGAAAGTAATAAATATTATCAGTGTGTATATATATATATATATATATATATATATATATATATATATATATACATACACTTTACGCTTGGTGATTTATTATGTATTTATTAGTATTAAAGTAATAAATATTATCAGTGTGTATATGTATATATATATATATATATATATATAATATATATATATATATACACTTTATGCTTGGTGATTTATTTAAAGCTATTTTCTCATTAAAAACCCTTATACAATCTAATATACACCATGAAAAGTTGTACAGCTTCTTCTTAATGTTTAAAATAATGTCTCACTTTTATTTTTAATATGTAGATATAAATATATATATATATATTTTGTCAAAATATATGATCATATGGTCAAGGAAACAAAAAGGAGACAAACAAACATCTCAACATAAATGTTATAAATAAGCATCCAAGTGAAAATATTTAGGTATACAATGGGGCCATTAGGTCTTGCCTTCATTGCGCTAGCATTTATTAATGCTAAACCCAGCTAGCGGCAGCCACAGCCCTCCACCACCATTTCCTGGTAGTTTTTCAAGACTACTCTGTCAGTCTCATCCAGGTAGAGCATTGAGATGGCACTCAGATCAGTGGGCACACAGCAGGCCTTGGGAATATTGCTGTTCAACGAGTTGACCAGTGTTTGTACAATAGCATGGTTTGTGGAATTCAGATGGTCGGCTAGAGGGAAAGGGCAGTCCCCGTGGCAGTAGTAGGCCTGATAGCCCGGTGGTGCCACTATCCAATCATTCCAGCCTACGTCACTGAAGTCCACATACAGCGCATGTCGCCGGCAGTTGCGGTTGCGCTTACGGCCTCGCTGCTTGGGGCTGCGTTTGGTCCTGCGTGTCAGTGGGTGGCTTTTGCCATCATGGCCGTAAGTGACCAACAAAGGACGCAGCTGGTCCCAGTTTTCTTCTGAAGTTTGGTGCAGTGAGCGGCTGATGCGAACATGCTTGCCTTGGTGTCGCGGTGTTCGGTTCAGATGCAGAACCTCTACAGCAAGTCCATAGTTCGGCAGTCGCTCGTAGGTCCAGCGCAACACAGCCGGGCTCACGTCAAAGCTTTCCCAGCTGGTGGTGTTGTGGCTAACAAGGCGTGTGTCCAGGAGGCGTGTGATCAGCTGGCTGTTCTGCGGCGGCTTCAGCACCTCATACACATTGATCCTATGGAGGGCCTCATTTCCCACATGCTGGGACTCCAAACCAGACTCCTCAATCTGCTTCCGGTACAGCCGCAGTTCTGCTGTGGAAAGCAGCTCATCCTCAGGGATGCCACTGAGGTTAAAGAAGAAGCGCAGAGGAGTCTCAATGCTGTACGATCTGTCTGACGGCACTTGCTCCATGTGCTCTGAGGTGAGACAAGACGCATAGGTTAAGTAAGTATGTATATAAGAGTAATTAAGGTTAGCACTTCATATCAAGTATGGGTAGCACTTCAAATCAAGATTTTCCCGTCTATAATCTGTAGGCTCTAGCGGCGGCATACTCCTTCTTCTCCCCAGCACTGATTATATACCCAAAACCTTATCAACAAAGTCCCTGAAACTTGTGTTTCTCCACCTGTACAAGACTATGGAATGGCAAAACAATTCGATGCTACAAAGGAATTTGAAGGTTATTTTAAAGTATGTTATATGTGCAGAGGCAAAAGATGTGAAAGACACCTTAAGTGATACATACGCATTCACTTTCAAAGGGTTTATTCAACTAACATTTAACTACAATTAACTGCATACTTCTTTATCACAAGAATCTGCAACAACCAGCCCTTTTCCCCCAGATCTTCTGAGACAAGACTGATTACTGTGCCGTGGCTGCACAACAAACAAAGGGGAGGGCAAATGCTCCCTGCTCAATCTGCAGAATTCTGGCAAGTTCACCACTCTAGGAAAATGAATGTTGTGCTTGCCATGTTCTTGTTCAATTTGGCCATGTTATTTCACACCCAGGACCTGAACTCGGCCAGGTGGTTCTCGTTATTCTCCGTGTGTTTTTGATTAGATTTGAAGTTTGTTAACTGGCAACATTTATCATTTTCATCAAGAATAATCATTAACCTTTAACTCAGTTGTCGTTGGGTGGCATAGACACTAGTTAAATACTGTTGTAAGTGCATTCTTTGCATAATAACAGAACTGATCTTTCAAAGACCGTTAAGACCCTTAACCCTTTAACTCGTAAGTGTATATTTTCAGAGTAACTATTTTGCATTGTTTTACACATTGTACATAATTCTACTTGTGATAGGATGTATGAGCTCTTTTCACTGACAACAAAAGGAATACTTTAAGCAAACTTCTATTCTGCTTTTCTCTTGTGCTCTCTGTGTGCCAGACAGACCAATTTAAGACTGGCCTTAAAGACTGCCTTCCCAATGGCAGACATCTTTGCTAGTCTTTTTATTTACTCTCCTCTGCATCATCCCTGCACATATGGCCCCTTAATATGATCTTATTCAAGAATAAATATTGCCAACAAAATCAATAAAAGACAAAATAATGAGTATTCCTGGTGCCATTCTGGTGCCCCTTTATCACCTTGGCACTGTGCATTTGTTTTTTCAAGGCTCCTGGGCACTCTGTCTGCCTTAAGTGCCCACACTGTTGGCAGCAGGACTTTATTTAGAAGTCTGCAGAGTAGCATTAAAGATAATTGCATGTTGAGGACAATCCCTCAAAAAGATCCACATAATTGAAGACAGAGGTACACTGCTGTAGAGTGTTTTTTTTTGTTGTTGTTTTTTTATTATAAGTGTTTGCTCTGAATAGTGTTTGAATATCACTCGCAATAAAACAAATATACTTTTTATTTCTTGAGTGGCAAATATAATAGCCTAAATGGGTCTTACCTTCATGATGGAATGCTCTTACAGTGTTGGCTCGGCTAGTTGACTTCTCAGGGTATTCAAAGCTGACACTGTGAGCTTCAGCCTCTTCCACTTCTCCTGACTGCAGTCTATAGAGGTCGAGCAGATACTGGGGCACCACTGCCGAGGGGCTGGGCCGTGGCCGCCTCTGCAGGCCGAACATGTGCAGCAGCGTGGCCTCAAAGTCCCACAGCAGTTCATGACTTTGATCTGGGTGATTGCCCAGTGCCTTTTTCTTCCCTTCCTCGGGTATTAGACTAGCATGGCTGCTCTCTCCCAGTACAACATGGCATAATAAAATGACCATCAGCATTCGATTACCAGGAATCATGTTGTCTCTGGAGGACAATTGAAGATGAGACAGACCAAAGTGGGAAGGGACAGCAGGAGCAGAAAATGGAAAGGGAAAAGCAGAAAGAAGGAGGAGAGAGCGAGAGGACACAATGTTTTAAGATATGTTTATCTATCAACAACACCACCCCCGAAAAATTTGATGTCCCTGCATTATAATTCCCAGTGAAAACATTATAACAGGTAATAATTTCTTGGTCTTGCTTGATTAAAGGTCAGTGATCACATATACTATGTTCGTTTTTATCTACAACAACATCCTTAAAGAGCACACAAGCTCTTTCCGAATGGAATTTGAGGAGCCATACATTCCTGTTCTCTCTCACCCAGCAGGATGATTAGACAAATAAGACAGGCGCAACCTCAGGGTCAGAGCAAACTCTAACTCGATAAGAAGCGAGATCCCTACAAGCATGACCTGACTAAGGCCAAACAAAGGAATGCGTTCCACACATTTCAAATGTTTACAGCAAAAGTCAAAAAGGCACATTTATTATTGTTTTGTTGGAATGACCATGGTTTTTAAATTTCTCTAAAATATAGCTATTTAAATCCTAAGAAAGCAGCTGTGTCAGATGGCAAAATTGGTTAGGTGTGGTCCACTTACCGACAGAAAATAAAGCATGGGGAAACAGTCCATGTTTGTTGGGAGCCGATGCGGGATGGGTTCCTTAAGCAAATGCTATGTGGTGCTGGGAGGCTGCTCGAGACTGGAGACAGTCTTGTCCTGAAAGATAAAGTTCAAACCAGAAAGCACTATTGATTTTTCATGGCCTACCAAGCTAAAAAAAAAAACAAACTCTTGGCTCATCCAACAAGAATACACCAGAAGTATTAAATAAACAGTTCCATTACATATGAACAGACAATTAATCCCCCTGATTACTCACCACAGCTCATTAAAAGTCCTATCGGAGGGCACATGATAGCAGAGTCCATTGAGCCTTACAAAGGGGAGCTTTTGTGAACAAACTGCTTCTCATAACTTCTCACAAAAGCAATTTGGTAATCCCCAGCCTCCATCCAGAGTTCACTTAAACTGGCCTACGAACTGAACTTGCTGTCAGCACATATCATGCACTCAAACCCATTACATCTACTGTATGTTAAATGAGGCACACAATTCCCACCAAACCCATAAAAAAGCATAAATAAAGCATTTAAGTAAATATATCCCCAAAGTTGGACACAATTCCAAATACAATTACACAAGTTGGACATACAGTAAGTACAAATAAAGGTGAAGAAGGGAAGGGCCTAAAAGATGTTACACAGTTGACAATGTAACCAGAGTGCAGTTGGATTGCAGTTGATGTACAGTCACACCAATTTAGAGGGCATAACAATATGTATGGATAATCACTGGTCAAAGTTCAGTGAGGAAATGTGCTAATAAAATTAAGAGTGTTTATCCTAAATGACCCAAATCAAAGGGTCAGAGCAGCAACGCATGCATTTTGTCATCTTTTGGATTCAGTTCTACTGGATCAAGCCCAATCATTACAACAGAAATGATGCATAACAACAAGAACGCAGCGTGAGTTTGTGTGTGTGTGTATCACAATTGTTAGCATGTTTTATTGCTCCATTTGCTTGTTCTTCATGCAATCAGGGAATGAGACTTGATCCAGATCATGGTGGTGACCCTTATCTGACCCTGTATGCTCAGTCGTTATAGTGTGCAGCTTGGATGCGGTTTGCATATGTGTTTCATCATAAGGCTTTACTTTCCAGAGATAAGTTTAATCAAACTGGTGTCCCATGTGTGCGGTGGGGCGAGAGATATCAATATACTACACTTTGAAGTATACTAATATACTACAGATTACTAGGTGCCAGGGCCCATAATAGCTTAAATACATAAAATGTAAACATCAAAATGTAACCTCTGGTGTTGCATTTTATCAGTGCAAAAACTGAAGAATGAAGAATTAAACATCATAAAATTCTCGTTCTCACTGGCACCACATATCGTTAAAGCACGCACACACACACACACACACACACACACACACACACACACACACACACACACACACCTGGAGTAAGTTCAGACCACAAATTCTTGCTTGAAAACCAAATGTGCACTGTCCAAAATATTTACAGGATTTTATGCGAATTTGCTTGAGGATAAAGAAGAGCTATGCAAGCTCTTTTGCAATGAGAGCAGCTTATGGTGCAATTTGGCTCCAACAGCTTGCTTCCTCTGGTTTGGCAGAGTCCTGTGGGCCTCACAGCATTTGACTTCACTTTCCCTAACCTGACTTAATGAGAGCGTACTATGCACATGGTCCTTTAGATGTGTTTCCTGAGGAATTTGACAGGGAACGGGGGGGGGGGGGGAGCAGGTTACCACAGGAACAGACAATAGTAAGGACCCAATTTTAGCATTTTATCTCTGTCACGCTTCATTCAGATCTCTCCAGAACGCTCTTCAGAACTTGCCGCTCCAGCTCCAAGAAGGTTGTATTGTGTCGTCCCCTGCTTTTGGGCTCTAGTGCACAGATGTATAATGTATAACAGGCCCTGGAGTTGTTAAGTTGTTACGGTCAGCTGGAGATTTACATTCCAAAATCTATGAAACAGTGACAAAATGGACTACGAATAACAAGTTAATAACATCCCCCCCCACCCCCCTGCTTATGCTGATTAGAACATTTTGGAGCACACATAAATTTTCACTCTATTTACATTCCAAACACTTCATTTTGCCAATACTCTGCAATACTCATGATTTGCTTGAAACTAAACAGAGAAGAACAGGACTGCAGAGAATCATATTTCAGTGTTTCTGTTAATCATGCAGTACAGAAATTTTATTATATGATTTTTTAAACGTACTCTAAACACTGAATCAAAATTAAGTAAATATCTGTATAAAAAAATTTAATAAAAAAAGAGAGCGAGAGAGAGAAGAAAAAAGGAATTTTAAAAAATCAAAAACAGAAAGCCACCAGAGGAACTCGTTGTATGCAGTGTGTTCTGCATGTAACTAAAACTGTGGGCCACTATATTTAACTTGCTCTTCCCTATTGTTCTACTACAGCTTTATGTTTCCTAAAATATAAGAAGCAAAAATATACAAAAAAAAACCAAAAAACAAAAACAAACATCTCGGTTTAGCAACGTCAGGCTCCCTGGAGTTGATTTATTACCGAGTCAGAGCTCTGATGGTGAACCGGTTTTAAAACCTGCTTATGTACCGTTTTTAGCCCTAACGCCCCTCTCCACCCGCAAACCCACATTTGCGCAAAAATGAAGAATCCCTGTTAAAACAGGTAGCGTCAAAATGAGGCAAAAACATTTGCGCTTTTGTAGGAGTTCTGGAGATTCTTTACGCATAGAATAACAGAAGATAATCCTATGATAAGCATTAGATGTGATGTTATTAAAGGACTCAGTTCGGTTTACCCTCTAAACAGTTAATTATAGGTCTGCTATTAAAGTCCGCATATTCTCCTGCAAGGTTCTTCTGCGCTAAACGAGAAAACCACATGGACCGATAAAGCAGCATCTGCCGCCAATGGGTTTGGCATTTAAACAAAAACAACAAACTATTTTTGCCAAAGCGCGTGAGTCTTTAAAAGTGTTTTTCTCGTCATTTTATGAATGCACTAGTTAAATGTGGTTTATCTGCGGGTTTGTTGTAGAAGCGTGTACAAGGATTGCATGCAATACATTACTATACCAATTAAAACTCGGCAGAAAATAGAGCCGACCCATAAACTAAGCGCTGCGCGCGTCTCTTCTGGCTTGTGTGTGTGTGTGTGTGTGTGTGAGAGAGAGAGAGAGAGAGAGAGAGCGGCGCACAGCAGCGCACAGCAGTCATGAGCGGGCAGGTGTGTGCAGGGAGAACGGGTTGGTTTTCCATGCGTGCAAAAAAACATCGTGGTCCGCATCTTTTCCTAGACCATCAATGCAGGATGAAATCCTTGACCTTGATGCATTTTAATTGCTTCTATTCAAACGCTTAAAAACAAAAACATAACTTGAATCACCTTTAATTCTGGAAATGAATGAAAGGTTCACGTCTAATAGGCATGACATGCGGAAATGTAGGACGCTCCGATCCTGTGCTGTAAATATGCATAAATATCACAGACATGCACTACACATGTGATAGTGGAGAGCACTCACTCACCATCGGTAGATGCGCGAAGTGAACGGAGCGAAGGCGCTTTCCACACAGTCACAGCGCGCAGCATACACTCGGGATATACAGGCAAAAAGCAAAGCGGCAAGCCTTTGGGTTATTAGTCCTGAAAAAGTCCCGCTATACAGACACAGCTGAGTCCATTTGGGCTCCTGGGTGAAAAGACCAATGAGACACTCGGCTCCTATCTCCACTAGTTTATCACACGTTTATCGCGGGCACTCTGATCGCGCGCAAGATGTTGCCTGCAGTTTTTATGTGGCCGCCCACTTGAGTCGCTGTTCCTCCTCCCCCCCACACACACACACACAGCCCAACACCTAAGTTCGACCGCCCACCCCCCTACACCCACCCGGATCCCCGGAGAACAGAACAAAAATCATACCGTTTTATTATTACAACTGTTACATGCCCCCGTTTTTCTCTTTGAAAGAACAGACGGTGGAACTTGTCATATTTTTGTAATATATGGGCGGCGCACCAGCTCCCTTGACCGCCACATGTAGCCTATTAAAATGCCTTCAGCGCTTACGGTGTACAGGTTCAATACACACGCGCGCACGTACACACACGCGCGCACGCGCGCACGTACACACACACACGCACACACACACATACACGAGACAAAACATCTTACAGATATTTTACTTTTCAAATAACAGCTGCAGTTTTATATTTAAAAAAAAAAATCCAGTCCAGTCAAATGTCCACACAAGGTGAAAATGATCACGTATTATTATGACCATTGGGATATTTGGTCACCATAAAGAGCTAATGCTCATTCCACACATACATACATACAGAGAGAAAAAGTGATAGAGTCTGTTTAGACTTCTTAGTTTTTAAAGCATTACAGGTGTTTACCCAAACCTTAAAAATCCAAATCCTGATGTAAATGCAGCCTCTTTATCAAAGAACCAGGTCTGAAAACAGGTCTGCTATGGCCTTAAAACAAAATATAAACACTCCAACTGGAATGAAATGCTATTCATTAAAAACACTCTAGATCCCCATTTCACACACCAGTGTCACTTAATTAGGCTTAAGAAATACTAACACAATAAATATTTAAGTGAGACTGAACAATCTAATGCAAATGACCAGGCCTAATCACTGAATTGCATGTATGCCAGTTCATTTACACTTCCATTCATGTATACAAATAACCCTGTGACACTGAGGAGGCCACTAACGACCAGTCTGTGAAGCATTTACATTACAAACTTAAGCCCATGTAAGTTTTAATGTTTCTTTAGAGTCTAATTACATCAGTGGGTTATTCAAACAGCTTCATCACCTCACAGCTCTTATAGAAAGTCATCACTGCTGAGGAGCAATTAAACAGCATTGCAGAGCTCTCATTGTTACATGACCTTTCCAGGAGAAAAGGAGATCAGTGAGCTTCCCTTATCACAAGAATCACTGCAATTCTCCTTTTGCCCTCATTCTGCCTACTAAAGGCCCTGTATGTGAATGAGTCCTCACAGACACCCGCTCATTAGCATACTGCTTTCCGGGCTGCTGCATTCTCTTTAGAGATAGAACATTCTCTTTTAAAAACAGTACCTCATCACCACCCCCTCCATGTTCATTGTAAAGCAAAATTGCTCACACGTCACACACAAGGACAAAAATCTACTAGGGAAGGGGGGTAGGGGGTGGGGGGGTTAGTCTATCATTATGACACTGTCATTACATTTGTTATGTAAATGTCATGAAGTAACTGCTCACTAAGTGCTATTGAGTGAATGCTATTGGCTGACAGTTGTCAGCCAATGAGTAAACTGTAAAGTGCACTCACTCTCTATTCATGACACCTCTTCATTTATTAGAATGTGTCATGTTTATTATGTAGATATCTCTAAAAAGTAATGACCGACAGTGTAACATGGTGCATTGTGATAGGGACAGGGACCCCCCACACCTCATCATGGCTGGCTAATGTGCAACTGCACAACAACTGTGCACTCACACAGTTCCAGCACAGGGTGCACTGCACTCTTGACGCTGTGTCTATACACATATGTTCTGGCCTGCTCTAGTGGCCGATTCTGACTTTCCAGTGGCTTGATGTATTAACAAGTGGCTTATATGTAGCCAGTTGTCAGTATCAGGAAACACTTGGGCTTAATCATTTATGCTGCACAGAATTAACACAGTAGATGGGTCTTAAGCATTCTTTATTAAGAGTTATATTTCAATTAAAGTACATAATATCACACAGCCATGCCACTGATATTTTACAATAGTACAGGGTGAGCGATAGGGACTCACACTGAACGACTGCATACAGGCTGAATCTTACACAGGCTGACAAAGCTTGAACCTCACATGTACACATTTGTTTTTTTTTTTGTTTGTTTGTTTTTGGAAATGAAGTTCCTGAGTGGCCTATTCTTCGAAAGATCACAAGTTCATATCTCATGAATGCCATAACTGGGCATAATTGGTCTCGCTCTCTGGGTGGTAGGGACAATATTCCTCTATCTCGACTGTCAATCAGAAAGAACAACAGTAGTCAACTGCAAGCATTTGTTTAGACACTCTCCTCCAAGCGTGTCACTTCCCCCACCATGTTGAATGAGCAACAGTTCGAAAAGGGGCTAACTTCACATGTTTGGAGAAAGCACATGTTGGCCTTCATCATCCCAGGTTGGTATGTATTAGCTAAATTAGCTAAAGGGTAGGAATTAACATTCTTCCAGTGATTACATGGCAAGAAAATGGGGTTTTAAAAGACCAACTTTACATACATTTCTATTTGAAATGTCACAATCCAGTTCATTACCAGTGATTCATAAGGAGCATATTTGTAAATCTCATGCGTTTGATATAAGCAAAAACATCAAATGTCTATATATCTTGCACACCCTTTTTATTTAGGTTTGTCCATCTGTGCCTTATGATACACCAAATAGATTTGATTGATGATCAAGCAAGAAGAACATACAACTGAGTTTAGAGATGTTGGTGAGAATAATATTAGTCATGCCCAGAGGTGAGTCATGCTCAGGTTCAATTTTTTTGGTCTGTTGTTATAGCAGCAGAGTGTGCGTTTATGTGTGTGTGTGTGTGTGTGTGTGGGTGTGTGTGTGTGTGTGTGTAATTGAGGTGTGCTCTGAGGCGTTGACCAGGCTTAGCCTCCTGAGATCACAGAGAGATTGCATCCCGTGGGTGGTTCTGCTGCAGGCATTATGTGCAGGAGGGGACGGAGATTCCCTACCCCTGCTTAGCTCCTCTCAACACCAAGTTAACTCCATCTCTACCATTTAACAGTCCTCAGCTCAAAATCAGTGTAAACTACTACTACTACAGGCTACCTTAAAAGGTAACTAGTTTGTCCCAAACTGCTTTTATCCTGCCATCTTTGGTATTAGGTTCTGAAGAAGGTATATGAATCATCAGCTCCCTGGTCCTTGGTTCTGTAATCCCAAAACTATTTCACATCATTACCTGGTGTCATGTGATTGAAGAGGTTAACTGTGTGACATATGCTATTGGGTAATTGTAGAGGTCAGAAGCACACCTCTGTGTAGGAGGCAAATGTGAGTTAGAGAGGGTGGATAAATCAAGCTCAGAATCTTCTTACGTGTGAACTCTCATCCACAATCAATGATTCAACAGCAGCTCAAAGCTGACCTCAGAAAGAAGACCTCCTGTGCAATGTCACAACACACTTTACTTTTCTCTCTGTTCTTCTCTCTCCTCAGTCAGTGCCAATTTCTCTCGCTGTTCTTCTCTCCCTTGAGCTAGCTTGCTAGTGGAGACACGCGCCCTGCTCATTGATCAAACACAGCTTTTTTTGCGGCGCCTCCTTTTTTGCTGGAACATTCTTTGGACCCAGCTTCCTTTTGGCCACCTGTAATGGCATGAGCCACACTAAGAATGGTCCTAATCCTTCCAACTCAGCTCACGGCTCTTAAAGTCTGTAAGTACTTGGAGGTTTTGGTGTTTACAAGGGAGGAGAATGGAGGATTGGGTGAACTATTTTAATCCGTGTGATGGAAATGGCATATAAACTTCTGAGTCAAAAGGTAAACTCTAAGGAAATGACAGGGAAGGACTGCCAGGATTTTTCCAGGTTGTTAAGTTTTTTTTTTTCCAGGTTCTGATACATTGAAACTCGCATTACAAACCTCTTTGCTAGAACAGAGAAATGACAGCTCCTCACTCTGTTATGTCCACACAGATAATACATTTTAACAAACACAGTGTGTTTTATATCTTATAGTCATGGATGGGTATTGATGTTATCAGTTATACTTTTATCTGTACAGTAAAAAGATTTTCTTTATTCCTAAAGACTTGGAACAAGGTAGATAACATGTTTATTTTAAGACGTTTAAAATAAACGTTTATCATAAAAGGTCAGTTACAACTTACATGCTATAACGTCAAACATTTTGACAATTACAAGTGAAAAAGAAGACCTTCCAACGATGTCTGAGTTTCTTTAGATTTTTCAGATATTATCACTGGAATAATTCCAGTCATAAGCAGCAATAATGCAATTTATTAAATGTCAACAATTTCACGTACAATATATTAGTATATAATATACAGTATATATGAAAGGGTGTACCAAAAGTCTCCATACATAGGGGAAATTAACACTTTTTATGAAAATGTCTTCCAAAATTTACTTTTGTGTGTATACTTACTTTATATTATGTATTTTTTCAGATAGCCTTTAAGAATGCCTTTGATAAAAGAAGAATGTACTGAAATCATTCTGATGGCTGGATCGGGAAGCTTTCTCAAGGTCGCGATGGACTTTAACATGGCAAGCACATCACACACCACATTGTTACCAAACTGGGAGCCGAAGTTGGGAGAGACGGCTCTGTGTGTGTTTACAAAGAAACGTATTGTTTTGTAAATGGATGTTGAAAAAAAAAGAAGAAAAATATAACATATAGCTAAAAAATGTTAATTTCCTGTAAGTATGGAGACTTTTGAGACACCCTGTATTATATTTTTCAGAGAGCTTATTTGTCAAAAATGGCCAATTATTGTATAGTCCCAATAATAGCACCGTCTATGCCCTTCCAGAGATAAACCTGATGCTGACATTTCTTTGTTCTCCAAATTTACAGTTGGTAGAGAGATGGAAAGATGGACTGGCCTACATTTGGCTAAGTGACTGACAGGCCTCTAATGTCCTTCCATCTCCTTCTATCTTCCACCTCCTGTCACCGGTGCTAAGCAGCTCCTGGCAGATGTTATCAGAACTGTTTGCTGAAGAGTGAGGTGTCCTGGGCCTTTTTTAGTCAGCTGCCACAACATTCTCCAGACCCTTCATAGAGTGCGGCAGTCCCAGCTATACTTGTCTGCTCTGCTAGTGGGGGTTACAGAGGGGACTTTTCTCAATGGATTAAAAAGCTTTTTTATCAGCAGCTGGTGTGGCACTTGAAGATAATACTTTAATCTTAGGGAACAGATTGACATAGTGGGACCAGAGCATTGCACAACTCACAGCCACAGCACTGTGTCTTAGTTTATGACCTGATGATAGCCTGTCAATCAAGTACACCAGTGTAAGTATGCTACAGTGAAATCACATTGTAGCTAGATTTGTCTTTCTTTCAGGCAAAAAAGGCTGGTCAATTTAACATAGTCATATTTTAATTAATGAAAGCATAGATATCAGGTGCAATCCTTTAAATAAAAAAGGACACAATGTGATCACTCTCAGAATTAATGCAATGCCCTTGGATTAATCTAATAGAGATGTGTGCATTGAGTAATTCAATAATTTTATTGCATTATAATTCAGCACAAAAATGCACTTACAACATTTTGCTTTGCATTTCTCATCGCAAATCTCATTGCAAAGGGATTGACATAGCAAATTATACAGGACATTAAGTGTTTGGGTGTAAAACTCTACAAATAAACCACATAATTATTAACATTAGTATTTTAAGTATTCATCCAATCACAACAAACTAAGTCTGATTCAGAGAGCAGAATTGAGACTTTTTGATGCTGAGAAAACAGAGATAAATTCATCCAATCTGTACATCCCTGCACATATCTATACCATCTATATCATATATCTATATATGCACATATCTATATCATGTATATAATTTGTGCATCTATAGGTGTAGCCTCCTGTACACCACTCTCTCTTCCATTTTGCTCTATACCTTTGCCTATACTCTTTCTTTCTGCGCATCTATATCCTAAAGGCCTCTTAGAATTTCAGGCCATTGAGAGCCTCTTAAGTGGATGAGTGTTAACTGTGTCTTTTCAAACCTTGACATTTAATACTCAATATAAATCACTCCAGGGACCTGTTATTCTTTCAAGAATGTAATTACATACTTTCAAATAAAACTTGAAAGAGCTCAACACGTTTTTAAAACACAGTGTGTGCTCTCTGGACAGCAGGAAAGAATTCCAAGCAGTCAGAATATGCTAACATCCCGATGTGGGTGAACCATGGGATTTTGGCAAGACAGTGCGGGAAGCAGCAAGACGATTAGCTCTTCAGTCTCAACCGAAAAGACAGAAAGAGTGATTAAACCCAAGTGAATCACAGTATAGCCATGTAGTATGCACTAGGGAGCACTTTCTCTATGGCCCCAAAAGTAGAAACAACCTTTAAGTCACATGTGCAATAATATTTTGGAATGAGCTCATTGACAAAGCAGGGAAAACAAGTATATGAGAAAATAAATTATTTTTTTGTTGCAATAAACATTGTAAAGGGATTAGTTTTTAATTTACAGTTTTGAGTCTTTACAGCTCAGGCTGTGAGTGAAATGTTCCAGCAACAATACTTCATGTGTCACCGGATGTTGTGAGAGCAGCCCTTAGTAACTGATAGAGTACCCTGTTGCCGTAGGGAAACAGTTAAAAAAAGCAGCATTTTTATTAACAATCTGTCACAGAAATGTTTATTAAATTCTTTGTCTATGCCATACGTGTTTATTTAATACATTTGTTTGCATTGGTAACACTGTACAGTAGTTAACTGCAGATAGACAAGAAAATCCAATACAAAATCCATGTGCAGAGAGTTTTTGTGTGTTGTGAAATGAGTTTCCTTTAGCAAAACCACAAATCTATACTGTGGGCAACTTCGTTTTAATATTCAGTTTGCAAATATCAGAGCTACTGAGACAGGTCTCCATTCAGGAAGTATACATTCACATGTATGTGGTTGGCCCATTGACGCTAAGCTCTCACCCTGTGAGGTCACACATGTAAAGGCAAATGCTATAGTGAGAGTACTCAGCGTCATCTCTGCTGCTTGGTGGAGCAGTGTGTGGTCAGGCAGTTAGGTCATTTTGTGGCTGCCAGATTAAAAATCACCAGTTTAACCTCCTCCTCCACCCCTCCTCCTCCACCCCTCCTCCTAGCATTTCCACATTTCCAGTCTCTCTGTGGGACACAATGTATTGCATGTGAAGGCTTATGGAAAAAGAGCAACAACGTGAGCCAAAGGCTTCAGGTTTGACCTGAGACTCATAATTAAACAAGGAGGATATTTGACTCACTTTAAAGAGAGTCGCTCTCGGCTTCTTTCCGGACGGCATGTAATTACCAGGGCAAGCGCTGCTGAAGCTCTGGGAGTGGTCAGGATGTCTTGGCAGAACTCGGGGCAAAATAGCTTTCTGTGTAAGTATGGGTCTGCTCTTGGCCTTGTTTGAAGAGCCACTTACTGATACTACCTCACACAGAAATACACACAGACACATACACACTATGCCGCAAATGGCCAGCTGAATTGCCAAGACTTTCCACCTCAAACTAAACATATAAACCTTGACTGTAACATCCCATTACAGAGCATGCCCTCTACAGTGTACAAACCTGCCATCAGCTAAAAACTTTTCCTCTACTGTGTTGAGATAGAGCAAAGGTTATTGTGTAGGCTTTTGAAGGGGTTATAGCAGGGGGTTCCACAAGAGTCCCCATTTGTAGCTGACCTGCATCCTCTAATTTCTTTCTGGATGTTTGATTGAAAAGGTAATTTATAGGTGCACTTGTAATTATGGGTCATTTTGCAATATCAGTTTTGATAAACAAGTTCCTTTTCCTGAGCAGTGTTTATTTCTGTGCTTTGATTTGTGTGCTCTATGCATGGGGAGGGTTGAAATGAGCTGTATTTAGGTTTCAGGCCACTTCTGCATTATTGTAACATGTCTGAGTCCCGATGTGCCATAGAAGTCAGGGCTTCATGCAGTTTTTTGTCATATTCCCAAGATGTTTGCTATAATATGGTGATCATGAATGCCTCACTTAAGGCCTAACTGAGAAGCCCTGGTGAAAGATTCTATAAGGCTCAAAAAGTATGATACCTTAAACCTGGATGATGACAATGATGATGTGTAACTTGATTAACATCTTCTTTGAGTGAAACTGGATTTGTTACGCAATATTTTGTGGTGGTTATTAAGTAGCATTAAAGGCGTAATTCTGGGATAAATCCAAAATACAACTCTTACGAAAGCCAGTGAGTTGTTCTTTGGCTCTATTTGTTAAACAAATAAAACAAACTTAGAGCCAACAGGACTAATTAAACGCACACTGGTTCTCGTCTACATTCAACCCAGGACTTAGAGGTACATTGACATGACACAAATTTTCCGCTGTCAATAAAAATATAAATAAATAAAAAGGTTGATCCTAAAGTGAATCACACATATTACACCCAGTGTTTTACAGTAAGAGACAAAAGAGGACTGTAACTGTAGATCACACAGTGTTTTACAATGGCAGGAGCACAGAGTCTTGGAAACTGAGTGGAGATACATTGGGAGGAGGGCAGCACTGAGAACATTCCTAATAGCACATTCAAATTCAACCATTAACAACCTTAACTTTCCACTCAAGGGGTTCCCCATGCCAAAGTTTTTCTAACTTTCAATTTCACCATGTATGTAAAGATACTCCACCTCACCACCACTGATTTTCCACTTAAATCAGTCTGTCATTGGGGGAAAAAAACTTAATGGCAAACATTTTAAATGAATAAACTACTTGACTTACTATTTAAATTGAAAAGGCATGGGATCATAATTTCCAAAGAACAGGTCACAATTATATCATACATGAGTTAAAACATCAACAGCCTCAGACTTCCCACTATGATTTTTGCCACCACAAATAATTTCCTTTACAAGCGAGTTTAAGACGTTACTGGCGATCTTGATCTTCTGGAAGCTGTAATGAACCCCTCCTTTTCCCCACCCCAAGGCGGCTCTGAGGTAAGCAGCAACTCCCTGCTCTCCTGCCGTTTTTCTCCCTGGAGCAACAGGAGCAAAAAAAAGTAAGCACCAACTAGGGGCCTGGTTGTCACCATGGCAACAGATGAAACATGGCAGCAGTTGACGTTAAGCATCAAATTTGTTGCATTACCCCATCGGTTTCCCCTCAAGTGCCTTGCTCCATCTGCAGGGAGCCTCTGTCTCAGCAGGGAAGAGGAGGTAAGAAGAGGAGGAGGATGAAAGGGCAGCATCCCTGGACCTGAAGCAAGGTCTTGAACTGCCCACCTAGTCTGGTTTTAGCCATATCACCAGCATTGCCCACAGTAAGCCTCCCAGCAGGATCTCAACTTTTAGCAGCCTGTAAAAGAGCCATTTTATTGCACTGTATCTGTTATTTATTTCTCACCCTGAGCAAGAGAATCACAAGCAATTGGCCCATGCAGCTGCTTGTGCCAGGTTCAACCGCAAGATGATTTGCCGCCTGTTCTTGGCCCATTCGTCAGAGAACGGCTGCTAATTATCACTGGCTCACTCATTGGTAGGACCAGATCCCAGATCCCCCCCCCCAAACCAACACTCACACACACACACACACACACACACACACACACACACACACACACACACACACACACACACACACACACACACACACACACACACACACACACAGAGCAATCTCAAGCAACTGCAGAAAACATGATTAAAGCTCTAGCCTCTTGGGGGTTTTGATGATAGTACAACAAACATTTACACAGGCAGTCTCGTTTTAGCTGCAGAGAACAGAGTGGGTTGACGTCATAGAGGAGCAAAATACTGTCAGGTTTACGTGGATATTTTGGTCTTGATTTTAAGCCAAGCCATGTTTTGCCTTCTAAGTAAAGACACCTCCATCAGGTCGACCATAGCCATTGTTATTATTGCTTGCATCTGCTGGAAACCAAATAATGGTGAGTGTTCACATTTCATCAAGCTGCAGGAATCAGGTTGGTAATTTGAACCACACACCTTCTTTGAAATGTGACATCACTGCTTTTAGACACACATTTTGTATATGTGCCAGGGGTGAAAGCGGACATCTGGGCAGGGTGTGGGCCAGGGCATAGTTAAACCGACTTTTATTTACATGCCTGTGTTTTGTTTGGGTTTGAGTGCCATTTTTCAAGTTGTTTTTGCATGACTGACCCATTTCACAGTAATTGCTAGGCTTAAACAGGAACACTGAAGGATGATCTGCAAAATCTGATGGAATGCTGTTTTCACCAACAGACAGGCAGAGCCGCACTTGGTTACACTAATACATCAAATCTTCTAGCTCACCTAAACCTGGCCCTATTAACAGTGGACCCCCACCTTATCGCTAAATTCAATGATGTTACCACATCTTACTGCAACATGACCCAGAGGCCATACTGTTGCCATACTGTTGCCATACTGTTGAAGCTGGGTCTGTCCAGATCAGGCCACTGAGGGGAAGTGCTATCTCACAGCTGTTAGTTGAGAACTCTGAGGTCTCCCTGCATAAATTTCACTGATATCACCTCCATCAGAGGCCCATAAAGCTGATTTATTATAAATAAAGCTCTTTTGTGTTTACTGCATGCATTCTTGTGCCTGCAACATCTTCGAAGTGAGCACTTGCAGGTGCTCAGTGTCCGTCTTAGTGAAGCAGACTGAGGAACAGATACACACAGACCAAAAAAAAAAAAAAACGACAGGATCTGGGGAAGGAAAAACAGAGCAAAATGAGAGAGAGGGAGAGATGAAAGTGGTTAGGAGTGGAGAGATAAATAAGAAAGGATAAAAGATAGAGGGCTTTCAAAAGTGAGAATAAAGGAAAAAGGGAGAGAAAAAGAGAGAGAGATAAATTAAGGCAAAGGGGTAAGAAAACATGGCAGCCATCACCCTGGTGATTAAGCTGAGGCAGAGTTGATAAGGATAATGTGCTACGTGTTATGTTACTTGGATCGCCTCATGTTCACAGCCCACTGAATAAGTCTGAGGACAGGGATGGTAAACGGGTGGGGGGTGTGGTTTCGGATGGGTCACTACTTAAATTTGTTACAAGTAAATCACAAATATTCAGACTTCTACCAGTTCAAGGAAGCATTGCTACTATTGGGATAAGAAGGAGTGAAAAAAAAACGGTTCAACAATTATAATATTATTATGATATTATAATAATATTATTGTGTTTACTATTATAATTCTGCACTGTGCCCAATTATTCAGTCCAACAGTATAGCAAGTACTGCTCTATTTCAAGTGCATCAACTATATCTTTTTTTGAGAAGAAGAGAAGGTAAGTGTCTGACCTCGCTTCACAATAAGGCATTAAAAGATGCCCAAATATACAGTCACATATCAAAAGAGCATCAGTTAATATCAACTCACTATCAATTCTTTTCTGAATAACAATATCACAGACAAACTGGGAGGAGAGGAAAAAGAGGTCTTGGCATAGTGTTTCAAAAACATTAAGCAGTTTAGCAACAACAAAGGGCAGAACAGAAAAGAAGGGAAATGCGAGAAATTCCAGAAATGTAAGGGAGCTGGTTGGTGTGGATACAGAAAGAGATTTGACCAAACCCAATAACAGACCTTACAGCTGATGATGGTACTGTGTGTGTGTGTGTGTGTGTGTGTGTGTGTGTGTGTGTGTGTGTGTGTGTGTGTGTGTGTGTGTGTGTGTGTGTGTGTGTGTGTGTGTGTGTGTGAGAGAGAGAGAGAGAGAGAGAGAGAGAGAGAGATAGAGAGAGAGCGAGAGAGAGAGAGAGAGAGAGAGAGAGAGAGAGAGAGAGAGAGAGAGAGAGAGAGAATCTCAGCCATTGAAAACTCCAAAATATATGACAAACTCCTTAAAACTCCTGGGACATTGGTACAATGGGGTTCCAACTGTTGCTTATTATTATCTTATTACGTGGGTGACACTTTTTTACACCCATCCTGAGTCCTCACTTGCTTAACAACATATGGTGCATTTCCTATAGGTTTCATTGTAGTCAACGATTAATATGATTTAAGCTTCATTCATTCATCTTCAGTAAGCACTTTATCAAGGTCAGGGCTGCCCTGGAACCACAACTCTTCCTGAACACCCAGGATGGGTCACCAGTCCATCAGAGGTGACAGTAACCACAGGTCAGAATTGAACACTGACCTTGGTACTATGGGGTTCCAACAGAACCTGCTGCACAAAAGTGTCACCTACGTAGTAAGATAATAATAAGCAACAGGCTTAAAGGGGCCTGAATGCTCAGAGTGAGAGAATTCATAAAATATTTATAGATATTTATTTAACAATTCTAATCCTACAAGCTTAATTCTATAGATACAGCTTTAAAAATCAGACTCAACACTAATATCATTGAACAATGTACACAATAAACTCCATAGAAAAATTTAGCTATGATAAGGTATTAATTCTCAGAGACTTTAGCGCTTAAATAAATATTGTGGGAAGTTGATGAGTTTAGTTTGTCATCATAGAGATTTTAACAATTCTGAGTGGAAGCTAGATCCTCTTTCTGCAGACCAAGGCCTCAAATCCGCACAGTGCCGTCATTCCACCAGGCCTGCTCTGGGCTGTACATGATGAATGCACTGTGACTTCATCTGTGTGGTTGTTTCACTCATTGCCTGCACTCAATTAGTTTTCTGGATGCTTGTGAAGCATTTTTGTTGGTGCTACAGGCATGGGATGAGAACAGAGAGAGATAAGATGCGGCCGAGAGAGCAGAATCTCAAGCATTTTGAGACTCCAAGTAAAAGAGCAACTTGAAAGTATGTCAGAGTTTCTTAGGGACATGTGTTGAACTAGCCAGGATGGCTAGACATTTAAGCTGGTCAATCCCTGGGTGACTGAGAGTGAGTGGATTTGTCTGAGGTCTGGGTCACTGTGAGGGCCTCTGGAGGGACAGGATGGCTGAAGATCCTGACGGAGAGTCCAGGGGAACGGGCATCCCTCATCACCACTCCACACCCAGGCTGCTGCAGCGCAAAACAATTAGCCAGTGTGTGAACAAGGCCTTGTTTATTGACTTAGTGGAGAGACTTTATTAACCCAGGCTGCGTTGAATGGGAGTCACCTGCTGTTCACACTTAGGCCGTTATTGTGAGCAGGGCTGGAGACGGGAGGGCCCTTATGATGCCCACTAAAGCCTGCTGTTCCTTTGTCCAAACCACCTTCAACTAGCAATAGAATAGTTCAGCCTGCGTAGCAACATGGCTTTTATTCAGCAACATTGTGGGATAGACAGTCTCAATCACTTGTCAACGATGCAATTACACTAGCTGTCACCAGCTTCTGTTAAACTATATTGTGCGTGTCAAATTAGCACTGCTTTGGCATTGTTTCTCTTACATGCTCTGACCAGATTCACAAGTCCTTGCACACAATCCGTATGTGATATATGATGTTCAGTAAAACTATGTCAGGTCTTTCATGTGGTGTAAATGTGTTTCACTGCTAGTTTTAAATGCAAGGTGACATGTCCAGGGCAGGAAAGGATTCAAGACTCATCCCAGTGAGTGAGATTTCCTCTAAAGTGCATGGTGTCAATAGCTGACTTTCAGCGAGATAGATAAAAACACAACGGCCTGGTTTTTATCTGCCTCCCAGGGACTAGTGCTGCAGATAACAGCTATTACACCGACAACCAGGAGGCGTGTGGAGATGCGTGGGCTTATCTACAGCTGCCAGTAAACTCTGTGTGTGTATGCATGTGTGTGACCCATTATGTCGTTTCTTTGCATGCAACAATGTTTCTCCGAGTCTGTGTGTATTTATTTGGGGCTTGAACAGGAAATTAGGTAATTGGAAACCAAGAAAAAAAACTTCAGGCAAACATTCACAAATATTCATGCTGTGGACATTTACCCCTTAACCTGATTTAAACCCAGTTCAACTGCCTGAATATAAATGATGATGTCCCATTTGTTTATATGTTAGATGTAAGCCCAGTTTCAATGTCAGAATCATAAAGAGCAATAGCTGTAAAAGATAACTGAACCATTTTTGTAAGTCGATATCCACCTTATTATATAAATATTATAATTTTGTTGAATGCAAGTCACTTTACACAGACTCATGATAATCACGAAAATCTGTCAAAATCAGTCTTTATCTTTAGTGATCTAAAATACTAGTTGCAGTACTTTAGAAAGATAACCTACTTGAGTCCTTGAGTACCTAAGTTGATTTAAGTTGATCAGACTGTGTATTTATTCTGAAAATAATAGCTCAAACAAAAATCTAAATAATTTTTTATCCACTGAGCATTTTATGCATGCTCATAGAAAACTGCATGTACTGGCAATTTTAATTTTAGCAGCACCTTTCTTCAAATAGGGTCCAAAAAATATTTTGATCCAAGGACTACCTGTACACTGATTCAAATACTGGAATCTATAAATATGAAAATATTGGTAAAATATGCCGGTAGTGAGTGAGTGTGTGAATGTGTGTGCATGGTGCCCTGTGATGGACTGGTGCATCATTCAAAGTCTATTCCTGACTTGTGCCCAGTTTCCAGGCTCCATGGCCCTGACCAGGATTACTGAAGATGAATGAATGAATGGTAGGCTGTGACTGACTAATATTCAAATCAGTCACTATTAATAGAATTAAGGAACCTTAATGGGACCAAGTACAATAAAGAAAAATGTGAGGCATGGAGCCGCACTGAGAGCAGACAAACAGCTTGTATTTCCTCATGTCCAGATCTCTGCTCACCTCCTACACATATAGCAATTGTAGCTAAAACTCTACAAAAGCTCCTTTGAGTAAAAAGACTTTGCATGGTGTGCCATTGCAGAATATAAACAGATATCATTATTGAAGCCCTTATTGCTTTTTCCTCTATGATCTGTTTAATCTAAAAGGAGAGGGAGAGAATGAAATGGTTTCTGTGGTGCCTTTCAAGAGAAAGGCCTTTGAGAATGAAGTGGACTAGGCTAGGGAACAGGCAACAGGCCAGATTCCAGAGCTAACGTATAATCAGCCTAGGACATGTATAATTATATTTGAGACGTGAAAGAACAGAAGGGAGTGAGAGGGGAGGAAGTGGGCAAGAGATACACAGTAGCAGAAGAACCGATGCTGCTTAATATTTGTTTTCTGCTTGGAAAATGAAGAATGTTTATGATGGCTAAAGTGGTGGCTAGGTGGTTTAGAAGGGCACAACATCTACTACATATAGAGCTTTCTCATTACATCCAGTTAAACGTGTACTTACGGAAACACTATCCACACACACACACACACACACACACACACCTTGCATACACAGATCTCTCCAGATCCTCCAACCCACAGGCATAAAGAGAGTTTATGGTGGTTAAGGCCCTGCCATTCTGTCCTTTAATTCAGTGCTATTGACTACTGCCTGTTCAAATGCTGTAGTGCATTTCTAACTGACTAATTAGCTGTGCCTGTGGTCACCAACAACTCCAGTGGCCTTTCCTAAGGAGAAACTGATTTCAACTCCAGCTTTGAAAACCAAATGATTCCCAGAATGTCTTGTCTGTAATTGGAATGAACTTGCTGACTTGGTAACTGACCGTAGCCATAAATACCTGTTTTCCTTCGCATCACCTGTGCAAAGATTGTGGCCAAACCTCTGATTCTCACCTGGCAAACTCTCTCTATTTTCCTCTTTCCCACAACTTCAAGCTGGCCTGATGTCCCACTATTTCCAAAAATATGTTGTGTGTATTTTCTCAGTTTTTTCCTCAACAACAATCTATTGCATTGGAAATACTTACTCAATAATAAAGGTACCCACCCTAAATCTACCCTGATCCCCTCATTCAAGCATCTGCACAAGACAGGCTCTTTCTCCAGACTGGCTGATGGATCACAGGTAGGGAGGGTATGGTGTGTGTGTGTGTGGGTGTGGGTATGTGTGCATTTGTGTGTAGGCCACAGACAGGGTAGGCAGAAGGAACGTTAATCACGCCTCTCCTGTCAACAACAAAGAGACAGCCTCCTTCAGCAGCAGAGCCATAAAAACTCTCTGAGAAGGTGTCAAAGGAAAATGCAGCAAAACTGATGATGAAATTTATGAGAGAAGGGGAGGGAAGAGAAACAGCATTTTGAAGTAAAGTGCACTAATTACACAGCACAATCATAGTCTTGCACCTTGTTTTCCCTAAATCTTAAAATGTCAAATGTCTAATAGTTATTCATAGAGTTTCTTTTTACGAGACACTGGGTATATTGAGTCTTACTTAAAAAGAGCACTGTAGTTATATCTTTTTGGGAGCCTGTATTAAATAGATGAGTGTGAGAAGAAGTGTGCTGTGTGAAGACGCAGATGGAAGCTGGCATGTTTAGTGTAGCACTATAATGAGGGCTGCAGTCTGGCCAGTATCATTGAGTTCATTTACCCTTAGTGGCTGTTCGAGCCAGTGAGATGTTCTCCCACCCTCTTCTTTTTCCTTGCTTTTGGCCAGTACAAATGTGTTGTTTCAAGCTTCAGTGACAGAAACTCAAGACTTTCATGGAGTGACCAGACCATGACCTTTTCCTGGGTTATGTTTCGGAGGAAAGAACACATCTTGAATTTTTCTTGCAAAAGAAAACATCATTGGGACTTGAGATTCTCTCGCGCTGTTCGTTAATGTCCACACAGCAGAGATCACAGCCATTCCTCCACCATTCCAACCTTATTCCTGACATACAACCCCCAGGCCTACAACCTTCTAACCTCTCCCAGTCTTTCTCTCACTTGCTATCTCCGTGACACACAAACCATTTTTACTCTCTCCAAGGCTAATACCAAGGTATTATATAAAGTAAAACCATAGATAATTTATCTCATTCTGCACTGTGATACCATTTCTAAAAGCCATGCATCTCCCATCTCTTCTTCACCTCTCTTTGAATCTGATGCCAAGAATTAAAAGGCATGTCTTCTTCAGAAACAGTTACACAAAGCAGCTGGACAGTTATTTTACCTCTTTAACAAATATGTCCAGATTTACATCTCTATTCATAACCAGAGACCACAGTTCCTCCTACTTTTCCTTTAAGCTAAACAGATTCCTCTAACAGCTTATTGAGGCAGTGTTTCACAGTGCTTTAGTGGCATGGAATAAATAACAGAGGAAGCTGATGGGCTGTAGTGAGCCCGGGGCAGGAAGTGACATAAGGGAATGACTCTGAGCAGCAGTTGTTTTGAATCTGGTAAATTCTTCTCAGGAACAAAAATGAGAGAGCGAAGAAGAAAAAAAATGTAATTTGATTAAGGTAATTGCCCACAGCAGCATTTGCAATTCTAAACAATTTTCATCCCCCAGCCTCAGATGTAAACACTGTGTGCCCTTTGACCTGTGGAGTAAACATCTGCTACGAGATAAGTTTTCACCCTCACTGGCAGAGTGGCTGACATGACATTCATAAACACAATTTGATCTTAAAAGCAACATCCGGTAAATGACCTCCACACCCCCTCGCCCCCTCCTTCCATCTCTTCCTTCAGCAAGCACTGTGTAACATACCACAGTAGTCCTACAAAACATCTGTACTCATATTCACTAAATATAACCTAACGAACAAAAAGGCCTGAATGAACACACAGCCGGGATTGCATGGCTACTAAATGTGACTATGCATGTGTTTATGCATGGACTGCATTTTTGTGTCTTTTGTTTGTGCATTATACTGCATACTCAGCTTTAAATACGGCGAGATTCAGCTCTGCAGAGATCTGGTTCACCAGTAGGTGTAGCCACATGCAGCACACAAACTGACACTGACCCCCTAGTGAGAGGATGACCCTGGCTCAGGAATATATCCGGAGCTCTGCCTCATAAAACCACCGAGTGATGGAGACAGAGAGAAGCAGAAGCAAAGCAAAGAAGAATCAAACAAGAGGGGACGAAGAAAATTAATATGCGCAAAGACACAGGCGAAGGAGGTACCAGATGACTTCTCTCATGTCAAAGAGAATCTAAACACAGAGAGATTCAGACAGGCTGGAGAGGTGGCTGAGCAGAGGTGAGGCAAAGACGATGGGCTACAGAGAGAGGCCCTCACTGACCAGACCACCGCTGAGAAAAGGGGCAGCCTGTCAAGACAGACGACTTCCTATTTCACCCTGATTATCCCCCAGAGGCCCTCCGAGAGCCCTATAAAAACTTTCTCATTAAGAAGAGTCACTTTATAGGATCTTAATGAGTCTAGGCTAGAGAGACAGGGAAGAGAGAGAGAGAGTGAAAGAGCGCATGTGTTCTTGTTTACCAGTGTGTTGAATCTGACTGTGAACTATGTTAGGCTAATGCTTTATGGAAATTGGGTGTAAAAAGTTATTATTATTATTATTATTATTATTATTATTATTATTATTATTATTATTATTCATACATCCATTTATCTTCAGTAACCACTTTATCCTGGTCAGGGTTGTGGTGGATCCTATCCAAGGAACATTGGGCATGAGGCAGAAATACATCTTGGTTGGGATGCTAGTCCATCAGGGCACCATAGAGACACACTCATTCACACACACATTCACACCTAGGTTCAATTTTATCATATACAATCTCCCTACCTAATTTTATTATATTAAACTATATTATTATCTATTAAATATTGAATGTATTATACTTTTATTATAATTATAACTTAATAATAATAGTACTAATAATAATCATAAGAAGAAGAAGAACTTTTTGAAGTTACACTATACATTAGGCAGCCATTCATAAATCAGTATCCCAAAAACTCCTCTAGGAAAGTAATTAAATGGGTCACTAAAAGCAATGCCCACAAGCAAGTCTACAGTTGCTTGTATATATAATCAATACACAGTTCCATGTGACCATATTAATCAAGATCATTCTTTGTTTATTTCCTGCCCTTGAAGGCTTTTCATCACATAACTAACATTCATTAAGCATTACCAGAGTAGCTGTTCCTCAAGAGAATCAAAGCACTCAGCCAAATATCTAACAGCAAAAAAGACCTTTAACTACAGTACTGTGCAGAGACCACCCTTTTGTTTTCAACCAAATAGCCATATACAGAATGTACATGAATTCCAATTTCAGTAAATTATGACACAGTACTTATTTATTCAGCTCATTATTAAGTTCAGTATTACAAATAAAATATTTAAAGATTTCATACTGTTTTTACCTTTGTGTGATTTTCTGTTAATTCCATTTTCACCATCATGATTGTTCATTAATGTTATTGTTCATAAATCATACAAATGTCTCTATTATTGTTTCCCACCAAATAATTAACAATAAGTACTGAATGTCCATTTGATTGAAAACAAAAGTATGGTTTCTGAATTTTCCACAGTACTGTATATGAAATAAAAGCTCCTGAAGGCTGTTTTGTTTCCCACATGATATAAAAAAGTCTCATCCTTTACTGACCAGGACTCAATGCCAAAGCTGCGGATTATAGCAGGAGAGAGGCTTAAGGCAGCTGCTATCCAAGCAACAAGATCATAAGCTGCCCTTTGTTTATCATCCGATAATAATCAAGCTTTATAACAAGTCCCACTGAGCTCAAAAATTACAATATGTTAATGGTTATGATTATGGTTACCAATTCCATGTAATTTGCACAGCCAGCATGTTTGGTTTCACACACTTATTTTGCTCCTGATATTTTATATACAGTGCCCTCCACTAATATTGGCACCCTTGGTAAATATGAGTGAAGAAGGCTGTGAAAAATTGTCTTTATTGTTTAACCTTTTGATCCTTTGTTAAAAACATTCACAAAGATACTCTGCTTTCATGGATATCAAACAATTGCAAACAAAACACAGGTTTATCCAAAAGAAACTATCTTTATTAAATATAGGTGTGCAACAATTATTGGCACCCTTTCAGTCAATACTTTGTGCTACCTCCCTTTGCCGAGATAACAGCTCTGAGTCTATAATGCCTGATGAGGTTGGAGAATACATGGCCAGGGATCTGAGACCATTCCTTCATACAGAATCTCTCCAGATCCTTCAATTTTCGAGGTCCACGCTGGTGGACTCTCCTCTTCAGTTCACCCCACAGGTTTTCTATGGGATTCAAGTCAGGGGACTGGGATGGCCATGGCAGGACCTTGATTTTGTGGTCAGTAAACCATTTTTGTGTTGATTTTGATGTATGTTTTGGATCATTGTCTTGCTGGAAGATCCAACCATGGCCCATTTTAAGGTTTCTGGTAGAGGCAGTCAGGTTTTCATTTAATATCTGTTGATATTTGATAGAGTCCATGATACCATGTATCCTAACAAAATGTCCAGGTCCTCTGGCAGAAAAACAGCCCCAAAACATTAAAGCGCCACCACCATATTTAACCGTGGGCATAAGGTACTTTTCCATACGGCTAACTCTCTGTGTACGCCAAAACCACCTCTGGTGTTTATTGCCGAAAGGCTCTATTTTGGTTTCTTCTGACAATAGAACCCAATCCCATCTGAAGTTCCAGTAGTGTCTGGCAAACTGAAGATGCTTGAGTTTGTTTTTGGATGAGAGTAGAGGCTTTTTTTAAACCCTTCCAAACAACTTGTGTTCATGTAGGTGACTTCGGATTGTAGTTTTGGAGACTTTCTGACCCCAAGATGCAACTAACTTCTGCAATCCTCCAGCTGTGATCCTTGGAGATTTTTTTGGCCACTCGAACCATCCTCTTCACAGTGCTTTGAGACAATATAGACACACATCCAATTCCAGGTTGATTCATAGCGTTTCCAGTTGACTGGAACTTCTTAATTATTGCCCTGATGGTGGAAATGGGCATTTTCTATGCTTGTGCTATTTTCTTATAGCCACTTTCCATTTTGTGAAGCTCAACAACCTTTTGTCTCACATCACAGCTATATTCCTTGGTCTTACCCATTGTTATGAATGACTAAGGGAACTTGGCCTATGTGTTACCTCGTATTTATATCATGGTTGAAAAATTTCCTGTTCCTAGTCACTCAGGTGTGCTAAAAAATGTAAAATATCAATGGGAATATACTTCGAATATATTTTTTTCATATGAATTCACGGGGGTGCCAATAATTGTTGCATACCTATATTTAACAAAGTTTTTTTTTTTTTTTATAAAGCTGTGTTGTGTTTGCAATTGTTTGATATCCATGAGAGCAGAGTATGTTTGTGAATTTTTTTAACAAAATATCGAAAGGTTAAACAATAAAGACAATTTTTCACAGCCTGCTCATATTTACCAAGGGTACCAATATTAGTGGAGGGCACTGTATTTAACAAGTGAAGGTTTATGTAGTTCATTAGCTGTGTCTTCATTAGGCAATAGTGTTTAGTTTTGCTAATTGTACCTTATGTTTACAATGTTTAGTCCTGTGTACTTAGCCACAGTGTTATATATTGCACCAAGGCTCACAGTATACGTGTATATTGATAGAATCACAATATGGCTGACTTGACTAGATTAAATCTAGATGGAGAGTAAGAGAAGAATGAGCTATGGTGTGTGAACTCCAAAGGCAGTAAGCTGAGAACAGTCCCCGACAAACCACCCACAGCAGCAAGGAAAGACCTCATGAGCTGCCTTGAATCAGGACCCATGAAACCTGGCTTCAATATTTTGCGTGTAGAGATGCTGAGTGGAGAATGCCTGGAATGTCCAGCCCTGTTTACAGCCTGGGTTGCTTCACACCTGCAGGTCAGGGGGCTATCACCAGGCTCCCCCTCTATAGCTAAACTCCCCCAGACCCCTCCCTTCCCACCCCCACTCATTACACCAGGGTCAAGCTCAGAGGTGACCTAATTAAAAGCTCATTACATCACAGACTATCTCCATTAGCATGCCAGGTCTGGTTGTTAATCCATTAGAGCTTCAGAGGCCCTAGATCTGAGCTTTACATTCCAGCGCTCCCGCACACACACATACTATCTGAGATTTACAGATTTACACACATATATATCAACAACACTCCCACATCACCCATCTCCTGCTTGACAATTCAAAGATTCCTTTACTACATGCACACACCACGCCTGCATGCACACCTATTACCTACCAGCCAGTGCTCAGGTTGGTTGTTTGGGCTAATCACAGGGACTGCAAGAAGTTACACAAGGCTTTAAAAAGCACACACTTCCACCTGTTCCACACTATCCTGTATCACACAGAAATGTGCATAATATGTCATGAATGTAAAACTACCATCTGTGTTGCTATTCAACCTCATACAGCTTTGTATTTTAAGGTCAGTAAACACAAATCTACAACATGCTCATCACACAGTTTACAGGTCTCTGACATCAACTCTCAAGCCAAGTTCCACCTCTAGACCATCAAAACTCATCATATGCAGGAATACACTGTTGCAAATGTAGGGTTAAAGTTCACTAACTCATTCAAGCATATAATGTATTGACTGTACTCTATCTGGAGAACTGTTACGCAAACAGCTCACATAGTAACACACATGCTGCAATTTGCTTATTGGTATTCAGACACGGACAGAACTAAGGGTGTTAGTTAACCATAAAGTCACTGAGGACTTTCCCCACTTCTATTCCTACTATGAAAGAGAGCATTCAAATGAAATTTATTTCCTACCAGGGGAGCCAACACACAAATCTTCAGTGTCAACGAGGTTTGGGATGGTCCCACATATTGGGCCCCTTTTAAAGAATTATAGAGAGAAATGGTGGCAGGTGTGTCTCAGGGTTCTACATGAACAGGCCTCTATAAAAACTTTACCTGAGTGTTTGGACTGCTGCTTAGGTGTAAAGCAAGCTCAAACCATGTTTGTTCTTCTATTTCTAACTACACCTGCACAAGATGGCATTTTGATCCAAAATAAATTCTTTTCTCCACAGAGTGCTCTGCAGGGAAAAAGTGAAGTCATATATCCTACTGCAGTTTTTCTGGCATTAGCTGCACAAAATTACAATCTCAAAACCTGAGGTGAATTTTCATCCTTCAAGCAATTCTAAATTAACCCATGCTTTAAAAAGAAAATGAGAAAAGAAAGTAAGAAAGATGCACATCTACAAATTTCAATCTCTCAATCGGGAGATTCTGTGATACACAGCGATTAACTGAGATGGTTAAGGTTTTGTTAAAGTGGAGCGCCGTGCACCTGCATGTTGAATGCATGTGTATTTATCTCCTGGTTGGGGACATGGCCATACAGAGCCACTATGCCATCTCTTTGAACCTGTTTTCCCTGGTGGCTCCCTGGTCATACAGTGCTCAGTGCTTTGTAAGTGACTCCATTGTTGGGGCTAGATTGACTAGAAAAAGGGGTTGACCCAGGGAAGAAAGGCTTGGTAAAATAGGAAAGAGAGAGAGAGAGAGAGAGAGAAAGAGAGAGAGAGAGAGAGAGAGAGAGAGAGAGAGAGAGAGAGAGAGAGAGAGAGAGAGAGAGAGTCTGGAAAAAAATCTTTGAGGTCTGAGTTGGCAGGAATGGATCAAAGTGCTCCATGGTCACCTGCAGCCTTTGTCCAAGAGCGTACCCTGGCCTCATCTAACTCATCTCTAGAGGTCAGTCCAAATGTTTACTGTACTCAGCTACCTGAACTTACTGCTCACTGCCACCAATACTTCCAACCACTATGCCCTTCCACCTCTGCCTTTTGTGTCCACCTCTGCAGGGTAAATTGGACCCACTGCAGAACACAGTTAACTGTCACAGTTGTTCTAAAGCTCCTTAGCAGGTCACAGGTCCCGAGCTTTCACAATTTGGGAGAAGCAATCACAGGGTACAACAATGGGTTGCAGGTTACCTTGATATAACCTTTTATTGTAAGATTAAAATATAGAGAGAGTTTATAGATTATAAGGCCCGGTTTGTAAGGGACTCTAGAGGGTGATCTAATAAAATAAACCTAATAATATATAATGTAAGGTTGATGACAAATTATTGGACCAGGTTTTCAACTATTTATTAATCAGAGAGCAAATTGAAAGGACCTATATCAGTTCCTTAAGTGTATTGCACATCTAAATCTATCAAAATTTGCCTAAATAAGCACATTTTATGTAGCTCTAAATCAATGAAAATTAAATTCTCTTTCACAGATTGTGATATTTAAGTGGTATTCATCATACTCCAGAACTATTCTGCCTTCAAAACCAAATTAACTGCTTAGGGTTCAGAAAAACTAGGGACCCCTTCAAATACACAGTTTTCTAACATTTAATAATGTAAACATATATCATAAAATCTCTAAATTCATAAAATCCATCAGATACTAAAAATATTATTACTCAAATACAGTCACATGCCTTCTTCCAAGTACAGCAACATTTAGATTCATTTATTTCATACTTTGATGAGAAATTTTAATATTTATTTCAGCACTACATATTACTTCTTTAAGAATTTAAGTCTTAAAATGAAAGATACTGTATGATTTAAAAAGTTTCTTAAAGAGGAGTTTACTATACTGTATTTTTCATCAGGTGCTACTAGGATGAAAAATATGGGTCTGTTTTTAGAAAATGAGGGCCATTTTGGAGAGGCTACAATCTGATTTGGAAATAATGGATGTGCCACAAGCCTCTAGTTGCTGATGAATGAATAATAAATTGTGTTTAATAAACGCCACTTGCTTTGAAGCTCTCGCTGGGGTATAATGAATGGGCCGGAATCTAAGTACTGTTTGGGGGAGAGAGGGAGAGGTGGGATATATGTGGAGGAGAAGGAGGGAGGTGGGGGAGAGAGGGAGGAGGACCAGAGATGGGGGTTTAAGTATGTTGGGAACGAAAGCACACAAATTGTCCAGCTTTCATTAGCGTGGTGAGTGAAGACTCTGCAGAGGGCTTGATTCCCAAGACTCTCAGATAACAAGTGGCTTCTCACACTGGGGCTTTCTGTTTCCTCCTAATAAAACTAAAAAGAGAAAGAGAAGGAGAGAAAGAGAGAGGGAGATGGAGAAGGTGAGTGGCCACTGTGAGAAAGGGGAAAGGGACCCCCACAGCCAACTGTTATCTGCCTAACACTCAGTCATTGTGGAGGTATTTTGGTTTATTTTCTCTGAGTCCAATGAATGGCTGCCGACAAGGCATTTCTGATGGCTTTGATAAGGGCTCCCTCCCTCTACGAATGCCCCCTTCCTTTAAGTTAACCTTGCCTCCAAGAGCCATTAGTGAAAGACATAAAACCGAGAGGCATCAGAGGGGACCTCCCCAATGCATTCAGGGGGTTCAACAGAACTTCCTCTAAAGCAAATACAGCTCTAAACATAGAGTTTAACAACTTAAATCCATGTACTGTAAAGAATCTACACTCTTTGACACTTTTTAATATATGATTTAGAGAGTTATAAAACAACTGTAGAGATGGTATATAGGGGCCTATTGGCTGTGTTTTGTTTTTTTTTGCCTGAGGCCACCTGATAATTTACCTTCACATGGTGCAGGAAAAAGGTTTCACAAGAGCACTTATTTAGTGCCTTCAAAGGAGTTAATAGCCACTGGGCAGGTGCACTATCTAAGCAGAGCTGGATTCCCAAGGCTCTACCACCTCTTCTCCTGGAGAACGACTGTTAAACAGCACATAAAAGCAGGATTGAGGAAAGCTGTGGTCCATGGGCCTGGTCTTATTGCCTCCTTTTCCTTCCCAATTGGCTTAGATACAGTATAGCCTCTCAAAATACTTCTGTCCAATTCTTACACATCAGCATTTCACTCAAACTGCTTCTCATTTGGGCTCCATTATAGAGCACTCAACCACCAAACGGCACTCACAGAGACTGCCTGTCAACCTCAGATAGCCACTGAGAGCCCAAAAGCAGCAAGCAAGAGCTGAGTGCTGCAGCTGTGGGGGAAACACCAAAGAGGCGATAAACTATGACCTTTACCCAATCCAGCCACATGTCTAATAGCTGCCCTTGCTGGCCTGTCTAAGGTGTCTGCATCTGGAGAAGGAGTGTATTTTTATCAGCTGCGCTATGCCCAGCGTCTGGCAAGCCAGAGTGAAGAGGGAGAGAGAGAGCTGGCACGCAGCGCTGGCAGTGCTCAGGTTCCTGATAGCTCTCGGTTCACTTTGATGTGCTTAACCCCCACCCTTGGCCTCCCCCTTCTCAGGAAATTGCATTCTGTCCACTGCCACAGAAGATAAATAAGGCAGGATAGGGGCTGCACACTGTCACTAGCCGACCTGGCCTGTCTAACACCATGGCCTGCAGTGTGTTAGCAGTGTGTGCCTTCATCCGGCAACATCGTCTAGCCAGACCTTCTCTCTCTCTCCTCTCTCTCTCTCACACACACAGGCACACACAGACACAGACACACACACACACACACACACACGGCACACTTAAAATTTTGCCATTGTTAGACTCACAATATGTCACTGAAGAATTAATGGTGACAGTTTCCCATAAGAGCAAATGTTGAGCTAATTTTGCGGAAAGGAGTACCATTCTGGGAGTGAAGTTGGCAAGAGCTTTTAAAGTACTATTCCATGGAGTTTGGATAAAAGATTAAAGGCAGAGGTAAAGTAACCATGTTGGAATGTATTTACAGGAAGCATTTGTAACATATTGTGAGATAACAAAGAACAATGTTTAATTAACTTTCAATACACAAATGTTTTATTCATTATTAATGACGTCACAATTCCTTAGTTTAGGATGGAGACGGAATTATAGTTAACATATCATTTTTTTCATGCTCCACCAACTGAAGTTCTGAAACAACAACCAACCAACAAACAAATGAAATAATAATAGTAATAATAATAATAATAATAATAATAATAATAATAATAATAACAAACAAACTCAAAATCAAAGATAATCCTGGGGCAACCTGAGTGGAGTTTTAAAGTTTGTGTTTTTTGTAATAGTTCCTGGTTGTTTGTTTGTTGTTCTAATTTAATCAAGGCTTCTCTCTGGCTTTATAATATATGGAATGGCATTTACTAAGGTCAGCAGAAAATGCCAAATAAGAATGATAAGTAGATAGTGTGGTAGCAGTCATCAATTCCTCTACTCTGGCCTTACTGACCCAGGAAAGTGTAGCTGTTGATGCAAGAATTATTCCTGGTGGTGATTGAAGAGAGTAAGGCCACCAGCATCTCCTGTTCCATTCCAGACAACCCCCTGAGCCTCACTGGGCCTCTGATTGACAGGTCATGAAGATACACTGACACGGTCCTCATTTCCTTCAAGTACTATGCCACCCCTCCCCGTTCCCACCACCCCTGGAAAAACACACTTGAGACTGAGTGTTGCAAAGCAGGAAGTGTCCTGGGGAGAGAAAGTTTGGTTTCGGGTCAGCGTGCTCCACTGGGAGAGAAGGTGTATTGGGGGAGGTGGATTTGGAAAGTGGAGGGAGAGAGGCTGAGCAGAAAAAAAGCTGGAGGAGGCTTTTTTTTTTTTTGAATGGTGATGGTGGTGGGGTGGGCGCTGATGCAGCTTGGTCCTGAGAGGAAACATTAGCAAAGTGAGGAGGAAAAGCTGCCAAATTAACTTCTCACCCTTTCAATCACGCCCAGGAGAGTTCCTGTCCCACTTCACTTCTGCCGATCTGGGTCCGTTTTTTCCGCCTCAGTTGGTCTTAAACCACGTAAAGACCCTGCACCCTAGCATCAAGCCCAAAGTAGATTGGAGCCCCTAGTAAATGACATGAAATCACTACCATAATATAAAGGTAGTGCTAAAAATAATGGACAATAATATCAGATAACACAAGATTACAGCAGATAATCAATCATGGCCACTGCTTCATCCAGCTAAAGCACTGTCACTCATTGGTTTTTGTTTCATGGCATGCTAAACAATAAGAATCAGGTGTGGTAAAATATCTGAAATCTTGTTGTCCTTTCTGCCTGAGCTCTGGGTCCAGACTTGCTTGCTGTATCATTTGTTTTTATTTATCCTTCATTGCCACTATCCTCCTGATTCATTTTTCCTGATTCATTTTCTCCTGATTCGTGTGTAAAAGATTAAATGGTCATTAATCCTTCTCAGGTTTCTTTCCCTGAAAATAGATGATGGGATTCATTCTCCAAGACAAATGTAACTTTTCTGAATGCTCTAAATCTGTTTAGGCACATTTAATAGTGTCAATTATTGTGGGGCCAGACAAGGGACTCGAGGCTTTCTTTAGCCGAGACCCTTAATAACATTCACTTCAATGAGAAGCAGATGCTGACCCGCTTGGTCCCTTTGAAAAAAGACATTTGAGTAGCTCTGCTTCTAATTTATGAGCCTCCTTCCACATCTGGAATTCTTTATAATTAAAACGTAAACCCCAAAGTTCTACTTCCACCTGTCAAATGT
The DNA here is from genome assembly GCA_023630585.1 of Cranoglanis bouderius. Lineage (NCBI taxonomy): Eukaryota > Metazoa > Chordata > Actinopteri > Siluriformes > Cranoglanididae > Cranoglanis > Cranoglanis bouderius. The sequence continues at coordinate 12,706,949 of CM042543.1, forward strand.
TGAAAAGATGAACACAGTAATGGGCTTCTCCAGCTTGGTGGAGAGTCATGGATTTTTTCCCTCTCCTTTTTCAGGTTGGGGGTGTGCCTGGCTGAGATGTTTGTGTTGATTGTTTTCCTTTTATCAGGTTCTGACTGAAAACAGTTAGATGAACTGATAAGCTCAAGAATGTCTCTGATTCAGTAATTCCATGCCCTTCTTATGTCTGTAAACACAAGCATGCTTTTACAGAAAAAAAATCTAGAACCATAATGGGTTCTTCATTGTTCATTTGTGTTTCGCTGTCCAAAGTAAAATCACTGTACGAAGCTAAGAACTATCCAATTAACCATTTTTCCCCTAATAGTGTACTGTATGTGATTTGATTCAGAAAGTTCTTTAATTGTGCATCACGAGCATGTTAGTTATACTGCAAACTATTTCAGCAAAGAATTTCATAAACAAATAAATGAATTCAATTGTTATGGTCCAGGAAGTAAATTCCACATAGAAAGAAGGCTTTTCTTTTGAAAGTCCTTCAATATTGTCAGAAAAGCCAATTGAGCTAAAAGCATAATGGAGCTCGTGACTCAACATGATGGAAAACATCTGAAAACAGATTTCAGATTTAAAGGTCCCACAATGAAATATCCGGAAACATCATGCTTAAGATTAAATGATTTGCTAACCCCATTATTAGCTAATACAAGGAAAGAAGATGGATTTGCTATGGCTGGTGGATAGCGTAATTGCTCATAATAGGGTTTATTCTCTCAAAAGAGCTGTAAGTACTTAGAAGAGTTTGAATTTCTGCCTGAATGTGTATGTGTGTGAAAGGCTCTCAAATACAAGCCCCTTCATTAAATCGAATTAAGATCCAGCACCCAGCAGATTAATTTTCTTTGTCTCTTCTTTTTTCCCCCTCCCTCTCCTTTTATTCTCCTGCCTTGAAAGTGGGACAAAAGCAGCTGTGAAACTGCTCTCAAGATCCCTGAGCTGGCCGAGAGCAGCTCGTGCAGTTAATCCCACTGTGAGCATGGCCATGTGGACAGCATTCCTGCCATTTTCTCCTCTATTACCAGATCCCCATAATTAAGTCTTCAGCATTAACTGGGCAGCCCAGTCTGGACAAGGGAGAGTGCTAATCTGCAGCAGCTTCCTGTGGCTACTGGTACTAGTGCGACCTCTGTGAGGCTGATTCCTAAACTCAGCACTCAGTAGAACCTGAAACATGGATGTACCTCTCACACACAGTACATCAGGATCATTCATTCTTAAACAAGGCATTGAATCATTGAATCCATGTACTCAGGTAGAAGCTACACAGGTGCCATGAACCTGACCTACACAAGTCTGAATAATTGACATGAGTTAAAAAGCAAGGGCAAGAAGGCAAAAACAATAAATATGCAATGAATCGTCTGGCATAACAGACAATCTCGTAGGATTTTTATTCACCATGAATGCAGCCTGAAAGGTCATGTGCTAAATAATATTTCCAAAACAACTGTCCACATATCGTCTGAAGTACTGCTCTGAAGCATTTCATCTGCAGACTGGGGAGACATAATTTCCTGTGAGTCTGAAATCCCATCATCTTTAAGATGAATTGTACTTCTGGTAAATGATCTGATTGTTTTCCAAGTTTTGAGAAAAAAGCCAAGCATGTGAAGTATATTCCAAATGTGTGAGTCGTTACCATCAAATAAAATCAGTGCATGAAGAGAAAAATGCCTGTTGAGTGTGTTATTTAATAAATAATTATAGATGTCATTATATTTGAAAAATATTTTTTTCTGCCTAAAAAAAGATTGAGGGAGTTATCTCTGTTAAGACTGGTCAAAATTAAAACATAAACCTCCAAACTGTAAGAATTGAATTAAGTGCACTGTCATGAATAGTGCAGCAAAAATATCCATATCTAAGCAATATCTATTACCGTGTGCCACAGTGCCACATGTTAAAAAGCAATACTATGCCTTCTGGTTCAGCTCAGTGCACCTGCTGGGAATGATGACTGGAATGGTGATAAAGCACACCCAGTGGTGATTGCACGACCAACCAAACGTCAAACATCATGGCAGTTATCATAACAGTTGTTGGTAATGGTAACATGAGATGATGCAGAGTTCTACAACTATCTTTCATATATTGTATATTGTTTCTAAGTTTTTCTGGCCTTGGTCCCATGCAAATGTCAACAAAATTAGATTACCATAGCGGAATTGCTGCAAATGGGTTGCCTAGACAGGCCAGATTGGAAATGGTTTCTTAGTTCTTCAGAATAAATAGAAATAATTACTTGGAGAATGTTTTGGCTTATATTATGAACATAAATCGCAAACTCTGGAAATATAAGACCAACTACTTTTCAACCATTAATGATGGGCCTTTAAAGTACATTATAAAAATATAAAATATACTGTTTGATGGAGGGAAGTAGAAACAGAAGGAGAATGATAGGAAAAGAGAGGGTGATAGAGCAGAAGAAACTTTGTTAGGGGAGCTAAAGAGGGAGGCGGGCCCCTTTGTGGATCATTGGCAGATAATGGACTCATTAGCCCAAACGTAGTTTAAAAGGCTCTTGCTCTCTAAACAAACAGAGCAAGCACTGAGGAGATGGACTTAAGGGCCCAACATGGTGGGAAAGATAATGAGAGCCCCCACCTCCTGCAGCCTACTTGGTTTAGAGGCCTACTAACAGGCAACCTGCTCAAACCTGACTATTATCCCACCCCCATCAAGGCCAAGGAAGAGGACCGCCCAACTGGCAGCTCATTTCAACCTCAACCTTCTCACTAAACTCCTCATCTCTTCTGACAGCTGTATACAGCTGAGAGTAGGTGTTGGAATGAATATTACCTAACAGAGAACAGGGGGACATTTTGTGTGATCGCTCCCATGCAGAACACCTGCAGTTCACCCTTGCGAAAGAAAACACTTTGGATGGTTAAAGTAAGTTGGGTATTGGTGAGGTACATTTACAAAGGATTTGGAAATAATAACCAGATGCAGAGTTGGAGGGCATGCAGTAGAATCCCTTGAAATGTGGCACAAGCTCTGCCGTACTTGAACAATTCAGAAAAGTCATGTTCTTCCATGCTATCGTATAGCAACATGCGCAACTGATGTCCTTGACCATGAATAGTGAGCAACATTATAAACAGGAACAGACAAAAAATTCCTTTTCAATCTGCAAGAGTTACCACAGGGCCCAACCATACACCAACTAAAACTGTCACGAGATTTACTGTGAGAAGATCAAGCAAGCTACTGCCATTACAGAATGTTTTCCTTTGTTTGCCGTTATTAATCCCAATATATTACTCTAAAAAGCAGGGTTGCATTTCAACCAGAACTGTACCCATGGATAATAAATGGAAGCTTTGTGAGGGCCTGAACGTTTTTGTTCATCTCCAGCTGCTTCCCTGCTCATCACGCAGAGAGCTAACATGAAACACACTCACGCTATAGCCTCATTTCAGAGACATCTGTCATCCATTAAGGACACCAGCCTCGGCCTCTGAGGGATGGGGTCCGATCTTTTAAGTCTTCTGGCGTGTGTGTGTGTGTGTATACATATGTTGTGGTTGGGAGGGGGTGTCTCAAACCAGACACAGTTACTTTAGAAGGCCAGTGCCAGTGCTGAAGCTCCACAGGCAAGGTTACACAGACATTCATGCAGAAAGCACCTAGGCCACTGGGGAATAGCGTTATTGGCTGGCCCTGAGTGTCTTGAATGTGGCAGCTCCATCAGTACAAAACACTTCCTACCTCACTGACATGTGTAGATCAGTAGTAGTGGAGACATCAAGGCTCATGATAACAGAAGCAAACTATACTCATACAATCACACAATGGATCTTCTTACTGTCAAAATAGACAGATTTTAGCTCTGATGTTCTAAAAATATGTTAACAATAAAACCAGTAATGGATAAGCTGCTTGGATGAGCACCAATGTCTTCACCTAATACTACCCTCTCTCTAATTTCTCTGTATACACATGCATAAATACACAATGGGTCCATGGGAGACACACTTAGTTAATCTCATTGACACTTAAACTGCATGACGGTCTGTTGTAGCAGCATGTTTACATTTATGTGAGGTGAAAGTGACTAATGTTGAGACCAAGCACTCAACATCCAAAATGTTCATTATCACCCACAAGTTATAATTTACATGGCTTGTAATTTTCATACCATCTTTTTTGCTTCTGACCTTTCCAACCATTGGACCTCTCGTAACATGGAATTCCCCATGTGTTGGAACATACCTCTTCATTTCCAGTGGATATTCTAAGCCTCATTCAGTCTGTTTTGGCATGCTGTAAGTACATCTATGCTTTGCTTTACCAGTCCTCCTCTGATGAAAGCTGATTTCTCTGCTCCTATTCACTCCAACTTCTGAAGAGAGATTTCAGTAGAAATACAAACCAGGTGGTGACCTGTCCATAATCAGGGTGTGGTTTGTTGCTGAATGAAAATAAAGGAGGGAGAAAAGATTTTTCACAAATTTAAGTAAAAAACTTGATATGGTTCCTAGAATCTAGATACAATAAAATCAACCAAGTATGCAGCACTCAATGTTCTCTTGTTTCTTGTCCAACAAACAATATCTCAGCAAAGCTAAAGCTACTTCTTTCATATGAGGAAAAAAACTCTGTCATGGAGACAATTATGGCTACACTTACTAACTCAAAACAGTAAAAGTGAAATACTACATTAATTCTGTCTGGTCTACTTCAGCTTCTAGTCTGCAGCCCAAAGTATTTATAGGGCTGATCGATATCAATGTGGGAGTGTTTATAGGACTTACTTAGAGTGACATACTCACTCTGGAATAAATCTCAATGTAGTCTGCTTCAGTAGACCAAATGGATGCCTGCCGTTGCACACACACAGATATTGCATTCAGGCTCCGGCAAGGTGGGATATCAGACCTGTCAATTGTAGTTGGGGGGGCAGGCAGCCCTGGAGGAGGTCATTAAGACCAGGCACAGGCAGTACTGCACTGGATTCAACAGGCCAGTGACCCACATGGCACCTGGGGCCCAGACGGCCGGGAGGAAATAGAGCCACTGGGTGGGAGACGGTCCAAAGGGTTGCTGCTGGGGAGCGGTGCCCTTTACCCACCACCCCCGTCTGCTCCACCAAGCATGTCTAGGCGATCAAGATGCTTAAACATCCAGACTAGAGATGCATACCCCACCCCCACTCCAGTTGACTGTCTAAAGGTCAGTCACAGTAATACATTCCATTTAAGGCTCTTTCATTTAGGATAATCACCAAATTAAAAGCATATGAAGCAATATGTATATTTAAATCACAAATTTTGATTCTAATCAGTCTATATAACATTTGAAAAACTAAAATATTTATCTAAAATATGTGTCTTTACAGTTATTCATTTGGCAGACTCTTTTATTAAGTTACAGTGAAGGGATGAGGGCCCAACAGCAGCTCACTAGAAAGATTTTAACTCACATTCTACCGATCACTAACACAGAGCATTAACTGAAGAGCTGCCATAATGTTATCATTATTATTACACTAATGATGTGCAACAGGTCACTGGCTTCTCAGGCCGTAGTCTCTCTCTCTCTTTCACAGGTTACAGTTTCTCATTAAATTAATATTCTCTTGAGTGAGAATATTAATTTAAGAACCATAATGGGTATTCATAAGAACAGAAGGAACCATAATGGGTATTCTTTCAGTATTTCTGTTGGGGCCCTGCACTGTCATCCCAAGATCGATGAGAGCAGTTTCCACTCCATCTCCCAGCATCCCTGCCGGTGCAGTAATGGCCACGTGGAGACATCAAGCACATTCCAAGGCCTGGCCCAATTATGGGCAGATGAACGGCAGATCTCTTTGTTTAAGAACAAAGCCAGGAGTGACACAACTAGTCTTTAAATGAAGCTCACAGCCATAGTGGCAGAAGACATAGCGGGAGGGGGGAGGTGACCAGCTGGTTATAAACATCTATTTGGTCAGTTACTGGAAAGAAAATTTGCAGTTTGTACATAGTAGAGTAGTCCAGGTGGTGGGCCATTGCAGCACACTCCAAGAAGCGAGAGAGAGAGAGAGAGAGTGTGTGTGTGTGTGTGTGTGTGTGTGTGTGTGTGTGTGTGTGTGTGTGTGTGTGTGTGTGTGTGTGAGAGAGAGAGAGAGAGAGAGAGAGAGAGAAAGAGAGATAGAGAGAGAGAGAGAGAGAGAGAGAGAGAGAGAGAGAGCAACAACCCTTTACCACACAAAGCATAAAGCACTGTGTCAGCTCATAACCAACAGGGATAGCCAGTGGCCTATTTATACACAAAACAAATATAACTTTCAGACAATTTTCCTTCTTAAATTGCTAAATCTATGACCAATTAACTATTACAATCACAGCTACACTCATTCCATTCTCCTTTTTTTTATCTGCCTTTTTTTTTTTAATGCACCCAGTAATTCTGGAGTTTAAAGACAATTTGGAAACCAAAAATTAACCCAACTGGAAAAAACATTTTCCCTTTAGGCTTTATAGACTTGGGATCTAAAGATTCAGGATGCACTCAGTGAGTAATTAATTCAATTGTTATATCTTAATGTAATATTTGCCAGTCCCCCTAGATAACCTTACACACAGTATATCAATACTTTATTATTTCCCTGCAGATAGCCTGAAATCCTGGATTATTACAGATGTAAACCATTAAACTACAGGGTATTAACATTACTAACCATTCCCCAGGCCATAATCCTTCCCACATCCCTACTCTCTTATAAGTGGCACATGTGCACTTTACTGCAAATATCAGTAACACTCACTGCTCAGATATTTAACTGTACATTCTCATATAACCCTCAGGGGTCTATGCCTATTTTTGATACATAGATTGATGCAACAATTTCAAATACACTACATAAAGTAGTGTATAAAGTGGCCTAAAGTATGTGGACACCTGACCATCATATGTGGACACCTGACCATCACCCATATGTGCTTGTTGAACATCCATTTCGTAAGCTAACCCTGGAATATATTTGGGCTCGGCCAATTAGTTCCAGTGAATTGTGTGCTTCCAACTTGGAGGCAACAGTTTGGGGAAGGCCCACATATGGGTGTGATGGTCAGGTGTCCACATATGAGAGGTCTTAAATATAATTTTTTTTGAGCACAGAATAATGATGATTAACAAAATGTATGTTTGGTCAAATTTTGTTGCTTTTCAGCCTGAATTGAAGATGGACACAGTTTTTGTTTTATCCAGCTGTACTTACTTAGTGCAACTTATAACATCCAAGTGAAAGATATAACACCAACATGTCAGAAAAAATAAATAAATAAAAAAACAGAATAACCAAGTTGGAAAATGGATCACCCCCTTGCTTTAATTTGCCTTAATTTTTTAATTACAGCCTTTAGTCTGTTGGGATATGTCTCTACTAACTTTGCACATCTAGACTTTGCAATATTTGCCCACTCTTCTTTGCAGAATTGCTCAAGTTCAGTTAAATTTGATGGTGACCGTTTGTGGACTACAGTCTTCAGGTCATTCCACAGATTTTCAATGGGGTTTAAGTCTGGGCTCTGACTAGGCCATGCAAGGACATTCACCTTTTTCTCCTTCAACCACTGTGTGGTCAGTTTTGCTGTGTGCTTTGGGTCATTGTCATGTTGGAAGGTAAACCTTCTTCCCATTGACAACTTTCTGGCAGAGGGCACCAGATTTTCCTCAAGAATTTGACGGTATTTTGCCCCATCCATTTTCCTTCTATCCTGACAAGTGCTCCAGTCCCTGCTGCAGAGAAACACCCCCATAACAGGATATTACCACCTCCATGCTTTACTGTAGAAATGGTGTTATTTGGATGGTGAGTTGTATTGGATTTCTGCCAGACATACCGTTTGGTGTTGAGGCCAGATAATTCAATTTTAGTCTCATCTGACCATAATGCATAATGTGGCCTCAGAATCTTCAAGGTGCGTTTTGGCAAAGCTCAGTCGTGGGTGGCTTTTTTCTTGCAACCCTCCCATACAAGCCACATTTGTGGAGAATTTGTGATATTGTTGTCACATGCACACAATGACCACTCTTTGTTCCTGCAACTGCTTCAGAGTTGCTGTAGGCCTCTTGGTAGCCTCTCTGACCAGTTTCCTCCTGGCTCTTTCATCCAGTTTGGAGCAATGTCCTGATCCAGGGAGGGTCTGTGTTGTACCAAATACCTTCCACTTCTTACTAATAGACTTCGCTGTGCTTCTTGGCATTGATAAAGCCTTTGAAATGTTTTTTGTATCCATCTCCTGACTTGTGCCTCTCCACAACTTTATCCCAGAGATCTTTTGATAGTGTCTTGCCACCCATAGTTGATTGTTTGCTTCAGCTGAACTACAAAATGGCCACAGCTGATCACATTTGAAAGTCAAATAGCTTTGTGTGCAATTGAGAAGGTAATTAGCTACACCTGATTGAGTTTATGTGTCATTTTTAGGAGGGGGGATGATCCTTTTTCCAACTCAGTGATTCTGTTTTTTTTTTTTTTTTTCTGACATGTTGGTGTCTTCTTTCACTTGGATGTTATAATTTACACTGAGTAAATACAGCTGGATTAAACAAAAACTGTGTCTGTCTTTGCAGCATTTCAGGCTGAAAAGCAAGAAAATGTGCTTATTTTAAAGGGGTGTGATTCTTTTCTAAACCCACTGTATGTGTATATATGTGTGTGTGTGTGTGTGTGTGTGTGTGTGTGTGTGTGTGTGTGTGTGTGTGTGTGTGTGTGTGTGTGTATATATATATATATATATATATATATATATAGTACTGTGCAGAAGTTTTAGGCACCCTATTTTTTTTTTTTTGTACAAACTTTGTTATAGAGTTTTTATTTTATGATGTCTACATGATCAAGTCAGTACAAAAAACATTTTAGATTCCCAAACATTAGTTTTCTAGCACAAAATTAAATGTTACAGAAAAATGTTTGTATGTCATTAAAGAAAGCAGCATATTACATAAGAGACACTTTTCAGACAAAAAAACACAATGAAGGCTGCTGGAAAAAAAAATAAGAAGCAAGTGCGAAAGTCAAAGTCTGCAGAAGAACTGTGGCTGGTTCTGCAAGATGCTCAATAAAACTTAGCAGCTCATTTCCTTATAAAACTGCACAAATTGTATTGGAGACTACTATTTTTATTTTTATTTTTATTTTTATTTTTTTGTCACACCAAATATTGACTTTGTTTCATTCACTACTGTTTACTGCTATTTACTGAATTTTTTTCAATAAAAATGTAGAAACACTTAATTTCATTATTTTGAAACGATCTTTGCTCTACAGCATTTCTTTGCATATATATAGTACTGTACTGTATATGGTACTGTATATATATATATATATATATATATATATATATATATATATATATATATATATATATATATATATATATATATATATACAGTACCATAAAGAGCAGAAAACAGTAAATTAAACGTCAATATTTGGTGTGACAAATTTATTTATGCCATATCCTTTCTTGTATTTTCAATTATGTCACACCACACCAAACGGAATTCCCGGCACATCTTGTAGCCTACCTGGAAAATAAAGATTCTGCTCGCAAACTAAAAAACCACCAGGAATAAATAAGACAATAAAGGTTCCCATGATCTTTTCAGCTGAACATATACAGCAATATTAATTGTAATACCACATGATGGGATGCTAATATTCTTACTGTGATGTTGAAAATACTTACTGTTTAAATTCAAACACATTTGTGAAGACTAGTCTTTATAGCTGTTAGCTTACAGCTGAGGAGTTAGACTCTTACACAGAACTAAATAATGTTTACTATAAAGTGTCGACATCTAGTGGTACTTAACTATAAAAACTTAACTCTTTTTGGCCATCCCACAGTAAAATGATGGACATATGGATATTAACGGATATTAACTGTTTTACCCTTGTGTTCAGGGCAAAATGACCCGTTTAAAGTGGAACCATATTAATGTTTTGCTCTTCTCTCCTCCCCCACTCCAGCCCATTTATATTTATTTTACACAGGTTATGTACAGGTCATTTGTCTGTAGCATGTTCAGGCATTTTGATGTGACTTTACTTTTCCAAAAAACGTGAAATAATATATTATTTTCTGTCACATGTTATTGTCAGTAAATTATATTATAAATATTATATATATATATATATATATATATATATATATATATATATATATATATATATATATATATATATGATACATTATTATATTATTAATTTATATAAAATGTATTTATATGTCTATGGTTCAACCCATTTATCACCCATTTACAATGCACAATAGGTGGCAGTAATGTTCGCAAGGATGCTGCCACTGAACCTGATGAAGAAGAAGAAGAAGAAGAAGAAGAAGAAGCAGCGGTTCGTTTAATTTTCTTGGCCGAAGTAATCGTTAGGCGTCTCAAAGACTATATGGCAAAAAATGAGCAATCACAAATTAACGTCTTTTTGCTAAAATAACATCAATATATATTCATGCTTCTTTGTCGTAATAACTGCCGGTTACCGTTGTTTATTTTTCATCACACCCGTATTTAGACAAACCCCGACCTTATCTTCTTCTCATCATCATCATCATCATTATTATTATTATTGATAGCAGTATTAATATTGTTATTATTTATGTTTTCTGTTGATTCTGATGTTACTGTTGTTTGTATTGTGTTACAGATGCTTTGGCAACATACATGCCTTATAAAGTCATGCCAATTAAGCTGCTTTCAATTTAATTGAGTACAAGTTTTAATTGGTATCCAATACTACATAATTGGTACCAGTATTAAAGCAGTGTATCCACTGGTCCGGGGACGGTGGTAGTTCAGTGGTTAAGAAGTTGGGCTGCTGATCAGAAGGTTGTGAGTTCAAATCCCAGCACTGCCAAGCTGCCACTGTTGGGCACTTGAGCAGGGCACTTAACCCTCACCTGCTCCCCGGGTGCCGCAGCAAAAATGTCTGCTCACTGCTCTGGGTGTGTTCATGGTTTGTAGTGTGTGTGTTCACAACTCCTAATGTGTGTGCACTAACTTGGATGGGTTAAATGCAGAGGACAAATTCAAAGTATAGGTTGCCTTCACATGTCCTATGTGGTCTGGGGGAATGTGTCATGCTTTGTGATTGGTGGCTTATCTGATCACATCCAGGAACACAGAGGTCTGACTTATGTACCCTTTGTGTTAAGTTACATAAACGTGTACACTTTGTGTTAAGTTACATAAATGCTCAGTGTACTTTAAATTTGAAAGGCTAAAGCAATAGAAGCATTTCTATTATAAGAAGTGTCACTGGTTAATATAGGTGAAGCCTTTCATAGAATCTAAAGGAATAAAGTTTATTTTAATTCTGTTGCAGATTGAGATGTACCCTCGGGTAGAGATTCTGAAGGTCAACTATGGTCCTATCACCAAGCATGGTGACATGGGGACAAGCAACTAAGGACAGCTCTAAAGCTGTTTTCTTAAGAGTGCTTTCCACCTTGTCAGTATTCATCCAGATTTATTCCAGTTTTAATTTGTGCTCTTTTGTGTTTCACCTTAGATTACAAGGTGGTTGTGAAGCTGTCAGATGGATTTAATTGAGCAGATTTAAGAAGCAAGTTTCTACCTTTAGTGAATGTCAGATTCAGTTTTATGATATGCATTAGATGTTTCTAACTCTAAAACCATGTATTGCACATATGCACTGAGTATGCAACTCATGAGGACTTCATGAAAGCAGTGTGTAAAGTTGAAGACCAGAAACAAGCCTGTGTAAAACAAAAATATCAAAAATGGCACCAATACTCTTTTCTTGTATAGGATGAGTCTACATAGTGCCTAAAAAGTGGCAAAGGTTACTTTAACAATTTTATTGTGACCATTTGTTTCTTGCTCTACCATTGGACAACACTGTTGGGGGTGAATTAATCCCTTTATTTAAGGGGCATATTTGATATCATGCTTTTTAAGAACTTGGCTTTATATTTTTCAAGGCTAAATTATGGGCACAAAGTTTGGAAAGTATACCGATGTTTGTTTTTTTTAACTCTTAATTGATACAAACAATACTGATGCTGGAAATTTTGTATCTACTGTAGATAATACTGGTGTGCATTATTTAAAGCAAGTTACTGAAAACTGAATACTAAAATACTATAGAACACAACAACCAAAAATACATTTACCTCATATACATTTGCATTTACCTCATTTGGCTGACACTTTTATCCAAAGGTACTTACAACTGAGACAGAAGACAACTGAGCAGTTACATCTTATGTGTTTGTTTTTGCACTATAATGAAAATACAGTGGAATACATGTAGATTAAGCTGAGAAGTAAAGGATGTACTAGCCTATACATCAGTGTATAATTTATGTATTATTCATTAATATAATTTATATATATATATATATATATATATATATATATATATATATATATATATATATATATATATATATATATATATATATATATATATATATATGGATGTAACCAGGAATAAACAGAGATGATGGTTTTGCTGCTGGCCAATAGACCACGCAGAAACTCCCAGTACTGACGTGCCATATTACATTACAGTCAGATGAAACAGCCAAAGAGGCATTGGAGCACAAAGAGAGCAGTATTACGTGTCTATGGCCAAGAAAAGGGCTTTTGACAGTGCCCTGATAAGATTGCAAAGCCGGTATCATGTCATGCTCTGCTTCGCCCTGGATGACACTGCAAAAGGTGCCATTCTGTAGAATCCATGACGAAAACCACATTTGTTTGCCAAGTTTCAAATTCGAAACACTGATGATAATACTTTATCTAATGTGTTTGTAACATTAACGATTGGTTCACATGAAGTATGAGAGCTATGCCATATTCAGGATATGTGATGAACTCATATATCAATATGAGTTCATATACATGGCACCTGAAAAATGAGCAAATTGGTTCTGATATCTTTGAGAATATGTTGAGAAGATGTTTGACATCATCATGACATCAAATTAAAAAAAGGTAATGTCATATACATAGCTATAAATTGATTCAAAGTACTAATGTAACATTGAAAAATGGAGGGAGAGTAGCTGAAGAATCTCTCTTGGCCTTAAATACGCATAAGAAACTGGAGTTTTTACTTTGTTGGGCTGACAATAGCAATGAGGTGGTGACCCTGGTTTAAGCAGTACAGGGGACTACAGTAGAGTGCTTCTGTCCATGCATTGCTTGCTATCTGGTAATTAAAGGCAGGATCTCTCAGCTAGGTTGTTGATGGTGTGTCAGCAGGAGTATCAGGCATTCAAACCTAGCTCTATCTAGTCACAATAGATTCACCATCAAAACTGAGAAATGAACATAAAAAAGGAAAGCTCAAATAAACTACTCAAATCAACAGTTAAACGTGGTCTAGAGACACAGGTTTGTCACTCCATAATTCAGTTTAGAAGCTTTCAAATGAGCTTGTATTCATGTTAAGTTTGATTTAAGATGAGTTTACTCATATAATTCATTGTAAAGGAGATGACATCCATATTGAAGAAGCTCCAAATAACCCTAACAAAACTTACTATGTTCTCCATTTTAATGATTATTGTTTCCCAGTTAATGTGACTATTATGCTCTTCTAATGAAGATAAAACATGCAGCAATGATGAGTACTCATTAAAAATTAAAGGCAACACTTTAATTGGATACAGGCAACATTAGACCTCAGTGTCTACTTTACAAATAGTATGGTTTATTAATGAGATGAGTTGTAGCTGGATTTAAAAATAAGTAATTTGCATTGAATACTAACTGCTAAAAGTGAATAAAATCCAAATGAACTATGGATAACAAACTATCTTTGTACACCATTTTAAACATTGCTGCAGGATGAGGAGCTCAGTGTGAAGACTGTGAGCCCTTTACTTCCTAAGCCCTCAGCCAAGTAAGAGGATTATGTTGTAACATTAGCTCAATAATTTTGTAAAACCAAGTTTTGGGAGATGGCATGCAATTCATCTTTTCAATTATGACATCAATCTACTAAAGACCTGATTAGAGGCTAATAATCTTGCATTGCAGAGTAACACATGACACCAGTTTGGGTGGACAAAGGTCTCACATCCCAACCAGAACAATGCATGCTGAATAATTAAAGCAGGAGACAGTTTGCCTTTGTTTTGTGTAAGAAAATGTGAACACTGTTTTCCATTACAATAAACCAACCATTTATTGTTGTGCAAATGTATTTCACTTGTTAGACACATTTTGAAGACTGTTTAAGATTCAAACTATCATAAATTTTAAGATTACCATTTCAGATAGCTTGGTGGGATGCAACCTTGCTAGATTATTTTGTCCAAAAAATAATACATTGAACAAGTAAAAAAAAAAAAAAAAAAAGCTGATGTATAACAGTATTCTAACATTTAGCTCATTATCACATGCCTGATTTGAGATAATAAGCAGTTCATGGTATATGAGAAAAGGGAAACATCAAAAGATAATTGTAAATCTTACATTTGCAAAATAGAAGGAACTGAAACTTTATTTAACTAAATCTAATTTTTTTTTCTTTGTTATTCTGTATTTTATAGCATACATAGTCATTGGTAACCCAGAGTGATGACTCTCAATAGGATCTAGTTCTAGTTACTAGTGTCTCAGGTTCAGCTCTCATACACTATTAATTGGTGTATCACATCTCTCTTGCCCAACTCCAGCCTTGAACCAAACCAAACTCTTTTGGCTTACTTTGCTTTTGGGGCCTTTCTGTTTCTGTCAAGTGAATGTTGGTTTTGACTATGTAAAACAACTTGTTTGGAGTCACATTAAACACTGGAGTTTCTTCTACGTGCAGAAGCTCTGAAGAACTGAAGATCTGATCAATTTTATGGTATGTAAACTTTTTTAAACTGTTCTGTTTTTGTGTGAAGCTCTGTAGTCACACAGTTTACCTTCATTCTAATCCTAAATCATTATGTCCCATAGTCTTTAAAATTTGACATTAGAGAATATACAGACAGGACAGTCGATACCGTGAAATAGTTACATCTAAAAATAAACATTTGTCTCTTTATCAATTAGAACAATATTTTCAGGCCTGCGTTTTATATATAGGCAATTCAGATTAAACTTTTTTTTTTCTCAGTTGTTTTTGAGATAATATTAGATTATCTGAGAGCATAATTGAGGTAATCCTAAATGCTTTATGTGTGTAAATTAGAAATGCTAACAGATTCCTCTGTTATTCCTCACTCCAGAAAAAAAGACAATCACCTTGGTTTATGTATATAAGCACAGACTAACTACGGAAGAACTTTTATCCCTACTTTTATGATAGCTGTGTCTAGTATTTGCTTTCCATTAAAAAAATACAAAATGCTTCTGCCAAAGTTTAAATAAAAGATTTTTTCTCCTTTGCTTTGCTTGGTCTACCTCGTTTTCCAGTTCTTTTCTAATCTTTCTACTCTGCAAATGTAATTGATGCCATTTAGCTACAATCAATTAATGTAGACCTTATTATTACAATGACAGGCTTTTGAAATGCATCCCCGCCTTGTTGATGGAATTAGGCCATCCATTTTAAATATTAAAATCCCCCTTGTGGCCAGATTATCACAAGATACTAGGTTCGCTGTGCAACAATACCTGAGATGGTTGGGTGGAAAAGTAGGTGTAAATAAAATATGGGATAAAATGGTGCACTGCTACAAGTACAGTTCCTCTAATTCAATGATAATTAAAAGTGACAAACATTACAGTTTACTAAGTACATATGTATTAATATGTTAATGTGTTAATGAGGGAGGACATTCTAAAATGCACAATTTTTAATGCCTTTTTCAGGTAAATAACCTACTAATTACAAGATACTGTGGAATATTCTGGGGTGTTTTAGAGACCAAACGCTTAGAAACATAAAAGTTAGAGAAACCTTTTTATGGGTTCTTCAAGGGTTCTTTGGATAGTTAACGGTTCTTAGCTTCTGAAAATGATCCTCCTCCTAGGAAACCCGATCTGAAAGGATCTGTTGTTCCTCCAGAAGGACAACTTACAACTTAGGTTGCATCTGCTAACTTTATTCAAAATCATTCCATTGTATGTTCATAGGACAGCATGGTGGTGTTTACATAAAGTGGGTAGCATTGCAGCCTCACAGTACCAGGGTCCCTGGTTCAATCCTAAGCTTGGGTTACTGTCTGTGTGGAGTTCTTCTCCTGTTTACTTGAGTATGCTCCAGGTTTCTGGTTTCCTCCCACTGTCCATAAACATAGAGATAGGTGGATTGGTTATGCTAGGTAGCCTGCAGGTATGTGTGAATGGTGCCCTGTGATGGACTGGTGTCCCATCTGGGGTGAATTCTCCTGCCTTGTGACCAGTCTTTCTGGAACTGGTTCTGAACCAACCGCAGCCCTAAAATAATGATAAAGTTGTTACTGAAGAATGAATGAATGAATGTATCTTAATTGTACACTGTGTACTTCTTTATTGTATTCCACTTCCACATTTCTCCTCTCTGTCTCACAGAGTGGAAAATAATATATTTCTCAAATATGAAGCGTGGAAAGTCCCGTGGCTCTAAGGAGGATGGGAAAGGTAAGAGCTATAATGTTTCACTTCATTCCATCAGTCATTATAGGATGCTTCTTTGGTCCTGTTTTCATTTCACGTTACAAATGCAAGTGTAACCTCTCAAGTAAACCAAATGCAGTAAACTAAAATGTTAATGTCAAAAAAATGATGATTACAATAACCCGTCAATGTCTGTTGGTATTCTAAGATGAGCCAGCCATCCTGGAGACAGAGGACTTGGACAGAAGGTTTAGCAGAGGACCAGACCCTGACACCATTTCACTGGCCTCTGTCACTGCTGTAACAACTAATGTTTCTAACAAAAGGTGAGCATGCATCTAACCACAAAATATTATACATTGCAGTAATATGGTGAAGTGTAACAAATATGCATATTATTTTACATTATTTATTATACTTTTATTTCAGATCAAAGCCTGACATTAAAATTGAACCTAGTGCTGGAAGATTGATGGATTTCCAAGTATGTTAAATAGCATATATACTGTATCTATCAATATTACTATAATATATAATATAATACTAATAATATATATAATAATATCCCAATTACATCTACTGTAGACATAAATTCAATTCACAAGGTGGATTAAATGATTTAAACAGTAGTAAATGAAACAAAGTCAATATTTGGTGGGACAAAAAAAATAAAAATAAAAATAAAAATAGTAGTCTCCAGTACAATTTGTGCAGTTTTATAAGGAAATGAGCTGGTAGGTTTTATTGAGCATCTTGCAGAACCAGCCACAGTTCTTCTGGAGACTTTAACTTTCGTACTTGCTTCTTATTTTTGCAGCAAAACCCAGCAGCCTTCATTGTGTTTTTTGTCCGAAAAGTGGCCTCTTATGTAATATGCTGCTTTCTTTAATGACATACAAACATTTTTATTATGTAACATTTAATTTGTGCTAGAAAACTAATGTTTGGAATCTAAAATGTTTTTTGTACTGACTTGATAATGTAGAAGTCATAAAATAAATAATCTATAACAAAGTTTGTACTAAAAACTTTTGCACAGAACTGTATGTGCATTAATGCATTTTAGGTCAGTGTTACAGTTATTGAGGCCCGACAACTAGTGGGCTTGAACATGGATCCAGTGGTCTGTGTTGAAATCGGTGATGAGAAGAAGTACACTTCAATGAAGGAGTCGACCAACTGCCCTTACTACAATGAGGTAATGTTGACCACCATGGATATGAACATATTTTTGAGGAACCTTGCTAAAACCCTCTCTGTAGGGTTCTACATACAACATTTAAGGGTTCCTGGAAAGGTTGCTTAGATACTAATATACTGTATCACACTAATATATTTATGTGCTTTCGTTTCAATAACAATAACTTAACAATTTTGACTTGATTGTTTGTGCCTCACGTTTTTTAGTACTTTGTCTTCGAGTTCCATGTTCCTCCCGATGTCATGTTTGACAAGATCCTGAGGGTGTCAGTAAGTTCTCTTTTAAAGCTACACAAGATAGTGTTTAATCGTCCTTTTTCAGCTATAGAAAGATAGCCTTTCCTCACCATAATATAAATTCTTTATAGGTAATCCACTCTAAAAATCTTCTGCGAAGTGGAACAATGGTTGGTGCCTTCAAGATGGATGTGGGAACAGTTTATTCACAGCCTGGTAACAAGCAAATACTTTTTCCATTCTACCTAAGCTGAATATTTGATTCTACAGTGAGAGTAAAGGCATTTGTCAGTGTACCTGTTGCAGCTGCACAATCTTTGCAAGAGAAGAGTCTGCTAGAAAGTTAGTAAAAGGTTCCCTCTTTCACAGACCACCAGTTCTACCACAAATGGGCCGTTTTATGCGATCCTGATGACATCACTGCAGGGTGTAAAGGCTATGTCAAATGTGACATTGCTGTAGTTACAAAAGGTGACAACATCAAAACTCCACACAAGGCCAATGAAACTGATGAGGATGACATTGAGGGGTATAAGGAAAATCTACTCTATCATGCAAAAATTGCCTACATTAGTTAAAAACATAACATGATATTTAATTTATATGTCATTCTTTGTTGTAGGAATCTTCTGTTGCCAGAAGGTGTTCCAGCTGACCGTCAGTGGGCCAGATTCTATGTGAAAATCTATAGAGCTGAAGGCTTACCTAAGATGAACACCAGCATTATGGCCAACGTGAAAAAGGCGTTTATTGGTGAGAATAAAGACCTGGTAGACCCATACGTTCAGGTGCAATTTGCAGGTCAAAAGGTGAGATTTTTTTAGCTAGTTAACATTCATTTGTCTACATTCACACTTTAGTATGGCATTTTAAATATGGCCTCTTTCTTGTGATGTGTAGGGAAAAACCTCTGTCCAGAAAAGTTGCTATGAACCTATCTGGAATGAGCAGATCATTTTCACTGAACAATTTCCACCACTGTGCAAACGCATGAAGGTTCAAATCCGTGATGCAGACAAAGTGAATGATGTGGCTATTGGAACACATTTCATTGACCTACGAAAGATCTCAAATGATGGAGATAAAGGTCAATATTAGGTCATATTTTGTTGCTATATTTTAATGTTGTAGCCTTTTATATAATGCAATATCAGATTTAAATATCTGGATTCATCCTTTGATTTCTTATCAGGCTTTCTCCCAACTCTGGGGCCGGCCTGGGTGAACATGTATGGTTCAACGCGGAGCTACACCCTCATGGACGAGTATCAGGATCTGAATGAGGGACTGGGTGAGGGAGTTTCATTTCGGGCCCGGCTGCTGATCAGCCTGGCTGTGGAGATTCTGGACACATCCTCTCCAGAGATAATGAGCTCTCCTGAGGTTCAAGTGGAAGGAGTGCCCAACATTTCGGAGGTAAGTGATCCAAAGATAGGAAAGGTCATTACTGGGCAATTACTGTGACTTAAAGATGCTCTTATTTTTAATGAATATTATACATTACTCATTTAGAACATCCTTTATTAGTGAGACATTCTTTGCCATAGTAGGATAGAG
This sequence comes from Cranoglanis bouderius, assembly GCA_023630585.1. Lineage (NCBI taxonomy): Eukaryota > Metazoa > Chordata > Actinopteri > Siluriformes > Cranoglanididae > Cranoglanis > Cranoglanis bouderius. The sequence goes on from CM042543.1 coordinate 12,726,503, forward strand.
ACGTTTTGCTTAAGTGTTAACATTTATATGCAGTATATTAAGCATTTAATTAGATTATTACAATACTAATAGTATAATTCAAGATAAAACTTTATATGATATGTGCTGCTGCTCTTTAAGTCAAAGGTGGTTGATTTTGAACCTGTAGATCATATTGGTTGGTACTGTCTGGTTTTCAGAAAATTGCTAGAAAGAATTAGGTTTATTTTATATATATTGCAAAATAGTTACAATGTAATACAAGATTGTAAATATAATTCTGTACAAACTTTATAGCTTTATTAAGCCTAGATATGAATGTATGTTTTCATAGGTTTGGGTATGGCATATCCAAATTGTATCTATTTAAGTGTATACTTTTATCATATGCTCAGTTTTATGTATAATAGTACAGAAAAATTACAGGAAGTTAAAAAATACTGGAAGAACAGGTATATTTATGTGTTTTGTCTCTGTGTCCCTAAATCTAGAATGCCACTGGAAAAATCGATGAATTTTTTTTGTTTGGGGCATTTTTAGAAGCAACTATGATTGACAGAAAGATTGGTGACAAACCCATTAACTTTGAAGTTACAATAGGTAACATGAAAAATCAACATTTACCATCCTATATTTATCCAAAGAAGCTGAAGGCCTAACATTAATAAATTGTCAACTTTATACTAGGAAATTATGGCAGTGATGTCGATATCCCTACCAAACCAAGAACAAAGAAGTCAAAGAAAGGAGATGGTGATGAAGAGTCCGAACTCATCCAAGCCTCTAGTGATGAAGAAGTGGCTGATGATGGAGAACTGGCATCAGTGTCCACCACTCCACCAATGAAACCAGTTATCACTGACAGGTATGTGAACATCTCTATCGAAGTCAACACTGCAGTCACTGTTATTGTTGGTAATTTTCTATGATAACATTCCATAGGAACTACTTTCACCTTCCATATTTTGAGAGAAAGCCCTGTATTTATATTAAGAGCTGGTGGCAAGACCAGAGAAGAAGACTATACAATGCTAACATAATAGACCACATTGCAGATAAGTTGGTAGGTTACATAATTTAAATATTCTAATAAATGTTTGATGACAAGATGTCCAAAACTGATTCTGATATTGTTTTATTACTTAAAAGGAAGAAGGACTGAATGATGTTCAGGAGATTATTAAAACGGAGAAAGCTTTTCCTGAGCGTAGACTCAGAGGAGTTCTAGAGGAACTGAGCAATGGCTGCAGGTTTGAAAAGTTTCCCCCCATACACTCTAGGGCTGGGTTCCCCAAATCTTGTCCTGGATGGCTGGAGTAGAAAACAGTTTTGAAATTTCCTTCTACAAAGGGCTGATTCAGTGCACCAGTTAAATACTGTACCAGGCTTAGAAGGTACATTAGAGCAGGGAAAGCAGCAAACTATGCCAGCCATCCATGACTATTTGGCACCCCTGGTTTAGCAAAACACACTGCATCAAATAATTTTCTCATTATTCCATGGTGTTATTATATACATTCAAGAACTAAAATAACTTCTCTTTTAGCAACTTTCTAACACTAGCAAACAAGGACCAAAGCCAGACAGGGATCACAAAATTGGATCGAGAAAGGCTGAAATTATGCATGTGGGAGCTGGTATGGTACTCAAAGGAGCCACAAAATTCACAAGCTTCAAAGCTTCAAATATAGTTAAGATAACATTTTTGTTATATGTTGTGATTTTTTTTTTACTAAACTGTTGAATTACGTATTTAGGAAACTATGGGCCAACAAGCAAAGGTGATGCGATCTCAGGTGAAAAAGAAAACTGTCAAGGATAAAGTCAAATTGGCACAAAACTTCCTCCAGAAACTGAGATTCTTGTCTGATGAGGTAATGTTGACAAACTACTACAAATAGTTTCTTGGCCTATTTGCCTATGTTATTTGATAGTCTAAAGTAGAAACCAATACAATATGTAAAATTGGATTTATTGCAGCCTCAACACAGTGTTCCAGATGTTTACATATGGATGGTCAGCAATGGAAAACGTATTGCATATGCTAGAGTGCCCTCCAAAGACCTCCTTTTCTCTAATGTGGAGGAGGAGATTGGGAAAGACTGTTCAAAAGTCAAGACCATTTTCTTCAAGGTGAGAGTGAATCCAGTAAAGAACTAAATTCTCACATAATCAAGAACTCAGACTAGATTGTGAATGAAATATCCTATATCACCCTTTCTAAAATTATTTATATATAATCATTCTAAATATTTCTCTATCAATTTCTCTAGCTCCCAGGTAAAAAAAGCTTTGGACCAGCAGGCTGGACTGTCCAAGCCAAAACTGAAATGTACCTTTGGCTGGGTTTAAACAAGCAGCGCAAAGACTTCCTGAATGGACTACCAAATGGATTTGAGGAGAACAAGGCTGTCAAAGGCCCGGGAATGCACTCATCTCCACCAATCAGCTTGGTCTACACCAGTAAACAGAATTTATTTGGCTAACAACATAAATTAAAGTTAAGTCAGATGTAATTGCATGTATAATCTAACTATTTGAAATTGCTTCTAACAGTGAAGCAAGTCTTCCAACTGAGAGTACACATGTACCAGGCAAGGAGCCTGTTTGCTGCAGATAGCTCAGGTCTTTCAGACCCCTTTGCTAGAGTCTTTTTTTCAACTCACAGCCAGGTTACAGAGGTAAGAGTTTCCTTTTTATAATAAAAAGTTTTCTACCTTCAACTTAAAAAATTAGCCCATTCATCCAATTAAAATAAAATCATGTGGTTCCCTTCTCTCAGATTGTGAACGAGACCCTCTGCCCCACATGGGATCAACTTCTAGTATTTGATAATGTTGAATTGTATGGTGAGGCTAGTGAACTGAGGGATGACCCTCCTATTATTGTCATTGAGATCTATGACCAAGACAGTATGGTAAGCAAGTAAATGCTTTAACATTCTGGTAATATGTTCAAAAGCAAGCCAGTGCTGACAATGCACATTTTGATCTATTTGTAGGGAAAAGCTGATTTTATGGGAAGGACATTTGCAAAGCCAACAACTAAGATGTCAGATGAGCATTATGGGCCACCAAGATTCCCTCCTCAGCTAGAGTACTACCAGGTGTACCGTGGAAACTGCACCGCTGGTGAAATGCTTGCAGCTTTTGAACTACTGCAGGTGATAAGACTATAGTGATATGATTTTTAAAATTGTATTAATGCAACTTAAGGTAATTCAAATAATAAAAATTTCAACAAATATTTTAGATTGGACCAGGTGGAAAGGCTGATCTCCCCCCCATAGATGGACCCACAGATATGGACCGTGGTCCAATTCTTCCCGTTCCCATTGGCATTAGGCCAGTCCTGAGCAAATACCGCATTGAGGTGAAAAGCTCTTTTCTACATGCAAACATAAGTAATACTAAAAATACAGTATATTTCAAAGCCAAAGCACTAATAATGAGTTAATTTTTCTGCAGGTTTTATTCTGGGGCCTGAGGGACCTGAAGAGAGTAAACCTTGCCCAAGTTGACAGACCACGTGTGGACATAGAATGTGCTGGAAAGGGGATACAGTCAGCTCTCATTCCTAACTACAACAAAAATCCCAATTTTAGCACACTGGTCAAATGGTTTGAAGTGGTGGGTTTCGAATGACATGTGAATTCCAAAACTGGATAAAATTGGTCTTATTTAAAGATGATTGCTTACATGATGGAGAGATGGTACGCCAGTCCTGGAAGCCAGTGTCCTAAAAAAAAAGTTTATTATTCCCTATTCCCAACACACCTGATCCAACTCATTAGCTAATCAACAAGCCCTCTGTAAGTTGGATCAAATGTGTTAGAAGGAGGTAAATCTTGTACACTTGTCTCCAGCACTAAAGTTAAGGATCCCTCTCTGCATCATTCCAATTTATGAAATAACATTCAATATTACAACCAGAAAATTAAAAACATTATGATTTACTAGGACCTGCCAGAGAATGAGCTTCTTCATCCTCCTTTGAATATTCGAGTTGTGGACTGCAGAGCTTTTGGCCGTTATACACTGGTTGGCTCCCATGCAGTCACCACACTGCGCAAATTCATCTACAGACCGCCAGACAAGAGCGTCAACAATTGGTCTGCTATGGGTGGGTATACGATCAATGTTTGAATAAAATTATATTGTAAAATCCTTGACCAAAGAGGAGTGTACTACAGTCTAGACCATGACATTTCCCTGTGACATAAAAGCAATCTCATTCTATTAAAAGGAAAGCTGGTAAGAAACACTTTCCACATTGATACAGAGAAATGGCGATCAAAATATTGGAACAATTAGCATTCTGTTTCACAGAGTATGTTAAAGTGCTTGAAAGTGCTAAATACAGTTGCAATCAAAATTATTCAACCCCCATTGCAAATAAGGATTATTGTCAAAATTTACAGGCTTTCAGCTGTTTGCAATGAATAAATCAAACAAATGCAATTTAAATAGTTCAACACAGTGAAAGCTTCAAGCTCCCCCAAATTCAACTGAAAATGCAACTTATAATGACTTCTCCAGTTTCAAAATTATTCAACCCCTTCATGGCAAGCAACTTTAGTACTTAGTAGAGCACCCTTTTGCTGTTATGACCTGCTGCAAATGAGATACATAGCCAGACACCAGCTTCTGGCAGCGTTACTGAGGAATCTTAGCCCATTCCTCATGAGCAGTGGCCTCCAGTTCAGTAATATTCTTGGGTTTGTATGCTGCAACCGCCTTCTTCAAATCAAAAAGTCAGGTGACAGTGATGGCCCTGTAGAATCTTCCAGGACTTCTTCTGCAACCAAGCCTTGGTGGAATTTGAGGTATGCTTGGGATCATTGTCCTGTTGGAAAGTCCAATGATGCCCAAGCTTCAGCTTCCTCACAGACAGTATGACAGCATGACTTTTACCTTTTCCTTTTTCTGCCCCATCCAGGTATTTCATGTATTTTCTGCCCCTCGCTAGTTCAGGTATTTCATGTGTTCCAGCTCAAGCACACCTGGTGCAACTAATGAAGCCCTCGATTAGTTGCATCAAGTGTGCTTGAGACAACACCTGTTTCAGATATTTGTGCTGTTTGTGAGGGATTCTATTCAGGGGGTTGAATAATTTTGAGACTGCAGAAGTCATTATAAGTCGCATTTTCAGTTGAATTTGGGGAAACCATTTGAAGTATTCATTGTGTTGAACTTTTTCAATTGCTTTTGTTTGATTTGTTCATTGCAAACAGCTGAAAGTCTGTAAATTTTGACAATAAACCTGATTTGCAATGGGGGTTGAATAATTTGAATTGCAAATGTAGTTCAAAGTAAAAAAAAAAAAAAAAAGAAAAGAAAAAAAAAAAAAGAAAAAAAGAAAAAAAAAGAAATACACTCTGGTATTCTGTATTTGACCAACAGAAGAAATTGTGATCCACACTGAACCCGAACCTACAGTGAAGAAGATGGAGACAATGGTCAAACTTGACTCAGTATGTACCACAAACATGTACTTCTGCTTTTAATTTTTCCCAAACATGCCTTTTCTGAAAGCAGGAGGCTTTTATCTTGCAAAATTGCAATAATTTTTGTTTTGCCCCAACAGGCATCTGATGCAGTTGTTAAGGTTGATATGGTAAGTATGTACCATTTTATATGTGGTAGGTTTCAGGTCTTGCTCAGAGAACATGCCTTTCCATACTGTTATATAAAGACATCCAGACACAAAACTTGATTAAAATATTCCCAATGTCAATCCATAATTCCAAGTCTGAACTGTAAAAACTTAAAACTTTAAACTGGACCTCAGACAATGAAATTGTTCATTTCCTTCTTCTCTAATGGTTACAATAAGTTGATCAAATAAAATAGTCAAGTAAATCGTAAGACATTCAGCATAGTCTCCTCTTAATCATAGCCTGATGATGACAAGGAAGGAAAGGGAAAGAAGAAGAAGAAGAAAGGAGAAGAGGTTGAGGAAGAACAGCTAGATGAGAGCATGCTAGATTGGTGGTCCAAATACTTTGCATCAATCGAAACACTCATGGAGGTAAGAGACAAATTTTATACTCTTAAAACAGAATTGTAGAAGATCTACGTAGTGTCTTTAGAAACATAATTAACATTAATTTATAGTTAGAATGTTAATATAAGTAATGTTTCTTACTATGAAGATCCTAAAAGCACAAGAGGCTGAAAAGGCAGAGGCAGAGGACAGAGAGGACATGGATGCAGATGGGGCAGGTAAAGACAGCAATATGCCTCATGCCACAGATAGCAAAAAAAAAAAAAAAAAAACCTCCAAAAATAACTCTGAAAACTACAGAGAAGTGAAGGGGTAAATGTAGTCATTACTTGACATCATTAATAGATCATGCAGTAGATATGAAACTACATGTTCTGTTATGTACCTATATAAATGATCTCATTTGAACTGCTAAAATGTTTTTATTCTAATGTTCATTTTAATGTAAATTGCTTTTTTAAACACAAATATAAAACGTGAGTGGCATGTTAACTTGTAGATGACTAGTTCTACCAGTATTCCAAATACATTTAAATAAAAATGTAGTTAATACTTAAAAACAGCTAAGTACAATGCTCCAATTATAGCCTTTTATTGTCAGAAGTTTGCAATTTGTTTGATCATGTGCAGGCTAGTAAAATGTCTATGTCTAGACTAATTCGTTGAGGAAAGATGCTAAAGTATGGCAACTTGCATTAAGAATTCATGTCTTACATGTGTGCACCCCCTGGTCTCCTTTCCCCTTTTCACCTATGAACAGATATCAAACCTGACTCTAATGTGAAAGGAAACAAGAAGAAAAAAGGAAAAGGCAAGGATAAGAACAAAGCAGCACCAGGGGAGGGCTTAGCTGACAGGAAAAAGCCTAAAATTGAGGAACTGAAGGTAAATTTTGTTATAAGTGTTTATTGTTTTGTTTTTGTTTTGTTTGTTTGTTTTGGTTTGGTTTGGTTTTCTTTTTTTCTTTTTTTACTTTTCCTTTTTTTGTTTATCATTAAATAGTTGTGGACAGTATGTTTGTTTGTTTTTTCCAACAGGTATTCAACAGAGAGCTAGAGAGTGAATTTGATAACTTTGAAGACTGGCTCCACACTTTTAATCTTTATCGAGGAAAGAGTGGTGATGATGATGAAAATGTAATGGATGAGGACAGACTTGTTGGCAAATTCAAAGTAAGCCCTGTCAAACAAATAATAGGAAATAGTTTTTGCTGCATTTCCACTAAATCGATAAGTGTCAGGAGGTTGTTTTTTTTTTATTTTTATTGTTTTATTTTGTTTTTTATTGCAGGGCTCCTTGTGTATGTCCAAAGTGTCAGATGAGCTGTATAGAGAAATGGGAATTGATTCCAACATGGGCACTTTCCAGAACATTCCACACAATGACCCAATCAATGTTTTAGTTCGAGTCTATGTCATAAGGGTATGTACAACCAGATATAAAAGTACATATGTATGTTAAGATGTCTTATAAGTGTGAAATCCTAACTGATACTAAATTTGTCACAGGCTACTGATCTGCACCCTGCAGATATAAATGGGAAAGCAGATCCATACATTGCAATTAAGCTGGGAAAGTCAGAGGTCAAAGACAAAGAAAACTACATCTCTAAACAACTTAATCCTATCTTTGGAAAGTATGTTTATAGGAAGTTAATGCTGATAGAGAAGAAACAAGCTTATTTTTAAAAAAAAAAGTCATCTTAATAAGTGTTTGTACATATGGCTAGATAAAAAATATGCTGGAAAATACGCTGTTAACTAAAATCCATTTCCCTAATCCTCCTAGATCATTTGACATTGAGGCTACATTCCCTATGGACTCCACCCTCACCGTGTCCATCTATGACTGGGATTTGGTCGGCACTGATGATTTGATTGGGGAGACAAAAATTGATTTGGAGAACCGCTATTACAGCAAGCACAGGGCTACATGTGGTATCACTTCAAGCTATGCAATGTATGTGCTTTTCTGCCAGGAAATATATGTACAAATTAATTTGCAGTCTAGCCTAACTTTGTACATGTTACAGGGATAATATTTAGTCAATCAACCAACAAAACTCTACAGTTGTGTACTTTTTCTTTTCTCATTTTATCCATTTGTGTTTGACAGCCATGGTTACAATGTTTGGAGAGACCCAATGAAGCCAACACAGATCCTAACAAAACTTTGCAAGGATGGCAAATTAGATCCACCCCAGTATGGCCCTGGAGGAAGAGTGAAGGTGGCAAACAGAGTTTATACAGGCCCAACTGAAATTGGGGATGAAAATGGTATGTACCTATTTTACAAAATAATCTGATTTTAAGGTAAAGTTGTCTGCCTTCATGTAACACGAAATTTCCTATATTCAAATATATATTTTGATTCTATTTTAACCCTTAATAACCGGTAGGGGTGATGAATATCACCTAGATACTTTAAGTATATGCATATGCATGCTGAGACCTTCACATGCAGTCTCTCAGCACATGCATGCTGTGAGAAAGTGATGTATGACATAGTGTTTGCCTAAATACCACTCATACTGCCATCTTTCCCTTTCTTTTCCTTACCTCATAGACGTCAAACCTAACATATACATTATAGAGCTGTGTAACATATTGTGACTACAGTGAGAAGTACAAGTACCCTGTCCTCCAACTCTCACAATAGGTGCCTACAATCTCCTATCACCTCATTATGATGTCTTTTGTTGTATTTGAATGCTTTAGTTGGGGTGAGTTTAATTTGCATACTTTTTAAGTCCATTCAGAGCTCTGTGGCTGGTTGCTTGAATTGGGTTTCCTCATTAGCTTGCAAGTCATGCTGATAACCAAGCAGCCTGCAAGTTGGCTCTAAATTGTTCAGTATGGCTCAGTTTTTCCACATCACCCGCCATCTAGTGACCTGTGGGTTCAGAGGTATAACCTTGTCATATCACTCCCTTCGCCAGTGAGATTAAGTTAACTGGAATCCACGAACATTCACCCTGGAACCCTGGTCGCCCTCATGTCAGCAAGAGGTGCTTGAGGTCTAGTTTCCTGGGGACATAAGGCCTTTCTCCTAAAAATGGCCTGCTTGAGAGTGATGCTCTATCGGGGAGTCACCACATACTCTCCTTCCACTGGCTGGGTGCTATTGTGGTGGCACAGGGGCACAGAGGGTGTGTTGAGCCCTGGTTTGAGATCAGAACATATCAACCAGCTGGAACTGAGGGCAGTTTTTGCCAATCATTGGACCATTATAAACAACTCTGTGGCAACCAGATACATCAGTCACCAGGGAAGCTGATGAAGGGCTGATTATTGATCCAGCAGGTGATCGGTGAGAAGGTTCCAGGGAAAGACATCACTTTGTGACTTTGTTGGCAGCTATCCAGTTTCATAGAACACTGCACAACAGGTGTTTTATCCAATTCTGTAAACAGTGACAGCATAAACCAAGGAAATAAATAATTATCAGGATATTGACTTTTGGGTCTTATATTTAGACATCTAGAAACATAAAGCGGGCAACACATCAACCATATCACTAGACTAGACATAATCAGGTTCAGTTGAGCAGAAGTAATACTTGACACAGCCGCTGAAAATAAGAACAATCGCTAAACCAGTCCATTAGAAACTTTGCTCTGCATCCAGTTGCGATGCCCACTTATCAAATTGTGAAATCTCAAACCATGTGATTCAAAGTGTCTTCTTACATGTTAATCATGGTTCTTAGGTCCCAATTAAGACAAACATATGAAAATACTGTTTACTGTTGCATAATGATAATTTCTGACAGGGCTCAAAAAACAGACAGATGAGCACCTTGCTCTAGCAGTTCTTAATCACTGGGAGGACATTCCACGAGTGGGCTGCAAACTTATCCCTGAACATGTAGAAACAAGACCTCTACTAAACCCTGATAAACCCGGGATTGAGCAGGTCAGTGGTATATCTCTGAAAATCTAACTCAATGATAATTACAATGCCTGAAATTCTGTAACTAAACTACAACAATGGTTCTGTAAATAAATTGTGTCAGAATATTAACACTTGGTTGAACTAATTTTCAAAGTAAAGAGTCATTAAGTCTTAATCAAACCATTCTATTTGACCTATATTTTGTGTAGGGGAGAATTGAAATGTGGGTAGACATGTTCCCAAAAGACATGCCTGCACCTGGACCTGCTCTTGATATTTCACCACGCAAACCAAAGAAGTAGGGTCCTTACATATACACTATTTTGGCTCCTATAATCCACATTTAAAAGTTATAAATGAATGTGAGCTACACATATGTATGTGTACATGACTGAAATTTTAAGTGTTGTTTTCGTAATTACAGGTTTGAACTCAGGGTAATCGTTTGGAATACAGATGAGGTTGTCCTGGAAGATGATGATATATTCACAGGAGAAAAGTCCAGTGATATTTTTGTGAGAGGGTAAAATGCCTTTGTTGTTAATTATGATCACCATTTAACATGACTGTTTATGTCCATGTCAAGTTCAACTTTTGTGCTTCTCAGATGGCTTAAAGGACAACAAGAAGACAAGCAAGACACAGATGTCCATTACCACTCCCTAACAGGGGAAGGAAACTTCAACTGGCGCTTCATTTACCCCTTTGACTATTTAATGGCTGAAGAGAAAATTGTCATCTCAAAGAAGGAATCCATGTTTTCCTGGGATGAGACTGAGTACAAGATCCCTGCCCGTCTGAATCTGCAAGTTTGGGATGCAGATCATTTCTCTGCAGATGACTTCCTGGGTGAGATATTCAATTCTTTTGTAAATTCACTATCTGACTAATGTATTCACATTTTTAAGATTCAAGGTTTTCATCACAAGTGAATGACTGTCATGTCTTTACATGAGTACTTTGGTTCCCATTCAGGTGCAATTGAACTAGACCTGAACAGATTTCCTCGTGGCGCAAAAACTGCAAAACAGTGCACCCTTGACATGGTTCTTAATGAACAAGACATGCCAATGGTCAACATCTTCAAGCAGAAAAGAATCAAGGGCTGGTGGCCATTTATAGCCAGGGATGAAAATGATGAGATGGAAATCACGGTACATGAAGACAACACAATTCATAAATTACAATTATCACACATTAAATGTAAAAAGCACATACTTGATGACAGATTATTTCCTCATAACCAATTTATCAGTGAGGCTTTATCCATCTTTTAGGGGAAAGTAGAGGCAGAGCTCCACCTCCTGACAGGTGAAGAAGCTGAAAAAAGTCCTGTTGGTGAAGGACGGAATGAGCCAGAGCCTCTAGAGAAACCCAAGTAAGAGCTGATAAAACTATCAAAAATGCAGACTTCTGTCCCTTTTTTCTGATTAATACAACAATACAGCAAGTAATGTTATAGAGAAAGGATGAGGATGAGGTTTTCATGTATAGAAGATTTCATGTGTAAAGATTTTGACTGTTATAGGAAATAAGAAACCAGTGCATGGCATCTCAAAGTGGTTCTGTGTTATTTTTCTGGGAAATAGAATAACACAGAACAAAGACATGTTGTAGCTGATTAGCATAAAAAATCAAACAAAATTTTTAAAAGCATTCTAACTACAACAACTCCATTGCACAGAGACAGACAACATTTTCTCAGGCTATGCACAGTATATGAAGCCTTATAAAGCATAAAGCATACACTCTAGACACATATGTCTTCTACATTTAAGATCCGCTGCCTGAGTACAGACCAGTACAGGGCCTGAACTGTACTGGTTTGTAATTAAATTTGTGCTCTAAATGCATGGAAACAATATTCACAGGCACAGAACGACATTGCCCTCAAACAGCAAAAGATTGGTGTAAGCAAAAGATCATGCTAAATAGATCAAGGTAGACAAATATTTAAATAGCCACAAATATGTAAATAGCCATAAAAATAGAAAATGTCATATTTTTAACACGGGAAACGGATACAAGTTACTTCAGAGACACTTATGAAATGGGCATTTCTGCATCCAAAGTCCGGATTTGTACCAACCTCCTTTGTATGGTAAGTAGTGCTCTAAAAATAATGGTTATAGTGTAACTATAACCATTATAGTGTAATTATAGCCATTGTATGAAAATTTACATTTTGCTGATTTTATGTCCCATATCAAATATGTCATAAATGCTTTGAATATTTTCTATTACTTAAATTTTAGTGGCAATTTAAACATCCATTACTAATTTGACAATATCTGCTATCATTAATGCTTCATAGTATATACTCTTACTGTGAACATATTGCATTATTCAGTTTTATTAGACTTTAGATACATGTAGGTAGGTTTGTTGCCATGAATTTCAAAACTGTACTATTATAAAAATGGCCTAAATTAAAAGTTAACAAGCATTTATGCGAATAGAGAAAAAGGACCATGCCAAATAGGATCTATATTGCTAAATAGCAGTTGCGTTATACTACCACATTTTACTAAAACAATTCACTGTGTTTCTTTTCTTAAGAATGGTTCTTAACAGTCCTGAATATTTTCTGACTAATCTTTCTGTTCTGCAGTCGCCCTGACACAACGTTCCTGTGGTTCATCAGTCCACTCAAAGCAATCCGATATCTCATCTGCAACAACTACAAATGGCTGATCATCAAAATAGTGGTGGCTTTGCTGTTGTTAGCAATGCTGGGTTTATTCATTTACAGCATGCCTGGGTATATGGTGAAAAAGCTACTTGGTGCCTAAATGGCCGTTCTATTATTCATAACAACTCATTTTACACTGGCATCATCTTAGATGCAGTTACTTCAGTCTTTTTAAGTAGTAGTGATATACGGACTCTCTTTGAAATAACAAAAGTGTTTGCATATTGTTTGATCAAAACCATTTTTCCACGCGTCACTAATAGTAACAAAATTGTCATGTGATTATATTTAAGACATTTATTACATTTATGTGATTGCATTTAAGAGATTTTCTTTGCTTTGGCATAGGTTTTGCTAATAAGATTAGGAAAAAGGTAAAATACTTTTATATGTATGTGTATTTGAGAATTGGTGTCTCCAAGACATGAATCTCTAGTGCAATGTTTAGCAAGTGTTTTCGGCAAATGTATGCAGTGACTATCTCAAAAGATTTAAGATACTGAGGAAGACTTAAAAGCAACTCAAAAGAAGCACTTTAAAAGATTGGTTCCAACTGTTCAGTCTATTCTATCATCATTAAGTACACTTCCTAATATTAAATATAATACATATAAACTGTTAAGGGACATGCTATTTAAACTCAAATTTAGTTGAGCTTTCCATATTTAAAGTTTTCAAGTGTTTTAATGCTCAAAATTAGGTGTCTAGGTCAAGGGCTGTAAGGAAAGTGGGTGCAACATACAGGACAGGACTTTAACTTACATATATAGAAATATAGCTTGAATCATCATATAATTCTTAGAATAGTGCATGGTTTGAAGGGAATATGAGGGGTAATCAGTTTCACATTTTCTACTTGTAACAGCTGTAAGGAATCATAGGTTTGCATTATAGCCCAGGCTTTACAGAAGACAACATGTAAAATGATAAGAATTCATGTTTTGTTAAATTGTTAGACGCAAACAACAGCAGGCCATCAGTGTGACTGCAAACTATGTTATCTTTGTGGAATAATAGTAAATACACAGTTTCTTAGCTATTACTGGTTTGCACCATTTGGGTTGATGTTGCATAAGGTTTTGTAATGACTCCACATTAGCACTCCATCTTGATTGTTTATAGTTCAATTAAATTTGTATTTCCTCAATGTAAGGTAATACATCTGTGCTTTGTGTGACCAACATAAATAAATAAATTCTACCCAGTACTTATTTCTTGTTTTTTTCCCCCCTTTTCTTCAAAGACCAAATGTTTGTCCAAATGTCTTCCAGAAACAAGCACTTATTTTTGTAGCAGTCCCTTCTGCAATATAAGAATGAACCACATATTAACATTTACAATCTTATCTGTAATTACACACTGATTTATGAATCTAGCCAGGCCAGGACAAGCTTTGCATGGGCTACATACACACAAAGTAAAGTGATATTAGAGACATTGGACATGGAATACTCTAAACAATACATAATTCATAACAATGCACAACACCTGATGATTAGCTTTACATTCAGACTACCCGCAACTTTACATTGTGTCCAAAGTGTCAAAATACCCAAGTGCACTTAACCATGTTTAGGAAAATGCACTGAAGTTATGTGCTGAAGGGAGTCTGGTGTAGCTATTGGACATCACCATTGATGTCAAATGCAATGTCCCTCAAAACATCCAGTTACTATGACTAGGCCAACAAGCACATTTTAATCGGGATTTTAACCCACCTATTCCAGACCTTAGGTGTGACATGAGGAAAACATTATCTACTGGTTATACCTAAACTACAATAGTGGCCTTGCCTCAGCTGTGGGATCAGGATGGGCTATACTGCTTCAGGAGATCAGCAAGATATGCCATAGCTAAATTATTTAGAACTTTAAACATCATTTAAACAACATTAAAACAGGCAAGACTTTGCAGTCAATGCAGAACGTAACAGGCAGCCAATTAAGCTTGAATAAGACTAGGGTAACATTCTCTGACTTTCCTGGTAACATGTTGGTACAGTCCAGAGATCCAATGTTTAGATAAACTACCATCAATGGTAATATAAAGGTCCATAAGTGTAGCTTTTGGTTTTGCAAAACATTCATCAAGCTCTAAGGTGAGCAACCTTACTGCAGGGAGACACAGTACCAAATATCAGTATTTCTGTTTTAACAGATTTTTGGAGAAGGACAGTTCAGCTATTCTGCTAAATCTGGTTGAATAAATAAATATAATTGTGTATCATTAGGGCAGAGCCCAAGACTGTGTTGGTGAATATGTGTTGCACACTAAGGACCGTATACACGCTACTGCAATTTAAATACAAATTAGAAAGAAAGGTTTATGAACAAACTTTAGATTGGCTTGTCAAAACAAATTAACAGGCCACATACAGTAAATTAAGAAAAGAGGATGTTTATAGACCATTTGACTTTTTGTTTGCTATCAGTTTGAAAAGCAGGTATGTGGTTTGGGTCAACAGATTTTTTTGCTAACATTATTACGGCTTGCTTATTAAAGGAGTAGCAAAATAAAAGTGCTCTATGAGACACTACGTAAAACAGTTAAGCTTCTCAAAATGGTTCATAATTACTCATAATTCTGGTTAAAATTTGTTAAAAACATAACACTTACGTTACTCTTTTGTCTCAACAGCCGTCCAGACACTACATTCCTGTGGTTCATTACCCCACTAAAAGCAATCCGCTATTTTATCTGCAATCAGTACAAGTGGCTTGTGATCAAAATTGTCCTGGCTCTGCTCCTGCTCGCCATTGTGGCCCTGTTCCTCTACAGTATGCCTGGTTACATGGCCAAGAAACTTCTTGGAGTCTAAGTAAGGAAAATAACAGGCTTTATTTTTTATCTCTAAAATCCATCTAGTGAAATGCTGTGCTGAACATAAGTATTTTGGAAGCAAAAAATATATAAATGTTGCAGTCAGCATGTGTTGTGTTTTCTCTATGTTTTAAAGTTTGACAATAAAACTTTGGCCTGTCTAATGTTATTTTGAGCTAATTCATTTTCTTTAGGTGTTGGCTACTGAGTGGATTTAGCAGAATTCTTTAAAATATGTTCTTGTTATGTATGTTGAAATATGCCTTGTGGTATGTGTCCACACAATGCTAATTCACCATCCAATATTCCTTCCACTTTTTAACTAATTTATATTACTTATGTTCCATAACTGCATCAAAATTCAGTTGGTACCTATGCGTTTCATTGTTACAAATCACTTAACCTATTGTATCACCTATTCACCTATTCAGACAAGTGTTTTTGAACCGTCAGATTTATTCTTCAAAAAATATTGGTCATCCTTTCAAGAGCATTAATTCCTGTGAAATGTGCTTTCTTTATATGTAATTTGAGGCATAATTATAGAAGAATAAATATTTTAATAAAACTTGGTCACGTATTATATCTGATGCATTATCATTGGGGACTCCATCTATTAACAATTTGTTAACTAAGTTCATTTATTTCACACTATAAACACTTATTTTCCTATATAAGTTTGACTTTTGAACCCCTATTACGAAATCCACCCATGTATATACAGTCATTGGGTCAAACGTTTCAGAAAGACGGCTGGTGTAAGTTTAGTATCCGATCAAAAAAGGTTCCTTCGAGCCGGATTCGAACCAGCGACCTAAGGATCTCAATGAGTATTCCGCTACAGTCCTCCGCTCTACCAACTGAGCTATCGAAGGCCACGAAAGCACTTTAACACCAGTATCTTATAAACACAGCTTGTTTCCGTACTACAGCATGAAAGAGCTACATAAATTTATAGCTTCTATATGCTAGGGACGTGCTGTCGAAGATTTGAGCTTATAAGATTTCTTTCTGATTGTGTCGGGAGTAAAATGCTCCGAAGCTCTGAAGAACTAAACAGAGAACGAACTAAACAGAGAACGCAGCGACATCTAGTGGCCTCCACGAGTTATTCAC
Source organism: Cranoglanis bouderius (assembly GCA_023630585.1). Classification (NCBI taxonomy): domain Eukaryota; kingdom Metazoa; phylum Chordata; class Actinopteri; order Siluriformes; family Cranoglanididae; genus Cranoglanis; species Cranoglanis bouderius. Next base: position 12,743,009 of record CM042543.1, read on the forward strand.
GAAATTTTGAAGCTGACTCTACAAATAGACTCAGGAACGGGGACGGGGCGACACATGTAGCCTCGCCAGCACCGTTGCAGCCCTGCCATATTCTGCAGGCTGCAGCCACGACCTTCTCAGTCGGCTCTGAAAGTTTACCAAACAGAGCCGATTCATCCGCTGACGACACATCACTACTTACCAGAGCAAGTAGCAGTCAAGGTTGTGGAGCTTCTCCATCTTCAGTCTTAAGACTGAAGACGTCTTAAGGTTAAGACGTTGGACCCCAGCTCCACCAAGCTGCCACTGTTGGGACCTTGAGCAAGACCCTTAACCCTCAGACGTATAAATGAGATAAATGTAAGTCGCTCTGGATTAGGGTGTCTGCCAAATGCCATAAAATGAACCGGCCCTATGTTACAGCAATTAACTTCCATTTTAATTACCAAAGTAATCTGAAGCGCTAATGCTAGACAAATCAACCCTTTAAAGTGGACTGGCTTTAAGACGCTAGCACTCACAACGTTGGGTTTGTCAACATTTTTTCCGTAAATACTGGTAATTTTAAGCGCTCAGTCAACTCCATCTAGACTGAAATACAGTTGAATTCCACTGTGTGGAATCGACTCCAAAGCTTTTGGTATAAACTCCCAATACCTGGAATCGGCTCTTTTGGGGAATCGACTCCCAGCCCAAGCTTTCCTCGTCTGTGCCATGTGTTTTAAACGCCCCATAAACACCCGTTCCAGTCCACTAAACGACTTATCAGGAAGTATAGAAACTGATAAATTACCTAATGCGAGTACAGTTACACAAACAACTAGGGCAATTAAGACTGGGGCAACCAGGGGTAAAATTATAGGGTACTTTTCTGCCCTAATCTTAATTGCCAACATGTTTCAGATCTAGTTTGAAAGGGCCAGAGTAATTCCAATGCTTCTCCAACTCTAGTTACACCACGGTATAAAACAGTACCTTTTACTAACATTTTACTTTCAGGTTTGACTTGCTGAAATGTTGTTGTGAAGTTTTTGTAGGGTTACATTTAGACATTTCATTGTAGTTAGAGGAGCCCTCAGTGTTTTAATCCCTGCCTCTCTATATAACTTTTTGCATAGCTAACTAGACACATGTAAATCACAACCAAGAAGAAAAAGAAAGGTTACAGGTAATAAAACTCAAACTCACCACACTTATTTACTGAATTATGTAGTTTACTATGATGTGTGGAAAACACATCATAGTAAACTACATAATTCAGTAAATTCAGTCTTTTAGAAGCACACCCCGCTGGAAAAAAACAAAACAAACAAAAAAAAACTATAGAAAGCTTCATAGAATTTGTAATAGTTTTAATGGTCACAATGGGAATCATATTGGTTTTAATGGAAACTGTAATTGGTTATATATTATGTCTAGTGGATACCATTAAGGACCAATAATGGTAATGGTTTTAATGGTTAGCTGATGGTTTGTAATGGTATTTGTAGTGGAAACCATTAGAATTTCTGTGATGGTTTCTATTGTTTTTTTTTAAGCTTGGCAGTGATGTCTGCTTGTTTAATCACTCAAATATTAAAAATATAAGAGCAGAGATGGCAGGTCTCTAGTGCAACCTTAGCAAGACTCTCCCACCTACAGTCAAATATCCAATACAAACCTTAACTAATTGTTAATAAAATCAATAATAACCCTTAGATATACATTTTAGCACACACAGACAGGAGTGTTATATAAAATATTTTATTGTGGCACATGTAAACACACACTTGCATCATAAGACATCATAAGAGTTTTAGTGAGAGTAGTGGGTAATGTCAGGCTTTTTACATTTTTTTATTTACTGACCGTTTGATTAAGCAACATAACATTTCTTAATTGGGTCTTAAGGAGTTCACGATTAAGAACTTGTTCACAGAGTTTGTAATATAGTGCACTGCAACATATTCAGTGTTTTAGAAAGGTCAGTGCAATGTTGTCAATTTGACAACATAAACAAAAAACGGCTGTAACATTCATCATTTCCTGTTTTAACGGCCATTTTTTTCCCCAAAGATAAAACTTTTGCTAAAACATGGTATAAATCATACTTCATGTAGTCATGGGCATTTCAAGGCAGTTCAGTACATCAGTACAGTATATAGCCTACCCTGCACAGCAATCTATATAGAGAAGTCATGCTTTGTACAGTTGTCTCAAAAATACAGTAGTGTATCTGGTTCTTTTGACATTTATGTAGGATGTTGCACATGCAGAGATATAGGAAACTGCGACTATCTTGTGGTGGATTTTTCTACATCCATGGAGCCATTACAGAAGTTTCTCTCTGTACCTAAAATTCAGCATGAATATAAAAAATAGTAACATGACTATTCCTGTTATGATTGTTCTTTAAATAACATTAAGATGCATACAGTACAACTTACTTTGTTTAATTCAGGGAAAAGCTCCAGAATTACTACATCAAGCAGGATGTATGTCAGCTGCAAGGAGACGTGACAAAATTCCTGAATTATCATTTTTACGGTGGTTTTCACAATGAAGGCAATAATTTATTACCACTTACCTGCTTGTTAAGAACTGGCTGCTGAAGTCCATCAAAGAGAAGCTTTATCCCCTCATATTTTGCTTCCTCTCCAATACATTTTCCAAGCAAATCTAACACCAAAGCACCAATTTCACTTCATTACTTAAATATTATTAAGACCTCAGATCTGAGAAATAATGACCTTTTTTGTGCAAACTGTGTAGACATTTGAGCTTAATTAATTATACCATCAGATGGCATCCAAATGAGTGGCAATTTGAGTGCAATTGACAAATCTGCTTCAGTGCCAAGCTTCTGCCCTCTACTCCCATGTTTACATATCAGACGCATATGACACCATGATTTACACTCATATACATGTAATTTCCTAATCAAAGGTTCAGGGTGATTATCAATGTTATTTTCTATCGTTATTGTTATTATACTATTTACTATAATTTTGATTATTATTATTAATATTACAATTGAACTATAAAATTCAGCATTTTTATAGCTGTAAAAATACACACAAATTTCCACAGTCCAACCAGATGTAAGTTTGTTCAGACAGATATACCAAAGATGAAACTGATGATTAACAAACTGTCAGAGGAATTTGTGTACATTTGTTTTACACTCATATCTATCACAACTTGAAATGCGCCTCATACTCTATGTTCATCAGCACTAAAGGTGTTACTAATTAATAATCTACCAAAATACTGGAGTAAAGCACTTGATGGACTAATTATCATGTCCTTCATTAGCTGAATAACATTTGCATACATAAACATAATCTGTCAATTAAAACTATTCCAACGAAAAAAAAAAAACATTTTTTTGAGATATTGAAAAAGGATTATATGCTGTAATTTTAAAATCAACAGCTGCTCAACCTGGAATGTAATTCCTCATTTCATCGAATGTTTTTCTGGCTCTTTTTTGCTTGTCTTCTAAAGAGCGTGGTTCACTGTTCTCACAGAATACAGCATCTAGGGAGGAGTACATATTGTCAAATGATAATATTAAAATATACATTGTAAATGACTGGAATTGAAAAAACAACAGTGTCATGTTAAATTAATGACTAAATCCATTATAAACCCTAATTATACTAGTAAGTTTATTATGATAATTTGTTATTTAATAACAGATGAAAGTCCCACTTTCTGGGTGTAGTACTTGTTACCTCTGAGCAGAGTGATAAGTGAAACCACACGATGTTCCTGAAACACCTGGTCTAGTTTGTTCTGCAGATAGTAGTCAGTACATGCCTCCAGTGTGTTTTTAAACAGGATACGCCCACCCATTAAGAGATGATGTAACCAATCAGGTATATGAAATACCACTCGTCCTGCCAAACATAACATAGTAACATAAAAAGTCTTCATAATTCTAAATGCAATTATTTATCATTCTCAATGCTCAATGTACAGAGTAATTAAAACTACTATGGATGAAAAATAGTGACACATAGTTTGAATAGGACTCAGGATGTGGTTGTTTAAATTAGATCACAGACTTACCTAGAAACATTAAGTAGTCATAAACTCCTTCTACAGTGATCATCTCCATAAAGTAATTCTGGTTGTGCCTCTTCTCTGTGACCTCTGAGCGATTTGCATTATTTTTGTATAGTTCATTGAAAAGCTAAAGGATACCAAAGAGTATTCAAAGTCAAAGATATAGTTTCAGATTCAGACACCATTCTAACAGAAACAAAGCAAATATCAAACTTGAGTTTGATATTTGATATTAACTAATTCCATTAAAACTGAAAAAGCTTGCCTTTTTGTTGTTTTCCGATGTGGGGCTGAGGATCGTGAGTTCAGGCCGACTGGGTTTGGGTTTCGGTGACTCACATGAGTTGAAGAAAGCCTGGATAAATGGTTCTAGATGCTGGCCTTTCTGCAGAAAAGTAAATGTACTAAATAAATCCTTGGAATTATATTAAAGCAGTTTCATCTAGTGCACTAGTTGAATCTAAGACAAAAATCACTAACCTCTTTGATTAGTTTGCTAGGTACAGATTTAATTATCTTCCCTGTAAGAGGAAAATATGAATAAAGTGTTAATAAAGAGTCTATGTGTTCAACTCATAACTACAATTATGCACACTAAGTACCAAGATTGACATCAGGTAACATCTTGTCATGAAACTGCGACTCCACGCTGTGAGGGGAGAGAAAGTCTGCCAGCAGCTGGCTATTGCTCAACTCAGGGTGTTGCAGGAGTTTCTAAATAAACACATCCAGCATGCATATGTCAGTGATTACATACATGACATGTTGCTTTAACTGAAACAACAGTTTCTCTATTAATACCTGTAGGTATTCCTGAAATTCCTCACGCTTGGATGTTAAAAACTCATAGTTTTTAGGTCCAATTATCCGCTTAGATGGAAGTTGTGCATCAGGGAATGAGCCTGTTTCAAGATAAAATATATATATATATTTTTGTGTATATCTCATACTAAATAGTTTTAGATCTTCAAAGAAATACAACATAAAACAAAGGCAACCTGAGGAAACACATAATACAGTTTTTATTTTTTTTTATTGAAGCAAAAAAAAGTTATCCAACACCTATCACCCATGTGAAAAACTAATTGCCCCCTTAAACTTAAAATCTGGTTGTGCCACCTTTAGCAGCAATAACTGCAACCAAACTCTTCCAATAACTGGAGATCAGTCTTTCACTTAGTTCTAGGACTAGGAATTACTCCTATGCTTTGGATCATTGTCTTGCTGCATAATCCAGTTGCGCTTGAGTTTCAACTTACAACTGAAGACCGGAGATTCTCCTTTAGGAATTTCTGGTAGCGAGCTGAATGTTTCCCTCAATTATTACAATTTGCCCAAGCCCTGAAGCAGCAAAGCATCCCCACACCATCACACTGCCACCACCATGCTTGACTGTAGGTATGATGATCTTTTTGTGGAATTTTGTGTTTGGTTTATGCCAGATGTAACGTGACCCCTGTATTCCAAACAGTCCCACTTTCAAATCATCAATCCACAGAAAATTCTCCCAAAAGGTTTGAGGATCATCAAGGTGTGTTTTGGCAAAATTCAGATGAGCCTTAATGTTATTCTGGGTTAGCAGTGGTTTTCACCTTGCCACTCTTTCATGGATGCCATTTTTGTCCAGTGTCTTTCTGATAGTGGAGTCATGAACAGTGACCTTTACTGATGCAAGAGACGCCTGTAGTTCCTTTGATATTGTCCTTGGCTCTTTTTTGACTTGCTGGATGAGCCGTCGCTGTGCGCTTGGAGGAATTTTGGAAAGTCAGCCACTTCAGGGAAGGTTCACTACTGTGCTGAGTTTTTCCATTTGGAGATAATGGCTCTCACTATGGTTATTTGGAGACCCAGAACCTCTGAAAGGTTCTTTGTAACCCTTCCCAGACTGATGTATTTCAATCACCTTCTTCCTCATCATTTCTGGAATTTCTTTCAATTTTAGCATAGTGTGTTACTGGGTAAGACCTTTTAACCAACTTCATGCTTTTGAAAAAGTTCTATTTAAGTGTTATAACCCCATTATGAATGCAGTTTCATAGATTTGGGGAATTAGTAACTACGTGGGCAAATACATTTTGGATAACATTTTTGCTTGTGTTTACTCAGGTTGCCTTTGCTCATCTTAGATTTTGTTGTAATTTCTGAAACAATTTAGTATGAGATGTACACAAAAACAGAAGAAATCAGGATGGGGCAAATACTTTTCACAGCACTGTATATAAATGCAAGCATTAAAATAAATTTCACCCACTGCTTACAAATCAAATTGTACATACCATGAAACTCTGTAAGTTTTGACTCAAGAACATAAAATTCCAGGTATCTTCGGTAAACAGACCAATGTTCTGTCTCGTGACCCACTGATAAGCAAGTGAAATAAATTGTACTTTCTACTTTCACTGTTACACAGAATGAATCAATTTGAATCAATTTATCTTTAATTAGGTAACAGTTAAACAATCTAAATAGTTTGTGACTGAAGCATTTCAGGCTCTACCTGCTCTCCTGTCATTTCTCTCCACATCTATGCAATACACAGGAATTCTCTCCTTCTTCACCTCATCATCAAATAAGTCCACATAGGGGATTGTGATGCTCCAGGCCGTCAGGTTACGAGGTGTACTTGGAGTACTGATAGCCTCCACGGGCAAGTCATCCTCCATAACCATGATGGCCTCCTCCACCTAAGATATCAAATAGTGGGGATGGAGGGGAATCAGTAAAAACCATTTTAATATGTATCACATAATATTTACTTAGATTCATAAGTATAAGGGATAACATCAATTACACAAGCAGTCAAGATCATGAATGACATAAACAAATATATGCTGTTTATAATGGCTATATTAGCATATACATGGTAATATAGGTAATGGGATAACACAACACAGGTAAATAATCAAACAGTAACTGTTACTAGGCTGTTACCATAAACCAAAACATAGTGCTTGAACACTCTACCACAATCCCATAGACATATGGTAAACCAACATATCCTTTCTTAAAAATGGTCTTAAGGCAGAGCTCACTTACCATATCATCCTCTCCCTCTGCTAGTCCATAAGAGGGAAGCATGGCCCCTTCCATAGTGGTACTCTTGAAAACCCCCTTAATCTTACTGCCAATGCGGCTGATGCCAAATGATTCTCCTCGCTTTGATGTGTTCCTAAACATAATACAAATCCACACAATCACAAAAACATACCTGGAGCCTTTGGTAAAGATTTTTAAGATGGAAAGAGCACATGCAATTGTCATGCATTTGTAAGGGGAAGACATTTCTAACAAAAATGAACTCAATTTAAGTCATTTCATTCTGCTCAAATCATCCATCAGTTGGAACCGGCACATGGATAGCAAAATACCACATGGTTTCCAAATGTATGCAACACTGACAAGAGCGCTCATCCACCCACTAACCCTCCAACACACACACACAAACATGCTCATTTGTGTTTTGAATATGAAATATTAGCATTCTTGTGTACTGAAGGACAAGTCCCTCACTTAGACTAAACAACATGGAGGGGACAAAGTCTTTGTAAAGGATCAGCACTTTATTCCAAAATCAGTTTAGATTTCTGTTAGAAACAATATATTACAATGTGTAATATCTCCATCTAGATAAAACAACAGTTACAATAAAATATATTGCTGCCCTCAGTATGGTCAACATACTGAGATTCCCCACACACACAAACACCTGGGCCAGGTGTTTATCTAAAGAGGGTTATCTAAAGAATCCATGCATACAGGGCTACAGGACTTGCAATGGATCCTGACTTACTTAAGCGCAACGGTGCGCCAGGCATTAGAGCAAGATGGGTGGGTAAGAATGGATGAAACATTAGGGGAGACAGATGCAGATGAGATGGACGGAGACTCTAGGTTCATGGTATAGTCCCACTCAGAAAAGCTAGAGCCCGTGGATGAATGGAGGGTCAAAGGATGGAAACAGATACGAAGTGTAGTCCGTGGTATGAGAGAGAGACAAACAAAATTAGCTAAGGTGATCAAGGTAGTTATGAAAGTTGTTGCAGTAGTTGTGTAAGTTGTTGCAGTAGTTGTGTAAGTTGTTGCAGTAGTTGTGTAAGTTGTTGCAGTAGGTCTTAGACATTTTCACAACAATAGCATATAGCAGTTCATAGCTCCACTGACTGCCTCCTACATTTTCTTATCTCAAGGCACGTGGAGGCCAAAGTTACCAGATTCTGTGTCACAGGTGTACAGAGCAGACATCAGGCAATTTTAATATACATAAGCAATTTAGGTTCAGCTTAAAAAATGATCTCAATTTAGAAAAAGTCATCATGCTAGACCTAGACTAAATTAAAGAATTCTGAACTTCTATATGTGCATTATACAAAGCCACAACAGTGCTGTGGCTTTCACAGAGACATCTGCAGCTGACAAAGTAAGCAGTTTTTCCCTGCATTCCAGCATGTATCTCACGTGCAGCATTATGTGGAGAATGGAGAGCTACAGGTTGAGCATGAAGCTGACAGCATACTCACCGGATGTCATCCAAACTCACGCTATTTCTGAAATAATGGGCAAAAGGAATTACAACTGTCCCCTGCAAACACTAAACCTCATCATAAAAAGCACCAAATAACACATATGGATATAAAGGAAAGAAAAGAACATTCAAGGAACATGTTATATGCTGAATAAATGAGCAAAATATTTAACAAACAACAGAATATTATAAGACTGACAAATAACGTGAGTAAGTAAATATAACAAAAGAAGTTCCATTTTCCTGAACAACAAGTATTTAATAGTCAGCCTGTACAATCTGGTGGATGCTAAGAAGCTTGGAAGGCAATGTTCAGTAGAAATAAATTGCAAACCCTGTCTGATAAGCAAGCCTTCATATCTATGTGTGATTTATCTGGCAAAGCAATCCTGAATTTTTAGTGATGCACACAAATGAAAGTTCATGGCCAAGGCCAAGGCTGAATTACCATTGCAAATACTTTCAGTGAAAAAGACTGAAAAAGTAAACCCATAAATTCTTGTGTATGGAGTGAATTCTTTAACAACATGAAATCAAACTGTTCATCAGGCAACATGCTGTGTTATGGCTAGTGTTGTGTCTATTTTGACTGAAAATTGGTAGATTTGTTACAGATTACCACTTTGAGCATGCAAACACTTGTACAGACTATACACAGAAATCATTTTTTTGTATTTGTTGTTGCTTGGGTCTACCTGCTTGATAAAATACCTGCATCATTATTCATTTGGTCAAATACCAAATGTGCTCTATTTCTAACTTTTGGCCCTACTTTCAACTAATACTTGTTCTACAAAGTGGAGACCACCCACCTGCCAAGTCTGGAGCTCCTGGTTGGGGATTCTGCCCCCCTTAACAGCTGCCTAAAATACTGAAACATAGTATTAATGTACATTCTCCATTTTATCAAGACTTGGCAAGCAAATCTTAGAATTGTGGAAAGTGTATGTGTGTGTGTTTTATTTGCTAAATAATTTGCTAATTTGCTATCTATCAAATCTTTCATACTTTTCAAATCTTTTTCAAATCTTTCAAATCGTTTTCATACTGCCTGATGTTGCACAGTTCATTGTTTTGCACATACAACTGCAAATATCTGCAATTCACGTACTTGTGCACTATTCTATGCCGTTTTGTAGTATAAATATTGCGAGTAGTGTGTTCACACTGACAATTCCAAATAGAAAAATTACACTTTAAATACCCGGATGATGCACTTAATTAACCACACTTCATGCACTCAACTGTCACAGCTTTAATTACGTAGCGGAGGGGGCGGGGCTATCAGACTCCGATGTGGAATGAAAAAATAACCTTATAAAATTCATACACTTCACGGTTGAGTACATAGTGCATAAGTACATAGTGTATAAGTGCATATAGTGCGTCATTTGGGACACAGCTATACTGTTGCTTTTATATCCCTTATACTATATTTTTACATTTCTCCCTTTCTACCTGTATAATAGTAAATCCTGGTTTGTGTAAATTCTATTTTATGTCACAGACAGTAGTAATAAGCATTACACAGTCCCTCCAGGATTTCGCAATTTTGTGATCGCAGAAATTAACGTAAAATCAAGCAATCTCCACAATATTCAGAGGAGCTTGCAATTTTTCTAAATTACTGTTGGGCCAACACGTATCATGTGACATCATCACAATGCTCATTCAGCCAAAGCCCTCTTCAATTCACATGCGTTGAACATGAGTACAGCTAAAAGGTCTCATTTATCAACAAACATCTCTGTGAAAGATCGTGCCAAACAATTTTGTGCAATTTCGCCAATTTAAGTAGTTTTCCACAGAAAAAGCACAAAAAACTCTGCAAATTGCATTGCAAATTTTTTTGTAAAGCATTTTGGTCACAACAGTCACAAAAAAAACTCTGATTTCACTGCAGGTCGTACTATGTATGGTTGTGGGTGTGACAAAAAAAATCAAATTAAATACAATTATTTGAATTTATAGAGTAGGGTTGCCCACCTCCAGTCCCATAGTTTGGTGATCCCCCTAACTGACAACACTAAACCTGGTAATCAGCTGGAGAACTGTACTCCGAAGCTGGACTAGGGTAGGCTCAGTGTTAAATGCTTGGCTCATTAGAGCAATAATGTGTTAGGAAATAATGCCACAAGGATGCAGTGTTTATAGAAGTGGCATTACCTCATCACTATGGCAGAACATGGGAGTAAAAACATTCTCCAACAAGGAAAGAACATGTTCATAGGCTTCAAACAGACAGCGCATAGTCTGCAGTTTTACGACATCAGCATATGCACCCTCTGCAACTGTAGGGGGTAGAGAAATAATAATGCATATCATGAAATCAAAGCCAATATATTGCCATTCATGAACATTTATCTTTATTTTACATATGTTAAACATGACTGAATTTAAAGAATAAAACTGTGGAATGCCTGCTTTTAACAATTATCCTAAAACAACAAAACAGCAACTTACTATTCCTGATCTCCTCAACAATGAAAGGATCAAAGCGAATTTTGTCAACGCTCTCATCAAGGCAGTAGGTTTCATATATCTTTTTCACCTCCTCGTGTAGCATCAGTTTTTCAGCATCAGAAAGCTCTGGATGAAGGATCTTATCATTAAACTCTTCTGAAATATGGGGGAAAAAACAGTGAGTTTAAACACATTTTTAATGACTTGAGTCCTTGTTGAAGCAACCTACAGTGGGTATAGAAAAGAATCCCCCCCTCCCTTTAAAATAATCATATTTTGTTGCTTTTCAGCCTGAAATGAAGACAGACACAGTTTTTGTTTTATCCAGCTGTATTTACTCAGTGCAACTTATAACATCCAAGTGAAAGATATAACACCATGTCAGAATTAAAAAAAAATAAAAAAATAAAAAACCAGAACCACTGAGTTCTGAAAAAGGATCACCCCCTCCTAAAAATGACTTGTAAACTCAATAAGGTGTAGCTAATCACCTTCTCTTCTTCTTTTCCTTTCGGCTGTCCCCTTCAGGGGTCGCCACAGTGAATCATCTGCCTCCATCTAGCCCTATCCCCTGCATCCTCTTCTCTCAGACTGACTACCTTCATGTCCTCCTTCACTACATCCATAAACCTCCTCTTTGGTCTTCCTCTCGGCCTCCTGACTGGCAACTCTAACCTCAGCATCCTTGTACCGATATATTCACTCTCCCTCCTCTGAACATGTCCAAACCATCTCAACCTGGCCTCTCTAACTTTGTCTCCAAAACATCTCACATGTGCTGTCCCCCTGATGTACTCATTCCTGATCCTATCCATCCTCGTCACTCCCAAAGAGAACCTCAACATCTTCAGCTCTGCTACCTCTAACTCTTCCTCCTGTCTTTTCCTCAGTGCAACTGTCTCCAAACCATACAACATCGCTGGTCTCACTACTGTCCTGTACACCTTTCCTTTCATTCTTGCTGGTACTCTTTTATCACACAACAGACCTGACACTTTTCTCCACCCATTCCAACCTGCCTGCACATGCTTCTTCACCTCTTTTCCACACTCCCTGTTGCTCTGGACTGTTGACCCTAAGTACTTAAAATCCTGCACCTTCTTTATCTCTTCTCCCTGTAACCTCACCGTTCCACTTGGATCCCTCTCATTCACACACATGTATTCTGTCTTGCTGCGACTGACCTTCATTCCTCTTCTCTCCAGAGCAAACCTCCACCTCTCTAGAGTTTCCTCCACCTGCTCCCTGCTCTCACTACAGATCACAATGTCATCCGCAAACATCATAGTCCATGGAGATTCCTGTCTGACCTCATCTGTCAGCCTGTCCATCACCACCGCAAACAAGAAGGGGCTCAGAGCTGATCCTTGATGCAGTCCCACATTCACCGTGAACTCCTCTGTCACACCTACCGCACACCTTACCATTGTCCTACTGCTCTCATACATATCCTGCACCACTCTAACATACTTCTGCCACTCCAGACCTCCTCATACAATACCACAGCTCCTCTCTTGGCACCCTGTCATACGCTTTCTCTAAATCTACAAAGACACAATGCAGCTCTTTCTGACCCTCTCTGTACTTCTCCATCAACATTCTCAAAGCAAATATTGCATCTGTAGTGCTCTTTCTTGGCATGAAACCATACTGCTGCTCACAAATGCTCACTTCTCCCCTTAGCCTTGCTTCCACTACTCTTTCCCACAACTTCATTGTATGGCTCATCAGCTTAATATCTCTGTAGTTTCCACAACTCTGCACATCTCCCATGTTCTTAAAAATCGGCACCAAAACACTTCTCCTCCAATTCTCAGGCATCCTCTCACTCTCTAAGACCTCGTTGAACAACCTAGTTAAAAACTCTACTGCCATCTTTCCTAGACACTTCCATACCTCCACTGGTATGTCATCAGGACCAACCGCCTTTCCTCTCTGCATCCTCTTCAAAGCTCTCCTAACTTCACCCTTGCTAATCCTTTCTACTTCCTGCTCAACAATATTTGCCTCTACTACTCTTCTCTTTGTCATTTTCCTCATTCATCAGTTCCTCAAAGTACTCCTTCCATCTTTCCCTCACCCTCCTGTCACCTGTCAACACATTTCCATCTCTATCTTTAATCACTCTAGCCTGCTGCACATCCTTACCATTTCTATCCCTCTGCCTCGCCAACCGATACAAATCCCTCTCACCTTCCTTACTATCTAACCTTGCATACATGTCCTCATAAGCTTTCTGTTTGGCCTTTGCCACCTCTATCTTAACATCACGCTGCATCTCCCTATATTCCTGTCTACTTTCCTCCGTCCTCTCACTGTCCCACTTCTTCCTAGCTAACCTCTTCTTCGGGATACTCTCCTGAACTTCCTCATTCCACCACCAAGTCTCCATATCTTCTTTCCTCCTTCCAGATGACAAACCTAGCACCTGCCCACCTGTCTCCCGATCACTTTGGCTGTAGTAGTCCAGTCATCTGGAAGCACCTCCTGACCACCTAAAGCCTGTCTCAACTCCTCCCTGAAAACCGCACAGCACTCTTCCTTTTCCAACTTCCACCACTTTGTCTTCTGCTCTGCCTTTGCTCTCTTCATCTTCCTCACCACCAGAGTCATCTTACACACCACCATCCTATGCTGTCTAGCTACACTCTCTCCTACCACTACTTTGCAATCGCTAATCTCCATCAGATTACAGTGTCTACATAAGATAGTCCACCTGTGTGCTCCTGCCACCACTCTTATATGTCACCCTGTGTTCCTGCCTCTTCTGAAAGTACGTGTTCACCACAGCCATCTCCATACTTTTAGCAAAGTCTACCAACCTCTGTCCTTCTGGGTTCCTTACCTGAAGACCAAACCTGCCCATCACTTGCTCATCCCCACTATTCCCTTCACCAACATGTCCATTAAAGTCTGCCCCTATCACCACTCTCTCACATCTGAGAACACTCTGCATCACTTCCTCAAGCTCGCTCCAGAATCTGTCTTTCTCCTCTTGCTCACAACCTACTTGTGGAGCGTAAGCACTAACAACATTCAACATCACACCTTCAATTTCCAGCTTCAGACTCATCAACCTATCTGACACTCTCTTTACCTCCAGAACATTCTTCACAAACTCCTCCTTCAGGATCACTCCTACTCCATTTCTCTTCCTGTCCACCCCATGATAAAACAGTTTAAACCCTGCTCCAATGCTTCTAGTCTTGCTCCCTTTCCACCTGGTCTCCTGGACACACAGAATGTCGACTTTCCTCTTCTGCATCATATCTACCAGCTCTCTGCCTTTACCTGTCATCGTACCAACATTCAAAGTCCCTACTTTCAGTCCTAAACTCCTGCCATTCCTCTTCTCTCTCTGCCTACGGACACGCCTTCCTCCTCTACACACCTTCTTCCTCTCCTTCTTCGACCAACAGTAGCCCAATTTCCACCAGTGCCCTGTAGGTCAACGGCACCGATGGCGGTCGTTGTTAACCCGGGCCCCAACCGATCCGGTATGGAAGTCATGTTAGTGATTCGCATATTGAATTTGGCAAAAGTTTTACGTCGGATGCCCTTCCTGACACAACCCTCTCTATTTATCCGGGCTTGGGACCGGCACAAAAAGTACACTGGCTTGTGACCTCCTGTGGCTAGATTAGCTAATCACCTTCTCAATGGCACACAAATCCATTTGACTTTCAACTGTGATCAGCTGTGGTCATTTTGATTAGCTCAGCATGAAAAGAGCTTTCCTGGAGCATTTTGTGGTGCAACTGAAGCAAACAGTCAACTATGGGTGACAAGGCACTGTCAAACGATCTCCGGGATAAAGTTGTGGACAGGCACAAGTCAGAAGATGGATACAAAAAAATTTCAAAGGCTTTATCATTGATTAGAAGCACAATGAAGTCTATTAGTAAGAAGTGGAAGGTATTTGGTACAACACAGACCCTTCCTGGATCAGGACGTCGCTCCAAACTGGATGAAAGAGCCAGGAGGAAACTGGTCAGAGAGGCTACCGCAACAGAGTTGCTGTTGCCTACAGCAACTCTGAAGCAGTTGCAGGAATTTATGACAAAGAGTGGTCATTGTGTGCATGTGACAACAATATCACAAATTCTCCACAAATGTGGCTTGTATGGGAGGGTTGCAAGAAAAAAGCCACTCCTCAAGAAAGGCCACATGAACGCACCTTGAAGATTCTGAGGCCAAATGGAAAAAAGTATGTCAGATGAGACAAAAATTTAATTATTTGGCCTCAACACCAAACAATATGTCTGGCGGAAATCCAATACAGCTCACCATCCAAATAACACAATTCATACAGTAAAGCATGGAGGTGGTAATATCCTGTTATGGGGGTGTTTCTCTGCATCAGGGACTGAAGCACTTGTCAGGATAGAAGGAAAATGGATGGGGCAAAATACCATCAAATTCTTGAGGAAAATCTGATGCCCTCTGCCAGAAAGTAGTCAATGGTAAGAAGGTTTACCTTCCAACATGACAATGACCCAAAGCTCACAGAAAAACTGACCACACAGTGGTTGAAGGAGAAAAAGGTGAATGTCCTTGCATGGCCTAATCAGAGCACAGACTTAAACCCCATTGAAAATCTGTGGAATGACTTGAAGACTGCAGTCCACAAACAGTCACCATCAAATTTAACTGAACTTGAGCAGTTCTGCAAAGAAGAGTGGGCAAATATTGCAAAGTCTAGATGTGTAAAGTTAGTAGAGGCATATCCCAACTGACTAAAGGCTGTAATTAAAAAATTGAGGCAAATGCAAAAAAGCAAGGGGGTGATCCTTTTTCCAACTCAGTGATTCTGGTTTTTTATTTATTTATTTTTTGACATGTTGCCGTTATATCTTTCACTTGGATATTAGAAGTTGCGTAAATACAGCTGGATAAAACAAAAACTGTGTCTGTATTCATTTCAGGTGGAAAAGCAACAAAATGTGATTATTTTAAAGGGGGGTGATTCTTTTCTATACCCACTGTAGTACTTCCAGTATTGTTGAGAGATTGCAAATCCTGGCTGGGTGTGCAACTGGCACTGCTCTCTGAGTGGGAATGATGCCATTCCTTTCTTCCCTGTCAGTCTGAATAACAGTTGACAATTATAGGCATCTGTTACTCCAGTGCACAGAATACAGTGGGGGAAAAAAGTATTTGATCCCCTGCTGATTTTGTATGTTTGCCCACTGACAAAGAAATGATCAGTCTATAATTTTAATGGTAGGTGTATTTTAACAGTGAGAGACAGAATAACAACAAAAAAATCCAGAAAAACACATTTCAAAAAAGTTATAAATTGATTTGCATTTTAATGAGGGAAATAAGTATTTGACCCCTTCGACTTAATACTTGGTGGCAAAACCCTTGTTGACAATCACAGAGGTCAGACGTTTCTTGTAGTTGGCCACGAGGTTTGCACACATCTCAGGAGGGATTTTGTCCCACTCCTCTTTGCAGATCCTCTCCAAGTCATTAAGGTCTAGAGGCTGATGTTTGGCAACTCGAACCTTCAGCTCCATCCACAGATTTTCTATGGGATTAAGGTCTGACTGGCTAGGGCACTCCAGGACCTTAATGTGCTTCTTCTTGAGCCACTCCTTTGTTGCCTTTGCTGTGTGTTTTGGGTCATTGTCATGCTGGAATACCCATCCACGACCCATTTTCAATGCCCTGGCTGAGGGAAGGAGGTTCTCACCCAAGATTTGACGGAACATGGCCCCATCCATCGTCCCTTTGATGCGGTGCAGTTGTCCTGTCCCCTTAGCAGTAAAACATCCCCAAAGCATAATGTTCCCACCTCCATGTTTGATGGTGGGGATGGTGTTCTTGGGGTCATAGGCAGCATTCCTCCTCCTCCAAACACAGCGAGTTGAGTTGATGCCAAAGAGCTCGATTTTGGTCTCATCTGACCACAACACTTTCACCCAGTTCTCCTCTGAATCATTCAGGCAAACTTCAGACGGGCCTGTGCATGTGCTTTCTTAAGCAGGGGGACCTTGCGGGCGCTGCAGGATTTCAGTCCTTCATGGCGTAGTGTGTTACCAATTGTTTTCTTGGTGACTATGGTCCCAGCTGCCTTGAGATCATTAACAAGATCCTTCCATGTAGTTCTGGGCTGATTCCTCACCGTTCTCATGATCATTGAAACTCCACGAGGTGAGATCTTGCATGGAGCCCCAGACCGAGGGAGACTGACCGTTATTTTGTGTTTCTTCCATTTGCGAATAATCGCACCAACTGTTGTCACCTTCTCACCAAGCTGCTTGGCGATGGTCTTGTAGCCCATTCCAGCCTTGTGTAGGTCTACAATCTTGTCCCTGACATCCTTGGGCAGCTCTTTGGTCTTGGCCATAGTGGAGAGTTTGGAATCTGATTGATTGATTGCTTCTGTGGACAGGTGTCTTTTATACAGGTAACAAGCTGAGATTAGGAGCACTCCCTTTAAGAGAGTGCTCCTAATCTCAGCCCGTTACCTGTGTAAAAGACACCTGGGAGCCAGAAATCTTGCTGATTGATAGGGGATCAAACACTTATTTCACTCATTAAAATGCAAATCAATTTATAACTTTTTTGAAATGCGTTTTTCTGGATTTTTTTTTGTTGTTATTCTGTCTCTCACTGTTAAAATACACCTACCATTAAAATTATAGACTGATCATTTCTTTGTCAATGGGCAAACGTACAAAATCAGCAGGGGATCAAATACTTTTTTCCCCCTCTGTATGTCAGCACTCTCCTCCAAGCTCACTGTTTAGCTGCCCTAGGGAACGACTAGACCCCAAGATGAAAAGATGTACACAATACACTTTTTACTTGTGCTAACGGCTGAGTTTCTAAACCTTACCAACAGTGAGGCAGAACTGCAGCACATGAACAGCTCCTTCTTGCTTGAGGAAGTTCATGAAGCGAAACAGCAGGTCCTGCTGCTCCCGAATCTCCTTAAGTTCTAGCTTTAACAACTGATTTGAAGATTAATACCATTAATACCAAACAACAACAATCAGATGACATGTTTTCCAGTTAGGAATCTTTATCTTGTTCTTGCACATCGTAGATTATGAATGAATTCGGATGAATGTTTTAAGTCAATGATGCAGAGATAAATAAATGCATCATCGAATCAGGGGAGAACAGTTAAGACTTACTGAAGACTTCTTATTGCGTATGTCTGCGTACTTCTGCAGGAATGGGACAAATGCAGAGGCCGGTTCAGTGGCAGCTTCAGGCTACAATGAGATATCCACCATCAAAACATATACATAGATATACAGCAAATGTTTATTTAGCGGACTATTAAACATATTTGTTTAATATTGCATTTCATTTTTATTAAACTGTTAAGGACTAAACAGTTCTACTTTGAGCTTCTTCACTATCTTAATCACTGGGTACCCATCCTGACACTTACAAGCTTCTACTCCTGCCGTCCCCAAGGCCTACAAACTTCTACTCCTTCTGTCCTGAGTCTACAAGCTTCTACTCCAGCTTGTAGGGTCTCAATCTTCAGTTCCTTCTTTCCTGTGACCTCAAGTCCTGCTGACATGAAGGCTACAAGCCCCTGCTTTCTCTGCACAGACTAACTACTGACTATGATCAATCTGTCACCATTACCGCCAATACAATAATAATGTGTGACTGGTATCCTTACCTCCAGCTATTAACTTGCATCTTATATGAACTAAAATGGTGGTGTGGTTACTCTCAAAATTACTTCCTCCTTAGCACCATGCTACAGTTTTTCTTTGTCACTTGTAGCTCTTGGCCTCCTTATTGGGAATTAAGGCATTGTTTAAAAAATGGTTTACAAAAATAAACCTATATAGCTGTGTCTCAAGTAACCAACTATACACTATGTACTCCACCATCTACTGTATGAAGTTTAGCAGAATACCCGTCAATGAAAATGAATTTCTTCATTTTTCTGTTTATATCAATGTTACCATTTATGTCCAACATGACCTTTTTTGATTCTGAGCAAATCTGAGCTGGCGTCAGCACCTGGTAGCCCCTACCCTCTTCCATTACGTGAGCAAAGCTGCGACCGTTGAGTGCATGAAGTGTCCAACATTCCACACTTTGTTATTTCGGTTGAATAAGTGCATCATCCAGGTACTTGAAGTGCACTTCTTGTTGGAATTTTCAGTGTGACCACACTGCTCACACTATTTATACTACTAAATGGCATAGAATAGTGCATAAGTATCGATTTGGGACACACCTTATGTTCTATTAATCTCAGTTTTTTTTTTTCTTTGTAAATTAAGCTTTGAAACTGTTCTATAAAACATATAGCAAATTTGCATTTAAATATTTTTGTGCATGTGAAATTTCTATTCAATTAATTTCGTATTACTTGCTACACTGTTTCACTGCTTTATGGGTTTTTTTTTTTTCTAACATTTGGTCCGGAAGAAAACTTTCATTATTCAAAATCACTGTCAGCAACTAATTAAGACTTACTGGAGAGTTGTCAATGAAAATATGCAGCAAGTGGTTCACAGTATCCTAAAAGAGAAAAAATTATGATTTATATACATTATGCACAAAAAACGTCCATCTTAGAAACAGGTTTCTTTCCCACTGACACTCACAGGATCAGCCAAGTAATCCATGGAAGGAAGGAATACAGAGCCAGCAAGAACCTCTCTTATCAGAAGAGTAAGAGATCTGGAAAATAGACAGGCATGCAGTAGAAGAGGAAAAAGCGGAGAAATGTTGCTAACACTCATAATGACAGAGCTTCATTACCTGCAGTCCGTAGCTTTTGGAGGCAAAATATATGGGAAAAGCATCTCAGTAAGCTTGCGTAGGTAGAGCAGCTCATCCCTCCTGCTGCGCAAGGCCACATGCAGATCAGGACCATACTCCTCTAACGCAGCTTGCTGCAGATGCTCTGAGTTCTTCACTAAAGTACACACAGAACAGAGATAAAGTTAACTCCAGAGTTAAGTACAATATTTTTCAAACATGAGAAAGTTTCTTAATGCCTTTTTTTAACTTTAATTTTCTGCAAAACACTGGTTTCAAAACCTTTTTCTGTAATGTCTAACAAAGTTGAAGACAGAGGACTCTTGGACCGCTTGTCCATGCAGAAAATTTCAAACCCACTTATAGTATGCTCTTAAGTTTGTGCATATGGTCTACCTTCTTCAACTCAGAAAATACATAGGGTTTTAATATGGTTGAAATCAAGAGACAATCTGGAGCCATGGTCACTGCAAAGCACTGATTTTGTATTTCCCATAAATGTTTCTGGGTTGATGTGGGTGTAAGTGTGGTTTATTATCGCTGAAAAGTTGATCTATGGCCAAGTCTTAACTTCCTTGTAGAGGCAAGCAAGTTTTTGGCTAAAATATCTGGGAACTATGTGAGAATGTTGTTTGTGGACTACTCCTCCGCCTTCAACACCATTGTCCCCTCACACCTTTGCAGAAAGCTCCAGAACCTAGGGCTGAACTCCTCCATATGCCTCTGGATCCTAGACTTCCTAACTGGATGCCCCCAGGTGGTCAGAATAGGAAACCACTCCTCCTCCATGCTCACCCTCAGCACTGGAGCCCCTCAGGGCTGCATCCTCAGCCCCCTGCTGTACTCCCTCTATACCAGTGACTGTACAGCCAAACACAGCTCCAACAAGCTGGTGAAGTTTGCAGATGACACAGTGGTGGTAGGCCTCATCACTAACAACAATGAGAAGGCTTACCTAGAGGAAGTAGACGTCCTCACCACATGGTGCCGTAACAATAATCTCTCCCTGAATGTCACCAAAACTAAGGAGATGATTATAGATTATTGGAGGAAGCAGGTGAGGAATTACAGCCCCCTGATGATCAATGGGGCCACAATTGAGAGGGTGAGCAGCTTCAAATACCTAGGAGTCCACCTCACAGAAGACCTCTCCTGGTCAACACACTCGAACAGCGTAGGGAAAAAAAGGCACGTCAGTGCCTCTACCATCTACACCGCCTGGCCAGGTTCAAGGTCTCCCACCAAGTGTTGAGGGCTTTCTACACTGGGGCTGTGGAAAGCCTTCTCACAGGGAGCATCACTGCCTGGTTCGGCGGCACCACAGCCCAGGACCGTCAGTCACTATCAAGAGTGGTGAGGGCAGCAGAGAAGGCCATCAAGACTTCTCTCCCCTGCATCACAGACATCTACACACAGTGATGCAGGACCAGGGCCAAGAGAATTATCACTACTCCGGACACAGACTCTTCACAGTGCTCCCATCAGGGAAACGCTACCAGATCCTGAGGACCAACACAGAGAGACTCAGGAGAAGTTTCTACCCTCAGGCAATCCGGCTAATGAACAAAGCCACTTGAAAGTCTGCATACTCCTACCTCACACACGACCCACAAAACTATTTGCACTATAGAGGAAGATGAACAAATTATTTTGCACATTATATAATCCCTATTTACTCCTTACAACTCTGTACATCTGCTTCCACACATCATATTCTAGTATATTCCATTCTAACATCAGATTACCTACAGTCTATTATATTTATATTTTTATTGCACAGTCTATATTATTTTTACTACATTCTATTTTATCATGTGTGTTGGTCTGTTGTTATTGCACTGTGGGACGAGTAACTAAAAAACATTTTTTTTAAAAAAACACCTCACTACATTACATCGCACGTATGTAATATGTATGTGACAAATAAAGAACCTTGAACCTTGAACCTGATGATGCCATCTTCACTATTGCCCCCTTGTGGAGCCCTAACATATAAGAATGTGTGAAGAAATACCTTTTTGTCTTGCTTTGGCAATTATTTCAATGTGTTTCATGGCAACTTTAAGTAGTTTTAGCGTTATGAGAGATGAAATATCAACCTGTGAAACAAAAGAGAAGTTCCCATTAGCAATGCAAAGAAAAGACACCTTTGATGTGATAGCAATGACGGGCTAACTATCAAATAGCAAATTCAGACGCTAACTAAAAAATAAAAATGATGAAATAGTACATTACTCTCTGTGCTCGGCGAACCAGCACCGCAGCTACAAAGCGCAAGGTCACTCTGAGATCATCCACAAATGCCTCATCATCTGTAATATCCCTGCCAACAAGGATTCATTTTAATTGCCATATCTTAGTATACAAAAACCTGAATGGATGTAATCAACATACCTGTACCACGGGTACACAAAGTTTTCAAGGACGAGCTCAAGAATCTGAGGACAGATAAGACTCTCCACTAACCATTCAAAACTCTAAAGAAAGTCGTCTTAAACTGAGGTGATATGAAGTTCTCAAACCTCTGAAAGAGACGCGTCCACCTTGGAGTGAACTTTTAGATCCAACCATGGCTGATAGTTTTCAAGAAGCAATGTTGGTCTAACAGAAAAAACAATGCAAATCATTTTAGTAACTTAATCTGGGTTAATCTTAGATGAGGACAAAACACTAGCAGTTAATATTACCTGTGTTTTGTGCATTTAATTTTCCCACAGACAGCGCAGCTGTGGGCAAAAGGAAACAGCTCTTGCTGCTCAGGCTGTTAACACAGAAAAAAAAAGTTGACTGAAATTCTGAAAGGTGTGTATTAAAGTAGTTATACAGTGAGGGGAAAATAAGTATTCAGACATTTGTTTTCTTTATTTAATAGACTTCCATTGCATATAACTACTTCAAATTTAAACACAATGTCAGATAGCATCTGTTTAAACAGATACAAACAACAGATAGAGGGTTTTCTTTTTTTTTCCTTTCTCCAGACTAGGTGTGTGCAATGGGATCCCACAGGATAAAATGAAAAAAGTCACACAGGGTTTTTACTTGTATGTGTAGCTTTAAAGAAAAGTTCATGAAAGCCTTGTGAGGAGGGTTGCCAGGTTTCAGCAAAGTATCCTCCCCAACTAAAACTTAAAAACCACAAAGACTTGAAACTAACCCAAATTGTTCGGGAATAGGAAAATGTAGACATGTGTCTTCTTTATCTCTTGGGAAACAAGTTAACAGTGGTGTGAATTTTGATTTTCAGTATATATCTGCAAAACACATTCATATACAATAACCTGGCAACCCTGCTCACGTGACCCAGTTCATTAACATGGATCTATTTAGAGGCGCTATTCTTTTTTTCTTTGGTTTGGCTCCAGTAACCTGACTTAAACACTGCCATACTGATCTCCAAAATAAATGCATATTTCTCCCATATTTCCATAAACACAAAATAAACATGCTTTCAAATACAACCCCAATTCCAGAAAAGTTGGGACTCTGTGTAAAATGTAAATAAAAACAGAATGCAATGATTCACAAGTCTCATAAACCCACATGCCATTCACAATAGAACATAGAAAACATATCAAATGTTTAAACTGAGGAAATGTACCATTTTAAGAAAAAAATAAGGTAATATTGAATTTCATGGCCGCAACACATCTAAAAAAATGTTAGGACAGGGGGCAACAAAAAGCATATGTTGCTCTAAAACCTGTACACACCTTTCAGCATTGATGGTGCCTTTCCAGATGTGCAAGCTGCCCATTCCATAGGCACTAATGCACCCCCATACCATCAGAGATGCAGGTTTTTGAACTGAGCGCTGACAAAAAGCCGGATGGTCCCTCTCCTCTTTAGTCCTCTAAGAGGACGAGGAGTTTAGAGGACACTGTGTCCATGTTTTCCAAAAAGAATTTCAAATTTCGATTGGTCTGACCACAGAACAGTTTTCCACTTTGCCTCAGCCCATTTTAAATGAGCTTTGGCCCAGAGAAGACGGCAGCGTTTCTGGATCATGTTCACATATGGCTTTAACCAGCATTTGTGGATGGCATGGTGAACTGTGTTCACAGACAATGAGTTCTGGAGGTGTTTCTGAGCCCATGCAGTGATTTCCATTACAGAATCATGCCTGTTTTAATGCAGTGCCACCTGAGGGCCCGAAGATCATGGGCATGCAATATTGATTTTCGCCCTTGTCCCTTGTGCACAAAGATTTCTCCATATTCTCGGAATCTTTTGATGATGTTATGTATTGTAGATGATGAGATATTCAAAGTCTCCACAATTTTACATTAAGGAACATTATTCTGAAATTGTTCCACAATTTGTAGAGTTTTTCACAGACTGGTGAACATCTGCCTTTCTTCATCTTTACTTCTGAGAGACTCTGCCTCTCTAAAATACTCCTTTTATAACCAATCATGTTAATGACCTGTTGCCGATTAACCTAATTAGTTGCAAAATGTTCCTCCAGCTGTTTCTTTTTAGTAACACTTAATATATATATACTTTAGAAACACCTGCGCCGGTCAACTTTCAGTCATTTATCATTGAACATGTCTCATTCTATATACTGATTAAGTAACAAACTCGGATAAAAAATATGTAAACAACATATGGACACAAAATACAGATAATACAAACAAGCTAATAAATAATATTCACTGTGTCAAAATCACTGGTGGATCAGTATGCAAATGCTCTTGGGCTGATCTAATTTCAGAGGCCCATTAACACTATATGCTGGGGCCACAGGGACTCACGGTTGTTTCTGGCTTGTGGGCCACCACTGTATGTTGTACGAGTTGAGCACAGGGTGGCCAGCCTCCAGCTGCTGTGTCAGCAGGGCATAGCCAGTGCCCTAAAAGAGGAGAGAGATGTGAGCACTTTTCCAGCCTTTTGTTGCCTCCGTCCCAACTTTTTTGAGACATGTTGCGGCCATCAAATTCAAAATTACCTTATTTTCTTCTTAAACTGGTACATTTCCTCAGTTTGAACATTTGATTTGTTTTCTATGTACTATTGTGAATAACATATGGGTTTATGAGTTATGTAAATCATTGCATTCTGTTTTTATTTACATTTTACACAGTGTCCCAACTTTTTTGGAATTGGGGTTGTACAAACAACAAAGTTTTAGTGTTGGTAATTTATCAAGTTTGTTTTAAAAAAAAAAAACATAACTTTTAATGATTATAAATACATACTTTTTGTTCAGTACAAAGTCAAAAGACATTGTGTGTGTAAATTTGAAGAGGAATTTTTGCACTGGAGTAGTGCAAATGTAGGCCTACATTAAATTTAATAAATAAATAAATACATAAAGAGTGAATACTTACTTCCCCAATGTATAGTGGACAAATTACTTTTAAAAAAAGTATACCTTTTTCTTAGGTTTAATTGTTAGAAGGATATTGGGAAGCAGTGTCTCAGGCCCCAAGGAGCAATAAAAGGTAACCACTCCTGCTAAGAATGACCAAAAAATTACAATAATGTGAAGATACCTGAAACACAGACAGAACACATCACATCACACGTCAATGTCTGTGCGCCATACACTCCATATAGGTACCAAACTGTAATTTTCTTTGTTGCTGGACTGGTATCAAGAATACATCTTTTGTACCTTTAGTATGCATATTTTACCTGAGATGTGCATGTTATGTACCTTTAATTAGCTTGTGGAATAAAGCTTTAAAAGGTACATGAGCGGCCCTTAAGGTCCAAGGGACATGCCTTCAATTATTTTTAAAGACATAATATATTCACATTTCCAGATGGAAAAAAAAAAAAACATCCTAAGTAGTACAAAAGATGTACCCATTGTTGGTAAAACTCAAGCGACATGTGTAGTCATGTACCTTTATTTCTGAGTGTTATGATAGTACTGTCCTGCTGGAAAAAAAATAAAAATAGAAACCCTCATAGAATTTGTAATGGTTTTCATGGTTATAATGGGAATTGTCTTGATTTTAACAGAAACTACAGTGGTCCCTGTGGGTCTGTATTGGTAATCTGTTGTTTTCTATTGGTGGCATGTTATATTTAGAGGATACCATTAAGGACCAATAATGGTACTTTTTTTAAATGGTTAGCTGACTGATTGTAATGGTATTGGTGGTGGAAGCCATTAGAATTCCTGTGATGGTTTCTATATTTTCCCCCCTTCCAGCAGGGTGATGTGAATAGCGCATAACGCATTTATTAAACCTAAATCCAACTATTACCTATTCAGTAAGACAGTAGACAGAAGCAGGTGTACAAGCAGAAAGCAGAAGACAGGATATTGGCGGCCCACCTCTCTCCACAGCTCCAGCCTCCGCCTCACTTTCCGCAAATACACTCCAAGTAAAGACATTACTCGGAGCTGCGGGGGCGAAAAATAAGGTAAAGGAGCTTTGCGTTCATTTCTCGAGTTTGTCACAATAATAATGGCATTTAGGCGAAGCATATTGACAGCTGCAGCTGTGTTCATGAAACTTAAACGACTATCAATGTACTTACCTCAAGGCAGGCTTTTCTAACACTATACAGCCTTAGCTAGTTGTTTGTTTTGACAAGGCGGACAGCGCCGCTACATCACTTCCCACTAAACAAACCAGCGGAAATAACGAGCTCGTCAAGCGCATTCACTGATATGCAACACATTAACCTTTACATTGCATCGTTTCTTCTAGATCAATTGCTCGAGTTGCGTTCGCTCCTGATGCGCTTTGTAACGTTTCCATGCGCTGTTCCTTTGGGGTTTGGTCCGAGAGTTGCGTCATATCCGGGCGGAGGCGCGCCTGTGAACACGTGTTCTTCCACGGTACTGGAGCAGTTCGGCACTGAAAAGTACCTGGCACTACTCCTTCGTTTCAAAGAACGGCGAGGTAACTTTGGAAATCATGAGATTACACAGAAATATAGATGTATCTGCATATACTCCAACAGAAGCAGCATGACCATCCAGCGTAAAATACAAATGTTTACCTCTCTAAGATTTTAACACTTAAGGCTATTACAGTAAACAGTTTTAGGACACAGATAGAAATCAAAAACTTTATTACAAAAATAAGTTACACTCACCTCATTTTACAGTATAAAACAATTTATTTGCGGGAATGCAAAAACGTTGTTGGCCACCAACAATAGTTTAAAACTGCTAACATGTCAAAAGGTTGATACAGCTTCATCAAGAGGGAGTTAACTGTGTACAAAAACCGGTTGAATGGTTCAATCAACTGTTTGCTATATAATGGAATATAAACCAAAGCCACAGCATCCCTTTTTCCACTGAATGATCCCAATCCTTCCCATTGAACACAGTCAGACACACAAAGTGAACAACAGGACCTAGTTTTTCTTCTGTCTGGTCTTGGGTGGAAATGTGATCATTCTTGCAAAATGATGCATGATTCAATAAAACAAAAGGCAAGATGATACATGATCTTAAGAGGACTGTTTTCTAAAAACGTATTTCAATTGTTAGAAAAAGGGACACTGCAGGGCTTACCAAAAGCAGTTGACGCCTTTGTGATGTTCAAGCCTTTACAAAAGTAACATTTTATTCCAAAACTATCATACAATCATACAACCAGTAACTACATAATCTGAAGAAGCAAGGAAGCTAATTCAGTTCAAAATACGATAAAAGCAGGGCTTGTTCAGGCTCATCATATGAGATTATTTTGCATGCCCAGTTTGACTGTTTGCAGTGTCAGAGCAGCAGCAAAATGATTATATTACATTAAGTACATCTTTTGAGCAGCTGCTCTAATGCATATTTCATAGAAAACAAGCCCTGCTTTCATCAATATAAGTTTCCCTATTTACAGTACAGGCAGGGTAGTTCAATCCTCTGTACTGAGGTAGTTAACCAACCCTTTAAAGACAAGTTCTGAAAAGAACCACTTTCCTGGAATGCCTGACTTATCCATGCAAGGTGGTTACACCAAAAACCTGCAGATGTCATGTCCTTTTCATCCAAATGATTAATTTAGATAAACATGGATATTCCGACAATAAAATTGCAATTAGCACAAAAATATACATCAAGCTCCACTGAGCCACTTCAAACTCAGAGACTTTAAAAGTGCAAAAACAAAAAAAGAACAATGTTTAGTATCCTTTAGGAAGTCTGAACCTAAATTTTTTTTTTAACTGGCATACTTTGAAATATTTGGAGCATGTTACAGAGGGGTAGGATGTGACAAAATTTAAATGCATGACTTATATGAATACAACAAGTCCAAGGGTACAAGTGAACAGAATTTCCACTGGTTTTCAAGGGTGGCAGTATGAGAGATCTGCTTCTGTAAGGCTGTAACATCATTGGGGCATTTCTTCGACCTTACCATCATCTTCACTGGCAGCTTATGGTGTAACCCCATGTAGCAAGTCAGTCTTCACCGTCACTGGTCAGGACCAGCCTCGACCCCCTTTCCCTGCTGAGAAAAATAAAACACCGTTAACTAGAAATGTCAAAGAAAAGTGACTAAGAAAAAAGGCATACCTGATAAATCTATAAAAGCATGGCATGTGTGAGGCACATCTGCATTTAAATATCTTTCATATACCAGTGGAATTTTTCAAGCCCAATTTGTGCAGAAGATTTAGAAATAAAATACTGAAACATTACAGTAATGTCTCCTTGTACATCATTTAAGCAAAGCAAATAAAATTGCCTTTGCAAAACCACCTAGTCATTACAAAGTAATATTGTTGCTTAGCTCTGTATATTCAAAGCAGATTTTCCAGAAAGAGAGAGAAGCACGCAAACCTTTGGTCCATTTCTTCCACAAGGTGCCTTTTATGTGTTAGCAATTTGAAAGAAGAAAATAGTAAACAATAAATGAGCGGTATTAATGAGGGGCAATTAGTTATAGAACGGCCTTTCTTGTTATGACTCTCTCTCTCTCACACACGTACCACGCGGCCTCTTTGTTGAGCTCCTCCTCTGGAGCCACGTGCCACTCTGCTGGATCCTGGGCCTCCACGCTGAGAGAAACCTCCTCTTCCTCGAGTTGAAGTTGCACCTCGAACCCGGGACAGAGTGGATCCACGGGCTCCTCGACCCCCTCGTCCTCTACCTTGAACTTGAAAGTCTTCGTAGCCATAGAATGGATCTTCATAGCCACCTCGATAATTGTGATAGTCATAGCCATAGTATTCATAATAGTCATCATAGCCATAGTAGTCATGGGGATAAGAAAAGCCTCCCCTGCCTCCTCGTCCTCTTCCTCTTGTGGGAGGTGGCATATGTGGTGGGCCATAATAATAATAATCATCATACCTGGAGGAGGCCCAGCAATGCCTTATTGAAAACACAAGTAATGGAATTTGAGCAACACACACAATATAGCTTACAAACAAGTAATCTGCATAACATTACTTACATCACAGTATGAGTAAGTAAACTTACATTTGAGTTTTAGCTGCTTGTCTCTGAGCCTTCCGCTCTTTCCTCTTCTGATCGGGTGGTTTTGCAAAGACGATTTCAATTTGTTCGCCTTCCAAATCTTTCCCATTCATTTCAGCTAAAGCCTATTGAAAAATTGACAGTTAAACAAATCAGTTAATATTTCCCTCAAACATGACAAGTGTGATAATGAAAGGAAACCTTAATAGTTAATAGTACCTTAACAGCACCATCTCTGTCCTCAAAGTGAATAAAGGCATAATCTTTAAGCTTCTTCACCCTCTCGAGCTTGCCAAACTGGCTGAATGTCTTTTCTAAGAGCTCTTCTGATACAGTGCTTGCAAGGTTTCTTACAAACAGTACTTTAACCTAAAAGGGACAAGACAAACTTATTTTTCCCACCGCAATAAATTCCACAAAAAGGGTAAGAAAAGTTGCCCTCGGGACATATTCTGCTTGTTTACCTTCGCCATAACCTCTGGGTCAGGGTCCTCAATGGGATCGGCCCATTCCACAGTCACCACATTTCCCCACACCTTCACCTTGCCACTCATCAACCTGCGTCGTGCTTGTGCTGCCGTTTTGTGATCCTCATACTCCAAAAAGCAGAAACCTCTATTTTTTTTCTTGTCATCAGGCTGATGGTATAAAATTACATCATTCAGCCCCTCTGAGAGAAAAAATAAGTGATTAAGTATGGATCACGGTTTCATTCAGTCTACATACATTGAGACATCTCCTACTGACAACTTGCCCTTGAGCTACATAAAGAACCTTAAACTAGAAGGTTAACAGCCTTGCATTTATTCACCTACCTGTAACTTTAGCAAATTCCTCCACAATCTGCTCCTTGGTTTTGCTCTTGGGGATGGATCCAACAAACAGTCTATTATTTGCCACAGAGATACAAACACCAATGTGTTTGCCAGGGCGGATCTCGCTGTTGTTACACTGAAAAAGGTGCAAACTGTCAGGTCATTCTTTTAGGGCTGATTGATAACTTCCTTGAAATGTTACACTGTTGGGAATACAAACTTGGCTTTCTGAAAGTGCACCACTTGGGGTGGGGGTATTTACTTTATAATCTATACTGTTGTGCCTGCTGTCTACTTGCCAATTCCTTAATCTCAATCAAACCAGTAAAGTCCGTTTTTAAACCAAATGTCTTCATTTTGTAACAAGTTTTACTGCCCAATCCTACTGGCTATCAAAATGTTTAATCTTGTTACCAGTGACCCTGATTCACTTACCAGTTTAACAGCCTCCTGAGCAGCCTCTTTAGTGCAAAAAGTGACAAAGGCATAGCCTCTGTTCAGGCCACTGAGGGGATCCATCATCAGACGCAGGTCCCATATGGGTCCAGCTTTTTCAAACAGGGGGACCAGCTCATCTTCAAAGAGATCTCTTGGAATTTTTCCTACAAAAATCTAATGACAAGAATGAGACCCTTACTTATACAAGTGTAAAACTTGGAATATGCAATACGATTTTCTCTTCATTCAATGAAAGTTTCCCTACTAGAAATAATCTGCAAAAGTTGCATCTCAAAATTATTTGACAATTTGTTCACTCGAGTAGGAAATAATATACCTCTGACAATGAAAACTACAGGCAATTTGTTACCGTTTACTGTTGGGTAAATGTGCAGAAAACCTTGTTTGTGTGTCACTGATCTTACCTCTGTCCCAACTGTGGGTTGTGTGCCCGAGTGGGTTGACTCAGGAGGAGGGCCCCCATATTTCCTCTGACCTGTTGTCACATCAAGTGTGTAACCAGTCCTCTCAAGCAAAGCCTGTCAAATTAGAAAGATGAACATACATCGCCACCATACAAAAGGGGATTTTATAAAATGATCAAGTAAAATAATACTTACTTTTATTTTTGCCTCATCTGGTCCTTTATTAGAATCTGACACTTTGGTCCCCTGCTTCTCCCTTTGCCTGTATGTCTTCATAACTCCACAGAGAAAGGCACTTTTGTTCTATGGACAAAGTAAAAGGCAGAAAAAATATCTATAGTGGTGTACATACATTTTGTATACTTACGTGGGAGTGGCAGTGACGAGCCTTGACATTTATAATTCTTTTCAATCATAATGTAGAGATAAAAGCCCAAAACTTTCACGGTATGTGTGTAAGCAAAGTGTTAACTATAACACAAACTGACCTAACTCCACAGTGGCTGACTGACCTAGCTTCATAAACTGTAATGTGCACCCCAGCTACAGTGGTTTTCCAGGGCTGATTAGTCATCCTGCACAGTCAAACAGCTTTGTGCTTTATAACTATGCTCTACATCCTATCAACAATCAATATAATAACCAGTGGAGAAATATTACTTATTTAACAGACTTTTAGTTAGTTTTGTGAGTCACATAGCTGTGAAACAGACTGACATTTTTATCACCTTAATGTCTGGGCTCTTCAATACAAACCTACCTGAACATGTGAGAGGTCACTGTCTTTAAATTGGAGGAGGACTTGCAGAGCACCTTCTTCGTTAAATTCCTTTAGAGCTTCAATTGCCCGATCATCAAGATCACTGTGAGAAACCAGACCTGTGCGAGAAATAAGAACAAAAGAGTAATGCAACAAAGATCATCTGCCGGTTCATTCTTTTATCCCACTCCGCACTGTGCTATTCAAATATCACTGGTGTCACAGCGCAAATATACAGGACTAATCACAACAGATGTCATGGTGTAATTTGAGACCGCCATCCAGAAACCCTCTGCATATCAAGCTTGCTCACAGTGATTTATGAGGACCCGTCACCTGTCTTAACCACTGCCAGCTGCTCCATTGTTCCTGCATATGTCCATCTGGCAACACACTTGCCCTGACACTGTATGAGGAGACCTCCTCAGGAGTGCTTAATACTCAGCTTTAAGGGTCTACACATGAAATTTTCTGAAACTGCCACCCAGGACACTCTGTTTCCTTCAAACTGCTAAGGGAGGCACAGAGAAAAAAAAATAAAAAAAATCACTGGCCAATTTTCTTTTAAACAAAAAAGTTTTTATTTATTTTTACAAGCACCTTATGACTGCAGTACCCATTTTGGAAGGAAACCACAAAAAGTTGCTTTGGTTTTCCAATTCCCACAATCACTTTAAAAGCACATGCAACTGGATTGAAACCTGAAATGGGTGCAAATATGCTGAAAGTTCAAGGGGCCTTACCTGCTATGTAAATTTCATCTAGTTTGACAGCAACTTTTCTAGGTAACCCAGCGTCTAATAATGTCTGGAAGTGTTCTGAATGGGTAACTGCAGCCGAAGTCTCCATTGGTTCTTCAGTACCGTTTCCATTTATATGCTCAGTGGCCATGTCTCCGTAATCTGCGCAGATGCAATGAGCCAAATTAATTCAAACTGGGCAGAGGTCAAGGAACCTGTTGCCTGACCCTGTATTGATGTCGCGTCCCCAACACAAAGTGCACAGCACTAATTGAGGGACAACACAACTGGGCCCCAATTTTACAGCTTAAACACATCAGCAGGCACATCAACCACAAACCAATTGTAACGGATACTTTCTACACCCACTTTTGAGTTTTGCAAGAATAATCTCGTCATTTGTCAATTAAAAGAAACCGCATGCAAATGTATGTATGCGCATAACCACAAGTCTAACAACTAGTTCTGAACTTGAACTACCAGCCTAGGTGTGCTTTTCCACGTGTTCTTTCGGAGGCTAATTTGCGATCATCTAATGCTACCTAGCAAGCGTGTGACCAAGCAGATAAGTTATCGAGTCCATTACTTGCGTGAAACATGAGCTCACCAGTTTATATACAAACCCGCTAAAGACTTGACATCTCAACGTCCAGTAACAGTATGCATTGGTAACCATGTCGTTTCGGTTAACATTTTTTACTCAATAACAATAGATCACTGCATTGAACTTAACATCGATTAACTGATTTACAGCAAAAGTTACCTGGGGACACCTCATGGCCTGAATGAAGATCGCTTTGTTTCATTTTAACCGGAGTTTCTGCAGCTCCAAATGAGGCGGTCAAACTGCAATGTGGCGCGCTAATGACGGGAGCAGATTTAGCTCACCAGTAGGCTACCTAGCTAGCTTGCTACCCAGTTTAGGCCAGGACACAAGAGCAACGTGGACACCTACAACTCCCAATAGCTACCATGCGTTATTTGACAGCTACTGTGAACCACGCTGTCAAGCGACTCGTATCTTAACTGCCACAGAAGTGGAATATAACTAGCACCCACAATAACGTGTATTGTTCACAGCGATTAAGAAAAACTCTTTCATAACTTTGCGTGCTTGTTGTTAGCCAGCTTGCTATGTGGCTAAGTGGTTAGTTAGCTAGCTTGATAACTTGGCCGGGAAATAATGTTCATCCTTTTTGTTTGTTAGCAAGCGCTTTCAAAACATAAATATTTTACCACAAGCAACAAAATAAGTCAGATATAACAAGAATAACTATACTAATGGTTATACGTCGAACCGAGGCCTATGTGAGTTAAGCTAGCTATATTAGCCATATGCAAGTCAACGTGCCAACGTGCCGCCACACATGGGAGTCCATTTTCAAAAAGCCGGTCTGAGACGTCCCGACCAGTTTCTATCTACTTTTGTTTGAAAACAAAAGAACATCAGATCACATTTTATGCTATACAATTCTCTGCCAAGCTTAAGACGTTCATCGTACCTGTCGATTAATAATTGTTGTGTGTGGATGACTCCGGAGGGAAAACGGGAGAAAATGAAAAAAGTGACCAAAAACCCCTGCCGTTGGTCCGGCTCCGCTCTTGCACTTAGCTAGGACGATGCAAAATGGCGGCTAGTATCACGCCGCGAGATTTTTTTTTTCCTAAAGCACGGGGTTTCTCACGCACCCATCCACGGAATCGCTCATGGCGCGTTTCTAAGGCCACTGGTGCCCATATACGCTAAATAAGCATTCTCTGGCAATAGGAAAACAAAACCATAACCAGCAGAGAGCAGCATTGTGTCTCAGGATTTGAGGATGAAGCTTTTCCAGTTTCGGTCGTGATATTCAAATGCACAGCACCGTGTTCTCATTACTCCCACACAAGGGTTCTCAGCTACTGTCTGCCCAGAAACTCCTGCCACGTGACGTTTTCTTTACCGTCTGACCCAACTGTGATTATTTCATAATTATTTAATATATTGATAAGTTGGAACAGGGAGTATTTGAGGGAAAACCCCGAACTGTGAAGGGCAAAAAAATCAGTAGAGAAAAACACTTCTGTGTAGCTTTACCCATCCTTCACAAACATTGACAAAGTAGGGACATTCCCTCTGGATATGTTATCTATACAGCCGTGGCCAAAAGTTTTGAGAATGACAAATATTCATTTTCACAAAGTTTACTTCTTCAGTGTTTTTAGATCTTTTTGTCAGATGTTACTAAAGTATAATCACAAGCATTTCATAAGTGTCAATGGCTTTTATTGACAATTGCATGAAGTTTATGCAAAGAGTCAATATTTGCAGTGTTGACCCTTCTTTTTCAAGACCTCTGCAATTTGCCCTGGCATGCTGTCAATCAACTTCTGGGCCACATCCTGACTGATAGCAGCCCATTCTTGCATAATCAATGCTTGGAGTTTGTGGGTTTTTGTTTGTCCACCCACCTCTTGAGGATTGACCACAAATTCTCAATGGGATTAAGGTCTGGGGAGTTTCCTGGCCATGGACCCAAAATGTCGATGTTTTGTTCAAGCCACTTCGTTATCACTTTTGCCTTGTGCCAAGGTGCCCCATCATGCTGGAAAAGGCATTGTTCGTCACCAAACTGTTCTTGGATGGTTGGGAGAAGTTGCTCTCTGAGGATGTTTTTGTACCATTCTTTATTCATGGCTGTGTTCTTAGGCAAAATTGTGAGTGAGCCCACTCCCTTGGCTGAGAAGCAACCCCACACATGAGTGGTCTCAGGATGCTTTACTGTTGGCATGACACAGGACTGATGGGAGCACTCACCTTTTCTTCTCTGGACAAGCTTTTTTCCAGATGCCCCAAACAATCGGAAAGGGGATTCATCAGAGAAAATGACATTACCCCAGTCCTCAGCAGTCCAATCCCTGTACTTTCTGCAGAATAGCAGTCTGTCCCTGATGTTTTTCCTGGAGAGAAGTGGCTTCATTGCTGCCCTTCTTGACACCAGGCCATCCTCCAAAAGTCTTCGCCTTACTGTGCGTGCAGACGCACTCGCACCTGCCTGCTGCCATTCCTGAGCAAGCTCTGCACTGGTGGTGCCCCGATCCCACAGCTGAATCAACTTTAGGAGATGGTCCTGGTGCTTGCTGGACTTTCTTGGGCACCCTGAAGCCTTCTTCAGAACAGTTGAACCTCTCTCCTTGAAGGTCTTGATGATCTGATAAATGGTTGATTTAGGTGCAATCTTACTAGCAGCAATATCCTTGCCTGTGAATCCCTTTTTGTGCAAAGCAGTGATGGCTGCACGTGTTTCCTTGCAGGTAACCATAGTTAACAGAGAAAGAACAATAATTTCAAGCACCACCCTCCTTTTAAAGCTTCCAGTCTGTTATTCTAACTCAATCAGCATGACAGAGTGATCTCCAGCCTTGTCCTCGTTAACACTCTCACCTGTGTTAACGAGAGAATCACTGACATGATGTCAGCTGGTCCTTTTGTGGAAGGGCTGAAAGGCAGTGGACATGTTTTTTTGGGATTAAGTTCATTTTCATGGCAAAGAGGGACTTTGAAATTAATTGCAATTCATCTGATCACTCTTCATAACATTCTGGAGTATATGCAAATTGCCATCATAAAAACTGAGGCAGCAGAATTTGTAAAAATTAATATTTGTGTCATTCTCAAAACTTTTGGCCACGGCTGTATGTTGTTTTTTATGCCAATTTTCTTTTATGCAAAAAATATTTTTACAAGCACCCTATGACTGCAGTATCCATTTTGGAAGGAAACTACAAAAAGTTGCTTTGGTTTTCCAATTCCCACAATCATCATCTTTTAAAAAGTCTGAGAAGATGTGCATCTCCTTTGGCTTCTGAAGTTAAGAACATACTGCAGTTAAATGGGATTCTTCGACTCAGATCTCGTCCAAGGGGTAAGAAAGCTGGGAGAAACTATATTCGTTCAATATGTACAATTGTTGGAAATCGCCCTACTTCTTGTGGAACTGCTGTGGATATTAAAAGACAGCCAACTGGGCAAAGAATATTTCTATCTGACTGTTGTTATCAATCTAAGAACTTAATACGTAATCACGTCAACAAGTCAATACCATCTATGCCTGGTTTTCTCCTTTCTAATGTGTGTTCTTTATGTCACAAATGTGACGAGCTGCACAGTGTAGCACAGAATAATAACTCAGCAGTTGTCGCCGTTTCAGAGACTTGGCTAAATGATGGTATCCCAGATTCAGTTGTAACTTTTCCTGGATATACAATACATCGGCGGGATCGCAAGGGAGGTGGGGGAGGAGGAGTTGCCTTGTATGTTTGTAACACCATCAAACAAATTCGACTGACTCATTTAGAAGAGGAAGAGCATGAAGCTTTGTGGGTCTGGTTACGTCCCAGTCGTCTTCCTCGAGGGTTAAGTTGTATTATTGCTGCTGTGCTATATTTACCACCACGCTCTTCTGCATCAGCCCAACCTGATTTACTAATCTCACAGTATTTGGATAGTTGTCTCAGATATATTGAATGTAACTATCAGCAGGCTGCAATTGTTATACTTGGTGATACAAATAAGTTCAAGTCTGAAACCATCTGCAGCAGACATGGTCTGAAACAAATCGTGGCCGGAGCAACAAGAAAGGCTAGTCAACTAGACTCTATATTTACCAATATTTCCTCCATGTATCAGACACTTGAGCATTTGCCTCCTGTTGGTTCTTCTGACCATCAGACTATCTTGATAAATGCAGGAAATTGGCCCACCAAGCCTATTAAACATATTTTTTGCAGAAAACGTACCCCTGAGACAATCAGGGAACTGGGCCTCCTGATGAATACTACTGATTTTTCTCACATTCATGAAGCTATGGATCCTGAGGCTAAGGTTGGTGCTTTTACTTCCACTATTATATCTATCTTGGATAAAACAGTTCCATTAAAAAAAGTCTCTATCACAAACACAGATAAGCCTTGGATGACTGTTCAAATTAAAGATCTGATAAAGGATAGGCAGTGTGCTTTTTGTTCTGGCGACAAAACCTCTTATAGGAAGCTAAAATCAATCATTGCCAAAAAAAAATCAAGAACGCAAAGAAACAATATTACCAGCATGAGGTGGTGGAACTGCGATACTCCAAGCCAAAACAATGGTTTAAGTCAGTGAAGAATTTAATGGGGATGGAAGGAGATAAGAGTGACATTGTGACTCAGGATCAAAACATCATGCAACGTGAGTGTGACACTCTGGCTAGGCACTTTGCTTCTGTGTGGAATTATGCAAGCCATATTTCTTTGTCTGCGGATGAAGTTACCTGCAAGTTGTCAAATTGTAGTGTACCTCCTCTGAGTATTGGACAAGTTAAGACTAGACTCTGTAAAGTGAATGCAGCCAAGGCTGCTGGTCCCGACTGTGTTCCTCCTTGGGTGCTAAAGACTTTTCATGAAGAGTTGGCACCAGTGTTATGTGACATCTTCAATACATGCATCCAGCATAACATTTTTCCAAAACAATGGAAGGAGGCTATAGTCAAAGCTGTTCCTAAAAAAGCAAAGCCTAGTTTTCCAGCAGATTATCGCCAGATCTCACTACTCAGCTGTGTTGGAAAAGTGTTTGAAGGAATCCTCAGAGATGCCATTCTGGAGGATACAGTTACTAGGATCGAACCATCACAACACGGCTTTATGAGGAACAGATCAACTGACACTGCCTTGATTCAAATTCTGCAGCACTGGCATGAAGCACTTAACAGCTCCCCTAAAATGGATACACACGCTGTTTTTGTTGACTTCACTCGAGCATTTGACACAATTGAATATTGTCGACTGCTACATTCCTTAGCTGACTTGCATGTCAGACGACCCCTTTGGCTTACTGTAAGGAGCTATCTGAGTAACAGAGAGCAGAGGGTGAAGTGGGGCTCCTGTGTGTCTAACTCCTTTCCAGTTCCAGCTGGTGTTCCTCAAGGGGGACTTCTATCCCCTCTACTTTTTGTCATATGTATAAATAGCCTGGATTCATATTTGCCTCCTTCGGTAATACCTGTGAAATATGCTGATGATCTAACAATCACAGAGTTTCTAATGGGATCTTTACCTGGATTCACTCAGAAGGCCTTGGACTCTGTAGTGGAATGGGGACAGGAATTTACATTGGCAATGAATGGAGCTAAGACTGTAGACATGGTAATTAGTGCCAGGAGAGAGGACAACATTCCCTCCCCTCCCTCTCCTGTTATCTCAGGACATGCAATTAGTAGAGTTTCCACCTTTAAACTGCTTGGAGTTCAAATATCCTCTGACTTGTCATGGGATGCCCACATTAAGTACATGATTTCGAAGGTGCGCCCCAGAATATATTATCTTTGCACTGCAAAAAAAGCGGGTCTTCCTTGTGATGTTTTAGTGCAAGTATATTTGACTTTTATACGGCCAGTTCTCGAATATGCTAGTCCAGTATGGGGTGGTCTACCTAAAGGTCTCTCTGAGGAGTTAGAGAGGATTCAAAAGCGATGCTGTCGGATAATAGGCATTCCAACTTCATCTCTCCCAAAATTGAGTGAGAGGCGTGAGGAAGCCACCATAGGTACTCTTACTAAAATACTCAAGGACAATTCATCACCGTTGCATTGTTTCCTGCCTATGGCTCCAACACCTACTTATTCTCTTCGGCGGCACAAGACATTTGTTGTACCCAGGAGCAAAACTAAACGTCATGAACTCTCCTTTATTCCCCGTGCTTTAAAACTGTTGTATGGATAACTTACAGGTCTTTGATTAGGATGCCTTTTCTGTGAATCTGTGTTAGTCATAAATATAGATATATGTATGTGTGTGTGTGTGTGTGTGTGTGTGTGTGTGTGTGTGTGTGTGTGTGTATATATATGTGTATATGTGTGGGTGTGTATATATGTGTATATGTGTGTGTGTGTGTGTGTATATGTATGTATATATATATAATATATATATATATACACACATATACATATGTGTGTGTGTGTGTGTGTGTGTGTGTGTGTGTGTGTGTGTGTATATATATATATATATATATATACACACACATATACATGTGTGTGTGTGTGTGTGTGTGTGTGTGTATATATATATATATATATATATATATATATATATATATATATATATATATATATATACACACACACATATATGTGTATGTGTGTGTGTATATATATATATATACAGGTGCATCTCAATAAATTAGAATGTCGTGGAAAAGTTCATTTATTTCAGTAATTCAACTCAAATTGTGAAACTCGTGTATTAAATAAA
Source organism: Cranoglanis bouderius (assembly GCA_023630585.1). Lineage (NCBI taxonomy): Eukaryota > Metazoa > Chordata > Actinopteri > Siluriformes > Cranoglanididae > Cranoglanis > Cranoglanis bouderius. The sequence goes on from CM042543.1 coordinate 12,782,612, forward strand.
TTCAATGCACACAGACTGAAGTAGTTTAAGTCTTTGGTTCTTTTAATTGTGATGATTTTGGCTCACATTTAACAAAAACCCACCAATTCACTATCTCAACAAATTAGAATATTTCATAAGACCAATAAAAAAAACATTTTTAGTGAATTGTTGGCCTTCTGGAAAGTATGTTCATTTACTGTACATGTACTCAATACTTGGTAGGGGCTCCTTTTGCTTTAATTACTGCCTCAATTCGGCATGGCATGGAGGTGATCAGTTTGTGGCACTGCTGAGGTGGTATGGAAGTCCAGGTTTCTTTGACAGTGGCCTTCAGCTCATCTGCATTTTTTGGTCTCCTGATTCTCATTTTCCTCTTGACAATACCCCATAGATTCTCTATGGGGTTCAGGTCTGGTGAGTTTGCTGGCCAGTCAAGCACACCAACACCATGGTCATTTAACCAACTTTTGGTGCTTTTGGCAGTGTGGGCAGGTGCCAAATCCTGCTGGAAAATGAAATCAGCATCTTCAAAATGCTGGTCAGCAGAAGGAAGCATGAAGTGCTGCGAAATTTCTTGGTAAATGGATGCAGTGACTTTGGTTTTCAAAAAACACAATGGACCAACACCAGCAGATGACATCGCACCCCAAATCATCACAGACTGTGGAAACTGAACACTGGACTTCAAGCAACTTGGGCTATGAGCTTCTCCACCCTTCCTCCAGACTCTAGAACCTTGGTTTCCAAATGAAATACACAACTTGCTCTCATCTGAAAAGAGGACTTTGGACCACTGGGCAACAGTCCAGTTCTTCTTCTCCTTAGCCCAGGTAAGACGCCTCTGACGTTGTCTGTGGTTCAGGAGTGGCTTAACAAGAGGAATATGACAACTGTAGCCAAATTCCTTGACACGTCTGTTTGTGGTGGCTCTTGATACCTTGACCCCAGCCTCAGTCCATTCCTTGTGAAGTTCACTCAAATTCTTGAATCGATTTTGCTTGACAATCCTCATAAGGCTGCGGTTCTCTCGGTTGGTTCTGCATCTTTTTCTTCCACACTTTTTCCTTCCACTCAACTTTCTGTTCACATGCTTGGATACAGCACTCTGTGAACAGCCAGCTTCTTTGGCAATGAATGTTTGTGGCTTACCTAGTGAACCAAACTGAGAGTCCATTTTGAAGGCTCAGGAAACCTTTGCAAGTGTTTTGAGTTGATTAGCTGATTGGCATGTCACCATATTCTAATTTGTTGAGATAGTGAATTGGTGGGTTTTTGTTAAATGTGAGCCAAAATCATCACAATTAAAAGAACCAAAGACTTAAACTACTTCAGTCTGTGTGCATTGAATTTATTTAATACACGAGTTTCACAATTTGAGTTGAATTACTGAAATAAATGAACTTTTCCACGACATTCTAATTTATTGAGATGCACCTGTATATATATATATGTGTGTGTGTGTGTGTGTGTGTGTGTGTGTGTGTGTGTGTGTGTGTGTGTGTGTGTGTGTGTGTGTATATATATATATATATATATATATATATATATATATATGTATGTATGTATGTATGTATGTATGTATATGTATGTATGTGTATATATATATATGTATATATAATATATATATTGTGTGTGTGTGTATATGTATATAATTTATTTGTTTATTTATTTTATGCCTGTATATCAGCTATCTTTTATTCATTTTACTCTAAGTAATGATTGTCTTGGAGTATTTGTATGTTTGACACATTTCAGGGTTTTGTGCTGCAATATCCTGTCATGTCAAACTTTAAATAAAACTAAACTAAACTAATCTTATTTTAAAAGCACATGCAACTGGATTGAAACCTGAAATGAGTGCAAATATGATGAAATTTCAAGGGGCCTTACCTGCTATGTAAATTTCATCTAGTTTGACTCTTCTAGGTAACCCAGCATCTAATAAACAAACAAAAACATACATACATATTTGGGGGGCATGTTTAGTGGTTAGCACACTTACCTCACACTTCCAGGGTTGGTGGTTCGATTCTCGCCTCCACTCTGTATGCGTGGATGTTCTCCCCGTGCTTTGAGGGCTTCCCCCAGGCACTCACCGCACCCCCAACCCTCCAAAGACATGATTGGCATTTCCAAATTGTACGTAGAGTGTGAATCGGTGTGTGCGATTGTGCCCTGAGATGGATTGGCACCCCGTCCAAGGGGTCCCTGGTCACATGCCCCGAGTCCTCTGGGATAGGCCCCAGGCTCCCCGTGACCCTGCGTAGGATAAGCCGTACAGAAAATGTGTGTGTGTGTGTGTGTGTGTGTATATATATATATATATATATATATATATATATATATATATATATATATATATATATATATATATATATTGAATTGAAAGTCTTACTTTATAATACAAGTATGTAATAGAAGAAGGGGCAGACAGATGTATTTGTAAACATTCACTCAATACAGCCATCATGTGGACAAAATTTTTCATCACTATTGTACCTATTGAACATGATCATGCTTCTCACAGGCTCTTCTTTTTCAGCAGAAATAGATCTTACAAATGTTTCTTGAATCTTTCATCTTAATCTGGCTTCCATACCAAGATCCATACCAGATGTTATGTCTACAAATATTCTCTATATGCCACTGTATTTTATAAGAAGCTATATATAGTGTATATATGAAATGTGAATGAAATCCGATGTGATCTGCTGCTGTTGTAGCCCATCTGCCGTATTTTTGGTTCAGAGATCAGCAGTTTCTGAAATACTCAAACCAGCCTGTCTGTCACCAACAACCATGTTGTGATCAAAGTCACTGAAATCACAATGTTTCTGCATTCTGATGTTTGATGTGAACATTACATAAAGCTCTTGACCTATATCTGTATGATTTTATGCATTGCGCTGCTGCCAAAAGAGTGGTTGATACAGTTGTACAGGTGCTCCTATTAAAGTGGCCAGTGAGTGTATATATATGGATGGAGTATTAATAAGAATTCACTTAACTTTTATATTTGTGTTGAACTGAAAAGGTTCACTCAAGAATTTTAATGGTTTCTAATGGAAAGAGTGAATTGACTTATTTTCAGTTTGATTGCATTAATAAACAACAAAAAGGAACATTTTTGTTGACTGAGATAGCATTTACATGAATGGGAAGTTAAATAAATCTTTTAACCCTAGATATGGTGTTCCATCTGCTCCACACAATGTATTAGGTTACATCTGTCTAAGGCCAGACTCTGGTTTCCAACACAACCAAGGATAAATGGATTAGCAACAACAGAAAGATCAAAAGATAGCAGTGCAAGCAAATATTCATATTTGATTTGTAATACTGTGAGTTGACTAGTCAAATAGAGGTGGATGCTAGTGTTAAATGTAGAAATTACAAGGGAAAAGAAACTTGAAAAATACATGATGTAACTTCTGCAATAGTCTTGTTGAAAACCAATTAAAGTGTTCTTATACAGCAGTAGGGAAAAATGGTCATTTAAATCTCAGATCAAACATTTCTAGTTTTCTACCATCGTCTGTAATGAGGCCTAGTAAAAATGCATAAAGAGCTCATAGTGCCAATTTTATTAGCCTGTACAGTTAAAGAACTATAATGTCGCAGAAGAAAGAAGCACTTAGTACTATAGTGTGGAGCAGATCAAGAACAGTGGCTGCTTGGATACACTGCATTCTACTAGATTATGTGGTCTTAATAATGTTTAGTGCAATCCAAACCTGTATTATCAAACCCAAATATTGTTTACAACAGTGCATATTCAATTTTTCCTTTCATTCATTTAATGGACTATAAGGTCAGATAAAGGCTAGTGAGTCATACCAAGAATTAACTGAGGGGAGAACTTCTGGAGTTTTATTCAGTAGGTGTGGTTAGACGAGACTATAAAACCCACAAAGTGCATTTATGACAGATGAATTGGTGAGTTTTTTGTGTGAAGAAGAACAAGGTAGTATTTCTAAATGATTAACACTCATTGGAATTTTATAATGATGAATAGCTAATTGTGACTGTGTTAAATAGAAGTAATTTGTAATGTATATATTTTGTTTTGCAGACTGTCCATAGCTAGGATGATTCTAATTCTTAAATACACTGGAGCAACAATCCTTTTACTGTCTGTTCTAATTGAAATTGGACAACTTTTTCCAAACAATGACTGTAAGTTAATTCCTTTATTTTGCAGCACAATTATGAATCTAAAACAATATCAGAGCAAACAGAGGTTCAGTAACTGTTCAACTAATATGCATAAGAATCCATTTATCTTGATACTATTGTTTCTGCTTATTGTCTGAAAAGTTGGCTGTGAAGAGTGCAAACTCAAGGAGAACAATATTTTCTCAAAACCCGGAGCTCCTGTGTATCAGTGCATGGGATGCTGCTTTTCCAGAGCTTACCCGACTCCTTTGCGGTCCAAGAAAACTATGCTGGTCCCAAAGAATATCACATCTGAAGCCACATGCTGTGTTGCCAAAGAGGTTAAACGGGTAAGATAATTAAAATCAGGACACTATACTTGATAAAAACATTTGTTATAAAATTTTACAGGTTTCACTGATATTCTCCTTTTTCTGGTCCCACAGGTTATTGTTAATGATGTAAAGCTAGTGAATCACACAGACTGCCATTGCAGCACTTGTTACTATCATAAATTTTAGATATCATGACTTCGAAACAAACATGTTTGACTAGTGTGTTAAAGAAATCCCTGGAACGCAAGTTACACATCAAATAAAATGACACCTTTGCTCATGTGTATGCTACATTTTCTGTGCTTAACATTTGTTATTAAGCTGTAATTGCTCATCTTGTTTTTTAGAGAACTAAAACAAACTGCTAAGTGCAATTTGTCAAATGTGCCTTTAAAATAAAGCATATGCTGCAACTATGAATGTATGTATGTATGTATGTATGTATCAGTCAATCTATCTATCTATCTATCTATCTATCTATCTATCTATCTATCTATCTACCTCTTTATTATTTATTCTAGTCATTCATATTATAATGTAAATGTTATTTTATCTTTTAAAATTATATATAGTAGTATACATACAAAGTAACTAACAAACATATATACTAAAAAGAAAATGATCTGCCACTTAAGATCTTACAAAATATATTATTGTTAAAATAATTATCTTTCCACTCGACACATATGAAATAAACTATTGTACAGAAGTAGAATTTTAAGGCACTCAATAGCCGCTAAATCACACACTAGTTAAAGTGATAAAAACAGGCAAATTGGTCTACTGCATAGTTCCAGTTTTGGGGCAGTAGTGTTTTGGTGGTTAGGGCTTTGGGCTACAGATGAGAAGGCCCTGAGTTTAAGCCCGGGCACTGCCAAGCTGCCCCTGATGGGCCCTTGCACAAGGCCCTTAATCCTCTCTGTTCAAGAGGTGCTGTATCATGACTCACCTTGCACAATGACCACAGCTTCCTAACAAAACAGGCACATGTGAAGAAAAGGAGTTTACTATACTGTATATGATAAAGTCTAAGGCTGACTTATTTTTCTTATGTTAAATTTTAACTTTATTATTTTTATTTTTTTTAAACTTTTGCATGCTGCATAGATTTATCGACACTTTATACTACAACTGACAGGAAAAGCACATTTAAATTTTTTTTTTTTTTTTCTTAAGTCCATGAAGTCATTACGTCTGTCACACCTAAAAGAGCACACGCGCTCACGTAAAAAGGCGTCGAGCACGCAGTGCGCGCGCGCGGCGCGGACCGCGAGAGCAGGCCCTAGCGGGCGCGCGCAGCCGTGATTGTTGTGAAGATGGCGGAGGAGGAGGCTGAGAAAGAATACAACAGAAGAGAAGAAACCGTGGCCCTGAGAAAACGGTTCCAGGAATTAACTACGGTGTTACGAGACAGCGCAGATTCGGCGTTAGACGCCTCCGCTAGCTTCTGCCACGAATTTTGCCAGGTTTGTGTTTTCCTGTGATTTTGCCAGCTCGGTTTTGAGGCAGATTGGTGGTGGAGTTGCACGTCTCCATCATCGCAGAGAACGGGTTAGCTTGGATGGCTAATTCCGTTAGCGCTGTCCTGCAGACTGTCGGTCCGTTGACCGGCTAGGTGAAAATACATAGGCAGTTGAATACTCCACAGCGTGCTTCTTTAGTTAAATCTCGAAAATAACACATTTATATAAGCGGTTGGCTTAGTAGTGGTATAGGGTTTCACATTGCTGTATTTTTGTTGCAAAAGTAGCAGGTATGTTGTAGTCTGCCAAGCCCCCCCCTCCCCTCTCTCCCCTCCCCTCTCTCCCATAGCTGCTTGGCTAAGTGGCTAGCTGGCTAGCTTTTTGTGGCACCTTAACGTTTAATTGCATTGATAATAAGGGAGGGTCTCGACCTAAAATACGGTCATCCACACAAGCATCTGTACTTCGATGGCAATGCTAAACGTTTCGACGTTGGTTGTGATATCAGTAAACACAATTTACAATCAAATGATGAAATCAGCTCATAAATGCTACTTCTGCAGTTTCAAGAGCTGCCACAGAGCCCGTGCATGAAATTAATGGCAAACGTTGTAGTTGCATGTTTTTTTTTTCTTCTCCGTTTTATTCGTTCGATTTGATGTAGATTTTTCCCCAAACATAATTGTGCATAAATATATATAAATGCTGTCTGTGTTAAGGGATGCAATGAGCAAATGGTTAAAATTAAAATGGCAGTAGCTAACTAGCTGATCAATGCTGACTTGCAGTGGTGGATATATTTTATTGGAATTGGGTCGAGCTGGTCAGAGAATTGGGGCTGGGCAATATGGAGGCGAAGAACTAGTGTTACAAGCAAGCAAATACATAAATATGTCTGTGAGTGAGCTTAAAGGATATTACAGGAATTTATTTAATATACACGTACAGACTGGGACACTATGAAAAATCCATGGTATGATAATTTGACAACTCCGTATAACCCTAGAGCCCCACCCCGGCCCTGTAAAAAAGAAAAAGAGAAAAAAAAAAAAGAGAGAGAGAGAAGTAATTAAATAAATAAATTCATTATTGAATAAACTCTGTCAGCTCTGTAGTCCCATGAGTGTCGACCTCCCCCTTCTCTCAGAGGATCATATCCAGTTATGTACAACATCCATGATGATAGCTGTGGAATGTTTTCTTTTTTTTTCTCCCCTCCAACATTAAGTAGCTAACTTTTGGGGGTATTCTCTAATTTAAGGATTTTCTCTTAACATTTACCTGGCTTTATTTCAGGGTAAACATTTAACTTGCAGCTGACTGTCTAGTTAATAAATGTAGTGGGATACTGGTAATCCTAGTATGTTAAGATGTTAAGATGTTTATTGTTTGAAAATAAATCTGAGCTCCAGTTTTGCCCAGTCTGAAATCTCTGATAGGTTTCCTTCTTCAATTCCCACAAAACCTGTTTGCAAATACTATTATCTTATGAGGGATTATGACACTGTCTACAAGCTAGCAGAGAAGGTAACATGGTAGACATATTTCTTAACAGTAAGATTTGAAAAACCAGACAAATGATTTATTTAATTTGCATCATAGCCAATCATTCTGAAAGATGGCTATTAGCTAATGGTTTTTGCTAGTTTCACATTCTGGCTAAAATATTTAACTGATCGTTTTAACCCCTACAAGAGACCTTATGTTTGGGTTAATTTTTGTGGAAGGTCGGTAACATTATGTGCCCCGGGTTTCAGATATTAAGTTGAATTCCCACAGAAATCGATGAAAAAAATCTATGAATGAATATTTAAAATAAATATCTGCATGTTGTTTGCTTGTAACATTTTGCTGGAGTTGCATTTTGCTTACATGACATTTTCAAACTGGACAGAGTAAAAAGGCATATAGCACTGTAATGACAACTGAATAGCAAAAGCATTCAATTGGGGGATCGATTAAGCTTCAGTAGTGCAAAGCAAAAATAAAATTTTGTCTGGGGGGAAAAAGGTGATTACATTTCTATAAAAATACTTGTAACATACTTGTAAATGATTATAAGCATTGGTCTGTAAGTGGTTGGTCAGTGACCCAATTTTTATTTTTGTTTTGGCTCTGCACTACAGCACAAAGGCTTTGAGCTAAGATAGTGACCAAGGGTAACATTCAGAATACTTTTTTTACATGTGTAATTTGTCGAATGAAACTATTGGGAACACGTTGTTGTTGTTGTTGTTGTTTTATACATGGACCTAAAGTAGTGTCAGGTTTTTTTTTTTTTTTTTTTTGCTTTGCAAATTATAGCTTGCAGATAATTGCTTTTCAGCATGCTTTATATAAGACACATTTCCATGTTATCAAATGACTATGTATGTGTGCAAGGAATCAATTCTTTGACCTGCACATGTTTTCAGTCCTAAATCCATTAGGATTATATGTAGTTATTACATCGTTAACAAATCACATGGCACATCAGCCTTTTTATTTTATTTCTGTTGAACTCAACAGAACAGATACTTCCAAATAAAGTGATTAATTTGGTATCTGGGCAGTGAAGTGTGGTAGTCTCTTCCCCTTTGAAAACAAACTAAAGCAAAATATTCCCAATTTCCATGGACAATCTTATCTTGAAACCCTTTTCATTAACTATTTAGAAATCTGCGGTATTGGTTTGTGTGAAAAGTGCATAAGAAATAAAACTGATGAAATATTATGCAAATTACAGTCTTTCCAGATTGCGACAAACTGAAGATTGCAATTTATGGGATGCTACAATACAGTACATTTCCTCCCCTGTGTTAACAGATACTTGTGGAACATGGAGGTCAATGGAAGTCAGAGGAAGATCCATTGCCTCTGCTGGAGATGTACACAGTGGCTATACTGTGCTTTGCCGAGGCCACCCCCTTTCTTTTTCCAGAATGTGAACATGTCACGGTTGTCCTTGAGAAGTTAGCTTTGTGAGTAGAAGTAACCTAAATACGATGGGTATATTACTGTAGATGACATTAGTAAATTCAGTCATTTAATTGAAAAATTAATGTATTTTAGGAGTTGTCTGGATTTTCTACTCTCACTCTCTGAGAATGTACCAGGTGCCCTATGGGAGGAATTTCAGTCTTCTGTCAAGGTTAGACCATATTTATTTGCTTCACTTGACATTTATTATTTGGAACAGCGGTCTATCTGAGGCAATCCACGTCATTACACTGTAGAAAAAGATGCTAGACGGGGCAAAGCATTAGATGATTTAAACTGAAAAGAAATTTTAAAGTGAATAAAAAAAAGTTATAAAGTAACTATGAAAAACATGGAGTGAATAATAACATAAATGCAGCTGTGCTTAAGTTTTGTAGATTTTTTTTTTTTTTTTGTGGAAGTGACCTCAAACATAATTTTCATTAGTTATACTTGCAAATTATTGTTACATGGAAGAATTTACTAAAGGATGCAAAGTTTCTCACCTCTCTTTATCATCATTCTCACAGGTGGCTCATGGTATTCTTCAGGGCAATGGGAATCTGCAGCTTAGTACACTGATGGCTTTAGCCAATGAAAGTGGGGTTTGGACCAACACCACTCTGTGTCACATTCTATCAAACAACATGCCTGATGTTGAAAAAGGTAAAAACGCATTCTGGTGTACGTTGTACTGTTATATTGACTTTGTGGTTCGGTAAGAAGAATGAGTGGTTGTGTTAGCAGTTAGAGGTTTATTTATTTATTTTTTTACATGTTCACCTTATATTTATGTACTTTGTAATTTGTTTGTTAACAGTTCATGAGCTCCTAGCTCAGGAAGGACCTACATTGCTTGATATGCGTATAAAGCACCTTATCAAACAGAAGTGTGTGGAAAAAGCTGCAGTGCTTGCAAAAACATGTGCAGAGTTTCCCGAATTTGGTGGAAAGAAGAATTTCAAGCAGAATTACCTTGTATGTCTGTGTGAGACAGTGTCACAACAAGAACTCATGCAAGAGGTGAGTATTTTTTAATGCCTACTGTGGATTTTTTTTAAGCTGGGGAACAAATTTAGTAATTGTTTGCTTAATTCCAAATTACTTTGAAAAGTAAGGAATTCTCAGATATATGTAGAACACTGGAAAGTTTTTAGTTCTTTACATAGAATTCATATATGTGAAGAAAGAGTAGATATGCACATGTAGTCAAATATGAATTAACTCAAATGTAAATGTAGAACTAAACGTTTTTGTAGGTATCACACATTATTATCATCACAATTTTCAATGCAATTTTTTAATCCACGTAATGTTTTCCAACTTTCTGTTTCAGATAAAGGAGATTGACTGCAAAGATGCTTTGGATATGATTTGTAACTTAGAGTCTGAGGAAAATGAAAAAGGTGCCCTGAGCCTTTGCACTGCTTTTTTCAAGCGCCAGCTTCTCCAAGGGGATGTTTATTGTGCCTGGTATGACCCTTTTTAAGTTTTAATAAATGTATTCTGCCTGTGGGTAGCATGTTTTACCCAACCATTCTGTGTGTGAAGGATATTTATGGGTCTTCCTATTCCAACACCTTATTATTAATAGTGTGACGTTCTTTCCAGAGATTCAGCAGCTGAATTATTTTAAATGATTTATATTTTACATGTGATATGTGAAGTCAGGTTTGGGAGGATTTTTGTGTTACTAAATTATTGAAAGGTACATTTATTGTCTTTTTTTTTTTTTTGTAAAATAAGAGAAAAGAAAATTGCATTGGCTGTGGATAGTTTGCATGTGGCTCTTCATAAGTACCTGATTGGATACTGCTTAACGATGTATTGTGACTAACATGCGTTCATTTTTGTGTTTCTTTGATAATTTACTTTGACTGTATTTCAAGAAGACAACTTGAGTTCAGTTGTTTTAATTTAATTTGCAGGGAACTGACACTGTTTTGGAGTAAGCTTCTGATACGTCTTGAATCAGCACAGGCCTTTTTGGATCAATGCAGACTGTTAGCACAACTCTCTGGCAGTGTTTACCATATTCTTCTCCTCATCAAAGTTATCCAAGCAGAGGTAAGCCTTCATTTTAGCTAATACAATAAATCAAGAATATTCACTTGGATGCAATATCACAAATCAAAGTAATAATATATATTTGTCTTTTTTCAAGGTTCAGAATGAAGGACTTCCAGTATGCATTGAAATGTGCATTCAGGCTCTGAAAATAGGAGTGAGTGACAGTGAAGACTGCAACACAACTATCTGCAAAACTATCTCCTGCTTGTTGCCCTTAGACTTGGAAGTGAAGCGGGCATGCCAGTTAACTGAGTTTCTTGTTAAACCCACTGTGGATTCCTACTATGCGGTTGAAACACTCTTCAATGAACCTGACCAGAAACTTGAGGAGGAAAGTCTCCCGATCCCAAATTCACTACGGTGTGATTTGTTATTGGCCTTGAAGACACAGTGGCCTTTTGACCCCGAGTTCTGGGACTGGAAAACTCTGAAGCGCCATTGCCTGGCTCTGATGGGGGAGGAAGCATCTATCGTGTCCTCCATTGACAAATTGAATGACAGTGAGGAAAATGAAGGGCTGCTGGATGCTGATGAGAATGATTTCAAACATCTGGACTTTACCCTTAGTCCAACAAGTGAGGCTAGTTGTGTTGAAGCTGAGAGAAAGAAAAAAAGGGAAATGAAAAAATTGAGAGAAAAAGGATTTGTGTCTGCAAGATTTCGCAACTGGCAAGCTTATATGCAGTATTGTGTATTGTGCGATAAGGAGTTCCTTGGGCACAGGATAGTGAAGCATGCACTGAAGCATGTGCAAGATGGTGTTTTCCGTTGTCCAATATGTACTAAGACATTTGAGACAAGAGCAATTCTTGAGCCTCATGTAGCATCACACGTGAAACAGTCGTGCAAAGAACGGCTTGCTGCTATGAATGCAAAAGACAAGAAATTGAGTTCTGCCGAACCCTTGTTGACTGATAGTAAACAAGACTACAGCCAATCGGCTGTAAAGGTTGGCCAGAATGTGTGCCCTACCGTTGTAGGAACTTCAAACACTAATTCTAGCACTGCTGGAAATGTTAAACCTAAAATATCCTCTCCAAAACGAGGGAACCCTGTACGTGATGTTGAAAACACTGAAGATTGTTCTTGTCCTGTTACAAGCTGTCAGAAGGTATTCAAGTACTTCAGAAATTTGGTTGCACATGTTAAAGCTCACAAAAATGAAGAGGAGGCTACACATTTTCTTGAAGTACAAAGCCAGAAAGCAATTTGCCAGTATTGCCGTCGACAGTTCGTTAATATGACTCATTTAAATGATCACTTGCAGATGCATTGTGGCGAAAAACCGTATTTCTGCATTCAGCTGGGATGCAAATGCAGCTTTAACTCGCATGCTGAACTTCTCATGCACAGAAAGGTGCATTCAGAATTTCAGGCACAGTGTATGTTTCCAAACTGTGGGAGAGTATTCAGTGAAGCTTACTTACTCTATGATCATGAAGCACAGCACTACATCACGTTCACTTGCAAAAGTGATAATTGTGGCAAGATATTTTACTCTCTGTCTCAGCTGAATTTACATCAGAAAGAGCACACGAAGCCAGAGTTTGCTGAAGTTGAGGGCCTTAGCCTTGAAAGTGAGACAGAAACACAGAATTCTTTGAACATAGAACAGACATCAAACCAAGTTGCTGATGTTCCACAAGATTTTAGTCCACAGAACATGAAACACACTGTTGAAAACATGCTAAACTCTACTCATGGCTCTGTAGAGGAGCCTGATCACTCTTTATCTTACACAAGTGAATCATCAGTCACACATGACCAGTCACCAGCTAGGGACCCTGCTGTTGCACAGACTAATGAGGCAACTAAGACTCCAAACACAGCTTGTGTGACACAATCTGGCGTTGATTCTCCAAACCAGATTAATCTTCGATCATGCTATGTGAAACTGATGCCTATTCCAATCAAGTATGATAATTCTGTTTTCTTGAATGCTCTTAAGAGCTCTGACGCTATGACTCAGTCAATTTTGAAAGATAAGAAGCTATTTTGCTTTACTTGTAAACAGCTCGCAACTGCTGAGAAGACACCTGATTTACAAAATGGAACATCAACAAATGCATATGCACAGCCATGGACACAGAAAAATCTGGAAAACGGAGAAGATAATCTCACTCACATCTGTCCGTTTGAGACGTGCACGAGAAAATATAGCACTTCAAAAAGTTTGTCAAGACACGTTAAAAATGTGCACATTGAAGCTTTTGAGGAGTGGAAGCTGTCAAGGAAGTACAAGAGGATTGCAGAAATTGCAGCAAGAAAATCTTTCTCTGACCATAAACACTCAAATCTTCAGACTTCCAAAAAAAGGATAAAATCTTCTACAAGAGCAGTACCCCACCAGTATCCAGAAATCCAGCAGGTGAAGCTTCAGCCAGACTGTACAACTGCAGACCCTATTCCACATCTCTCTGGTCCTATAAACACACAAACATTTGGTGCCAAATTTTGCCCTCAATTTGAAGGAGCGCCGAATGAAACCCCACTAACCGAAACTCCGTTAATGCAATCACAGATGGCTCAGTCATGGACTTCAGCTTCATTTGATGGATACAATTCTGATTACTCTCTGCAGAATCACTTCCCTCCAATGATCGTGCCTGATGGCTTACAGCAGTCTTATCCATTATACCTATCGCACACTGATCTACTGTCAGAGAGAGACATGGATTATGCTCCTTCCATATCTGATGATGGCAACACACTATCAACAGGAAACATGGATTCACACTCCAGTGTAATGAATGAAGCTTCTAAATATGTGTCAAGCTCTTTAAGGGTGTTACATGCTCTTAATGGTGATCAGACATGTGAGATATCACAAATGGCATCAAGTGAAGAACTTGGTTACATGCAGATCAGACAAAACCATAACAGTGTTGTTCCATCTGATGTTAGTGATTTGCATTCTGTGGCAGAACAGAATTTCAATCCATATTTTTCATCTTATCCAGCAGAGACATGTTCCACTTCAGTGCAACCTCTGTTAAAGCCAGAAAAAGAATACACAGTTAGTGATGCTAATCCGCTGTTCACATCAGAAGGTAAAAGTCAACCCCATTTTGTATCGCGTATTTGCAAAGAAGAACCTGAATGTTTTTCTGTTTCAAATGCCAGTACTACAGCAATGGAAAATGAACAGAATAATGATTTACTCACACAAGAAATGTCACCAGTGACAAGTGAAGATGTTTCTTGTGGCGATAAGAGTGTTACAAGTCCTGGTGAAATCATGAAAACAAAGAAAATTAGATCATCAAAGAGGACTAAGTGGCCTGCAATAATAAAGGATGGAAAAGTTATTTGCTGTAGGTGCTACAGGGAGTTTACCAGCACCAAGTCCCTCGGAGGACACTTATCTAAGCGCTCTCAGTGCAAACCATTAGATGAAGTTGATCTAACTGCTGATTTGCCTACATCATTTCTTGATTTTCTGAACGATCCAGATATTTCAACCCTCCCAATATCTCTTCAAAGAAATGACATGCAGGGCCAAGATCCCCAGTCACTCCTACATCAGCAGTCAGAATCAAATGTCCTTAACAGTAGCAGCTTTACAAACATCCATAGCCCAAATTACACTCTTCAAAATGGCCATCTGTCATCTGGAGACACGTCTGAAACTCCTTTCATAGCCCTTCATAATCAGAGTGGAAGTTCATCTAGTGTGCCATCTTTGAAAATTCTTGATTTGCCAGAAACTGAGACTGAAAGGAACTGTAAAGCTGATATAACCTCTACACCTCCTGTTGAAGATGGCAACATTTTAGAAATTGAACGGGCATTACAACGCCTAGACTTAGTAGATGGACTCGCCCAAGACACCTTAAAAGTCGGAACACCTGCCTTGCAAAATGTTATGGCTGTCACTGAAACAACAACTAAGAGCTGTAATAAAACGAAAAGTCAGGTAGAAAGTCATGATCTGAAGAACATTCTCAAACCGTTCAGATGTACTGAAGATGGCTGTGCCTATGGTGCAATGACAAAGGAAGCTTTATTTAAACACCTAGTCCGGGTACATGAATTCACTGAAGACAAGGTAAATGAACTAAAGAGAAACCCAGACAGATTATCACCATACATTTGTCACTTGTGCTCAAAGACATTTACCAGAACCACAGGCCTTAAAATCCACTATAAAAATGTACATCATTTGTCAAGGGAGGATGTATCTAAATTAAAAATTGGCAGACAAGGCAGAAAGACAAAAGCATCTAACTCTGTATCAAAAGATGCAACTAAGAACCCTGCCAACCCTCAGACAAAACACATTTCATCTGTGCAGTCAAGTGTAACTTTTGGCATGGCAGGTACTAAAATAAAGAGCGAACCAGCAGACTTTGCAGGAAAAAAGCAATGTGTTAATCAAGTTGCCCTAATAAATAGTGTGACTAGTCCAGCTGCAGATATGTTACAGAACAATCCAGGTCCTATTTTAATATCAGAAAAGGATTTAAAACCACTGCAAAGTCCTTATCACACTGCAGATAACCCGAGTACACAGAGTTCAACAATAGTTGTTAATCAAGAACTGGCAGCTGGAAACTCTGTTCCTCTTGACCAACACTGTGTTTTGGAGCAAGCTGCCAATATCTCATCCACACACGTTGGAGAAAGCATGACTGAAAAAATGGACAAGTCAAAAAAGGCAAAACCTAAGGAGAGGTTTGAACCCCTTAAAAAAGAGAAACCACACAAAAAGCTTGTGGCCAAGGTTGAGTCTGTTGATGCAAATGATGAGGTTAGTTTGTACAGGCCATACCGATGTGTCCATGAAGGATGTGTAGCAGCTTTTTCTATACAGCAAAATCTTATCTTGCATTACAAGGCAATGCATCAGTCAGAGATCTTAGACGAAGCAAATGAAAACATCAGTGGTGATCATGGTGATGGTTCTGCTCGTGTCCATGAATTCAAATGTCAAGTGAAAGAATGTTCAAAGGTTGTCTCCAAAGTTACAAGTTTACTCAAGCATTATCTTTTGCTTCACAGATGCACGTTAGAAAAAGCTAGTGCTTTGCTGTCAGGTATTGAGGTAGGGAAATTTCAGTGTGATCAGTCAAAATGCTCTGCATATTTCACATGCCATCTGAAATACATTGATCACATTAAGAATGACCACAAAGCAATAAGAGTTTCTCCGGATGGAGACTTTGAAAGTGTTGACCTCACATTCAAGTGTGAATATGAGGGTTGTGACAGGGTCTATACCACCAAGTCAAATCTTCTACGACATTTCATGAAAAAACATCAAACAACTTTTGAATCCATTAAACAGAAACAAAAAAAGGGTGAGGCAGAAACTGAATCAGCAAAAACACTTGGCGCAAAGCCTAATGATGGGAAGGAGAATATTTCAAGTAACAAGCTCAAGCTGAAAAAGAAAAATTCAAAGAAAAAGGAGGACAAAGCCCGTAACCACTGGACAAGCTTTGGAAAGCCCTCTTTGAAATCCATGGACGAGGCGTCTGCCATGTGCACTGGGCAGTTTCCTCTACAGTACCCATGTATGATTAAGGGCTGTGACTCAGTCTCATGTACAGAGCGGAATATAGTTAAGCATTACACCACTCACGGTCTGACAGAACGCTACATTGAGAATCAGAGGAGCCATTTCATATTCTGTAAGAAGAACTCACGATTAAGGAACAAAGAAGGGAGTAAATCAGATGAAATTTCATCAGACACCACTGAAGTTGAAAAGGCTGATTCTGAAGAAAATACTGATCCTGCTCAAAAGGCTGATCCTCAGCAAAAGCTACATCCTGCAGAAACGGTTGATCCCAGCCAAAAGGCTGATCCTCAGCAAAAGCTATATCCTGCAGAAATGGTTGATCCCACCCAAACGGTTGATCCCTCACAAAAGGCAGATCCTCAGCAAAATACTGAACCAACACAAATGGCTGATCCATCACAAAAGGCAAATCCTCAGCAAAATACCGAACCAACCCAAATGATTGATCCTCAGCAAAAGACTGATCCTGTGAACTCCATGGATCTAGAGCCTGAAAATGGAGCTCCTCCTAAAACCGAACAACTGGCTTTTGCAAACTCTACATCCGAAGCAGTACCAGTGAAACGCAAAAGGGGACGGCCACGAAAGTCAGAACAGACACTAAAAGTCAAACCAGAACGGAGACAAAGTCTTAGATACAGCACTACAGATAGCAACCATGTCCCAAAAGTTTCAGGATCTACATCAAATTCTGCTGCCCATCATCAGGAGCAGACAGAGAGTGGAGTTGCACAAAAGCTTTTCAGTCCTTTAGGGTTGAAGGCATCAATACTTAAGTTATTTGAAGAGCCTCCATCTACAAATACTTTCAAGAGGAAATCAACTGAAAGTGATTGGACTGACAAGCCATTAAAAAGAAAACAAAAAAATCTAACTGCTAATAGCATCTATAAGAACTCTATGTTTCTGAAGAAAAGTGAGGACCAAAATATGGTTCATTTCAGAAATCCTCTCAAGCTAGAGTCTGTCAATAATGTTAAGATTGTTATGGATGGAAGTTTTTCCAATGGTGCTGATCTTTTGCTGAAACAACTTCAGGACATGCGGCCTACGGTCATCTTGAAAAAGTGGCTGTGCAGTTGATGACTGGCTTTGAGACTGATGTCTCTGTCTCTTTTCAGAGCATTGCACTCAGGATTAAATAATGTTACATGCTGCAGACAGGTACATCAGCTAACAGTTTGTCTGAGGTTTTTCAAGCATTTCATTTAACTTGGGAAGACTGAAAGACAGATTCTTATACAAAATATTGATTTTACATTTTGAGATACCATTATGTACATTAGGGTTTAAATGTTATGTAGAAACATATTTGTATTTATGAAGTCTGTTCTCTTTTAAAGCTTAGCATTTGCTAAATGTAATATTTTACACATATGCTGAAACAAATGTTTTGATATATCCCTATGGGATCTGTTTCTTTTTTAAGTATATATTTATTTTTTACTTCACTGTAGTGTATAGTAATGTATATGTCTTCCACACAATATTCAATAAAATTAACCTGAATGCTTTCTGTAAAGGACAGTTGTTATTTATTTATTAAAGATGCATGACCAAGGCTAACTTTTATTGCAGTTACTTATTGGTATTCTTTAGCTACAAGCCCACTTAAAGTATTATAAGTTTAGGCTTTTATATTTCTTTGGTGGTTATGGTTGCATGTACTCAAGTTTTATTTCCCCCAGTTTAA
This sequence comes from Cranoglanis bouderius, assembly GCA_023630585.1. Classification (NCBI taxonomy): domain Eukaryota; kingdom Metazoa; phylum Chordata; class Actinopteri; order Siluriformes; family Cranoglanididae; genus Cranoglanis; species Cranoglanis bouderius. The sequence continues at coordinate 12,800,792 of CM042543.1, forward strand.
TTTGTTTGAACAAAGCCATGATGATAATTAAGCAAATATTTGAAGTATTTCAGTCTTCTGGATAAGCACATGCAGTGCTTCCTTCTATATGTTAGTGACCATATTACCCACTCTTCACTTACGAATCATCAAAGAGGCAAACGTTCAGCTAAAGTTAACACGGGAACTGCTCCATCGCAAGGCACCATTACACACACATTCATCATTTATTTTAGCCAATCCATCTACAATGCATGTTTTTAGGAGGTGGGAGGAATCTGGAGAACCAGGAGGAAACCCATGTGGACAGAGAGAGAACGTGCGAAACACAGACAGTAACCCTAACTCAGGATCTAATTGGTGACCCTGGAGCTGTGAGTTGACAATGCTACCAGCTGCACCAGATTCTGAGAAAACAACATAGTTATTTTGAGCTCTCACAAAAGCAACATTTACATTTATGGCATTTGGCAGACGCCCTTATCCAGAGCAACTTACATTAATTTCATTTATACATCTGAGCAATTGAGGGTTAAGGGCCTTGCTCAAGGGCCCAACAGTGGCAGCTTGGCGGTGCTGGGATTTGAACTCACGACCTTCCAATCATTTAATCATTCCAATCATGATTAGAATGAAATGTTCATTTAGGATATGGGTGTTATTTGCACACTCTTACTACCATAAATGTAAATGCAAATAAATCTTAAGAGGCCTCTGCACATTCCTTTTGTTGTTTCAAGAAAACAAAGTTTCATAATGTCAAGGTGGCTTAGTGGTTAGCACATTTGCCTCGTACCTCTGGGGTTGGGGGTTTGAATCCTGCCTCATCTCTGTTTGCTTGGAGTTTGCATGTTCTCCCTGTGCTTTGGGGGTTTCCTCTGGGTTCTTTCGTTTCCTCTCCCAGTCCAAAGACATACATTGTAGGCTGATTGGCATTTCCAAATTGTCCATAGAATGTTAATGGGTGTGAATGTCATTGTGCCCTGTGATTGGTTGGCACCCTGTCCAGGGTGTCCCCTGCCAGGCTCCCAGGGATTAAAGTTCTCCGCCGACGGATTTCCATCAGTTGGATTGCAGAGAGGCCATGCATGAGATCAGTGCAGATCCGAAGGAGTAACGGCAAAAAAGTGCTAGCTCGCCATCAATCAGAAGCTAGTCACAACGCTGCCCTCGTGCTCTCAGGTGTGTCGCTAGGGCTAATCATTTGACTCGAGCCCCATATTATTTCAGTCTAGCCGCGAATGTTTTTTGCGTGGAACTGCCCAGGTATGATAGAGGAGGGGTCAGAAACAGGTAAAGGGAACTGAGAGATTAAGAGGTGTGTAATGCCTCCTCAACCCCCCACATCAAATTTCACTTTTTCTCAGTACTGTGCCACTGTCCTTGTATTGCAAGTTTAACTTCTCATCTCGTCCTTGAGAGTAAATGAATATGACTTATAAATATGAAAATATATAATTATGATAAAGTTACATAGAATTACTTTGTTACTTTGTGTTACAGGTTATCCTTGGGGAGAATACTTAAATCACTTAAAACAAAACATTGTTTGGTGTTATAAGATGAATAAAAACGTATGCACTGAACAGTTATGTAGATGGTTGATAATTTGCATGACTAAAAGTGTCGAGCATTGCAAAATGTGTCAGCTTTATTTCACAGAATGAAAACAGCTTTGAAATCTCGCTAACTGCAATAGAAAAGCTTTTGGTCTCGTGTATTTAAATAAAGTGTCGATATGAAAAAAAAGTTTTCAGTCAGAAGAATTTTTATTTTTTTAAATTTTTTTTTGCTTTAATCCCTGGGCTCCCCTGCGACCCCTCCCTATTGTGTAGAATAAGCAAATAAATGGTCTATCCAGGAAACAATGTTGATGTAACCTTGAAAATTGCACAAAGGAGAAATATGCTTCAAATGAAATGCTGCATATCCCCTTTAAAGCATACAGCCAATGAAGCAGCTGAATCGCCCCTAAGCGCACAGCCAATCACAAGGCTCTATGCCACCCTCATGGCTTCATGCAGCCTGTAAAGAATGTAGCCAATCATAACACTGCACACCGACTCCAAAGACCAGAAATCCATCCGCCTGTCTGACTTTTCCCCCCAAGCACCAACTACATGTCTGCAGAGTGAAAAACCTGAATTATAGACGGCGTTGCTCACCAGAGCGCTAGATATATTATTATAAACTAGCAAAAAGCTTCATAAATCTCTGGCCTTTTATCACCCAAGGCGTCCTGTTTTCTTCCTACGTCATAGCGCATACGTCAGAAGCGCGGGAAAAACAACAGGAAGTGGTGTCGCGTCCTCCAGACTCATCATGGCTACTTCGTCAGTATCAAAGGTAAAGTTTTATTTCTGTGCCTCTCGATCGTTTTGAAATCGTCCATGATTAGTGGTCTAGTTAATAGCATGTTAGTCAAGACAAGATAGTGGGCTCCAAAGTAGTGAAGCTAAAATTTAGATGAATTCGCCTTTCCTCCTTAAATGACTGCAGATGCGGTATAGCGCCTGTAAGTGAACACGTTCATCTTTTATTTATTTTATTTATTTATGTATTTATTCATTTATTTATTAAACGTATGGAGTATTATAAAACGGCAATATCAAAATACAACACGGCTTTTGTGCTTCTTGGTTGTACTAACTGGATAATAATATTTGTGTTTTGAACAATTTTCACTTTAAAATGATCATAATATGTTGTTTAAATGATTTAAGGTGGAACGGCAAATTCGAACAATTTTGTTACATTTTTAAAATTTCTTTATTTCTTCTTCTTCCTTTTTTTTTTTTTTTTTTTTTTTTTTTTTTTTTTGGGGTTGACTACTTTGGCGATTACTTTCTTGTCTACAATCCAAACTGGTGAAACTGTTGATGTTTAGTACTGTACTCGTTTATACTAAGAACAAGCTTAAACTAAAGAATGACAGATAACCCTTAAACAAACCCTTTTGCAGTCATTTATATCTAATGCTTTTTGTGTTTGTGTGTCCAGGGAAAGGGTTTATATTACTTAAATACATGTTACCCTATGTTGCGTGTTTTAGTTATTAATTATTAATCACTAATCACCTGGTGCTTGGTTATTCAGTACCTGGATCTTAATCTTTAATTCACTGTAAAGAAGGACGTGGTCCTGGTCCTTACTTTTTGGAGTTGCACAGACATACTGTAACTTTGATCTTGATCTTTTATTTCTTATGTGTTTAGGGATGCTTTGTCTTCAAGCCAGGTTCTAAGAAGAGAAAGCGAACTGCAGATGCAGGTAAACAGCGAGCAAGCAGTTATATTAGTATTTATTTTAGTATATCAACCCTCTGGTGACATTTTGCCTCCAAAGCTTTTATTGGAAGACTTTTTTAATGTTTTACTGTTTTTGTAATTTTCATGATTGTGATCAGAAGACTACTTTGTTGATGGAAATGGCAACTGTGCGTACAGCAGAGAACGCTTTAGTACTTGTCAAAGACTGTGGGAGAAGATTAAAATGGACACAGAGGTTTGTGGCATTTTTTTTTTTTTTTTTTTTTTTTTTTTTAAAGTAAGATCTTAATGGAAATAAAGTGGGAAGCACCTCTGCTTCCATTTTTGGTACTTGATCTTTTCATTCCAAGTCAAAGTGATTTGTTCTCTCTTAAACAGATATTGCAGGATGACCTGAATAAGAAAATATTGGACAGCCTTTTGGAATTCATCAAAAAATGTAGCTTAAGCTTCCAGTCCAGAGCCAATGACTGGGCGTCTCTCATGAGAGCCAACGAAATACCTACAGCGGCCCTGGTGCTTGGTACGTCCACAATTTTTTCAAAATTCATTATTTCAAATATGAATGTACAGTCTATTGAAGACAGTTTTTCTCCTAACATTTGTTTCCACTAGGTGTGAACGTACCAGATCATGACATGACATTTCAAAGCCTATCTGACCTCTTACATGAGTCTGTAACCCCCTTTGCTGTTTCTGTACAGGCCAAAGAATGTGCAGGTGTGCTGTTTTCCCTGTTATGACATTTTCCAGTAAAGTCATTTTTGTGGCTTTTTATATGACATTTAATAAAGAAACCATCTTGTGTTCACGCAGCTCTGAAGAATCTGATGCAGAGAGTATTAGAAAGATTAATGGGTGCTGGTGTGTCAGTGGAAGATGATGAAGAAGACTCTAGTATGTCTTTACCACAAAGGAGGGTGTCCTGCTCAATGAGTGCACTTTGTCAGTGGTATAAGACAGTTGCAAAGGTAACAAAACATTTCAAACAGTTAGTCTAATTATTTCTGGAGGTTGCTGTGTCCACCAATTCTTATATTTCTATAAATGAAGCTATAGATAATTTTGCTACTGGACATATTGAGCTCATTGTGTTTGTGGCTGCTTCTTGCAGAAACAGACTGTGAAGTCACCAGGGAAGAAATGCAGTTCCGTAAAGGTCTTCTCGGAGAGTCCACCAATTTTGGTGATTTTCAAGGATTTTGAAGCTTTTAGTCCACGTGTCCTTCAGGACTTTATACTTATCTGCAGGTAAATGTATTCTTGTTACTTTTACTAATTCTTGTTAATACTTGTTACTTGTGTCTTAACTATTTTTGATATACCAGAAATGTGTTGTTGTTTTTCTTTTTTTTTTTTTCTTTTTTTCTTTCCCTTTTCCTTACCATGCGGACATCCAAGCAGTAGGTGATGCTGTATATAGAGTGTTGGTAAACATTTATGAAAATGTTCATAAATTGCACCAGACATCCTCATTTCGGTGTATTTCACATACAAGCACTAGTTACTACTATAAAAATTTAGACAAGAAGAGGTAAATTACCTGAAGTAGTTGTTCATGTAGGCTTAGGAGTGCATATTTGTTTGACGTGGTCTTGTAGGTTGCATGGATGTCTGAGTTTGTGCGTAGAACCTGGTAGTATATAGAGGTTGCTGGCCATATGTTTCTCACTTACTGTGAGTGCTGTAGCACAGTTGCATGGGTCTAAGGAAAAGTTCTATAGGATGTCACAAAGCACTTTCAGGTGCTTTTTTTTGTGTGTTTTTCTATGGTTAAATTTATAGACATAAACATAATACAGATGTCTCATTGTCTCCTTGTTGCACTGCAATTTTTAAAAATAGATTTTGGCAACAAAGAGAACATGCCGCACCTATGTATATGGTAGAACTATTTTGTAGCCTATTATTAGTGATCAAATAACAATGCAACTTTATTATGAGATGAGGTGCTACAGTTTATTTTAAGATTGGCTACTGGATTAATGTCTCTTTAAGGACTTTGAGAGAGGAAAGAATTATTTTTCTTTTTATTGCTCCACTGTTTGGTTTACTGTTTTTGTTTATTCACAGTCTGTACAGGACTTTGCTGAGTTTTTTTTTTTTTTTTTTTTTTTTTGTGATTGTTCCGGGCAAAAATGCTTGATTTTGCTGTGGCTTTTTCAAAATTTGTGATTCAACTTGTGGAGTTTTTTTGTGCTTTTTTTGTGGAAAACTACTTGAATTGTTGAAATTGCAATTGCACGAAATTGTTTTGCATGGTCTTTCGCAGAGATGTTTGTTGGTAAATGAGACCTTTTAGCTGTACTCATGTTCGATGCATATGAACCGAAGAGTGCTTTGGCTGAATGCACGTTGTGATCATGTCCCATGATGTGTCCTGGCCTGAATCTGCGGAAACTCTGCAGTAATTTAGAAAAATTGCAAGCTCCTCCGTATATTGTGGTGTTTGCTTGATTTTGCGTTCATTTCTGTGATCGCGAAATCCTGGAGGGACTGATTTAAAACAGTGGTATAAGTATCAGGTGTGTTCTAGATAATTATTTAAAATGTTTGACATTTAAATTCCAGTATATTTTTCATGGTACTGCCCAATTTAACTGTAGATGGAACCATTTCCAGTCTCTGATGCATAGTTTTGTGTCCATTAACAGTGATGTTTAAATTGTATGCCACATTATATGCCATAGTCCCTCTCTCAGAACACAGGAGTTGCCCAGAGGTCTGAAAATGTCACCATGACTTTCAGTAAGAAACTGAATGCTTCCCCAGTGTTTAAATGTGTATAGACAAGAGATGGAAGGCACTTTACAAGCACAAAGTGACTCCTATTTTCAGCACTGAGTAAAATACCTTGCACTCTATCAGAAATTTGAAATGCCACTGTGGCATTTCTCTTCGTAGTAAGATTCAGTAGACGAATCCATTTCAAGCATCTTGTCAGATCCCATACCAGTGACATTTACATGGTAATTGCTGTGCAGTCGATGGTAGTCGGGCAAAACTAGGCTTTCCTGTTCTTAATGCTTTCTGTAATATTAAATAAAAATGTAATGCTGTTTATAATAATTTATATTGAATAATGAATATTTTTGAACAGTCGGTATATCCAGGAGCTTCCACTGATCTTCATCTTTGGCATCGCCACGTCTCCCAGCACCATTCAGCACATGTTACCACACTCTGTGTCATCTCTGCTGTGCATTGAGCTTTTTCAGTCACTCTCCTGTACCCAGCATCTTGCAACTGTTATTGACAAGGTATTCATTACTGCCAAGTAGTTTGTATGATGATAATGATGATAATGTTGATAATGATCATTTTGTTTTGCAGCTGATTTTGACTTCAGAGTTTCCATTCAAGCTCAGTGGTAAAGTTCTACAGGTGCTGGTGAGCATCTTCTTGTACCATGACTTCTCAGTCTACAACTTTGTTAAAGGCCTGCAGGTGAGCATATGCAACAACATAACTGTATATTGCTTTCTGATTTCCCACCTATTTCTGTGCATATGGTGAATAGTCACGTTGTGTTGAGAAAATGTGCTTATTATTATTATTATTATTATTATCATTATTATTATTATTATTATTATTACTATTATTGTACAGTTGGCCCTGCTGGAGCACTTCTACTCACAGCCTCTCAGTGTGCTCTGCTGTGAGAAAAAGGAGTTTCTGGTCCATGCACAGAAGTTGAGCCACCAAGATGTGGAGATGGTCCGCCAGCTGCCCTCTTTCATGAGGTGACACATTTCCCATAGTCCCTAGAAAGCAAGGGAGTGCAAAATGGCAAAAATATCAAAATTCTCCAAAAAGGTTTTAGGATCATCAAGGGGTGTTTTGGCAAAGTTCAGACGAGCCTTAATGTTCTGGGTTAGCAGTAGTTTTCACCTCGCCACTCTTCCATGGATACCATTTTTGCCCAGTGTCTTTCTGATAGTGGAGTCATGAAAAGTGACCTCTATTGATGCAAGAGAGTCCTGTAGGTCCTTTGATGTTGTCCTTGCCTCTTTTGTGACTTCCTGGATGAGTAGTTGCTGTGCTCTTGGAGGAATTTTGGAAGGTCGACCACTTCTGGGAAGGTTTTTCCATTTGGAGAAAATGGATCTCACTGTGGTCCTTTAGAGTCCCAGAGTCTTTGAAATAGCTTTGTAATCCTTCCCAGACTGATATATTTCAATCACCTTTTTCCTCATCATTTCTGGAATTTCTTTCAACTTTGGCATAGTGTGTTAACCAACTTCATTCTGTTGAAGAATTTCTATTTAAGGGTTGATTTGATTGAACAGGGTTTGCAGTAATCAGGCCTGGTTGTGTCTGGTCCTGCTGAACCCCATTATGAATGCAGATTCATAGATTTGGGGAATTGGTAACTATGGGGGCAAATACATTTTCACACAGGCCCAGTTGGTATTGGCTAACTTTTTTGCTTCAATAAATAACATTATCAATATTAACAGTATTTTGTGTGTACTCAGGTTGCCTTTGTTTTATCTTAGATTTTGTTTTAATTTCTGAAACAATTTAGTACGAGATATACACAAAAACAGAAGAAATCAGAAAATATTTTTTTCACAGCACTGTAAAACGTTGTTCCTCATCAGTTGATTTACTCATTATACCGTCTGTACAGGAGTTTTTTTTTTTGTGATTGCTGCGGCCAAAATGCTTGATTTTTTGCTGTGGCTTTTAAACAAATTTGTGATGTTGAAATTGAATTCTGCGGAGTTTGCTTGATTTTGCGTTAATTTCTGCGGTCGCAAAATCCTGGAGGGACTGACTGTAACTGACAGTATGAGATACTGTGTCTTATGTGTGGCTGATCTAATTGCTAGCTAGTCTGCTTACATTCTCACTTTACTGCTGAATTGAATTAAGTTAGTTGCTCTGCTGGTTACAGTGATATTCTCACTTTATGGGCCGGCTTTCTAAGGTGCACTGTTTTAGGATGTTTTGCTAACATTTTTGAACCTGTTGCAATGAGTCTCCAAACTACCTGTTTAGCTTGTTAATGGTTGTCTAGATGAGCCCATAATCCAGCCTTACCTTGGCTTCAAAGAAGTCAGACTGAAAATCTGTCCTTTTCCTCAGGGATGTAGTGTTTCTCTACATGAGAAAGATCACCACTATGCTTTCCTAGTTTGCCTGGTGATGGTCAGGTACTCAGTAGAAAGTGGAATTTCTAGTAGATTAACTAGCAACTCGGGCAAATGTGATGTGTACTCAGCAAGGTAAAGAGTGTGAGAACTTGTGGGAGGCAGTGGTGATGAGGGGTATATAGCTGATATGACCCTATATGTCACCACACTTCATCTACCTTACTGAAGCAGTATAGGTGTCATTCCTTGCTTTTCGCCACCTTAGTGAAAACCTATATACCCATGAATGTGCTGTACAGTTAGGTGCATACATCCTATTAGCTTGTTAGCTAGAAGGAAGCATACCGGCTCTACTACTGAGGTCTTTGAGGGACAGGGCTTTATCTGACTCTCTAAACCCTCATTTCAGATATGTAGAGGCACAAGACACACAGGAACAGGTCCAGCTTCTCACCAGTGATGAACATGTTAAGGTAAACTCTAGATAGTTATACAAATATTGTTTGCTTTATTGTAGTGTTTTTCCTATTACTCATTGCAGAGTCAACAGTCTGTCCAGTTACTTTAGATGCCTATTGTCTTTAGATCTCAGTAATTTCTGTGGTAGATGTATCCATTAACATGTTCATTTTTTAATTTCAGTTTTTAAAAAAAATCTTGTTCTATGAATTCAATTAAAGTGAAATATTAAGTAAGCATGGTTTGGGTCTTTCTCAGGTGGTGTGTCAGAAGTTACTGAAGGATCTTAGAAAATACCATAAGAATTACTATCCCATCGTTCGCTGTCTGTACACCCTGACATCGTCTCTGCCAAAGTATCCTCTGGGGAAACAAGTAAGATCCTGAACAGTTTGTATATCTACTCCTAAATGTGTTTTAAGAAATGGTCTTAAATTTTACTTGTCATAATGTACATTTACTGAACATTTAATGTATGCTTGTTATTAGATACGAGAGCTGCATATATCCTGCCTTGAGAAGAATGTTTGGGAAACAGATGAATATGAATCTGCTATTCAGCTTCTGAGGTAACAGATTATACCATGTGTTTGAGGAATATATTTAGGACGAAATCTTACGCATGAATGTTTCAGAAGATAAGTGGTCAAGCAATTTTTGTAATTGTAACAAAAATACATATATTTATGAAATTCGTCAACAAATATCATAAAATGGCAGAACATAGATGAAGTTTCTGTGTGTAGAGAAGTACAGATGTCCTCCCTTTGTTTCCTTCCCAAATGTGACAGTGTTACTATCAATGCAATCAATTCATGTTTTTCTGTCAATGCTAAAATAAGAATTAAAATAGTGGTTGGAGGATGTAGTGCTGTTCCAGTTTAATTCCAAAGATGCAGCATAACATATAACATTACAGAACATATTTAGTGTGTTTGTTGTTTTCAATCACAAATCTAATTTAAATGCATTTTTGCATTTCCACACCATTATAGGTTGCTTGCAAAAGACGAGCTTGTAACAACACTGAGACAATGTGCAGACATTCTTAAATCTGGGAAGACAAAGAAAATGAGAAATGCATTGCAGCAGCTGGAGGACTACCTTGTCAAATTTGAGCAGTTGGACAGTATGTTTTTACATATTGTAGCTACACTCTGACTATTTTAACAGATATAACTATCAGATAGGTGCTCTTAGTTGGTACAGTTAGAGTCTATGACCTCTATAACCCAGTTCACACTGCACTGACAGACCCTGACCAACGCCGACAGACACATTTGTCTGGTTTTGTCGGATCAGTGCGTTAACCCTGTTGGCGTGTGGTGTTTGTCGGCGTTTGTTTTCACCGACTGAACATGTTCAATCGGCATATGCCAGGCTGTTTAATGTCTGTGCAGTGTGGTATGATTTTTCAACAAACTTGAAGTAAACTGACCTGGGCATGAACCGTTGCCATGATGATGAGGCAAGAGTCCCTGAATACTCCATAAAAACGAAAGCCTGTGTGCTTTGTGCAAGGTGCACACTGTTTCCATGCATTTTTTTTTCTTGCATGTGAGGGCTAATTGCTGAAAAAATGTGAAAATTGGACAAAAAGTTGGATTTATCATAAAACATGCCTCAGGTGTTATCACTGTTTGCAGGACTCCCAGACCGCTAAAATATAAATCTTTTTGGCTATCTAACTCGAGACTAGGCTAGTTTGGTGTCGCTAGCCAAGGGGAGGCACAACTAAGGCATCATTGTATGGGCTTAGCTGCTACAGTGCCATGCAAAGTACGGCAGCTGTCCTTATGCTCTGCTCAGATCATGTTCATGTAACTTGGAACTCGTATAGTCATTTACACACCTTGTTTTCCTGCTCAGCATGAGAGGATGTTAGTGTTTCAGTTTCAATCCCTTTACTGGTATAAATTTTTTTTTTTTTTTTTAAATCCGCATATATCCATTTTTCCTGCCTCCGTTCACTGAAGATAAAATGCAACACTCCTTTCAATGAAGATACAAAATTACAACACTGGTGTCTTCTTTTGCTGATGTTCAGTTACATAGTGACAAACTGCTCAAAGTGGAGGATTATTCAGGGCTAAAGAAAAAATCTTCGGGGCTACAGCCCCCAATGCCCAGGCCAGGTTACATCCCTGGACAAACCGAGCAAAATTTTGAAAGCACACATCCTCTGTTTGCAGTTCTCTGTATAAATGTAAGTAAGCGCCCTGTCTCTCTCATCACAACAACCAAGGCTTCACCCACAACCTCTTTTGTTTCACTCTTAGTCTTTTCAGGTGAAGAACGACACGTAAAGACACTAATAATAGTAAAATATTGATTGTGGGAAAAGGATAATCCATTTTTAAACCAGTCTGACTGTCCATAAAAAAAAGTTTGGTATCTGGGGCAGTGTGAAGATGACCGTCGTGTTTCCCAACATTCTAAATCCAACGGCCAAATTTTTAAAGTTGGTGATTGTCAGCGTTGGTCTGCGTCTGTCTGTGAACTGGGCTTATGTTGCTACACATAAACTGTTCGCCCCCTTTACCTCCTCCATCAGTAGAAAGGGACCAGGGATTTTTAAACTGTGTACTTTAACTTGCCACACTTAGACACACCTTTGTTTGTACACCTTATAGATGTTAGACACTATGAATTTGTGTTACAGGAAAAAAAGATGAGTCATCCTCTAACCCATTATCAGTAGTCAATAACTTCATAATATACCACTGGGATTTGGTTTTGAATAAAGCCCCATTGTACTCTCTGTTAGGTATGTCTGTGGAGGATCTTAATGAAGAGGAAGTTACTTCACCAGGAAAGGATCTCCAAAAGAAAACTGATCTCTTCCAACTTCAGAAAGTAAGTGTTTCTCTGGCTTGCTTGGGATTTCCTGGAACAATAGTATACTTCTTATTCTTTGTGGATTTTTGGTAATGATGTCTGTTTTCTTTCTAGACGCTCTTGGAGATGAAAGGTACAAGAAGATCGAAGAAAATGAGTCCGTTTGAGGTGCTGAGGAATGAGGCACTAGGTGTTATTGATGGTCTTGTGAGGTTAGTAACAGTTTTCTTTATACAAGTTGTCCTTCAAAAGAAGAGCTTTTGTAAGAACATGGGTCTATTGCTGTATAAATCTTTTGCTGTATAAACTATAAAATAGCTTTAGATTAGATGATAATGTTAATTCTTGGTAACAACACAAGAGGCTATGTGATGTAGATGTACATTTGGTTTATCATATTAGTATTAATTAATGAGCAGTAAGGGTCAAACAGCAAGAACTGTCTGGACCTAAAATGATAAGACTTATGTGTGATGGTGGGTGTTGCTCTTGGTTACCTGCAATAATATTCCTGCAACACATGGAATTAGGTCTGCTACTTTGGAAATTCACAGTACATTAGAATGTTGGGCAACTTTCTTATTTAAAGATTGATCTTGATCTTAACAAGTCAATTTCAAAGCTATTGTATAAAAAAATCTCTCCTGCATGTAGACTATATGGCCAAAGGACAGTTGACCATCACACCCATATGTGCTAATTCCAAAACCATGGGCATTAACACGTATCCCCCCCTGCCCCCCGACGTGTTATAACAGCCTCCATTCTTCTGGGAAGGTTTTCCACTAGATTTTGGAACATGGCTGTGGGTTTTTTGCCCATTCTCCGAAAAGACCATTAGTAAGGTCGGGCACTGATGTTAAGTGAGAAGACCTGGTGTGTAATCATTTTTTTCAGTTCATCCCAAAAGGTGTTCAGTGGGGGTGATGTCTGGGCTCAGGCCACTCAAGTTCTTCCACATCAGCCTTGGCAAACCGTGTCTTTATGAACCTTTATGAACTGTGCACAGGAGCATTCCCATGATGAAACCGGTTTGGGACCCTTATATGCAATGAAGGGAAACCTTAATATTACAGCATACAAAGACATTTTAAACAGTTATCTAAAATGGTCAACTTTGTGGCAGAAGTTCATGGAAGCCCCACATATGGGTGTAATGGTAAGGTGTCCACATACTTTTGTATATTGCATTCCTTCACATGCAGGGCTGCATGTCATATTGTAGACAGTCACGCATACATAGGTTCTTTTTATTTGCACACTAAATGGTGCTTTTATGACCCTTTGCATGAGTCCACATCTGCAAACACCGTGGCTATTGGATTTGTCGGATTATTCTGGGTCAGATGCCTTTGACATATTATAATGAGCGTAAAGCCCATTTTACATATCCCACACGTTTGTGTGTGTGTGTGTGTGTGTGTGTGTGTGTGTGGAGCATTCATTTCTTCCACCGGTTTAAGAACTATAATTCATATATTTCATATCTGACCACAAAGCATTTTCCAAGCATTTTTCGCTGTGAAACTAGTATATAAATAACAAATCTTATATAGAAGGCTGTTACCATATGTAAAATATTAAATCAGCATGAGAAGGTGTGTCACTATTAGTGTGCTGTTAATATATCATTTGAAAATCCCATAAGTGTGTTACCAGAAAATAAAGCATTACCGTGTCAGAAGTGATTGGACAAACAGAACCTATGTATAGTACTGTAATCTTATAATTGTGCTAATGTACTAACGACAGGCATTGTCTTCCAATCATGCTAATGTGCTCATATACAGGTACAGTATCTTACTGGCATGACAGAGGAATTATGGATGATGGCAAAAGTGCAGTGGCTTTACTTTAGGAAACCTCACATTACTGAATCTCAGCAATTATAAATGAATGAACATTAAACTACACTTTACCTATAAGGGCATATACAGGTGCATCTCAATAAATTAGAATGTCGTGGAAAAGTTCATTTATTTCAGTAATTCAACTCAAATTGTGAAACTCGTGTATTAAATAAATTCAATGCACACAGACTGAAGTAGTTTAAGTCTTTGGTTCTTTTAATTGTGATGATTTTGGCTCACATTTAACAAAAACCCACCAATTCACTATCTCAACAAATTAGAATACTTCATAAGAACAATAAAAAAAACATTTTTAGTGAATTGTTGGCCTTCTGGAAAGTATGTTCATTTACTGTACATGTACTCAATACTTGGTAGGGGCTCCTTTTGCTTTAATTACTGCCTCAATTCGGCGTGGCATGGAGGTGATCAGTTTGTGGCACTGCTGAGGTGGTATGGAAGCCCAGGTTTCTTTGACAGTGGCCTTCAGCTCATCTGCATTTTTTGGTCTCTTGTTTCTCATTTTCCTCTTGACAATACCCCATAGATTCTCTATGGGGTTCAGGTGTGGTGAGTTTGCTGGCCAGTCAAGCACACCAACACCATGGTCATTTAACCAACTTTTGGTGCTTTTGGCAGTGTGGGCAGGTGCCAAATCCTGCTGGAAAGTGAAATCAGCATCTTCAAAAAGCTGGTCAGCAGAAGGAAGCATGAAGTGCTCCAAAATTTCTTGGTAAACGAGTGCAGTGACTTTGGTTTTCAAAAAACACAATGGACCAACACCAGCAGATGACATTGCACCCCAAATCATCACAGACTGTGGAAACTTAACACTGGACTTCAAGCAACTTGGGCTATGAGCTTCTCCACTCTTCCTCCAGACTCTAGGACCTTGGTTTCCAAATGAAATACAAAACTTGCTCTCATCTGAAAAGAGGACTTTGGATCACTGGGCAACAGTCCAGTTCTTCTTCTCCTTAGCCCAGGTAAGACGCCTCTGACGTTGTCTGTGGTTCAGGAGTGGCTTAACAAGAGGAATATGACAACTGTAGCCAAATTCCTTGACACGTCTGTGTGTGGTGGCTCTTGATGCCTTGACCCCAGCCTCAGTCCATTCCTTGTGAAGTTCACTCAAATTCTTGAATCGATTTTGCTTGACAATCCTCATAAGGCTGCGGTTCTCTCGGTTGGTTGTGCATCTTTTTCTTCCACACTTTTTCCTTCCACTCAACTTTCTGTTAACATGCTTGGATACAGCACTCTGTGAACAGCCAGCTTCTTTGGCAATGAATGTTTGTGGCTTACCTAGTGAACCAAACTGAGAGACCATTTTGAAGGCTCAGGAAACCTTTGCAGGTGTTTTGAGTTGATTAGCTAATTGGCATGTCACCATATTCTAATTTGTTGAGATAGTGAATTGGTGGGTTTTTGTTAAATGTGAGCCAAAATCATCACAATTAAAAGAATCAAAGACTTAAACTACTTCAGTCTGTGTGCATTGAATTTATTTAATACACGAGTTTCACAATTTGAGTTGAATTACTGAAATAAATGAACTTTTCCACGACATTCTAATTTATTGAGATGCACCTGTAGAGTTGTTTTAGAGGGACTACAAGCATTATGTAAAAAGAAGTTTAACCACATATCAACCACATTTAATATTATTATTATTATTATTATTATCATTATTAGCTAATAATATTTAAAATTAAAGCAACATTCGGTGTTTTCCTGTTGTATGGAAAACCACAGGAGCCACCTGACACCACCAGAGTTGCAGCCATTATATGAAGTATGCTACTACAGCTCCTCAGGCATTTTGCGGCGCCACCTCAATGCAACTCCACGTACCTCCATCCAGACTGCACTTAGCCACCCCTTCTACTACCTGCAGGTAATTAGCCTTTTCTTTCTTTTTAGGTCTGCTGAAATGCTCCATAGAATGCATTGATGTGTGTTGTTACTGTCAATTTTTCAGAATGTAAGCCTGAAAACAGATGCAGGCACAGTTTCCAATGCTGCTCCAGATATCTGCATTGCCTACAAGCTTCATCTGGAGTGTGGGAGGCTCATCAACCTGTATGACTGGTTGGAGGTGAGACCATCTTTTAGGAAGACACAGTTTTAAGAATAATGACTGTTAAATATTTGGATATCAAGGTTTTTCCATGGTGGAAAAACGTTGAAAGACGTTTTGTGTTTCAGGCATACGCCACAGTGACCTTTGCTGCAGAGGGTAAGGATCCTGACTCTGAAGAGTATGGCAAAGTTGATAAACTCAAGCAGTATCCTTTATTTACAAATGAACTACTTAAAGATTACGTTTGGTTACCAGCTAATGAGCTTTGGTCATACCTTTTGATTTAATGTGATTGGATACTATGGACACAATTTGGAGTGAAGTAATAATTATAACTCCATTAGGCAGACCAGAGTAGGGTGGTTGTGCACTACACAATACACGTTATTCATCGAAATTTTGTATCGTAAAATTTCGTACAATCGAATTCTGAAATGAAGATGACGAGCTAATTTATTTTTATTTTTAAATCTGTACGATCAAACCCGTTTGGATGGAGGCTACTCAATTTGCAGTGATATTGGACATTACCAAATCTATACTTGTTCTGATACAACTTTGAACAGTTGTATGTTTTCCCCACATCATTCATGCATACAGTCAAGCGTATGGTCTGCAGGCTGGGACCACAGGGCGTATGTATGGCTGTATGCATAAAGAGTTCTGCTAGAATGGTCATTGATATTAATTTATTATGTGTAAAACTGTTTCATAAAAGCAGTATCACACGAGCAAGAGTGTGATTTATACTGAATACAGTTTCGATATTCCGTATAACCGCACTCTTGCTCGTGCAATATGGCTTTTATACAACAGTTTTATAAATAAGAAATGAATATCAAGTAACTGACATTTCGGACACTATGCCCAAATAATTTGTTTGATTTTGCTCTGCGAACAGAAATGAATCCTGAAGAAGCCACACTCACTGATAGCCTGTCATCTAGTTGGCTAGCTAATTCCGAATGATTTGTACATTCGCTTTAAAGGTGCCTCCCTTCTTCATCTAATGAGCTTTCAGATTGTAAATCAGAAGTTATATTCATGAAAAATATAATTTGCCTTGCCTGCTGATGTTGCTAACTCTACTCTAGTAATGGTTTTAGTGGGACTGTTGCTAGAATTGGAATTTTACGTGGCGAACACAGATGAGCAGAGTGATGCAAAGAATGAAACATCCAAGTGCAGTTATAGTAAATATAAGCACTCTTGGAATGTGCTCGTCCAATCAAATTAGTGAACCGGTGCCAACTGTTGTATAAATTAAAATGATCTTATGGACTGTAATTTAAATGAAAGATTATATATATATATATATATATATATATATATATATATATATATATATATATATATATATATATATATATACACATACATATACATACATATATATATATAAAATATATGAGTGAGTTTCTGTTATTCCACTAGGAAGCAAAATAAACTCGGGGCCATAAACTCAGCTATAGACAAAATGTGTCTTGCCAAAAGAACAAGAGTTAATGCCTATGTAATCACAACTTTCATTTCAAATTCACATTTTTTAATTTGTGAATAATTTTGCAAACTATATTGATCTCTCATTCTCGTTTTGGTCCAGCCCCCTTGACATTAGACTAAGTCTAATATGGCCCGTTATCTAAAATGAGTTCGAGTCCCCTGTCTTGGGCATTGTTTCCATTTCATCCAGACATGCATAATGGTGGTGTGAGCTAGCTTATGTCCACAGTGCCGTTTGACTTCATTACACACATCACTCACACATTGTATATCCACTCAATAACACGACCCTAAATGGCTCTGTATAGAACATGGGGTGGAATTACATCCATGGCATAAAGATAAAAATTTTTGTACATTTTAGATGGGCCATAAGCTTAATGGTGCCGTGCTGGTGATGTGCATAGCTTGTACTGCTATTGTGTATGTTTACTTTGTATTTAGTACTTTGTGTATTGCCTTTAACTAAACAGTGCTCGTTTCATCCAAGCCGTGTCTGAGCTGGAGTTCCTGGGATTTGTGAAATCAACGAAGCAGAAAACTGACCATGTGGCACGACTGACCTGGGGAGGTTGTTAATGTTGATCCATTTTGGTGATAAATATGTATTTGAATAAAAATATTTTTGATATGTCTGTTGTCTTTCATCTCTAACAAATTGTTTTGTATGAATACATAATTATATTAAGTGAACTTAACTGAAATGTATTTGTGCCTAGAATTATTCATTCAACTTTAGTAACCATTTTATCCTGGTCAGGGGCATAGTGGATCCAAAGTCTATTCCGGAAACATTGGCCACAAGGAGCGAATACACATACGATTCCAGTTTGTGAAGTGAAATTGAAAGAAAAATGGGTGGAGGATCCACGTTCCTGAATTGGGTGAAGTGGGTAGCATTGCTGGCTCACAGCTCTAGGGTCCCTGCTTTGATTGAGTTCAAGTTACTCTGTGCAGAGTTTCATGTTTCACACCCACCAGCAGATAAGCTGGCTATGCTAAACTGGCCCTAGCTCTGAATGAGTTATGCATGGACTGGCATCCCCTTTGAGGTGTATTTCTGCCTCGTGTGTAGTGTTCCCAACATAGGTTCTGGATCTGTTTTGTCCCCGACCATGATATAACAGATGAATGAATATTAGACTAGATGACTCAATCTAATCTCACCTTGTGATAAGTCTAAAACCAGAAAAAATAGCTCTTAAATAAGCTATTTTCAGAGCACTGCCAACATATAAATACCCAACACTCATAGTTTTGTCCCTTTTAAGATTTGTGCATATATGCTTAACTAGGTATGTACTAATATGCTATCTCTGCTGTTAGTCATATCTCTGTGTGAGTTTGTAGCACTTCTATGTACTAGTACTTACTCAACCCTGATCTTTAGATGCATCTGTTCTCCCAAAACATGTTTAGTTAGTAAAAAATTGCAGCACCTCATCTTTCTGTATTAGCAGTTGGCTCCTTTAATAATTGTAAATAAAAGTAACTGTTCCTATAAGGAAGTGATTAGAAGAACCAAAAGAAACCTGTTTGGTTGGTCATACTGAATTTGGTCAGTTCTATATGTTTCACCTATAGAAGCTGTTATGGTTTTGTTTCATTACTGCGCTCAGAATAAACTTATATCATCATGCAATTTTGTGCACTGTCAGATGGCAGCTGAAGACTTTTCTGAGAATCAACATGTACGTTCCATGCACTATTTAAAAGTGCACAACACAAAACATTATGTACACACAAGTCTTTATTAATAAAATGCTTTCATGTATACCAGGGTGTCAGTCTCGAGTCGTTCACACCAGATTCAGTCCATGAAGGTCGTGGAAATGAGCTAATGAGTTGAATTGTGTCTCTTAACTGAGGTAAACTCTGAACACTGAACTCTGCGGCCCTCCACGACTGGAGCATGACACCTCAGGTCTATACAAATACAAAGGAAAGCAAAACAGAACAAAACAAAAAAGCTCTAACTTATTGATGCAACACTTCATGAGCTCAATGTATAGTACAGAACAGCTTTATCGAGTCCCAGTCAAAACCCACCACGACGTGAAGTTTAGTCTTCTGGCTGCACTTGGGTTGGCTAGTGAAAACATTTTCTAGCAAGCTTTTTTTAAAGAAGGATAAACAGTAAGCTGGGCAGCACTCTGGGAATACTCGCAAAGAGGTATTCAACATTTTGGATTTCCATCCATACTAACGTCTATGCACATGTCAAATAACCAGAAAATAAAGCATTGCAGTATCTGTATTGATACATCGTGGAATGCAAGAAAAGGCTCATGATACAGATTATAGGTAGGCCACTGGTAGAATAAACAGACATAAAAGGTCCGTATACATTTACAAGAGGAAGCACCCAGGTTCACAAGGAACAATAATATGTACTGACAAATTCTAAAGACAGCCTCTGTCAGCATGAGTGACACTGGAGCAGTTTTAATTTCAAACCAGGTCTGTGGTGGAATCAGTGGACATTCAGCTCAGTAAACTGCAGCAAACAGCATCTTGGCATTGCGCTGGTGATCTCAAGATACATCTTTAATTTAAGAAGAAAGAGAAAACATAGTCTTAAGTAATGTCAACAGAGATTTATGTGAAAATATCCGCATGCTCTGGGGATTATTTAGACAAGTCACTTACAGCTAGCAGGCTGTTCCTCAAATCGCCGCATTAACTGATCATGTGTGAACTTCACAAAAGTGTCGTATTGTTCTGCATCAGAAATAAAGCAATCATCAACAATATTACTATATACTATAATATAAAGGTCAAATTCAATTAAATACACCCCACTGTTCCATAGTATCAACAGATAAATGACTGATTAAAATATGTTAAAGGACAGTCATTTATATGATTACAACTGAATGCTAATTATAGTAAACAACACTATTCTTCATAGTGAGTGTAGGTCTAGTTACATTTCACTGGATGCTGTTTAACGATTCTGTTATAAATATTTAGCATAGCTGTTTGTCTGAAGTTCAGCATATATACTGATCCCAAATTTGTTAGTTAGTTTAAAAAAAAAAAATCAATCCACCTGTATTTTTAACAAAAATATGCTATGAAATATAGTCTGACAATGTTGCATGACCAATGAAATATTTGATCAATATGAGTTTAGTAGAAGAGTGTCTAGACTCTGGTTTTTAATATAGATGCTGCCAGATACTATATTTTGTAGTCTTAAAAACACTGTTATTAGAACATGTAGCACAAACTTTGTAACAATCTGTCAGGCTCTGAAAAGGCCTCAGGAGAATACTGTCTGTGGAATTGCATTTTCCAGTACTTGTTTTATTGATCCTTACACAAACTATTCAACACAAACCTGCCAACTTGGATGTCATGATCTCCTCATATTCTTCTCTGACTTTATCTTCACGTTCCTTCAAAAGGCGTTCACATAGCATGCCGACCTGTTTTAAAGTGAACAGTGGCTGTTCTCTCCTTGTGGGTGAAACAGCTCCAGAGGATGTCTCTGTAAAATAAAGTGTTCTGTGGTGAGCATGGTTACTGATCAGTAAATCTGTTCTCATTATGCCACAATGTAGTGTTAAACCAGAGTTAATCTCACATGTAATGTGGCTAATATGCCATAAGTCTAATATTACATAGTTACATTATCCAGCCCAACTTGTTTGCAACTCTGTACAACATGTTTTGAGTAATATTCAGAGTTGCAAACTTTACTCAATTTGGTGACCAATCACCATTGTTTCCCCATGACCAATCACTGATCACCATTGTATCCCCATGACCAATCACTGATCACCATTGTATCCCCATGACCAATCACTGATCACCATTGTATCCCCATGACCAATCACTGATCACCATTGTATCCCCATGACCAATCAATCACTGATCACCATTGTTTTCCCATGGCCAATCAATCACTGATCACCATTGTTTCCCCATGGCCAATCAATCACTGATCACCATTGTTTCCCCATGGCCAATCAATCACTGATCACCATTGTTTCCCCATGGCCAATCAATCACTGATCACCACTGTTTCCCCATGGCCAATCAATCACTGATCACCACTGTTTCCCCATGGCCAATCAATCACTGATCACCAGTTTCCCCATAGCCAATCACTGATCACCATTGTATCCCCATGACCAATCAATCACTGATCACCATTGTATCCCCATGACCAATCAATCACTGATCACCATTGTATCCCCATGACCAATCAATCACTGATCACCATTGTATCCCCATGACCAATCAATCACTGATCACCATTGTATCCCCATGACCAATCAATCACTGATCACCATTGTATCCCCATGACCAATCAATCACTGATCACCATTGTTTCCCCATGACCAATCAATCACTGATCACCATTGTTTCCCCATGGCCAATCAATCACTGATCACCATTGTTTCCCCATGGCCAATCAATCACTGATCACCATTGTTTCCCCATGGCCAATCAATCACTGATCACCATTGTTTCCCCATGGCCAATCAATCACTGATCACCATTGTTTCCCCATGGCCAATCAATCACTGATCACCATTGTTTCCCCATGGCCAATCACTGATCACCATTGTTTCCCCATAGCCAATCACTGATCACCATTGTTTCCCCATGGCCAATCACTGATCACCATTGTATCCCCATGACCAATCACTGATCACCATTGTATCCCCATGGCCAATCAATCACTGATCACCATTGTATCCCCATGGCCAATCAATCACTGATCACCACTGCTTCCCCATGGCCAACCAATCACTGATCACCATTGTTTCCCCATGGCCAATCAATCACTGATCACCATTGTTTCCTCATGGCCAATCAATCACTGATCACCATTGTTTCCTCATGGCCAATCAATCACTGATCACCATTGTTTCCCCATGGCCAACCAATCACTGATCACCACTGTTTCCCAATGACGAATCACTCATCACCATTATTGTCCCACCCACGCACTTTGTTCTTAATTTTAAAATCTCCTTGGTTATATTTACAAGCAATGAAAAGTGTGATATCCCTTCCATAATAGTTTCTTTGGAAATTTCCCATCCCCCCCCACTATTTACTATGAGTACTTCATTTTGTCTTTGTGACAGAAATGATAGCATGTGTAAATACATAAATGGTTGGTTTGACTCTAATTTGTAAATAGTTGTGATGCCATGACCAAAGACTAATTCTTTCTATAAAACATTAAGTTATAAAGCACCCTTTTATATTCTAATGAAATTATTTTCTTTTCCCATTAATATATGACACCATTTGGTGACTTCTAGCGACTTTCTGATTTCTGACATGCCTGGACCACTTTCCCCTGAAGACAGTTAGCTACACTGGTGATATTACTAATCTTTCAGACTGCACTTAGTAAAAAAAGAAAGGAAAAAAAAAAAAGAAGGAAAATATCAGACAATAACGTGATAATGGGCATACCCAATAACCTATTTACCTTTCCCAGTGTGAGACAATTCACACAACTACTGCTGCTCAACTCACCTTGAAAACTGGATCCACTCAGAAGAGAGGTTTGGGATTGAGACATAAAGGATGAGCAAGCCTCAGGCTGGTGAAAGCTTCCATCCAAATGCTTCCGCTTCTGCATGCGCTTGTATTCTTGCTTTATGTTAGTAAGGATTTGCTCTGTTTAAGAAAGAAAGAGTGGAATAATAAAAAGCACATATATGTAAGACCAAATTACACGTTTAACGAGCGCACTGCATTAAACAAGAGGCCATTTTATTCAGTGACCATAACGTTACGCACCCTGGTATTTAACGGAATGGGTAATTCCTACCAGAAAAAAAAAACCCACTTCCAACGTTATAAAGCCATAAACTGAAAAGCATTAAAGCTTAAACTGGGAAGCAGACCTGTTGTGAGTGTGACTGAGAGCTGGCTGAAGGGACTCGGCTCATGACGCAGGTAATTTCTCGGGGCTGATGACTGCGATACCGGGGCGCATCTCCTCCTCTTCGACGAGCCGGGACTCAGCAAAGGGTCGAAATCCATCGTCCTCTTCAGTGTAGCGCCACAAGCCATTGTTGCTGGTCTTAAATACGTCTACACCTCAAAACACGACCAAAACTATCAAAAAGCAAAAATAAAACGTCGCCTTCGCTCGGCCCCTTAGCTCTTGGAAAGCCGCTCGAGCTTCTGCTTAGCAAATCTGTAGCTAGCTAGCTAACTTCCCGCTAGCGATGCTAGCTATTCAAAAGGCCGTCCAATTGCTTTTCCTAGTTAGATCGCCGAAGGAATATAAACCAGTTTTCGGTAAATATCAAGCAAATGTCTGGAAATCCTTGCTGTATTTCTTTTTGCTTCGATCTCTCTTGTGGTCATCGGCTTCCGTTACAAGGGAATTGCGTTTTTTTTTTTTTTTTTTACGCTGACAGCGATTTTCAAGCACATATACAGTTTAGCAAATTGTACTTCACTGCTTGTTTATCTTTCACCACCATTTTTTTACTAAGATGTCGTTAATTATTGGTTCTTTTTCTTCTTCGCCGCTATTTGTTGCCAGCAAGAAATCTAAACAAAAATGTGTTTACTGCCGCCTTGTGGTAAATGTAAACATATTGCCCGTTCAGGCTTTACTCAAGGTTTAAGGCCCTAAAATGAACATTATAGATTTTCTGCAACCCCATGCCTTGACCAGTTATTTTTTTTCTTAAGTTGCAGATTTATTATTTTGAATTCATATTCAATAAAAGTTTGGGCATATTTTTGTGTTTTCTTCACTTTTGTTGCTCCTCCCAAAGCCTCTTCTAGGAACAGTCATGTTGGGTCCAAACCTCTTGCATTTCACAATGATGAAGCCCACTGTGCTTAGTGGGCGTTGTAACTTCCCAGCACAGGCTGCTGCAAAACCCAGCTTCTTTCATGTTTAACTGTTATAATGTCTGTAGATACACCTGGAACAGTGTATTGAAATATCAATAACGGCAAGCCAATCACACCCTCTAAACCAAGTAAAACGTTTCAAGCTATTAAGTGATTCAACCTAAAGCAACACCTTTTGATAAATCAGGAGTATATAGATTTAAAATTCATATCTTCTACATCTAGGGTACTAATGGGTACTACGAATAGTCATCTAGTTGAGGTAATGTACGATCAAGACTGGTCTGATGTTCTGTCTCATGCCTGTGTATTACTTAGTAGTGAAAGAAAGAAACAGCTGGTTAAGTATGAAGTCAGCTAGGGACATTAAAACTGGAATAGGTGTCAGTCAATTAGTAACTCTGTAAATACAGTGAGGGGGAAAAAATATTTGATCCCCTGCTGATTTTGTACGTTTGCCCACTGACAAAGAAATGATCAGTCTATAATTTTAATGGTAGGTGTATTATAACAGTGAGAAACAGAATAACAACAAAAAAAATCCAGAAAAATGCATTTCAAAAAAGTTATAAATTGATTTGCATTTTAATGAGTGAAATAAGTATTTAATCCCCTATCAATCAGCAAGATTTCTGGCTTCCAGGTGTCTTTTACACAGGTAACAAGCTGAGATTAGGAGCATTCTCTTAAAGGGAGTGCTCCTAATCTCAGTTTATTACCTGTATAAAAGACACCTGTCAACAGAAGCAATCAATCAATCAGATTCCAAACTCTCCACCATAGCCAAGACTAAAGAGCTGTCCAAGGATGTCAGAGACAAGATTGTAGACCTACACAAGGCTGGAATGGGCTACAAGACCATCACCAAGCAGCTTGGTGAGAAGGTGACAACAGTTGGTGCGATTATTCGCAAATGGAAGAAACACAAAATAACTGTCAGTCTCCCTCGGTCTGGGGCTCCATGCAAGATCTCACCTCGTGGAGTTTCAATGATCATGAGAACGGTGAGGAATCAGCCCAGAACTACACAGGAGGATCTTGTTAATGATCTCAAGGCAGCTGGGACCATAGTCCCAAGAAAACAATTGGTAACACACTACGCCATGAAGGACTGAAATCCTGCAGCGCCCGCAAGGTCCCCCTGCTCAAGAAAGCACATGTACAGGCCTGTCTGAAGTTTGCCTGAATGATTTAGAGGAGAACTGGGTGAAAGTGTTGTGGTCAGATGAGAACAAAATCAAGCTCTTTGGCATCAACTCAACTCGCCGTGTTTGGAGGAGGAGGAATGCTGCCTATGACACCATCCCCACCGTCAAACATGGAGGTAGAAACCTCATCCAGGGCATTGAAAATGGGTCATGGATGGGTATTCCAGCATGACAATGACCCAAAACACATAGCCAAGGCAACAAAGGAGTGGCTCAAGAAGAAGCACATTAAGGTCCTGGAGTGGCCTAGCCAGTCTCCAGACCTTAATCCCATAGAAAATCTGTGGAGGGAGCTGAAGGTTCGAGTTGCCAAACGTCAGCCTCGAGACCTTAATGACTTGGAGAGGATCTGCAAAGAGGAGTGGGACAAAATCCCTCCTGAGATGTGTGCAAACCTGGTGGCCAACTATAAGAAACATCTGACCTCTGTGATTGCCAACAAAGGTTTTGCCACCAAGTACCAAGTCGAAGGGGTCAAATACTTATTTCCCTCATTAAAATGCAAATCAATTTATAACTTTTTGGAAATGCGTTTTTCTGGAATTTTTTTGTTGTTATTCTGTCTCTCACTGTTAAAAGACACCTACCATTAAAATTATAGACTGATCATTTCTTTGTCAGTGGGCAAACGTACAAAATCAGCAGGGAATCAAACACTCCCCCCCCCACTGTATGAATGGAAAACAAAAACACAATTTATTTAAAATATTTATTTGCTGAATGAAAGCTTTTCTCTGGACAAGTAATTTACATTGGGATATCAATTCTGATGATTTACAGGATACATCCTCAACCCATGAGACAAAAAACAGACACACAGACACTAGGACAAAGGTATTGCTAATGCAAAGAAATTGCCATTAATGCTAAATATGACTACAGTTAACAATACAAACAGTGTGATATTTCTTTACATATATTAAAACAAAACAGCACTAACAATAGCAATCAGTGTTGTCTTTTGTTCATAATATTTCTTCAATTTCTGTAACATTGTATTATAGCAACATAAGTAAGAGAAATAGGCATTGTAAATACTAACTCATGAATCCAGCTTGGAAGATTTTACATTCGTAAACAAAGCACAAATGTGTGCAACCTGCACTTCCATTTAAATTCAAACTCTTTAATATTTATACATTGTCAGTGAGATGGTCTGGAGAAAGAAAAAAAAAAAAAGAAAAAAAAAAAAGATGCTGTTCACCAAGTATAAATAAACTGCAGACAATTACAATAGGACAGTTTTGCAATTGAGTGTTTATCTTAAGAGTCTTGGCAAAACTGGGCATATTGGGTATCGATGTGCAAAAGAGAGACCCATAAGTAACCGTATGGTATAAATGGTAATGGTGTAGATATAGCATATCTCCCAATTACTTTGAAAACCTTAATCTATGGTAGGGATGATTCAACCAAACGTGAAAACGATTCATTCTACGTCCATGCTTTCATCCACACTCCAAGTTAGTTTGAGCCTATATAAATGGACACAGCCCACCCTTATGCTTAATAGATATGCAAAACAAATGGTACAGAAATACAGCATTTTGGGGAATAAAACTGGTTTATGACTTATGAAGATGAATTGATTTAAAGGTGAAGCTTATCTCTCTTTGACAAATGAAAAATGATCTGCCCTTTTAGAAACAAAGCACAGTAACTGAGATTGCAAACACATGACACACTCAAAGAGTAGCCTATTTGCATTTGAATACATCTGTTTAATTATAAAAATAGCAAAATAGTTCTGTCAGAATTGCTTGGACATCGTCTGTATTCACCCTGAACTTTTGGGATCTTAGCACCGTTTCTGGATTTCCAGGAACTCTGAATGCTATTGAATACTACAAGCCCTCTTATAAACAATAATAAACAAACCATTTGACTGAGGTAATATGTTGAATAGTCAAAATGATCTCTGCAGTGCTGATAAAGTTAAATATTTCTATTTGCTTCTACATCAAAATCTTCAATGAATATTTGCAAAATTGCAACCACTGTTAAGTCAACGTTAAAAAAAATTCTTCCTATTACATTTGATTTTTAAGTAAGAAAGACTTTTAATTTGTCTAGACCTAATTTGTGGAAAACCACCAATTTCAACAGAAATAGGAATTCCCATTGCCTTCACTCTAAAGCTAAGCCTAATCTAAATCCAAGTCTCCCTGTGACTTCATACGGGCTTGACAACAGTAATTTGTG
Source organism: Cranoglanis bouderius (assembly GCA_023630585.1). Taxonomy (NCBI): domain Eukaryota; kingdom Metazoa; phylum Chordata; class Actinopteri; order Siluriformes; family Cranoglanididae; genus Cranoglanis; species Cranoglanis bouderius. Next base: position 12,828,131 of record CM042543.1, read on the forward strand.
TCATGAAACGTTTCAATTTTGCAATAATTATTTTGACAAAACACTAGAGATAAATTGGCATAACTCTGAGTCATGTATTACCAAAGCAAATGTATTCTGCAGCCAATGGAGACAGTTAGCCAAATTGACACACTAAAATGTTTTGGATGAATTATGATGATTAACTTGCATGCACTGGGGGTCCAAAGTCTAGTTCAGTGCAGGAGTAGATGAATTCAGTAGCATTCATACTTTAAACAATGCATGAAAACAGCATAAACGTAAAGGTGATGATATTGAACTGGAGTCTACAGTGATGTTCTTTACAGTGAAGCATTGTTAATTGCTTGTAATTCCTGATTCAACAGCAGATTCAGGCAGGTCCTTGCCTCAGTTCAATTTGTTGACAAAGTTATGATTTGTGCCTTCATCAGTTTTGTGGTGAAATGTAGGTAAGAGATGAACAGGCTGCAATCGCTTGCATCACAGCTGAGAACTGAAAAGCTTCTATTATATGTGCAACACATGGATTAAACTAACATGGCACATTACCGCAATTTCATTATACTCGGTCTCTTATTTTGTTCTATCAGAGTTTAAAATGAGTTTAAGATCGGTAACAATCTCAGCTGGAAAAATGCAGCTTCTTTGGTAGATTATCATTTGTCATTTGGCTAAGAAACTAAGCTATAAACAGCAAATAAAAAGAAAAGTTTTGCTATTGTTCATAGAACCCCAAAATCATGTCTGACACTTCTTTGGTTGTTAGTTTTAGAATCCTGCTAAAATAGTTTTAAAAACCACTGTCTCTTGGGTAAAATAAATCTTTACAGACACACATGGGATATGGAACATTATAAATTATTTTATAATACTTGTGTATGCAATCAAACATACACACACACACACACACACACACACACACACACATATACACACACACACACACACACACACACACACACACACACACACACACACACACACACACATACACACACACACACACATACACACACACACACACACACACACACACACACCTCAACTTCTCTTTGGCTGTAACCTTACCTATGATGCACATAACTGCTGTGCAATGTGTGTAATGCTGAAGCATAACATTCCTTCATTACTTGTTAAGGACTGCATACATAATTGCAAACCTCAAGAGAGAGTGCAGAGCCCTATAGCTTTAGTTATTATCCTTCATTTTGAGTACATAACATTTTAAGATTTTAAGACGACAAATGTAGTCATCCTACAATACACAGAGGATTCTTCATTTTCACCCTTACACTTGCACACTTTAAACACCGGGACCAAAATTTTCATTTCAACTCAGTAAACCTTCAACTATCAACCAAGATACAATTTAAGAAAAAAGAAACCATTAAAAAATAGTTATACATTTAACAATAAAGATGCAGCATTAGTGTCATTTGCTCAATGTAGTAAAATAAAAGTGCTGAGATTCATTAGTAGCAATCGTATAGTGTAAAACTCCACAGTGAAATATCTGAATAATACTGATTAATGATAATGTATATGCTGGTTCGCAGCATCCTTCATACCTGCCCTAGCTCCTTCTGATCCTTCACTAATACACTACACTAATAGAGAAAGTGCTCATGGAGTGGAAGTAAGGTGACTGCAGTCCATATCAGTCTCCCTTCAGCACACTGCCCTTTCTCACACTGCAAAATCTTGTGAGGCCTAATGATCTTTTCCAGTTATGACAACATTGTCTAGGCGTGTGGCAGCATAGCCAACAATGTGAGCTTATATAAGTCTGGAGTTTTTAAGAAACTGTATTAGAACTTTGTAAATGAAGGTGTATTGGGAAACTGTGTGCACCATCATCATGCGTTGCTGTCGCAGCAGGCCCAGAACAGTAGGGACGTCCAGCATCTACAATAACAGAGGTTAATGGGTTAAACTTCCAGCTCAATCACTTCACATCACCATCACTTTCCTTTAAAGGCAACAGTAAGCATCAGAAGTCAACTACAGGTTAAACTTAACTAGACATAATGGCCTTTCCTGCACTCCTGCCAGAATAAGCAATGTGTGCATATACCTCATTATGTTCCAGACAAGCGACCATGATCTCAGAGAGAATGACCACGCCACTGCGCCCCACCCCTGCACTGCAGTGCACAAGCACAGGCGGGTTTGTGTTCTTTGGATCGCTGGTGCTGTTGGTGTGCCGCCTCACAGACTGAACCTCCTCCAAATATGCTAGGACAGAGTTTTACAGCAGTTCACTGAGCCAGTTACACCCCAGTCAAATTTCATTAAGGTCACAAACAAATCCTGTTCTCTACCTACTCTTTTAAAAAAAAAAAAAATCCTGTCAAATCACTCAGAACATCAATGCACCTAAATTTAAAAAAGTAGTTTTTTCCTAGTATGTCGATACTAACACACATGCAGAATATTCTAAAACAAAAAATTAGGTTTAGTTTACATAATATATTTTATGAACCTAATATTACTGTGTGACATTTGTGGCTCAGCCATTTAAGACTTGTTTCACTTACCCAGAAAACCCTTAAAATCTTCGGGACAGCTGTGGTCAGGCCAGTCTGTGTACTGCAGGTGCCAGACAGTTCGCTCCTGGCCTGTCAGTAGGTGTTTAATCTTCAGGCCTGTGGTAGCGTAGCAACCTGAATCTGTGCGAAAACGTGTGGTGATTTTAAAGCGCCCGTATGTAACTGTGTTGTGGCGCGAGCCTAGACGGGGCCAGTAACGGAAGCTCTTTTCTCGTCCTCCCTCCTGCAAAGTGTGATCAAAATGTCAGAAAATATGGAATCAGAAGAACCTGTTAAATAAAGACGTGTATTTAACTTGACTATACATATATGTCAAAAATACACACCTCTTCAGCAGTAACCATTGCAATAATGGCCACCCCTTGTTCCCAAACCATCTGCCAGAAGTCTTGACATGTGTTAGGGAGGGGACCCTGAGCTGCAATATAATTCCACTCCTCTCCCCCTATTGTAAGCTGGTAAAGACATGAACATAACACATTACGAATACTTAGTACCAATTAAGAGTACCTGAGGGCTGCCACACCTGAACGAAGCAGGTGACTTAAACTAACACCAAAAGCTCAATTACAGGAATGACAATTACTCAAATCTATGGTAGCATAGGGCAGCTCTCAACGTTCTACCACAAGACTACAACTTACTATATAGGTGTAAAGTACCTACTTTGATATGCGAGGCATTGATATATCCTGTGTTGTTCTCTTTAGTGGGCACAAGCTCTACCCGTGTGTCATCGTAAGGTAGCACATCCTGAAAGCGGTTTCGCTCTGCATTCTCGGGCTGCTGAGCAATGCTGCACTCACTGCTGGGCCATTTCTTTGGTATTTGCTCATATTCTGTAAATACCAGGCCCTGCTCCAGCTGTTGCTCAAGTAGTTTACACTAAATTAAAAGAGAAACGCACGCACGTTCATACATACTATGAATTTATGACTGTGATAACAGGTAGAATATATTTTTTCACAAAAAGAAAGTAAATGTCATTATTTACTTGTTTTATAGTGTCAAAAATCTAAATTGTATACAGAAACAGTCAACACCAACTGCTATTAAAGACCATGTAATGTGCTCCTTTTACAGACAAACACAGATGTGGCTTCAATTTAACACTGATCTGCATTCCTACCCTGTCGTCATTAGAAGCTTTCCCATGCTCGTCTTTGCCCTCATCAGGTATGGGCATTCGGGCAAGTGTCAAGCCATTGAGAGTCGCCAGCTTCAGCGGACTCGTCTTCTTCATCTCTGAACGAATGCCTTTCTTCATGCCCTGTTGTGATGGTGGTGGTAGTAAGAGTGAGATTCAGCGAGCCTACCAGTGAGGCATTACTGCGTACAGACTCTCAGGAGTTTAAGGAATGCAGCCAGCCGTGCTTGCTAACCTGCTCTACTACATTCTTCACAGGTGGGGAATTTACCAACCATCCCCTCCTATAGCCAGAAATATCCCTCTCCATTCAAACAAATTAAAAACCACAGTTGCATGTGAGAAATGCACCTTAAAAAACACTGTCAGGCCATGAATAAAACACACCCAGCAAAGTGATCGCTTTCTATTGGTTAGTGTGAAAATGACACTTAAAACAAACATTTTGTATTTCATAAGACAGAAAGCACTTTATGTTTACGTATTATCATATAAGAAAATATTAACTATAATATTATCACATTAAAAACGTTACACTTAGTATGGGCACAAGCAAAGATTCATCAGTCTGATTGCAGGTTACAGAAGAACAGTTCACATGTACCCTAAACTCTGCATTGTTGAAAAACTCAGCTTAAAAGCAGGTTACATGTTAGTGATAATGATAAGAAGCTTGTAAGTCCTGTCAAAGTGTAAAAAGTATCTAATGTTAGTTAAACATGTTAGTGGAGTGTTCAATTGCCTTGTACGTGTTTTAAATTACACGTTTTAGGAATACATACCAGAAATGTACTTATTAAAACTTAAGACTTAATTATTAAATTAAAGTTTAAACTGAGAAGTGTACCGCAGCATTCTGCTGTGAAATATTAGTTGGTTGCCTATATTAAAATCTTTTATATTGTGTAACAAACTTTGCTTCTGCACAAGACTTTTTCCCCCTACTGATTGTTGAATACTTTAGAATCAGAATACTTTCTACATGTGTCTTTGCGTCGCAAAACAAACAACCTTTGTGTTATGTTCAGTGTGAATTCTAGGAAACTGATTATACACCATGTTGAGTCCAAATTTCATTTGGGCTGGCCTCAATCAATTTACTCCATTCTGATTTATTATACTTATTCTGTTGTTCTATTATGGTCTATTATCAGATTAGGCTGCATGTAAATGTAGCTAGTGTCATACGACTTACAGGACTTTGATTCTACTACAACCTTTATGCTGTCCAGTATGAAACATGTTATTTTGAATACAAGTTAATTAGAGAAGAACTTACAGGTGGTGGAAGGCCATCAATGTTTCTTCGTGAAGAAGGCACATCTGAGACAGGTCTTTTTTTGATCATCTCTCTTTTAGGCTTCCATCGACTTTGGTTGCTCAGATCTCCTTCTGAAACTGAAGGCATGAAGGCATCTGCCTCAATAAATGGGTACAGAGATCCTGTCTCATCCTGCTCACGAATTCGAGGCTGGGGTTGAAAACCCAGAGGGTTGGGGATGACTTGATCCAAACTGGGGCTGAAAGGATAAGCAGGCAGAGGTGTTTCCATTAGAGGGATTTCCAGAACATTGATATGTTCCTTCGGAGCTGCTACCGCATCCTGAGACTGGGGTGTGTGTCGGCCGCTGTCATCCTCAAACTCCTCTTCCTCTCCACTACTGTGGACTAGCATGGTCGCATCAGATAGGGATTTTTTGTGCCCATAGTGCACATCATCTTTCAGAACAATGTCCTCAGCCTCAGTTTGCTCCTGGAAGACATCAAGCTCAGAGGTAGAGGCAGAGGCAGGGAGAGCAACAGGTGGAGCGAGCTTGGACGGAGTCTCAGAGGCAGAAACGGAAACAGTCCTCTCCTTCAGTCTCATGGTTTCCAGACCATATGTCAGGCCAGCAAGCTCAATAGAGTTGCGCTTGTGTGCGTAAGGGCGTCGTGTGGCAGTGGGGATGAGCGGCTCACTCATTTCTTGTAGCGAGTGTGCCACAGGCAGGCTATCTTCCTGAAAAGTTTGCACCGAGTGGTGCACGCGGCGTGTAATCAGATCAGGGCTGCTGCTGCTCGCATGAAGGTGACGCGACAGGTCAGGTGTACTGTTGGCTGGCCTTGGGCGGGTGTAGGGGTAAGGTGGAGGTGGTCGGTACACCTGAGTCCCCATGATGTTGGGCACAGGGTAAGCATGGGCCTGCGCCATCTGCACATCAGTGAGTTCAGGCACGCTGACTGCGCCCACCACTGGCCTCCTCTCGCCTGGGTATGGGTATGGCGATGGGCTGTGAAAGCTGTAGTGGAGGTGATACTGAGCTGCTGTTCCTCTGTGCTCACGGATCTCAGGCTGGCTGTACACAAGTGGATCAGGTCGGCTGTAGGCATACGAGTTTCCAATGTTGAGGTTCCTCATAGAGTGGCTGTGACGCTCAGGCATCGCCGCCATGGCACTGTGGTTCTTCTGGCGCATTACGCTCTCGTAGTCGGGTGTGGCACGATACGAGGGTGGGATCAGGACACTGTGGCGCTGAGAAGGCACATAGTCAGGCCGTGTGATGTCACTGCCTGTGATGCTTGGATTTGAGGACATTGGTGATGGCTGCATGTAGTGTTGTGGGTTGGTGAGGGAGCTGGTGCTGTGGGCGCTGTACACACTGCCATTCCGGATTCTTCCATTGTACTCATGTGGTGAGCAGTCTAGACTGGTTTGAGAGTGGTAGTAGTAACCATTGTGATTGTTCATGTAAAGATTGTCTGCGAGAGTGAGAAAGTGGCCATCAGGTGTACAGGCATAAAATACTTATATACATAAGGCTGACAACAGACAAATGGAAAGGTTTTGTTTTACCTTGAGAGGATTTGTACGGCTCCCGGTAATGGCTATTGTAGTGCAACTGAGATGGAGGCATCATGTATGTCTGAGGCTTGGGCTTCAGCAAGAAAAAAAGGCACCACTGTTCAGATTATGAGCTCACCATATGTTCCAAGAGAAATCACGTGGATATAACTCAGCCATTCTATTTCCATAGAAAGATCCAGAAAGGCAAATGACATGGCAACCATCAAAAAGCTGTCCAAATAGAAAATTATTTAAGTTATGCCTACCATTGAAATTCTTGTGGAGGAGCGTCGTCTAACCGGGTTCACTGGCGCTGGATCGGGTTGGCTGTCAAAACAGATGAAACAGAGTGAAACAAACCAGACTGCTGGCCATCAATTCTAATGTTCTCTGGCAGTTGAGGGAATGGCAGCATATTCCAGGATCATCTTAGGGGTACAGTGTATATAGTGTAGCATGAAACTAATTAAAGTTATATCAAAAGAGCTTCCTTTCCAAACATGAAATGGAAAGAGTGAGTCTCATCCTAGAAATGCAATTGCACACAATAATACACTGCATAATGCAGTAGCCATAATGCACAAAATGTCAAGATTTTCTTGTTAGCAATTGGTAAAAATACTTCTTTCCTCAAACAGCTGATAATGGAATAGTTTGTCTGTATTAAAACATGCAGCAGGGATTTCCAGAATCATGCATGACAAACACTGGGAATGCAATATCTACATTTTTTTTTTGGGGGGGGGGGGGGGTGTGTGTGATGACTTTGAGAAGAAAGAGTAGGTGACAGCTGAAACAGTCTTGCTCACCCCTTGTTAGAAGGCAGAGAGGGACGAGAGAGCATTGGAAAGCGTGGAAATGATAGAGTGAGAATGGACTTCTGGGGGCTTTCAGAAGATGGAGCATCAGATTCCTCTCTGGAGACAGGAAAGTGATCAGGATAAAGCAATAAGGAGCAAGACACATACACACCATCTGGCTAAAGGAATAGCTTGGAATACACACTTACAGAGTACTTTTGTTGATCTTATAGAATCTGTGCCGTGCCAGGCACATTCTGCACACATATTTGGAAGTCTCCATGTCCTCCTGAAAGAGACATAACATTCACAAAAACAGCCAGGTATCACAAGCATCTCTGACTATCACCTATTGTACTCGGATGAAAACAATGGCCTCTGTGTTTTAGATACTAGTTACACCTAGCATTTAATGCGCATACAAGGATTGTATATGTGTGTAAGCACACCTATCTATTAATATACATAGGCATGAGCACATAGCTCAAACCACATAACTATTGGCTATTCTGAGTAAAGAAAAGCATCTGTAATGCCTGGGATAATGAGTAGAAGCACCACTGGCTTTACAGAACTTACAGTCTGAAACTGAATGGTGTCTTCTTTGTTGGCCAGTTCCAGGGCAAAAAAAGACTTGTTATGAGTCATGTTGTTAATGTCATTCCATCTAAATGGGGAAAAGAAAAACCAGCCATGCAATACACTTTAAATGAATGCAACAAAATCCAGCCACAGAAACATACACTATATGGTCAAAAGTATGTAGCCACCCAACCATCACACCCATATGTGGGCCTTTCCCAATCTGCTGCCAAAAAAGGTTGAAGCACATAATTGTCTAAAACGTCTCTGTATGCTGTAGTATTAAGATTTCCCTTCACTGGAACTAACAGGCTCTTAATCTGTTCCAGCATAATAATGCCCCTGTGCACAAAGCGAGGTCCATAAAGTCATGGTTTGCCAATGGTGGTGTGGAAGAACTCGAGTGGCCTGTACGAAGCCCTGATCTCAACCCCAATAAACACCTTTGAGATGAATTGAAATGCTGACTGCAAGTCATGCCTTCGTGTCTGACATCAGTGCCTAACCGCACTAATTCTTTTGTGGCTGAACGGGCACAAATGCCCACAGGAAAGCCTTCCCTGAATAGTGGAGGCTGTTTAAGCAGCAAAGGGAGACTAAATGTATAATGGGATGTTCATCATGGTCAAGTGTCCACATATTTTGAGCCATATAGTGTATATGCACAAATGTATGGCGTATGTGATGACTCCTTTCCCTTTTACAATATAAATAACATTAAATCGGAATCCGCCTCACAAATACACACCGGAATAAAAGAGGTGCTCGGCCATTTTTGTGCTTAACAAAAATCCCATCCAGACAGGATCCAATGAGTATATCTGCACCCTGGCTGTCCTGTGTGGTAATAATTGCAAACATGTTAGAAAATAGTTCTGAGTAAGTAAAGTAATGAGGCACTAAATATGTATACCTGCCAATACTGGTGTCAGAACATTATGACATTTAAGGACCAACATGAGCCATATATATAAATTTATTTTCCACACACTAGGCTTTCTTAGCAATTTGCTTGACAAAGGTTTACCTTTGCTTGAAAACTTTCTTGACCGTAGCCCTCCATCTTCTCCACTTCTTGCATGTACAACAGTTCTGCTTCTGGTACTGGCATACCTCTATCAGTGCAGTTGGAATGGGACAACACAGACAGACACACAATCAACAAACTGCTGCTTACATGACCACATTATATTTGAAATATACCCATTCTCACATATGTATAATGAAAAGAAACCATTAAAAAAAACATTAAAATTCTACAGATATACACAGTTAAAACTGCCACAGATTATCTGCTGCACAACAGGATAACTTTGGATTTTTAAAACATCCGAACACAGTTTCTTGACAAATATCAGTGGGTTCACATTTTATCTGCTTGTCTATAAATCTTTATAAAAAAATAAAAATAAATAAATAAAAAGTCTTACAATGCAGCAGATGTTTCTGTGCAGCCATTTACCAAAGATAGAGAAAGGAGCTTTACATAAAGCAGCTTTACAGAGGCTTTCAAGAATGTTCAATGAATTTCTGTATTTTTTTTTTTAACAAATGTGAAAAACAAAAAACCAAATAAAATCTGAAACTTTTATGATCTTTATGAGGATGTTCTTACCGGTAGCTTTGATAAAGCATGGCAACTTTTTGAGTGGCTTCTTCAACAACCCTCTCATCTTGAATCCATTCCTATAGAGCAAGAGAGGCAAGAGGGATTCAGTGTATATCTGACCACTAGATAACACTAACATGAAAAGTAAAATAAAACAAACTCACCATGGGAAAAAGAACAAATTTTTGAAGAAATTCCTGCGAGTCATAGCGGTTGAAGTCTCCAAAGTCGGCTAGAACCAGGAAAAATACAAGCCTTTTAATTATAATTCAGTTTAACATTCAAGGGCTATTTAAAAGAGGTAAGCCAAAATTATACTGGTTTATTACATAAACTACACATACCCACTTTCTCATATGTGGTATGGATACATAAGGTTTTGGAGCAAAGCCTTCTTAGTGAACATTCCTTAATCATGTCTAGTGATCATGTCCAGCAGCCCTGGTAATTATTATTATTTTAAAATTATTTTTATTACATTTATTACACATTAAATACAACTAGCTCTGGTGGAGACCTTCTGTAGTTCTTTGCAACAAGGACATCTTTTAGAAAAAAGCCATTTGACATGCAAGGAAACTATTTTAGCCTTTGTAACCATAATAGTCTGTCATTAACAGCAAGTCCAGTCATCCTGTTAGAAATGTACACAAGCTATGCTGACAGGCTGAAGTATTAGCATAGCTACAAGGTTCCATGCACAGTATTGCTCATACACAGAAATAGCCTGTGTTAAACACTTGATATAACTGAGCCAAATCAAACTAAAGACTGTGCAATTATTAGCCAGTGTATACATGTACCCGTATGTAGATGCATAGGGGAAGCAGTTTAGATCTGGCTGCAACTGTTAGTGATGTCAGTTCCACTGCTATGTTAACTCCAAGCCAGTAACTTGTGCTGCCAGATATATCTTTGCCAGAAGAGTTTGAGATTCTTCCCCTTGGCAAAAACTGAGGCCAGAAACCTTAAGCCTACAAGCTCAGCTAGCTTAGTCCGGTATTGCACTTTGAGTAACTTAATTATAAGTCCCCAAACAGACAAGGGCAAAGTTAAAATACAGTTTATGGAATGGCATAACTAGGAATGGAATTTGAATTAAATCTAACCATCCTTGTGAAAGCATAATCCTGAAAAACATACTGTTAGGATACCTTGTACAGCCAAGGCAGCTAACCGGATAGCTTGTTCAATTGAGCAAGGAATCCTGCCCTCCAGAACATCTTTCTTCAGCTGGAGGTAATATTGGTATCTGTTGGAAAACATTTGAACATTGTAACAAGTAACATCATTATGGAATTATTTAAATCTTGTTTTTTTCCATCATCTCAACAGCCCTAATGATGAGCTGTGTCAGTTATGATAACATGTCGAACATAAAATCAATACAAATCAAGCATATTAATCACCTGGTTATCTCTTGTTGTAGCTGGGAGACTGTCGGCACATAGAATATGACTCCAAAGTAAACAGTGGGTTCCTGTCCATACTTGTCAAGTTGTTTCTTTAGAGGCTTTTCTAAATCAATCCATCGCTGCTGGTTTTGTTTGTTAAAGTACCAGAGACTGAAATACATTATCTGTAAAATGAACAGAATGTCAGTGAACTGTAAAGGTTAAAGGAGCATACAGCTTTTTTTTTTTTTTTTTTTTTTGGAAAAGACAAGGCAAAGGAAAAAAGTGAAAACTAAGACCAACTTCCACACGGCCAACCTTCATGATGACTCAGAAAATAATAACAATAATAATTAATGGACCATAACAATTCATGAACTTGCTCCAATACAGAACACCTGCCGTATGGCTGTTCAAAGTTTCTGTGTGGTCACAGAAGAATCCCAGCCATGACTATGTGATTGCCATTTCGTTTAGCTACAGATACTGACATCCTTTGCTCAAAAAAACCCCAGCTGCATTCTCAAGGACACTCTGCAGTGGTGCTCTGCAGTTTAGTGTTTATCAGATGTGACATTTCAAGGCAACTACATGCATGGAGTTCAAAAGCACAAACTTTGCACGTGGTCTATCCCTGTTTAATCTGAACAAGTCAACTGAACAGTCTTAGAAGAACGAAGTCATTTATTAGGTAGGAAATCACAGAACTAAGAAAAATAAATTCAGTTTCAGTCTTTAACACTGACATATTGAAGCCTTTAGACGTTATGTCAACTAAATACTAGCTACATACAAAGTGCAGTGAATGAAATGCAACGATTTCAAAAGAAATAACCAGGATTGCTTAGACTATATTATGGAGGTAAAGCAGGCAGTAGTGTGGGCGGACAATAATGGACAAATGCATTACATTACTGATTGTGCTTTAGGTTAAAAACAAACAAACAAATATCAGTGTCTTATATCAGCTTAAAACAATACAAACCTCTCGTAACTCGAGTCTCTGAGCAACTGCTTCCAAACATTCTTGGCCTGTGCTTTCCACAGAAAGTGTAAACTCCACAAATTCGCCATTAAGCAGCTGTATGCGTGTGACCAGGCAGCTCTTGCTGGAGACAGTATATCTTCGTGTCCTCTTAAGTTTTAATCCAAATGGTAAGGGCATGTTTCACCAGTAACATAGACCTTTCAGAGGCCAGAATGATTTCCACAGCTTCACTTTAAAATTAAGCCATGGGTAAACAAGAAAATGTGTCTGGCTCCAGAAGGCAGTTACATGGATCCCTGTTGGTAAAAAGTGGAATCAGATGACAATAGATTAGAAAGCATTCTTATGGCTTAAGGTCTTGTGAGGATTCAGAGATAAATATCCATTGCTTGTCATTAACGCCCATGGGATATAGATGAATCCGAACCCATTTCAGCTCTATTCTTACTACACAGTTATTTCACCTTTGTACAAACAACATACGCAATACTAAAATTGTTTCAGTGTGCTGCTGATGAGAGATGACAGCAAATGACTGAAATGACATGACAATCACAACTGTATTCATTCAGTGTTTTAAGATTCTAACCATGCTGGAAAAAATCTTACCATTAGAGAAAGGACTGCTCAAGAAAGCCCTGATTTTTAGCAATCACTGCTATAGAGAAATTTGCAATCACGAAAAAAATAATCAAAAAGCAAGAGTGAGTGAAGACAACTACTAAAACCATCAGATATGAAAAGGAAAAAAAGAGAGAGATCTAGATTTAATCTAAAATCTTGATTTCAAATTGTAGCACCTGTTTAATCTTAACAATAACAATCCATGCTGAATAATTGAGTGTTAGTAGCTCCATAGTGCTGTACAAAGTCTGGTGTGCTGCTGTGATTTATTTTTATGATGCGACAACAGCTCGGGCACCACATAAAAACACCGAAATCTAGAAGAGATCCTATACACAATACAATCATACCCGTGTGTGGTGTGGTCGTTTTAGGTGTTAACCAATTAGGCAGCTAGAAACAATGTCAGGGATTGACCGAGAGCGTGTGATAAAGAATGAGGTATGAGATATGATGAATGAGGTACTTTATCTAAAACGGTTGCCTCCCAAATTTCAAACTTAACACTACAGCACCTGACACACTATAAAACACAAACTCTACGGTCCGCTCGTATAATACTTATCGACATAGTATGTTTTCCCCAACAAAATAAACCATAGTACATTTATCAACAGGTTGTTGGCTAAAGCTGACGACATGGCTGCAGCAACAAGTGGGTACAGTTCAGTTCAGCGCAGCGCAGAAACAATTCCCGACCAACAAACTCGGGAAGTGAAGTCACCGTTTGCTGTTAACTAATTTTGCGATAATAAATTTGCGGAAACTAAAAAGTAATGCATTTAAAACAACTTGGATACAGGGTTAACTTCGGTCCAAGCTAATTTCGAGCTAGCATAGCATAATGGCTGGTTAAAGTAACATTACTGCGTGTAAGTGTTTGTGTTAAGGTTTGCTAACACTAGCTAATAAGTAGCTCCGTCACTTACCTTGAGAATAACCTGCCTCTGAGGACCATTTAATTTACGTGAGTCGTTTCTGTAGATGACGCAAGCTTGGCATTAAGACTTGCAAACTGAGTACATTTTTCCTGAAGTTTGTGGTGAATCACGCACGTTAAACTCACGGGTCACACTGGAAGCTACTCCCACATTTCACTTCCGGTTGGGACACACAGACACAAAACACAAAAACACGTTTGGAAGCTCCATCCATATACCCATCCGCGGGACTATTTTCACTAGTTTCAAGATGACATTTTACCCCAATACTTGCTTTAACCCATAACTAACGTACACGTGTAGTACTCACATGCATGTAAACATTAATATAAAAGGCGGACATTGCACGATATAATGGCAGACGACCGAATAAGGGAAAAACAGCGCTATGATACACACAGGAATGAGGTGTGTTACAGCAGACAGCTGGAAAGCCCTGCACCGGAATGTGAGGAATGAGGCAGCTGCCTCCCACTTAACGCTTTATCTAAACCGGTTACATTACTACACAGCTAAACAACATGTAAAATGTGTTTACACTCTTTTTATCCTCTTATCCTGCCCAACAACATTATGGACACACCTTCACTTTGTACCTTGTGTTAATGTTAATGTAAAGTCAGTGACTCAATATACCAACGAGGTCTGGGACTTCTGACGAGTCTGTGATATCAGCTGTTTCATGGTGCGTGAGCTTATCTAGAATGACAACTTTTTGTTGTTTTTGCTCTGCAAATTGTATTTGAAATGAAACCGTGACTACAAGGTTAGAGGAGCAGAAGTAAGTTTGAAAGCATTTAGTTTGGATCTGAGCCTATCCCAGGGATCTTGGGGCACAAAGTGGGGGACACCCTGGACAGGGTGCCAACTCATCGCAGGGCACAATTGCACACACCCATTCACACACTACAGACAATTTAGAGATGCCAGTCAACAGCCGGAGTACCTAAAGGAAACTCCAGAAGCACGGGAAGAACATGCAAACTCTGTGCACACAGGGCGGAGGCGACAATTGAACCCCCAGCCCTGGAGGTGCGAGGCAAACGTGCTGGTATCTGTGCCCACTTTGTCCCCGAGGGTCGAGTTAAAGCTGTATATTGCCTTGTAAGAACAAACTATTTAATCAGTGAAACATGTGGAACCACACAAACCGTGGTCCTTAGGCCAAGATGAGGGACATAATTCCATATAAGTCAAACAATAAATGTCATTCTCAAGATTGGACTGAACAGTCAATTCAATCTGACAAATTTTACAAAAAGTTTTGAGGCATTTGGTTGAAGCTGGTTCAATTTAACTTGCTGCTGTCATCAGCAGTCACATCATCAGGACAAGTGAGACAGTTTCATTAGCACAATTTGATCTAGGGTGATCTTGTTAAGTTTTAACAACCAACCAGGACTTCTTCCACTGAGAAACTTTTTGTTCTAAGAAACTACAGTGCAATTATCCAGTTTGTTATCCATGAAAAAAACAAAGTGATCATTAATACATTAATATTTATTAATAAAAGTATTTAAATAAACATGGAATTGACTGAGCATTTGCATTGAAAAATCTTTCCATCAAAATAATCCCTGCAGCATGGCTTCTCTTTATGGTAGCTAGTGTTTAACAAATATGTGCCTTCATCTTGAAAACGTGGTCTTCATCTGTTCAACAGTTTGAAAATGTTTGTCTTTAAGAAGGAAAATATTCTTTAGTTCTCCATGACATACAGTGGCCCTTGCTAGGCTCAATAATTCATTATTGCTTCTAACAGTCTAACAAATGGTTGATTTCTAAAGCACATTTTATGTTTGTCAGTAGCTCTGCTATATTGTGATTTCAGCCTTGTGAATACCTACTTTACTGTTATTAATACTTATTTGGTTCATATGTTGTGCAACAAAAACAAAATACACCAAATCCAAACGCTGCATTCAGGATAAACTCCACAGTTTCCGTTAGCTTTCTTGTTCATCAACTAATGAAGCAACAATACACAGACCAAGTAACAATTGCTCAGCATTTCACATAACTGTTTCATTGCCAGGTCACTCATGTCAAATGTCACTCTCCAAATGCTTAAGAGCTGCACTGAACTGTTCTTTGTAAACTATTTACTGTATTTATTAAGCAGCTGTGAACCAGACAAGTCATGTTATCTGCAGCAAAATAAGTCCCTTCTCTTCATGGTGGTTGCTTTGGATAGGGACTGCAACAATGCAAACTATAAAATAAATCAATGCAAACTATAAAATAATCAAAAGTTCCACCTGAGAGCAGAAAACCTTGAAATAAACACTCAGCAGTGTGTTATTGAGGTTACTTGCCTTTGGCAACTGAATATTTGAACCCAATAGATATACTGTATGTCAAAACTCATCATCACTAAGTTTCACAGATAACTCTTGTTCAGTGATCTCTTGTGAGCTGTGAATCTCAGACACATTTAGGAACTCCATGTTTCTACCAAGTTCATCAAGTTCATCAAGGTAATCATTATCTGCACAGCTCTGATGCCTGTCTTCTTCATTGAGCTGATGGTTTTCCAAACCCGGAGATATTGCATCTCCTTTTTTATTATCTATCTCCAGGTTCATTAGGTCCTTTTTATCTTCTTGTGTAACAGATTTAACGTTCTTTGAAATGCTGCCATTTACTGGTGTGATATCTAATCTAGGAGTGACTCCATCAGGTTCCCATGTGTCCTTATCCCTTAAGGGTGTAAAAGAGAGAAGGCTGGTATCGTTTGTCATAAAATTTCCCAACTCTTGCTGAAGACTTGAGTCCTTGTGTCTGTGCAATAAAGAACTGTCTCTTTCCTTGTTCTCAAGCACAGTCACAGCAGAAGAAGGGGGCTTTTGCAAATCATTCTGTAATGCTTCCAGAAGGTGGCGCATTTTGTCCTTATAATAAATATGGATAGGAAAAGTTTTGGGTTAGATTTATTAGAATTACTGTACAAACTACTAGTTGAAATGTGTCTTACAACTAGCACATTATTTTATTTTAAAAAAAAGGGCACAGAATAGGAACAAAGCTAATTAAACTTGCCATATTGTATATTTTGACTAAGATCTGTTAAAAGTAAAGTACTGTCTTATCATGCTCAAGTAACAAGGTGTTTCAATAATACTCACTTCAGCTAACCGATGTTTATTCATATCAATGTGACGCTCAAACACCCGTTCCAGTACCCTGTAAGCAAATACCACTGTTCATAACAGGGAAAAGCTACTTGCAAAAAAAAGATCAGAAAACTGTAACCAACCTGTCAGAATAGATGCCTCGTAGTATAATCTCATTTGTTACGTCGGCAATAAACTCCAGGTACATTAATTCTTCCTCTCTAAAGAAAAGCACAAGGGCAAACTTTAACTTTTAAATCTTACTGTGAATCATAGAAAAACAGATTACATTCTGCGCTCAACATTTTAAATGTTGGATATGATCTATTACAGATACAATCCATTATAAGCTCACAACATCAACACTAATATTAGTCGAACGACACAATTAACCTACAAGGTTTCCTCAGAGGCAGCGCAATCCTATATTAAAGAATATTAATACCTTAACATGTCTGAAGACATATACGAGATTATGCTTACTCTGCTGTTACTTTTCTCATAAGTGGGGACCTCATTCCCTCTGGTGATACCCTACAAAACGAATTTTTTTGTCATTTTTTTGTATTTTTATGTCATGTATACATAACAGCCCCACAATGCTTTATAACACACTATGCTCCAAGTATGTAACTGTACGTGCTTCCCACCTTGAGGAGCTAAGAAAAAAATCACTGGCTCTGAATTTATTTTCGGTGCCATAATGTCCAAATACATTTGACTCTTCATCAGACCATTCATGGTCAACACTACATGGCTGTGGAAAAAAATAAGGCAATTTCAGCCATGTATAATAAGGACTTAGAAATAACATAATAATAAAATATGAAGCTACATTGGGATGGTATTTCAGAACACTTCAGCAAATGTACCTGGGGTGAGTCCTGTTCTGTTGAAGATCTTCGCTTGCTGCAGAGAAAAAGAACATGGCTACATCAAGCACAAGGGTATATTTCTGAATTATTTTGTGAATCATCATACTATGTATCAGCAACATAGTTCTATGGTTTTATGACTGAGTGGATGTCCCAGTGAGAGTTTTCCCTTTTGATTGTGCCGAGTACAACAAACAGCAAAGTCGCCACCTTGTGACCGTGACCACACGTGGGTAGCGTATAAAAGTTCCCAGCTACATCACTCTCATCAACACACTCTATGTGATGGTGCTGATAAATAAATAACATGGGGGGAAAAAATCTAAGTATTAGAATGCTATATTTTGAATGCACTTCCTCAACTGCTTGACAAGATGAGAATGGGAAAGATGACCCTTTAAAGACTATCTACATCATGGTCAGGAAGTGACGACTTTAGGACTCAGCAAGGAAAAGAGCAAACGGGGACTCCACTATCTCTGAAGGAAACCACCCTGGCAGTTCTAAAAAAAAAAAAAAAAAACCTGTACAAGCTACACTACATGCATGATTGTAAATATTAGGAGCATGATTCAATAAACTGAATAACAACAAAATCATGAAATCACAAACAAACCAGAAATTAAGAACATCTGGGAAATACACTAACATTTGGTAGGTTATTGTACCGACTGTAATATTGTACCTTCTCTGATGAGTGTCTGGTTGATTATATTTAGAGGGTGTCTTTTCTTCAGCTCCTTTTCCACTTGCAGGAGTGTAATACCGATAGGTAGACAGAGCGGACTTGCAATCTGTTTTCAGCGTTCTGGGGGTGAAAGGCTTTTCTTGTTTGAAACAGTGGGCATGTTTAAGAAGAATGTCACCACTGTAGGTTTTCTGTGTAGGGTCTTGAAAACTTTTAAACTTCTCCTGACTTGAAGATGTGGCACACGAAAGAGTAAAGTGGTGCCTCTGAGATTTTGGGCTTCTGTAACTTAATTCTGAAGATGGCCGGCAGTTCCGAGACCGTGCGGCCATTTGGGAAGGATACACAATTTGCTTACAATGGAACGAAGTATTGAATCTTGGGGAGGACATAACAGAGCCACCTGAGTTAAAATAGGCACTCTCAGCACTTCGAACTGAGGGTCCGGCCTGCACAGGAGTCAAGTCACAAGTCATTTTTCATTCTAAACTTAATGCTTGCATAAAATAGAATATTTTCCACTCACAATGAAAACACAATGGAAACCCGTGGAAATCACCTTACATTTCTGGGTGAGCATGAGGTAATATTATCCAACCTGAGGCTCCTCTGTGAAAGGGACCTTACTGATGTTCTCTCAGAGACATCTTTTTTTATCTGTTCACGGCGCTTTTGGTCAATATCTGTATGCATAAGCAAAGAGTGAAGGTGATCATGAATTGTATTTAGTAGTGTACAATACCTTAGTAGAGATAAGTAAGACCTTATACTTACATTTTACATTACAGCGCATACTTTTGGGTACTGAACAGTCCACTGCAGCTGAATATGGGGAAAAGAAAGATAGAAAACACTAAAGAAGCAATGTGTTTACAGTTGTCATTGTGTTAATAGTATTAGTAGTAGTATTAATAATTAGAATATGGATGATAATATATGCTCTATGACTTACCTTTTGCTGAGTACACCTTTTTGTAATGAGAGATCATGTGATCTTCAATAATGCGTCGATTAGTCAGCTTGCCAGTCGAACCAGGGCAGAGTGCTGGAAAGGCACCAAAGAGTTTGGGTTACCCCACATAGATATACCCTAATCTAACTCATTCATTCAAACGATGTAAAGAGCATATCATTTTAAGCCAATTCTATCCGCTGATATGCCATTTTGAAGAAATTTCCAGATCAGGAACAGATTTTGCGCTGTAACTTATAACAATACCAATGATATTGTATATTTTTTGTGTCATACTGGAAAGATTATTAATCCCATTAACGCAGAATGCAGACATTGGAGAGGCGACCAAACAAATAATAAAAAAGAGCATGCATATTTAATCGTTTAATTGTTTTAACTGAAATAATACTAGCTAAACCTCAACATTAATAAAGCAATATAAATAATTCACAAAACGGTCAGCAGAACACAATCTCATTCGTAGAGGATAAACGCAGTCTCTTTAACTGCAGATACTGTACTATTTTGGTAGCTAGCTCATTTGCTAGTACAGCAGTGAATGTTACCTCGCTTTCCATCCATGATTGGAAACACAGCCAAGTATCCCATGCTCAGAATACAACAGACCTGTCGCTGTAAACAGCTACTTCTACAAACATATACATTATAATGTTATCAACAAAAACATCCAGAAATTCTCTTGACTACCTAATGGTAGACTTAAAAGCAGCACATCTTTCGAACTAGCTAGCTAAGTAGCATCCCTTTAGAAAGCTTCTTGGTCGCCATGATGGTTGCTAAGAGTGCGTCATTACGTATTACAGAAGCACGTAGCGGTCTCGCGCTCATGAATAATCCACGAGTGGATCCACAAAGAAGGCGTTAAAGCATGACAGAAACGGCCCAAAAATCTCGTGAAAAGATAAAAAAAATAAAAATAAAAATAAAAAAACACAATAATTACATAGATTGATCTTTGCACATGTTCGTAATATACATTTTATTCCAAAACTTCTCCTGAAATCGTGTAAACGGCACATTTAGTTTTATTTGTAATTATGACAGAAAGCTATACAGGGGTGCAATTGCACTTGAAAGTCTGAATGTTTTATGTGCCGAATGGCACATGGTTATTAAATCTTTCTGCACTGTTTTATCATTTTTAATAGACGCTGCTCCTTAAGAAGGGCAAAGCGCAATTTCATGCATTATTTAGTGGGATTGTGGGGGTCACTAGGTGGTTTCTACCAGCATGCAGCACAAATCTTAAAAAAACCATACATACCATTCGTATTCTGAAAGAAAGAAAGAAAGAAAGAAAGAAAGACCACTTTAATGTGCATTAATATTACAATATAGATCTAATATAGATTGTAATTATTACATGCATTATAGCTTATACTAACCCAAAGTAGACAGGCCCACTGAACATCTAATTCACATGTTTTTGCAAGTCAATGCTATACCGAAGATACTGAATGGATTTTCAGTGAAGAAGCATAATAATAGTATAACCTAATTTTGTCCGAAATGCTCCTGTCTCGAAAACAGACTATGGGATAATATAATTTTGTATTCTGATTGAGATGTAATCGGCATTCTTATATGCAATGTCCTGCATACTGCACGCTACTGTACCAGTTAGTATATGCTATATCAAATAGGTGGATAACTATTTTGAAATAGGTTTCTGTTTAGTTCAGTGAATCGGCTATTTTAATATATAGCCTGAGCCAGTAGTCTAGACAAGATAAATGAATTGTCTAGCCTATGAATTAGCACTATGGCTGTGTACTATTCTGACACCCTATTTAGTATGGTAGTATGGGATTTTGGGCGCAGCTGATGTCTCAACCCCCCACGTGTCTACGGGAATAGACGCTCCTTCTGACGGGGATATTGTCCACGCCGATATCATTCACTCAGGAACCAGTAAGTCAAAGTGTTTGAAGCGTACAATGTGTCTGTTTTTCTGTATTTAATTCAATTATATTTTGTGTATTATATGTCATGAGCTGTTTTATCGCTTAAGGGTTTCACCCGTGGGATTTTGAAACATAGGGGCTGCATGATGAGATGCAGTAAGGTGCAGCACAAAGGCTTTCTCTCCACAGATAACCACCGCCTTGGTCCATCTGATTGATCTTTTTGGTTCGTTCGTTATTTTTTCGTTAGCTATATAGTATGCTAATAAGCTACGTGGGTGTGATGTTGAATGAAATGACCATAGAGCCATTATACAGAGGCGTGCACGGGCACGATGCGCGCTCCCGTGCCAACAGAATTACTACAACCTCAGACAATACATTAAAACGATCAGAGGGCTAGCACACGAGGAGCCAGCTGACAGGTCTTAACAGATTTCGGCCTTGTGCAAAGGTTTTTTTTTTTCCTCCCAATGTAGCCCAACAGCTAGTTAACGAATTAACACCATAACCCCAAATCACTTTTGGTCGGCTAAAGAAAAATCACGATGAAATTTCCAGCTGAGAATCCAAGGAAACAAGTGAACTGGAACCCCAAGCAAGGTGGGTGTTTATCCAGATTTATTTAGATATGAATAACCTGACTTTATGATTTTCATATTTTTTATTGTCTCATGTATGTCAGGGTCTACTGAAATTAAACATCACTTTAGTTCTCTTTTACTGTAGATCCTTTTCTATCGCTTTATTTATTAATTTTTTTAATAAAATATTTACCCTTATACGGTTTGTCCATGCAAATTCAATTACTCATTTTATTGCTAACTTATAGATTATAATGCAAAATAATTGTATGACTTTTGTCTAAACATTTGAATTGTTATTCTTGAGCTTGAGTATTGATATGGGTGGATGCCCTGAAACGTTATGCCCATGTGGTCAGTGGTAGCTTAGTAAAAGCATGACACATTATAATTTATTATAGTGTGCCTTTATTATAAAATATAAAATTATATATTATAAAATGTTAAAGTAATGAAGATCTTGTAAGTGTAGAAGTGTCATCTTTACTCTTGAGATGGAAAATATCATAGCAGTGAAATGCATAGAAATATAGGGAAGTGATTTTGCTTTTGATTTTCCATCAAAGAAGGAATTTAGTCAGTGGATTATTCTCCTGAAAGTGCTTGCAAGTACTTTACAAGACCTGAACATTTCAATTATTAATATAATATATGATGTAATTATTATGAACTGTTCTTGAAAATATCTGGAACATCTAATTTATGTTTTGTTTATGATAGTTGTACAACGTGAATGCTCACAATGTTATCTAAATGTTTAACTAATTGTTAAATTGGTTCATTATACACATAGGACACTGATAAAGGGTCCCTCCCCATCCCCTGATAAAAGGATTATGTCACTTGATGCAGGTGTAGCTTTCATCACCCAGACTTCCTGTAGCATTCCTGAGTCGATCAAGATCATATATTGATGATCAGATGATACTATAAAGCAAGTGCAAACTGCATAGTTAAAAGTTAACATTAATTAACATTAGTTAACATTAATCGGTATGTGAGATCATCGTGTTAGCGTCATGTAAAGAAGTGCATAAATAGCATCTATGTTTTTAAATATATATTCTTATATTTAAAAGCCATGACATAGATTGACAGATCTACAGGCATATTAAAGTTTATTAAAGTAGATTTCAGTACCCAGTTAACACAGTGTAAAATGAAATGTAAAATAAAATACAGATTGTTAGGAAATGGTATGGGCTATCCTTGTTACATTAAGAATAGAAATTATTAAATTGTTAAAAAAACAAACATTAGAAAATCTGTTTATATATTAGTGATTATATGTTAGTTATCAGTATTAAGATTTTTAAAGGAAATGTGTCATGTGGATCACTGGGTCAAAGCATGGTGGGAATTTGCTTTGATAACAGTATATGCTCAGCATTACATCAGTGGTGTGCTCGGACTCCACCCTCTTGTGCATCACAGATTGTCCACAGGGATTGTCGATATGCATCTAATAAGAATCTTAAAATCTATGTCTCCTTTTCTTTGTCCCCAACCCTGCCCTCTTCTTATAAATTCTGTAATAGCCTGCAGAATCCATATAATGAAAATAACAGTGATTTAATATATCTGGAAACACATGGTCTAACCTCACATTGTATCAAAATTAATTTCCACGATCCTAAAAAAGGCAACACAGGTAACCAATATGAAACTGTTCCCTATTTAGCCCTAAACTGGAATGGCCCTCTGAGCACTGATGGTTGCTTAAACAAGCATCATTTCACAGAAGATGTATTTAAGCAACACATCAGCAGTTGTGCTGCATGTTACTCACAGCTTTAATTATAGTTCTCCAAGAGGTGGTGTATTTCTGTGTGTTTCTTTGCAAAGCTCTGATGAAGTGTAGCAATGGCTAACATACAGTAAACAATATAGAAAATAAATTAAATTAACAGTACATAAATTAATTATTGCCCCTGTGTTTTAATCTTTATGTTAGATTTATGTAACTTTATGTTAGATACTAGACAACAGTTAAGAGTACAGTAGTAAAGACAATGAAAAGTTCAAAGACTTTGCCCCATTTTGCTTATGTATCTGAAATTAATGGCTTTAATAAAGATATTTTTTTTTATATACCTGGTATTTCCAGTTGTTCCTTAAGCTGAATCATCAGCTGACTAATTCCTGCTCTTTGTCTGCCATTCCCTCTTTTTAGTGGTGGTTCAGACAAACATGGCCCCTCCAAAGAAGCCACAGCCAGGTGTGGTACAGTCCTCCCTGGTCCAGGCCAGCGTAGCTGCCATGCAGAACCCCATGGGATGTGAGGCAAAGGCAAATGAACACTGCCCCCTACCACGGCTATCCATCTCCTCACGCTCAGGGAGCATAGTGGCCAGCATGGATGCTGTAGCCGATGGCTCGGCCCTGCACTCTGTGATGAAGTGGAAGACGGTGCTGGCTGTGTTCGTGGTGGTAGTGCTCTACCTGGTGGTAGGTGGATTAGTGTTTCAGGCGCTAGAGCAGCCCTTTGAGAGTGACCAGAAAAATACCATCACACAGGAGAAAGCTCTGTTCCTCCAGGGGAACCCGTGTGTGTCCCCTGCCGAGCTGGAAGCTTTAATCAAGGTAAACGCATGACTAGTGTTTCTTGCGGAAAGCCCTGTTATGCAAATGGAACACATGAATATGTCAACTGAGTCAGCTATCAAGAACTGTTTATATTATTTTATCCAAAACTGATACAAATTTTTACTTAGTTGATATTTAGCACAGGCACAAAATATTTTTTATATGTTTGAGAAAATCATATGCACAACAAAGGCCAATTAATTCTTAAAATGGTAACATATGCATGCATTAGACATTATTGTGATTATAGTAAACTTAACAAAAATAGTAAATAATCAAATATTATTTCATCTTGCTTGGGAAATAATTTGACACATTTCTATTTACTTTTAATAACCAATGAAGTTCATGTAGAAAACAGTTCATGGTAGTGGACTGAAAACTGAGATCCAAAGGACACACGAAGGACTCAATTATGTGTCCTCGAAGTGAGAATAACATAATGTCAATGTTAAAGTAGCATGTCTGAGGTCACACAGTCAAATTGGCATGATGGCAGATATGAAAGCAATAGTCACTTAAATACTCACACCACACTGTGTTACAAAATATTTTGATTGCAAAAATAATTTGTGCTTTATGCTTAATAGTCCCATGGAAAAATTCTGGTCTATGTGAGTCACTCAGTCATTGGATTTATTTTAGTAGCATCGCTGCTAAAGTAGCAAAGCTGTTGTCTAATTATATTTTTGAGTGCCAAAGTGGTGGCATCTACTACTTTTTAAAATGAGCTTGTTTAATTTTCTCATTTTCTCATAATTTTTTGTCTTATGGTACACAATACTGTATATACTATTAATCCATTATGATTAAAATATACACTAAATGGCCAAAGGTTTGTGGACACCTGACAATCACACCTTTATGTGGCCCTTCCCCAAACTGTTGCCACAAAGTGGCAAACGCACACAATTATATAGGAATTACTTTGCTGTAGCATTACAATTTCCCTTCACTGGAACTAAGGGGTCCAACCTGTTCCAGCATGACAATGTGTTGCTTAACACATCTAGATGTAAATATCAGGAAATGAAAGCTGTAATTCTAATCTATCATCTCATATTCATCTTTTGAGCTCAAATCCAAAATTTGTTTTGGGTATGAGATACACTGAAGATTTAATATCTTCAGTGTATGGCAAAACAAAAGAATTGCCCTTGCCATTCTAATACTTTTGGAGGGGATACACTACAAGGCCAAAAGCATGTGGACACCTGACCATCAGGTGTGACCATCATCCCATTCTAAAAGCATGGGCATTAATATTGAGTTAATCCCATTTTCTGCTATAACAGCTTCCACTGTTCTGAGAAGCTTTTTCCCTAGATTCTGGACTCTGCTTGTGGGGATTTGTGCCCATTGAGCCACATGAGAGATCAGGCACCCAAAGGTGTTCGGTGGGGTTAAGGTCAGTGTACAGGCCACATGAGTTCTTTCACACCAATCTTTCAAATCATGTCTTTATGGACAACAGTGGCATTTACATGCTGGAACTAGTTTCACTGAAGGGAAATTTTAATGCTACAGCATACAAAGACATTCTAGACAGTTCTATGCTTCCACCTATACTGTGTATATATTTTACACTCACTCTGTATATATACAATACTGTGCAAAAGTATTAGGCACCCTATTTTTTAATAGAATAGATTTTTTAATAGACAAAAAACACAATGAAGGTTGCTGGCAAATGCAGCAGATGCAACAGTCAAAGTCTCCAGAAGAACTGCGGCTGGTTCTGCAAGATGCTAAATAAAACTTACCGGCTAATTTCCTTATAAAACTGCACAAATTGTACTGGAGACTACTATTTTTATTTTTTTGTCACTCCAAATATTGACTTTGTTTAATTTACTACTGTTCACTGTTCTTTGCGGTATTGTTTTTATGTAGAAACATTTAATTTCATTAATTTGAAGGCATCTTTGCTCTACAGCATTTCTTTGCATGTGCATAAAACTTTGCACAGTACTGTATATACTGTATATACACTCATTAGGTCAGCATTTGTCAATCATACTCATGTAATCACTATAGAATCCCCCATATAGGTTTTTCATTGGTGTGTGCAGACTTCTCAGCAGAGTTACATACGATCCCTTTTCTCTGTCCCTTTCAGTCATCCAATGCTCTTTCATTCCTGAAAGTGTGTTCTCTAACCCCAAACATATATGATCAGGCCATTGTACATATTTATGGTCTGCTGAGATGATAACTCTCCTTCTGAACCACCTTAGACGCTGCAAGAATGCACTTACAGTGCCCTCCACTAATATTGGCACCCTTGGTAAATATGAGCAAAGAAGGCTGTGAAAATTGTCTTTATTATTTATCCTTTTGATCTTTTGTTCAAAAAATTCACAAAAATACTCTGCTCTCATGGATATCAAACAATTGCAAACACAACACAGGTTTACATTAAAAAAAACTTTGTTAAATATATGTGTGCCACAGTTATTGGCACTCCTATGAATTCATATGAGAAAAATGTATTTGAAGTATATTCCCATTGATATTTTTCATTTTTTAGTAGACCCGGGGTACTCAGAACAGGAAATTGTTCAACCATGACTTCCTGTTTCACAGGGGTATAAATACGAGGTAACCACCAAAACACTACAGTGCCCACAAACACTACAGTACAGTTGAGGTTGCGTCCAGAAAGAGTTAGGTTAATGTCTAGAAGACGTTGTTTTCTGCGCTACAAAAGCAAAACCACTTTGCATGAACTCCCAAAGGATGAGGATGTAAAGTGTCAGTGGTTAGAATTCATTTTAAAACGATACCACAGCAATTCAACTCCGACCTTCGTTTGTGTTCCCGTCATTTCACTGACGACTGCTTCTCAAATATAGCTGAAGCTGGTCTGATTGCGAAACGATTATTCATTAAAGATGGGGCCGTACTCACTTTATTTGGACCATCTTGCGCCTCTGGATCACAACCTGTAAGTATAATTTCTATGTATGTATATGTATATATTTTCTACAGAGTGTTCCAAATGTGTAGTTTTGTGTTGTATACATGTACAGCCAGTGCACAGCTGTTAGCCTGTTAGCTGCTAGCCTATGCTAACTGGCTAACTCAAGTTATTGCCAAACTACATATAAACTTACCACTGAGAAACGCCCTGTTCTCGTTGTGCTTGCGATGGTGGTTCGGGTTTATCTTCCAATATATCACTATCGGACTCGGGCTCAAATTGGTAAGGTAAGCTGAAACTTGGATAATGTAGTGAGCGTTTCCTTTCTGACACGCGCTGTAAGCAGTAGACCAATCACAACAGACTGGGACATCTGACCAATCAGAGCAGAGTAGGCTCTTTAAAATGAGGAGTTTAGAGTGAACGGATCCTTGAACGAGTCGTTTGTGACACTGGGGGAAAAAAAAGGTAATGCTGCAATGTAAATTATGAGAAAATTAAAGTGTTTTTTGACCTTGGATGCATGTAAACCTACTGTATGAGACCTTTAAAACAAAATTAGGGACGTTTAAAAAGCATAATAGGTGCACTTTAACAAAGATTTTTATTTTTTATAAACCTGTGTTGTGTTTGCAATTGTTTGATATCCATGAGAGCAGAGTATTTTTGTGATTTTTTTTTTTAACAAAAGACCAAAAGGTTAAACAATAAAGACAATTTTTCATAGCCTTCTTTGCTCATATTTACCAAGGGTGCCAATATTAGTGGAGGGCACTGTACATGAGTCATCACAGGATGCTTCAATAGCATTAATAATTTCAAAGCATATTAAGATCCCCCACTACTGTTCCACAGTGTCACACACAGCCTGTGTGTTAAAAAAAAAAAACGTTATGTTTTTGTCAACAACAGCAAGAGTGCATGTTAAGTATCTAAATTTTAACGAAAGAGTTTCCGGCATGCGCAAGCTATCTCCTGAATTTGATGCCTTGTCACGCTTGTCATGGTGTGTTCTTCCAATCCTGGTGTGTCAGACCAGCTGGAGCTATGCAGTGCTGTGATTCTGCTTGATGGAGGCAATTAAAAAAGAAAAAAAACTTTTTCAAGGGGCTAAGCAGTAACAGAAAATTGTTCAACCATGACCTCCTGTTTCACAGGGGTATATAGTGAAGGAAAAAAGTATTTGATCCCCTGCTAATTTTGTATGTTTGCCCACTGACAAAGAAGTGATCAGTCTATAATTTTAATGGTAAGTGTATTTTAACAGTGAGAGACAGAATAACAACAAAAAAATCCAGGAAAACGGATTTCAAAAAAGTTATAAATTGATTTGCATTTTAATGAGTGAAATAAGTATTTGCCACCAAGTACTAAGTCGAATCACAGAGGTCAGACATTTCTTGTAGTTGGCCACCAGGTTTGCACACATCTCAGGAGGGATTTTGTCCACTCCTCTTTGCAGATCCTCTCCAAGTCATTAAGGTCTCGAGGCTGATGTTTGGCAACTCGAACCTTCAGCTATGCTAGTCTACTCCAGGACCTTAATGTGCTGCTTCTTGAGCCACTCCTTTGTTGCCTTGTGTTGCCTCTCTTACCCTGTGTGTTTTGGGTCATTGTCATGCTGGAATACCCATCCACGACCCATTTTCAATGCCCTGGCTGAGGGAAGGAGGTTCTCACCCAAGATTTGACGGTACATGGCCCCGTCCATTGTCCCTTTGATGCGGTGCACTTGTCCTGTCCCCTTAGCAGAAAAACACCCCTAAAGCATAATGTTCCCACCACCATGTTTGACGGTGGTGTCAAAGAGCTCGATCTTGGTCTCATCTGACCGCAACACTTTCACCCAGTTCTCCTCTGAATCATTCAGGCAAACTTCAGATGGGCCTGTACATGTGCTTTCTTGAGCAGGGGGACCTTGCGGGCGCTGCAGGATTTCAGTCCTTCACGGTGTAGTGTGTTGCCAATTGTTTTCTTGGTGACTATGGTCCCAGCTGCCTTGAGATCATTAACAAGATCCTCCCATGTAGTTCTGGCTTGATTCCTCACCGTTCTCATGATCATTGAAACTCCATGAGGTGAGGTCTTGCATGGAGCCCCAGAACGAGGGAGACTGACAGTTATTTTGTGTTTCTTCCATTTGCGAATAATCGCATCAACTGTTGTCACCTTCTCACCAAGCTGCTTGGCGATGGTCTTGTAGCCCATTCCAGCCTTGTGTAGGTCTAAAATCTTGTCCCTGACATCCTTGGACAGCTCTTTGGTCTTGGCCATGGTGGAGAGTTTGGAATCTGATTGATTGATTGCTTCTGTGGACAGGTGTCTTTTATACAGGTAATAAACTGAGATTAGGAGCACTCCCTTTAAGATAATGCTCCTAATCTCAGCTAATTACCTGTGTAAAAGACACCTGGGAGCCAGAAATATTGCTGATTGATAGGGGATCAAATACTTATTTCACTCATTAAAATGCAAACCAATTTATAACTTTTTTGAAATGCGTTTTTCTGGATTTTTTTTGTTGTTATTCTGTTTCTCACTGTTATAATACACCTACCATTAAAATTATAGACTGATCATTTCTTTGTCAGTGGGCAAACGTACAAAATCAGCAGGGGATCAAATACTTTTTTCCCTCACTGTAAATATGAGGTAACACATAGGCCACATTCCCTTAGTCATTCATAACAAGGAATATAGCTGTGATGTGCAGCAAAAAGTTGTTGAGCTTCACAAAATGGGAAGTGGCTATAAGAAAATAGCACAAGCATTGAAAATGCCCGTGCCCACCATCAGGGCAACAATTAAGAAGTTCCAGTCAACTGGAAATGTTATGAATCAACCTGAAATTGGACGTGTGTCTATATTGTCTCAATGCACTGTGAAGAGGATGGTTCGAGTGGCCAGAAAATCTCCAAGGATACACAGCTGGAGAATTGAAGACGTTAGTTGCATCTTTGGGTCAGAAAGTCTCCAAATTAAGATGAAACCAAAATACAGCTTTTTGGCAATAAACACCAGAGATGGTTTTGGTGCATGCAGAGAGGTAGCCATATGGAAAAGTACCTCGTGCCCACAGTTAAATATGGTGGTGGCTCTTTAATGTTTTGGGACTGTTTTTCTGCCAGAGGATCTGGATATTTTGTTAGGATACATGGCATCATGGACTCTATCAAATATCAACAGATATTAAATGAAAACCTGACTGCCTCTGCCAGAAAGCTTAAAATAGGCCGTGGTTGGATCTTCCAGCCGAACAATGATCCAAAACATCAAAATCAACACAAAATGGTTTACTGACCACAAAATCAAGGTCCTGCCATGGCCATCCCAGTCCCCTGACTTGAAACCCATAGAAAATCTGTGAGGTGAACTGAAGAGGAGAGTCTACCAGTGTGGACCTCGAAATTTGAAGGATCTAGAGAGACTCTGTATGGAGGAATGGTCTCAGATCCCTGGCCATGTATTCTCCAACCTCACCAGGCATTATAGAAGAAGACTCAGAGCTGTTATCTTGGCAAAGGGAGGTAGCACAAAGTACTGGCTAAACTTTTTTTTGATAAACCTGTGTTGTGTTTGCAATTGTTTGATATCCATGACAGAAGTATTTTTGTGATTTTTTTTTTAACAAAAGATCAGAAAGTTAAAGAATAAAGACAAATTTTCACAGCCTTCTTTGCTCATATTTACCAAGAGTGCCAATATTAGTGGAGGGCACTGCATCTATAGTATCAAACAGCATGTATCATGCTGTTTACCTCATTCTGTAATACTGGTTATCTCAACCTATTTCACCATAATTCCTATTTATTTAATTTAACCTAATTGCCATTTGCATTACTGGTATGCATCATACTGTTTATCCATACCTGTACACTGTTATCTTAACGTATTGCAGCATAACCTTATTTATTTCATTCAACCTTTTTTCTATTTGTACTACTGGTTGGATGCTAACTGCATTTCATTGCCTCTGTACTTGTACTCTGACAATGACAATAATATTGAACCTAACCTAACCTAACCTAACCTATATTAGTAGATTTACAAAGTTTAACAGTATTATATAGGTTGTAGTTTGATACAGTTTAATAATATTTCTGTTAAATATGAACAGTACATTACAGTATGAGTCGAATGAGGTAAACCAGAGGTATCTTTGTGGTTTTCCCTACTGAGCAATGTCCTTTGCTATCAATGTCCAAGTAATTGAAGCCGTAGGGTTTAATTGTAGCAAAGTGTAGCAAATGCTAGAAAAAAAAAAGAATTAAAAATAGTTTGTTTGCTTTCTGGTAGTCTTAACACTGCAATAATTTTGAATACTTATGTGGTTGATATTAAATCTGGGAGTAATATTTATTTTATTCCTATATATATAATTTAATGACAACAATGTAGTCACTGAACATAGCGACATGTTTAATTAGGATATATACGTGTGACTGCTGAGCAGTGTGGATTCTCCTGTTCCCTCAACATTATTAGGATAGGAAAAAGTGAGTGTTGTATGTCTGCTCTATGCCCTTCTCTTCCTCTTATGCACTCTGTTACATCTGTAGTGATGATATGATCAGAGATACATCCTATTTTATTTTAGCTGATGTGCCTGTTGGTTTTATTGTTTCACAGTAGAATGATGACAGACCTGAGTGCCCTTAGGATTACTGTTTGATGTAATAAATATAAAATGGCCAAACATGACAGATTTGGTATATACTGTATATCCCAAGTTAGATGTTTCTTTTTTTTCTACATTAGTAAGCTGTATCCATTAATGTTGACTTAAGATGTCTGTACATTTTGTCCTCCTAAGCATTCAATAGATGCGGTCAGTGCTGGGGTTAGTCCAATTGGAGACACGTCCTATAACTCCAGCCACTGGGACCTTGGCAGTGCCTTTTTCTTTGCTGGGACCGTCATCACAACCATAGGTAACACTTTGTTACCTTCATAAAATGTTTACAGATGATGGAAAACGCTAAATTTGTACCACTATGTGCTCCTTCTCTTCATTGCTATTGTCTATTCTTTGCTATTCTCTGCTATTGGAAGAGTCTGTCCTATAATCTTATTTATTTGAGTCGTTAAAGAAAAAGAAAAGGTAACTGAGAGCATGTAATTTTACTTCTGCCTATTGATGCTGCTAAATCATTTCATACATAAAGTTATGTGGAATTGTCCTTGGAATTCTGTTTGGAAAATAACAGTGTCCCTGTTATCTATCCATGCAGATAATGAACACAACAAACATATGCTGAAATGAAAGACAATAAACATACACTGAAATGGAGTCAGAGATGGTTGGATATAATAATGCATTGTGTAACCCTCAGTTACCATTATACTTAACATGCAGTGACATAATATGGACTATAATTCAGACTGTTTTGATTCTGTTTGAGCTCTTGCTCTCAAAGCAGAGATTTTGAAAAAAAATTGAAGTGCACACATGGTACATCATCACATTGAAATGAGTTCACATTGAATGCTCCAATCAGAATTACCTGTATGTCAGCAGCTTTACAGTATAAGAATCACTTTGGAAACTTTGATTCACTTTGGAGTAGTTGATTCGATTTGCTCAACCACCACTAGTATGAAGTATTTTATGGACATCATATGTTTATGTAATTAAATAAACAACTGAAAATTTAGTTTTTTGAATGTTATTGTTTTTTGGATGTCTCATTGCTCTTTGATGAAACTGTTGTTTTCCAAAGGCTGAAACTGTAACTGTGCTTCCATAATCTTGCATTCTTTTCTCTTCAGCAATCTGTAATTACTGCCATGGTATTCAGTACAACCTAACAATTTTCTTTCTTGTGATGGCATTATCTTAAAATAGTAGATCGATAGCTGACGTTACTTATTAGGAGACAATATTAAAATAACCACTTGTTTTTCTTCTACACCCATGTATGCAGGCTATGGAAACATTGCTCCTAGCACTGAGGGTGGCAAGATTTTCTGCATCCTGTATGCCATATTTGGGATTCCTCTGTTTGGATTCCTACTGGCTGGCATTGGGGATCAACTAGGGACCATGTTTGTTAAGAGCATTTTAAAGGTGGAAGGAATTTTCCGGGTAAGCTTGATTATTATTATTATTATTATTATTATTATTATTATTATTATTATTATTATTATTATTTATTATTATTATTGAATTGTTGTTGTTGGATTCACAGTATCGTCAGTGTGATATGACTTTTCTTCTCATTTAATATACAGTAATACCATAATGCTATGGATTTTGGATATATTTTATTCTTAGCTATATTTGGCCTGTTTTTGTTTCCAGCAGAGACATAGGCAGATTAGTCAGACTAAAATACGTGTCACCTCCACCATTCTCTTCATCCTGGCTGGGTGCATTGTCTTCGTCACCATCCCAGCTGTCATCTTCAAACACATTGAAGGCTGGACTACACTTGAGGCCATCTACTTTGTTGTCATTACTCTCACAACTGTTGGTATTGGGGATTATGTAGCAGGTAGAGTGGACTTTTTTTTTGTCTCGTTATATTGGTATTATACATCAGGGGTGTACAAATATGTGTCCTGGGGGCCTAGAGTATAGTGCAATGCTAATTTCCCTGCTCTACCATATCTGATTTAATTCATCAGTTTATTCCCAGGTGTGGGACAGGGAAAACATGGACTTTGGATGTTTGTGATTGAAACTGGGCACCATAGAAATGCATGCACAAAAGTACATTATAATAAAAAGGTTTTCTATTAGTAATGAGATAATGTGCCTTGTATGAGGTTTGGCAAAAAGAAATGGTTCATCTTCAGTTGTAAGCATGTAATTCAGTACTATTAATTATTCAGTAACTACACTGAAATAAAAAGGGAAAAGTATAAAGTTATGAGAGTGATGAGTGAGGAAGATACAAATGAATCATTATAACTTTTTGACACACCCTGATGTTGTGATACATAGAAACTCTTGAGGCAAGAAACATGCCATGAAAATCCAGGCCTAAGTGTGTGGTTGCCATTTACTGTTCAATTAACAGCAGCATTTAAAATCGTTTCAGAATCACATTGAAAGCACATAGCAAATTCTTAGCTGTGTTAGGTATTAAAATGTGGCTGTTTGTTTTCAGGTGGGGACAGAATGATTGAATATAAGAAGTGGTATAAACCACTAGTTTGGTTCTGGATCTTAGTGGGTTTGGCGTATTTTGCAGCAGTTCTCAGCATGATAGGAGACTGGTTAAGAGTCCTTTCCAAGAAGACTAAAGAGGAGGTAGGATATGAAGAGAACTGCATTATTTTCCTTCTCATTTATGGCATCATCATACAGTCTTTCCTGAGAATAATGGATCTTTTTTTGCATTAATAATTTAAATCCAAAATACATCACTGGTTAGAAAACATTCTGCTGAATAATGATATACAGTAGTAGATTAGTAACTTTTAGTGGTTTTAATGGATACCAACAAAATGTTCATCACCAGGGTGATGATTGTGTGTCTATCAGTAGCAAGAGGAAGCAGCTGGACTTGTGTTATAAACCTTGGAAATGTTTTGCCATTCAGTAGAACCCCAGAGGATGAGAAACATTAAGATATTTTTTTTGTCCTGCATATTTGGATGACCATAATGACTGACTGTTTGTATGTCAGGTCGGGGAGTTTAAGGCCCATGCGGCTGAATGGAAGGCGAACGTGCGTGCTGAGCTGCGGGAAACTCGGAGGCGCCTCAGCGTAGAGCTCCATGACAAGCTGCAACGTGCTGCTACCATTCGCAGTATGGAACGCCGACGCCTGGGTTTGGAGCAGCGCGCACAATCTCTTGACATGCTCTCTCCAGAGAAAAGAGCCATTTTCTCCAGCTTTGACAGGGGTCGCTTCACCACATCCTCACAGGAGAGCATTGACATAAAGCTGAGCAATCTCCGAATGAAGGCAGAGCAATACAATAAGCACACAGCCTCAGAGGAAAACATCTTCAACCGCTTTGGCTCTCTGAGCAAGCTGGCCAAGCGCAACAGAAACAAAGACATGCCGCCAAATATCACAGAGGATGCAATGCGACTCAGCAGCAACAGCAGCAACAACACACTGGCTGAGGAGAGACAGGAGGCTCATGAAGAGGAGGAGCAGGAGGAGGATGTGACAGAGAAAGAGAACAACACCACACTCACCAATCTGTCACAATGCACTGAGCAGCATGATCAGCTGAATGGTTTTGTGCCTACACAAGCCAAAGAGAGAGAGACAGAGAAAATGCTGGTAGAGAGAGAGCATCAGCCATAGGAGAGTCAATGAAAATGAATGCCACAGATTGTGCCTTTCTGTTTTGTACACAATGGCTCGACTCATGAAGATGAATCCTAGTCAATGTCTCTTATTCTCAAACAACTATTATATCTTGTTTGCCAAAAATGTGAGCTGTCAGGGGTCATAGAATTGTGAGAGAAATCTTCTCAACTATGAAGCATGCTGTTTTTCTTTTCTTTTTTTTCATTTTCAGAATTATTTACTGCTATTTATAGTGCCAGAGACTGTGATATAGCAACATTTATCTGTGTTTCAAAGAGGGGCTGTGACCATGGCTTTCCAGGAACCATGTCCATGAAGAGAAACTGCTGCTGTAGCACTCAGTTACTTTGTGTTCAGTTGTATCTGAGATGTAAGTTTACAGAGAGCATGTCACAGAGTTTAATACACGTTTGGCATTAAGCCCATTTCAGAAATGTAAAATTGCAAACTGGTTCAATAACGCCTTGACTTAAAATTCTGGAGTGAAACTTTGATATAAACTACATGCTGTTTCTTGTTGACTATTTGCCAATATTCCAACAATAAACCAGATTACAGATGAAGATATAGATATGTCTGTCTGAATGTTCAATGCTAACATAATGTTATATTTAAATGCAAAACTAGTTGGCATGAAACATCCACCCACCTGTTTTACTCAAGAACCTGTTTGACTAAAGAATCTTCTACATTTCTATTTAGATTTCCAGCATTTGGTGGGCACCCATATCCAGAGCTGTTTATACAAATCTTCTGTCCATTTAAGACAGAATCAGCATTGTTTTAATTAGCCAGTGAAATTAACTTTGTCATGTTAGAAACCACATTAAATTAGAAACCACAAATATATTTCCACATATATTTCCACAAGCATGTACACATATAAATAACATTCTAGTAATGACAGTTAATTTCAGGAATTGTGTAACTGTAGTAAAAAATTACCACTGCAACACTTTTTGATTAGCTCCATTATTATTCTTTCCACAATGTGTAATTAGACCATATTAATTTGTTTTGTGTTTAATGAACTAATAACAAACTAATAATGTTCTAACCACTAGAGGGCCAAGCAGTAGGCAAGAAGTAGACATTGGGCTACTGATTGGAAGGTTGTGAGTGCAAACCCCAGCACCCTCAGATGTATAAATGAAATAAAAAAAATATAAGTTGCTCTGGATAAGGGTGTCTGCCAAATGCCATAAATGTAAGAAGTACAAATGAAAGTTTGTAGTGTGTTGTGTAAAGGGCTGGTAAGAACTCAGCCATCTGTAGTATATGCACAATATATCATACACAACGCATGAATTAAAACATTTGGCCTTATGTAGAGACCTGAGCTTCAACTGTCATTAAAAGCTTCACTGCTTTTAATGACATATGTTTTTCCCCCACAGTTTCTGATTAGTAATTGAGAAGATATGTATTGAGTCATATGCATATACATTTTATTTAACTGAATCTTATAGTCTTTATGTATCAGTATTAATTTATTCTTTTTATTTTAATGCTAGAGTTGCAGTGCATTTTGGGAACTGTTGTTCTAACATCATACATGTTTACACACTACACGCCTGTAGGCCTACTCTGCAAATATGAAGGCAAACGTGGTGAGCCTATAGCTACTGAACAGCTCAAAGAAAGTGTCAAGGAAAGTTTTTGCTTTTTGAAATTTGCTTAAAAGGTTTTTTTTTTTTTGAATATCTTAAGGCAATGAGTGTCATAATACCAGTACAAATTGCTGACAAATAGTGTGATCCCTGGATCATGTGGTGCCTGTGCATGTGTGACTGTCCTATAGGATTTAAAGTCTGGTAGTTCTCTTGTACAGAGCTCAGCTGACACAGCCAACTGTAGCCATGACCAAAGGCATAAATTCTATCAGGTAACATGAAAGAAAGAAGTTTATGATGTTGCGGAGGTCTTCCCCTAGCTCCAATTGTAATAAATGGATGAAAAATAGATTGGTACATGGATTTACATGTTCAGATCTGCAATAAATTACAGGACCACTATTACATCTCCCTGTCAGTCTGGACAGAACTGTAGTGCAGTACAGCAGAAAGCAGAGGCACATAGATTGTGAGTTTCCTGCTTGGATAAAAGCATCTGCTAAATGAATAAATGTAAATGTAAATGTAACTGAAATGCTTTGGTGACAAACACCAGCACCTAAATGTGGCAGTGGGAACAGTACTTCCTCTTTGGAACAATTCTGTCAGCAGGAAATAGCAGAAGGAAAGTGCTATGTTTAGTGCTAAAAGAAGGGTAGGGTTAGAGTTGATTTAAGAGGACAGATAAGTGGACATGGCTGATGAATATCTGTATGAAATATAACCAGATAACTGACCTTGTACTGAAAAGCATTCAATATTTTTTTCAGCGTGTTGCTCTTTGTGACTATACAGGCGAGGGCAAATTAGTTGGCCTAAGCTGTATAAATAATGCCTAACTAAAACAACTACTACTACTGCTAACAACAACAGCAACAACAACAACAACAACAACAACAACAATAGTAATGGTTCTGCTACATGATATAATTAGAAAAAGCAATTAAGCAGAGTGAAAATAGAAAAATTAAGAGGAGAAGTAAATCACTTTCTGTCTGCCTCTTCAATAAAAGAGAAAGCTTTCAACACTGCTGACTCATCTAATTTCTAAAAGCTTCTCTGGCAGTGAGCAGCTGGGCAATGTCCCCATATATTAAGGACAAAGATGAAGTAATCCACAAATTGAGATCAGCAACAAGATAACTTCAAGGGCAGTGTGGAGGATATTAGAATGCCAGACAGACTGCAAAGATTATTAAAAAACAGAGACATTTTAACATTTCTAGAAGACATACACCAAAAAATGGTCACTTGGAAGCCCATATACATCCAACATACATCTCCAGCAGGATGATCCAAAGCCAATCAAAACCCTCTTTCTTTCTATGTATGTCATCCTGTGTATGATTTGTGTGAAAAAAAAAGAAAAAAAATATTTTGGCAGATGTTATAAGGAGGCACTCTGAAAAGAAACTAGACAGCTTCACATATACAGCTTATGATGAGTTAATTGTACAGAAAGGTCATCCTATGTCTTCATGAACACATGGGAAAATTGATGTGGACACTGAATGATGAACGGACATGGTTGATATTGATCCTGTTTGGATCTGCATATCGGAAAATTGCATTCCGAAAGAACCTAGAAAATAGATCAGCAAGAGGGACTGAAGGTCTATCACTCATACCCAACATGTCAGATCCTGGATATATTGTAGATAGGGAGGAATAGGAAAGGTATTTAGCTGCAATGTCTGTAATTTTGAATAATCTTGCTCAGTTGCAGAAAAGAGAAATGCCTGAACTATAACAGTGCACCACACATTTGAATTATTGCTTTTTTTGACACACAAAATATAATATATATAGTTTTTGAGAGGATCATATGTATAACAATCATGCATAAAACTTTCAGAAATAAAAACTAAATACAATAAAGTGACTACTAAGAAAAATGGAAAAGTAGGGAAATAATAGCCATCTTGGAATCTGTATGTGTTACAGATTTAACAGTGTTGCAAATACTGAATAAACAAAAAGTTTTCACTTCTATTACTCATCCAATTTATGCCTTAAAATGCTAAAGAAGCTATACCAAGTTATCCTGGCCAGGCTTTCAACTGGAGAGTTAAGTGTACTGTTCAAACTCAGTGCTAAGGATATTTTAGACTACGCTGTATGGTACAGTTATGTATTGTGTTGTGTTGTCATAGCGGTTCCCAATTATAAAACATAAACAGTAAATACCATATAGCATATAGTTTACAAAAGTTTCATTCAGTGAGCCTTCTTGTCATGCAGATTGGGGCATTGTCATCCTGGAACAGACCACTCCCATCTAGATAGAAATGTTTATCTAGAGGTAGGATAAAGGTGATCAATCAGATGAACTTCGTACTGATCTGCAGTGAACCTTCCCTCTAAGGGGACAAGTGGAGCCAAACCAGAAGAGCAGAATTCTCCAGCAGCATAACTAGAGAGCACATTTTCCTTTAATTTGTTGCCTGAAATACACAACAAATACACAGTACATAGACGTAGTACACAATGTTTCCAGAGAAACAAGAGTTTTCTGATAGAAGTTGTGCAGGCAGAGTGCTTCTGAGGTTGTAGGAGGTGAAACCCAAATATATTACTATAGAATCTATGTATCTATACTATTAGTGCTAATTGTATCTTTAGTATGTATGTAAATAGCTTATTTAGGTTCTAATAATCCTATTTATACATTTCAGTTAATTTTATATTTGAATGAATGTTTATGGATAATCTGTTACTGACTGCAGAAGAGAATGACCTAATGGCTTGAGTACTTCATTGCTTAAAGACTTCCTCTGAAACAATAGATATTTAAATTAATTTATTTTATTTAAATTAATATTAACAAATTTTATCAAAAAATCTACCATTTTAAAATCACACATAGTTTAAACTAGGAACAAATCATGTCATTCAGTTTGCAGAAGCTGACTTGAAATTTCCAGCAGGAGCTAAATTTCTATTTGTCTCTATCTAGCGTTCAAATTGTGAAAAAGCACAATTAATCTGCCCATTAATCTAGTCCAGTCTACTAAACCAGTGACTCTCAAACTGGGGGCCGCCAGATGGCGCCAGAGGGGCCGCATAGAAATTCTAGAACATTATTATTATTTTTAAATTAATTTTACCTGTATGCAAGTCGGGATTGTCAACCTTTGAACTATGATCTACTTAAAAATGAAAAACATTAATAAATTAATTCAATTATACACAGCACATTAAGCTGAAACGTCACCAAACAGAGTTATCCGTTAATATACTAGTGTACACTGTAACTATGGAAATAGTAAATTTATGTTCAGTATTATTCACTTTTGTTGCACTTTTCCAAAACAAACATTTCTGAAAGTATCAGTTTGAACACATTACTATTTCTAACTGTCAAAACAGTTTTATGGCAACTTGTATACTCAGATATACAGGCAGATTTGTAGATGTCTACTGTCAAAAGCCAGAATTTGATATAACTA
Source organism: Cranoglanis bouderius (assembly GCA_023630585.1). Taxonomy (NCBI): domain Eukaryota; kingdom Metazoa; phylum Chordata; class Actinopteri; order Siluriformes; family Cranoglanididae; genus Cranoglanis; species Cranoglanis bouderius. The sequence continues at coordinate 12,868,555 of CM042543.1, forward strand.
TCAGAACTTTTTGCAAAGTACACTCCTACAATCAATTTGAATGTTAATGTGAATATGACCACAGTAAATTAATTATGAATGAAAGATCCATAGCATTTATAGATATCAAAGCCTGAAAATACAGACATCTTACAATAAATTGCAAAACATAAGTGAAAAAGGAGGTTAAAAACATCTTCCAGTATATTAACAAATTGTCTCTCAACCTTCTTTCTGTCAAAATAAATGACTAAAGCTTGACTTCCTGTTGTTTTTTTCTGGTCTTACATTGACTACAGACTCAAGGGGGAATAGAAGTGTTACCAGATGCAATGACGCCACTGTGGCTGGAAAATATTGTCTTTATTTATTCTTCTTTCAGTTTTTGATGCCTCATAAGTAATTAGAGTATTGTGCTCTGGTTGTTTTCCAGCAGTAAAAAGTTGTAAGCTTTCAGCTAGAAATGAACTTTCTGAGCATGTAGTATTTTGATTATGTATGTTACATCCAGTTAGTTACATCATATTATATCATTCATTGTACTTTGCATATATTCATTATACATTTACAAACCCCCCCCCCCCCCAAAACACACCTTTGTATCTGAGTTGTTGTAAAACCAGATCCATTTAAGGAACTAGTTCACCTCTACTGGAACACATTATGCAAATGACAAATGGCAAACAAATGCAAATGATAAAACTGTTTTTATCAAAGTGTCTAAACTCACTAAACACAGTTAGCACATTTTGCAAAAGTAAAGGAAAGCTAATGTAAATGTAAGTGCATCATACAAAAATTTGTACACATTTGCTAATAAATGCTAATACACTGTCTTGTAGAGGTCAATGTGAATGTGTTTGCAAATCTTATTTAGGTATTTCCTTTCCTTTTTAAAAAAAATATTTTTTAAAGCATTTTGAGTCATGATTAAATTATAATACAGCTATTACAGTGTGGATTTTGTGTTGTGAATGTGTATTTTAACAGAAAATAACTACTTTGCTTGCAGCTTGTAAGTTTTTTGCTATAGACTAGTAATTAGTTAGCTATTTTATTTGATTTATAGAGTGAAGCAGTTTCAGTGGAAATGTAGAATTTGAGATATAATAAAAACATTTGTAATTTAGCACCCAGCAAAAGGACTACACTTACTTTCCATTCATCTTTGTGGTAGACATTATTGTATTCTTATCAAAACAACAAACAAATTGCTATGGCTTTAAAGCAATTAATTATTAATTGCTGTGATAACTTACTGTAGTATGCCAGTTAGTTTTATTTGATCCATGTTCAACATTTCATTGTCAATATCAAGAGTCAACAAATCCAGATTATACAAAATTGTGTTTCAAAACAGTAAAAAAAAAAAAAATAAAAAAAATCATAGTGGTTTGCAAAATTACAGTATGTTGCTATTGCATCAGATCAGAAGGTCATAGACTTTATATTGTCATTTGGAAAAGAATGTCAGCTTTAAAAGTGACAATAAAGTTATAAAAACATTGCATTATTATCATGAAGTACTGGAGGAAGATAATCTCATTACAGAAACAGCCCTGATTAATTGACGTTGACACTTCATATAAACCCTTAGAATTTCTGTCTTGGCAGTTTCAGTCATTAAACAATACACTACTGGATCAAGTACACTATTAATTGTTGTGGTTGCAACAAACACCATGTAGCAGTTTCCTAGATGTTTGACAATGTCACATTTATCAGTCTCCAACAACCCCAGGACAAACATGACAACCTGGTAGGGGGTGAACGAAACCATGTATACAAACAGGAGATTCAACAGCAGTTTGCGGATCTTGCCACGCTCGCTGGCCGCTGTGGATGCACTTTTTTTGAGAGACATTATAATCTGGTGAAAACAGAAAGCCATCAAGAACAAAGGGATGAGAAATGACAGTACCACACGAATTATAGCCACGTGGGCACTGCGTGAATCCATAGGTAGCTTCACCTCACATAGTCGCCTGGAAGAGAATTGCTGCAGTTCACCTTTGTATGCCAGGAGGCCAATATGCAGAGAGATCTCTACGAGCCACACTAACATGCTCACCAAGGCTGCTGTTCGCACTTTGTGCGCTCTGGCAAAGTACAGAGGAAAGACTACAGCAAGGTAACGGTCCACAGAGATACAGCAGAGTAGTCCTGAACCCAAATAGAAACTGTTGTACATGATCACTGCGATGAGACTGCAGAGAGTATCGTTCACTGTCTGCTTCTTAGCTAGCATGATCCACACCGGCAGGCTGATGATATATAACAAGTCAGAAATGGACAGATTGACCAAATAGACTGCCAGGCTGTTTCCCTTTTGCATTTGCACCCATGCTACATACAATGTAGTTACCTGGAAGTCCAAAGATGAAAAAGAAAGAGTAGGCTGCTGGATACATGTAGATGCCAAGCACTGTGTCATTGTAGAAACATGAAGATTGGTTTTCATTGTTTTCATTGAGGGATATATTTTTGTCCATGATTGCTGCGAGGAAGTTTCTGTCTGAAGACCGTAAGCATATATTTTTCAGGTAGTGCTGCTGGGCTGAGTTGGTGTTCCAGCCATATGCAAATTCAGTCAATGCAATACATGGGCGTAGTCAGCGTAATCTTCTTTCTAAGAAAAAGTGCCATCTGATATGGAATGTGTTTTTTCCCCAGAACTATTTGATTGCTGAAGGAGCAATACAGTGGACAGAAATTAATGTTGTTGTATATAAATGAATTCCACAGGAATGACTAGAGAAAGGGGAGAAAAGTTAGGGATTTAGGGGTGCCTGTAAAAAAAGGGTCCCTTGATCGGTTAATGCTCTGGGCCACAGATAATTTTTGTTCTAAGGAACAATTTCCATTCCCTTGGGTTCCCATAGGCCTAAACTTAGCTTCTATAGCCCTGTACAATATCTATCTAGAATTCCTTTTTTTGAAGATATCTCTTACTACTCAGCTACAAAACATACATCAACATGTAGCCTTTTTTTGTTACACTGACATTATACTTACACATTTACTGACAAATACTTAAGCTTGAGGAGGAGCATTCCAGTCCACCAGAGGAAGCATTAGATAATCTATCACATGGAATGCAGAGGCTGTACATTTGTTTCTTTCTCTGCTTATTATAATTTATTAATTTATCTATTTATTTATTTTTTCCTATGAAGCTCTTTAAGGCAAACTGGTAACAAACATAAATTCCTTACAGACGTTGTGGAAGTGACTTTTATTATTTTCAAAACACAAATAGGTTATACATATACAGCTCTTTTCCCAACCTGCTTCATTATAAGACAAATAAATGAGATTTCATTAGTAAACAAATTTACAAAGAAATATGCAAATGACTAAAATTCGTATTTGGGAGAACATGTAACAGTAGGACTAAATGTTCCTTGAAAAGGAACCTTCTATAGACAGTAATGTTCAGCATGTTAAATGGGTGGTGCATGGGTCAACCCAAGGTCGACACAAAACAGCAATACTGTTAGAAACAAACTTCAGGGACTGCCGAGTATGGTAACTGTTTAGACACAGTTTACAAATATTTACAAGTGCCGTTGCAGATACATGGAAATGCTTGAGTATATCCAGGACACTCAGCTTGATACTGATTATAAACATTTGTGTCAAAAAAAAAATCTGATACATATATATGCAGTGCTTATTTCTACCACTGCAGTTGTTAATTGGCTGATGTATACACACCGACACACACACACAGACACACAGTATGCACTTATCTTAGTTCCGGCCCTACAATACAACTGGTGTTATTTGATCACTCCTTTGGACATATGTTGATATAACTAAGCGTTGTAGTGTGGTGGCCACAGACCCAGTGGAACTCTTTCTTCTTTTATAGATATCACTGACTTTCCTCTTGAAGTAGTGGCCACTGCATATATAAAGCACTGGATTAAGACAGCTGTTCAGAAACGCTAAGTATGTGGTGAACTGGGTTCCGATATCTAAGATATGAGCCCAGCTATCCAAATCCAGGACGTTAAGGTCACAAAGTACATCCAGGAAGGTGAAAATATGAAATGGAGCCCAACAAATGAAGAAAAACAGGGTCACAGCAGACACCAGCACCGTGGCCTTCCTGTCATTTCTGTTTTGTGGGTAAACACCATCCCTTCTTTTGTGAAGGGCCCACAAAATATTACTACTACAGAAGACAATTGCCAGGAGAGGAAGGGCAAAGCCCAACAGGTCCAGTTGAAGATGGTGGGCAAGTTTCCAGGCGTCAGATGGGTAATGAATAATGCAGGCTGCTGTCTGTAAATATGGGATGTACTGCACTGTCCTGAAAGTTGCAGTGGGTATACCCATGATCACTCCAAAGAGCCAGAGACAAACGCAAATGGCCTTTGCATTTCGTCTCCTCCTCAACCATCTTGCTTTCATAATCAGCACTAGTGCAAGGTAGCGATCTATGTTCACCATCACCAGCATGTAAATGCTAGCATACATGTTGACAATAATGGAGAGGTTGACAACCTTACACAGAAACTCTCCGTATGGCCAGTAGAAGTAGTTGAGGATGTTCATGGCCCAAAATGGTAAACAGACCAGCATGATCAGGTCAGCTAGTGCCAGATTGCCCAGGTAGATCTCGGGCACGCTCCATTTTCCCTTCTGGAAGAAGAACACCAACAGTACAAAAACATTGACCAGAATCCCGGCCAAACACACAATAAATATGTATGGAGGTACAATAGCATGAACAAAATGCCAGCCTGATGAGTTGAAAATTGCAGGAGGAGAAAGTGTGGAATTTTGAAGCTGGATTGTTGCTACAGATATTTCTTGATCCATTCCTTAAAGATAAAAATGCAATTTTTAAAGAGAACACCATTAAGCAGCATTATATTGAACCTTGTATTCACATAAAGTGAAAAAGACCTACCTTACAAATCAGTTTTTGTCCTTTTAAAACTAATACTTATCAAACTACTAATGTAATCCACACTGCTGAGTTGGAGTGTAGTGGGTAGGGTTTTCTTGATTTCACTCAGTGCAAAGCTCTTCCTGAATGACTGAGCAGGGAGCAAGCATCATGGTGTACATAACAGCATTCCTCCCCTCCCACAAGTCTTGAGTGATTAATCTTGTTTATAGTTCAGGCTTTTCACCCTGAAAATGCAATCCAAATTGAAAAAAAAATGTGTGTAATAAAAAATTTCGGTTGACCTTCTGTACATCTTTATATATCTACAGTATATGTATATTCCATATATATGTATACGGTATGTATGGATACTGTATAATATACTTGTGGCTCTGTTATGCTGTGTCCATTTGTATGATGAATCATTTATATCCTGGTCTATTCCAAGATGATAATGCTCCCAACCATAGTGCATGAGGTCTCACTTTCATGGTTTAATGAGGATGAAAATGATGTAAATCATATAGCCATCGTCTTCACAAACCCTATGAGAGAGTTTGGCTCTATCTATCTATCTATCTATCTATCTATCTATCTATCTATCTATCTATCTATCTATCTATCTATCTATCTATCTATCTATCTATCTATCTATCTATCTATCCATTCTATACTATATAAAATAATATAAGTGAAGTATGTCACACACAAAACTTTTTTGAAAAGCTTTATTTGCACCTTAGCAATAAGAAGATTAAATTGATATATATTACAGTCATTTATAACAGCATCTCTTGTCCTAGGAGAAAATTATCTAAAAAGAGCATAAGCATGACATCTGTAATGGTAATACAAGAGTGCCAAATTTGAAAAAAGAAAACTGTATTTTGGATAAAGATTGAGACACAGAATGGACAAAAATCAAACAAATTGTGTCTGTATTTACAAAACGTGATTAACCTAACAGTGGTGGATGCATAAACACTAAACAAAGAGAAGCTCATTTAGTCTGTCAACGATCTAATATTCACATAACAGTAGGGGTCACTGTAGAATCATCTCATCTATGAATTTCAGGTTACACTCTTGTGCACTCTGTATATCTTACACTGGAGTTGATTTTGTGAGCTGGATAGATTCTCCAGCACCCCCAGTTCAGAATCTGTACAAATACTCCTTTAGCCTTTTGCCTGAAGTGTTTTCCTACTATCACATAGAGAAAAGGGTTGAGTGAGCTGTTGCTATAACCAAGGTAAGTAGAGAGCTGTGTACCTATATCCAGACCATGTATCCACAGACAACCAGAAATAACATTAAAATAATAAAGTGTGTCCAGGAACATGAAAATCTGAAAAGGCAGCCAGCAGAGAATAAAAACCGACAGGACAACAAGCACCAAGACTGTAGCCTTCCTCTCTGTTTTTACAGCCGAACACCTCCTCACCCGTTTGTCACTCAGAATTGTAATGATATGGTAACTGCAGTAAGAAACAAGGGGTACAGGAACCAGGAAACCCACCACACTGACCGTCATGTTGTAACGCAGCCTCCACCCATCATGAGGGTAAGCCATGTAGCATGCCTCTGCCTCAAGGTCAGGGAAAAACTGCACTGAGCGAAACAACAAGGCTGGAAGACTGAGCAAAAAGCCTGTGAGCCAAATAGCCACACAGATAGCCTTGGCATGGCTGGTGCCTTTCCGTCTCCCCACAGACATGGGCCTTGTCAGAACTAGGTACCGGTCCAGACTGACCAGCGTGAGGAACAGCACGCTGCAGTAGTAGTTCATACCAATTATGAGACTGACCACTTGGCACATGGGCTGTCCAAAGTACCAGTTGAACTTGTGAATTATAGTGATGACCCAGAAGGGAAGGCAGCACACCATGAGGAGATCAGCAGCAGCAAGGTTTCCAAGATAGATGTCCGCCACAGAGCAGTGGCCTTTCTGAATGCAGAACACAGCAAGGACAAAGGCATTGCCAAATGCACCCAGCACACAGATGATAGTCATGTAGGCCGGCTGTATGGAATAGACCCAATCCCAAGCCTCTGTGCGGTTACAGTCCAACAGCTCCCAGTCTGAGAGTGTCAGCGATGGAACTGTCGTCATGTTAAAAATCATCAAAAAGGCTGCTCCAGGAAATGTATAGAGTGAGAAAAACCGTTGTGTTATGAATGCTATTCAGGTGTAGATAGTAATAAATGATGGTGTAGTGAGAATAGAAGCCAAAAAGTCTTTGGAGAGCAGAGTGAGGCACTCCCCTTTATTAGAGAGAGGACAAAGACTATGCTTGGTTGCTAATGGAGCTAATGAACTCTTTAAATAAACGATGCTGTGATGAGCATGAAATGGAGGCAACAGATGGCTGATCTTATCTGCTTGATTTCACACTGGGATAACTGGCCTGCTCAGAGAGCCATGCACCTTTTACTTGTGGCATGACAAAAGAGTATTAAATGATATATCAAGGATCATGTGATCTGTCTTACTTCGTTTTGTATGTCTCATTTGCAACATATCAGTGTTCTGGCCATTTTTCTAAATGCGATGACTACCTGGGAATTTAGCACTCAGCCAGCTACTGTTATGAATCAAGTAAAATTGTAAATAATACAGTATTTGTGCAAATTTGTACAGTTTGGTAGCTGTTATTTGTGCAAAGTCTTTCTGACCTTCAGGTCTACTATTAACTACCATGGCCTTAAGCTATGCTGTGCTGGAATATGAATGTCTAATTCTTCATAGACTTGGGCTTGAATTGCTACTGGCATTTCTAGGCATAAATCTGTAGTGTATTATTTCAGATTATAATTAAAAGACTGAGATCAGTGTTTAGAAATCATACCCTTTACTGAAACCAAATAAACATTTGCTTCCAGACTACCAGTACGCACCCACACAAACTGATGATAAAGTCTTGTTTATTGCTAAGCGTGGTCCTTGTGGTTATGTGTGGGTGATCTACTCACCAGCATCTGCTTTGACAGCATGTCTCACCAGCAACAGCCTTAGGGAAAACATAAGCCACACCACTCTTTCCACAAGTGGCGAGACTGTGACACATTATTCAATGTAACCCACCCTTTATTCTCTGGAAAATCACTTTGAAGAGTTTGACCAATGTCGTCGGCACATTTTCACTCCAGGGAACTTATGAACTGTTTCAGACACCAGTGTGATTTTGCCACTGTAGGTTACATAAGATACCATTACCGAAATATTTTGAAAATATAATATTCTGAAAACAGTTATAATCTGTAATTATTTATTATTAATATATTACAGTTATTATTTCCCCCGTCCCTTGGTAACATTGACAGTAACAAGGGGCTGCCATTTGTCACCTCTTTGTTGTGTACAATTACATCCCTCCATATATAATACATATTTAAACACACCAGAAATCACATGATATATAATTTATTTATGACACTCCTTATTTACAGAGTAAAGATAAATAAGATATAAACAATTTCTTCTTAATTATTATTATAATACAGTTAGACCCATAAGCAAACTATCAATAACTACTTTATTAATCAATTAAAAAACATTTATTCAGTGTATATGTATTGTTTCAGAAAACATTATAAAACTGACACAATTATTTTTAACTGTTAAAGAAATCCTCATATGAAACTGAAATATATCTGAATATTGTCCTAACACACAGTGTTAATTGCTGTCATATTTTTACTAGCCTGATAGTAATTATATTAGTATGGATCTTTATATATTACGTGGTATTGCTGCTACTGCATTTGGTACATAATAATACACATTTTTGATAACATACAATACAAATATAAAGGCTGTTAAACATCAGGATATTTCTCTGAGAAATATAAATGACATTGGTCTCAGGCTTTGGTTATATATTTTTATAACAAATGCTTTTTCATATATTCAGTTACTTAAATTGCTTGCTTTTTATCATGCAAATGTTTTTCGTGTTGATGACTGGAGCTCCTTCACTTTCTTTCTGAAGTTTTTGCCAACTATCACATAGAGGATTGGATTGAGTACGCTGTTGCTCAATGCCAAATATGTGAATATTTGGTTACAGATATCCAGGGCATTTTCTAGTGTACACCCACTTAATACCTCAATTCTCATCAGGATATCTAAAATGGTTACCAGGTGAAAAGGAACCCAACACAACAGAAACGCCAGAAGAACGGCCAGCACCAGCACTGTAGCTTTCCTCTCTTTATTTACTGCATTGAACCTTTCCATTACTTGCCAGTGTAATGCTTGTATGATCTTGCATGTGCAGTAGGAAATGACAGTGACAGGTATGATGAAGCCCAGCAGGACAAGCAGAATGTTGCAGGCCAGTTCCACCGTGTGGCTAGGGTAGATCAGAATGCAAGCAGTGACCGAGTATTCTGAAATGTACTTAACCTCCCTGAAGTTAAGTGTCGGGACACTCAGGATGATTCCCAGAATCCACACAGCCAAGCAGCTCAGCTTGGCATACCAGGGCCGCCGCATTCTGCCATAAGTCAGCGCAAACACCAGAGCCAGATAGCGGTCAATGCTCACCATTACCAGGAAGTAGACGCTGCAGTACATGTTCATTTTGATGCCAGTGTTTACCAAACGACACATCAGCGAGCCAAACTGCCAACTGAAACCACTGGCCACATTGATGGCCCAGAAAGGTAGGCAAGATGTCAGAAGGAGGTCAGCTGCAGCCAGATTACCCAGGTATATCTCTGCCACAGAGCAAGCTTTCTTGTGCAGGCAAAATACTAGCAGGACAAAGACATTTCCCAGGATTCCTAGCACACAGATGACAAACATGTATACTGGCTGCATGGTGTACAACCAGTCCCACGCCTCTGGTTCAGGACACAGACTATGATTTGTGAGACTGGTAGGGATGGCTGAGGGTGTTGTTCCTGGAATTTCTGGCTCCATTTGGTAGCTGTCAAGAGAAGTTGTTTTTGTGTGTGATTTATTTGTTACATTTAGCCAGTCTCTTAGAACACATTAATATAACTGATAAGTAACTCGGGCATTGTTCTTAACTGTGGTTCTGCACTTACAACCACCAATTCTATCATATCATGTTCAGAAACTTTATCACATCCACAATTCTGGAGAAGCTGAAGTAGACTGATTAACAGTCTCTGGAAAGGAAATTATTAATAATTTTAACAAAACTATTAACAAAAAGTGGAAGATGCAAAGGAAGGAAAAGGAGAATTGCCAAACTACATGCACACACAATAGTTTAATAATAGTTTTAACCTTATATAAGCAGTAGAGATCACCTGCTCTGCTAAATGTAATTTTTTTTGTCCTGGAATGGCCAAATTTTTGGTTTACTATATTTTTTAAAACAGAATTTTGTGTTATTGTTAACAAAGCAACAGTGTCAGTATTATTCAAATATTGCAGTATAGAATTATTTTAATGCTTGTTTAACAGAATCATTATTTTCAATGTTGAAGATCTAAATAAAAAGCTATTAAAGTCCAGAGATCAGAAACATTTACTATTTAGTAGGCTAATTCATCAAATTTTGTAGTTATTAAGCTAGAATTCGAGTTTGCCTAGTGTTGACAGAAATTATTCATTCAGAATTTATTCAATATATTTATTTTATTTTATTATTTTTAAAAAATAAATCAATGATTATCAAATCCTTAGCACAATATAACTACAGGTAGTCACTTCTTACCTTATTTCCTTCAAGACTGTGGCACACACAAAAGCTGTACGCACCTCGTCTGAACGGGATCTCTTCGAAAATCAATCCAGATGTGCTGTTTTCCTCTGACAATTTGCTGCCACTTTCCCTCCTGCTCTACTATGCATACCACATGTCTGACTGCTTTAAAACATAGTGAGCTGGATCTTAAAGCAGTCATTCCGATTCTTTTCCCTCCTCTTCCCTTTTTTTTTTTTCACAGTTTCCTGGACCAAAGTAGAAAAAGACATTTTTTCCCCTGAAGCCAAATATAGTCAAAATGTTTGATTCAATGTCTATGTTTCTTTACTCTTTTTGTTGGCCTTGAAAGATTAATTGTATAATGACTTAGGCCTGTATTTTAATTCATGGATGAATTAAATGTTTAGATATCCACCAACGCTCCAACTGTTGCAAAAATAAATATTTGTGAGATGAAAAAGAGGTTGTTGAGATTAAATGATCCAAATGCTTTGTACATGTTAATGATGATATAGTGAGGGAAATCACATGTATCCACTATGAGTATCACTGACTTTGCTATGGCATTAGAATGAAGGACCTTGACAAAACTGAACGGGAAAAGTGTGGAGACATAAAAATTATTTTAAAAATGTATCTGCTTGAATCTGTTAGGATCTGTTAGGAACAGGTAGTGAGCCTGAAGAATTCTCACATTATTTAAACTGTAAACTAGATTTTAATGATTTGTGCTGTTTTACCACAGACTCTGGCATGTACAAAAACAAGTGTCCCCCACATAGGTTGAATAAAACAAATATTTAATTCTGAAAGGATGACTAATGCAATATATTGCATGACCAACTTGCCTCACTACCTCTTCAGCAGATGAAATGAACAATTTTGCTACAATGCACCTAGTTTAATGGCAGCATGTACTACTCACCATTGCGGTCAGGTTTTTTATTTTAATAAAGAATTGATTATTTTTTTATTTTGTGAATTGACTAACCTGGTTTTCCACTTACACAGAACGCTCATTATTGTCATTATTGACCACAAATTTCTTGTGTGACCACGTAACTGTCTTTGTTATGTACTCATGTTTCGTGTATCCAGCTAATTGTCATTATTGACCAGTTATTATATCTTAGTACTCATGGTCTACATGTTTAGGTAAAAGCATTCTCTTAGATTTTCCCTCATTAGGCTTCTCTCTAGAGTTTCTACTTAGAAAAAAGCAATAAACTTCTAATTAAAATACTTTCACAGTTGTTTTCAAGTGCACTCAGCAATTGAATAACCATATATCGATAAGCCCTAAGTCTCAGTGCATAAGCATTTACTGTATGCAATGTTGCAAAACCTATGTGTCTGAGTATTGGTCTGACTATTATTTTGGTTTAATCTTGTTTTCTTCTCTTTGGATTAGTCTAGTTCAGTCTATTTGCTCATAAACTGAAACCTTTCCCATTGTTCTATATTATTTGAATATTTGATTATGCCATATGGATTGATCAATACTCCCTACATTTTCCAAGAATTTGTAAATGATGTACGCAGAGACATGCCTGGAATTACTCATGGTCTAGAATTCCAGACCATGAGTACTGTAATTCTAAAAAATAAAAAAAACTTCGTCATTTCATGTGCCCCAAATGCCTTTCTCATATGCCAAGAAGGGGTTCTCATGGATGAATCCACATTGTCATCACTGGTTTGAGGAAGCCAACTAGCTTTTCATCATCTATAATGATTACAGTTACTTAGAGTACCTTAAAACTCCATTATGCCCAGAAAAGCCACATGAACACTGTTTTTCTCCTGTTTAAATTTTGCCATGTCCTACTGCCTGGATTCTAAGAATACCAAAGCTAACACCTTGTTCCATCAATAATAATAATATTCCATCAGTTTAGATTAGTTCTCCAAATCCCTGCAACTAATCCCTCTTCCAGCACTACAGAGTTATTATTACAACAAGTATTTAGATATTTTGGCATACATGAGGACATAGTATGTGAGAGGCATTCCCAGTTCATCTTAGGCCTGAACGATGTTTATGGACATGTTGGAGGTTTTCATTTAATCTCAGAATACCACCCCCAGTCCAGTTGTCAATTGGCAAGAGTCAACCAGGAGGACATTCTGTGTAGAATGTCCAGAAGAATGGGCTTGCTTCTGGCCAAGTATGCACGGAACTTTCTTGGGCACATTTCTTTAACTAGCTTTTAGCTGACTAGATAAGATAATAGACAAATTGACTGACTAGATAAGATAATAGACAAATGTTACTTGGTACACATTCATGCAAACATTCCTGCTTAAACACATGCCCTTCAGTGGCACCATTGAAGCTCCTAGGGATATTATGAGGCTTTTTTGTGGGTGATATATCACTGGATGATTCATTCTATATTCATTTAATGAGCTTAATTGAATTAGTAAAAAATTCATTCATTCACATTCAGTAGTCACCTAACACTGATCAGTGTGGCAGTATAGTGAGAACTGTCTTGGAAACACTTGGTACAAGGTAGGAATACACCATGAATGGGATGCCAGTCCACTGCAGGGCATAAAACACATGTTGGAGGGAACCAGTATACAAACATAAATCCCACACCGAAAAAGAGATAATGCAAAACTCCACAAAACCATTAACTAGAGCTCAGGATCGATTCCCTGACCCTGGAGCTTTGAGGCTACCCACTGCACCACTGTGATGCCCATTATTGTAACAATTATACTATACAGTTACTTTGTGAAAGCATAAGCAGTAGTAATGATATTTATATTTCTCTCTTACCAAGGAAATGGTATGCACTCACTGGTTCATGTTATCTCTAAATGTGCACAGAACATTTTTAGCTGTTTCTTAGCTTTACATGTATTCATTTATTTTGTGTGCATTTTGTATGTTTTGCCAATGGACATATGGTGCTTATGTGTAGTACAGAAATGAATATAAACCTTTTTTAGGCTAGTGACGTAGCAACCATTAACAGGTTAATGAGTTTTGTTTGCATATGGTGACATATGCTTTTATTTTAGTGTCAGGTTGGAACACTTGACATAGTGACTCTTAGTCATAGGAAGACAAATATAAAACAATAATACTACTCAAACAATGAAAGCACTTTTTCCCTTTTTTAAATGAGGGAAACACACACAGCATGTGTGTTTTCTGATAAATCTGGATATTTGCTGTGGAACTCAGAAGGTTTCCATACCACTCAAAAGGCAGAAGGCACATATTTTTCCTCTCAAAAGGCAGAAATCGGCCCATTCTGCATCTACTTATAGCAGACATGGTGTCTGTGTTTCCTCACAAAAGTATATATTTTTAAAATCTAGGTCTTAAAACAACCAGCAAATAATGGGTAGTTAGCTCTGGCAAGCCTTGAGGGACACCATAACTTTCCATTCCAAACAGTGAACTGTCCCCATGTTTACACATGAAACCTCAGATGGATGCACTTTCCAAACATGGTGACGCATGGCACCTAAGTATGGCTACATAATACAACCCTGAAAATGCAAACTAGAAAAAAAAGTAAGGTGAAAAGCAATTATAATTCTGCACTGAATCTGCATAAATCTGCATTTAAAGCCCAAAAGGTAGATAACTATAACTTTCCATAGATAGCTATTCAATGTTCCAATTATTTCAATTGTTTTATGTAAAAGGTAGCACAGAAAGGCTTGATTTCTGTCTGTAGTAAAATGGTTGTTACTGCTCTGTGTTACTGTGTTTCCTAACACAAATTATGTTACCACTGAACCACACTGTTATGTCTCTCAGCTTTCTAGGCGTCTCCACTGGGGTGAGTTATGGGGCTCTGCTAACTGCTGCCACAAGTGCAGACAGAACAAAAATCAGCAACATACAGAAGCAGAGCAGCTCTGGAGAACAGACTATCCTAGCTACTGGACAATAATGGTGTAATAGTACTAGCATGTTATTTACATACAAAAAATCATGATTACGTGAATTTTTTAATTTTAGATAAATACAAATTCTGATTAAGAATATTTGGCATATACAGTACTGCATATTGTTCCATGTATTTGAACACACTTCGTTCACTTTTGCTGAATTAAAGAGGAATATCATGAGTGTACATAAAGGATAATTATTATGAACATTTACTAGTAAAACACCAAATGTTGAGTTGTGATGTTTGTACTCATATAAGTACAGGAACAGTGCTCATATTTCCGGTGACGACTTTGTCCAAAGTAACATTAAGAAGTTATGTAAACAACGCTAAGGTCATCATAGTTTACAGAAATGCTGTCCTAATAGCCCAAGGTAGACACTTTGGCTTGCGTCAAAATAAGTGCAAACTAAAACTGAGCCAGAATTCCTGTGGTGTGATGTTAGAAAAATTGGAAAAATTACAAACTTTATTTTGAGAGCTGCATCCTGTTTACATTCTTTATATGTTAGTACCCTCTTGTGGCTAGAAAGGGACTCGTGCACACCATATAAATATAGATATAAATAAATAAAAATAAAATGTAAAAAAGGGTGGCACAATGGTGACCTGGGTAGTGTTTCTGCCTCAAAGATACTGGGTCCCTGGCTTGCAGTTCATTCATGCATTCTTTAGGGCAGGATATAATATGTTGTTTGCAGTTTTTCTGCCAGTGTCCAAAACAAATTGCCAAAATAAAAAAAAAAAGATGTACTGGGCAACGTACACTCTTATTAAAATATATTTAAATTAATTTTCTTCCACAGGAATGACTCATTTGCTACTTCATTTTCTTAATTTCATTATCTATTATTTATAAGAGGTGTTGCTATGTATCAGTGTATCTATTTTGACCGTGGCATGATTGTTGGTGCCAGAGGGGCTGGTTTGAGTATTTCTGTAACTGGTGATCTCTTGGGATTTCCCTGCACAACAGTCTCTAGAGTTTATTCAGAATGGTGCCATTAAAAAAATCCAGGGAGTGGTAGTTCTGTGGATGAAAATGCCTTGTTGATGAAAGAGGTCAACAGAGAATGGTCAGACTGGTTTCAGCTGACAGAAAGGCTACAGTAACTCAGATAACCACTCTGTACAAATGTGGTGAGTAGAAAAACATCTCAGAATGTACAACACATCAAACCTTGAGGTGGATAGGCTACAACAGCAGAAGACCACGTTGGGTTCCACTTCTATCAGCCAAGAACCAAAAGCTGAGGCTGCAGTGGGCACAGGCTCACCAAAATTGGACAGTCAAAGACTGGAAAAATGTAGCTTGAATCTTGACTTTTGCTGAGATACACAAATGGTAGAGTCAGAATTTGGTGCAAACAGCATGAATCCATGGACCCATCCTGCCTTGTGTCAATTGTCCAGGCTGGTGGAGGTGATGTAATGGTGTGGGGAATGTTTTCTTAGCACAATTTGGGCCTGTTAATACCAATTAATCGTCGCTAGAATGCCACAGCCTATTTGAATATTGTTGCTGACCATGTGCATCTGTTCATGACCATAATTTACCCATCTTCTAATGGATACTTCCAGCATAATAATGCACCATGTCACAAAGCAAAAGTCATCTCGAACTGGTTTCATGAACATTGCAATGAGTTCAGTGTTCTTCAGTGGACTTCCCAGTCAGCTTCACCAGGAGCATGAAAGTGCACCTGAAAAATCTGCAGGAATTTTGTGATGCCATCATATCAGCATGGACCAGAACCTCAAAGGAATGTTTTCAACATATTGTGGAATCCATGCCACGAAGAATTGAGGCTGCTTTGATAGTGAAGGGGGGCCCTACCCAGTATTATTGTAGAATGCTCAGTGTAAGTGTAATAAGTCTGTTTGTTCAGTTTTGTTCAGTCACACTGTAAATTATCTCACAAACATCTCACACTTTTGCACTGTTTTTTTTTCTCACAAATTTATTGTGCTTTTACCTCTTCTCCAAACTTTGTGTAATGTGTTACTGGCTCAGATATGAGCAGAGGTGGGTAGAATATTCAAAGATTTTACTCAAGTACAAGTAAAACTACTTAATTGGTGTTAATAGCGTTCAAAACAGTGTTACTATGAATGCAGACTTTAACACACTGAAAAAGACACACTGTTAGCATAAATACAGTACTGTGCAAAGTTTTAGGCACTTTTAATTAAATTAAATGTTTCTACATTAAAAAAAGAGCAGTAAACAGTAGTAAATGAAACAAAGTCAATATTTGGTGTGACAAAAAAAAATAAAAATAAAAATAAAAATAGGAGTCTCCAGTACAATTTGTGCAGTTTAATAAGGAAATGAGCTGGTAAGTTTTATTGAGCATCTTGCAGAACCAGACACAGTTCTTCTGGAGACTTTGACTTTCGCACTTGCTTCTTATTTTTGCAGCAAAACCCAGCAGCCTTCATTGTGTTTTTTGTCTGAAAAATGTCTCTTACGTAATATGCTACTTTCTTTAATGACATAGAAAATGTTTCTGTAACATTAAATTTTGTGCTAGAAAACTAAAGTTTGGGAATCTAAAACGTTTTTTTGTACTGACTTGATAATGTAGACATCATAAAATAAAAAATCTATAACAAAGTTTGTACTAAAAAAAAATAGGGTGCCTAAAACTTTTGCACAGTACTGTATAAATAAATAAAATTGGTTTCACTCTGCCCATGTTTGACATTTTTTCCTACATTCATTTGAAAGTGCATGGATTACGAAGCAATGCGATAACATGAAATTAAAAATTACCTTATAGGGCCATGAGCATTGTTTCCACTCAGGACAGCTGTCATTTGCTGCTATTGTCAAGCAGATGTTTGACGCCGTACAGAACAGCGCTTCACCTTCAGCACAGAAGGCTAATGGTTGAGAGGCAGGAATTTGACCAACAGTTGCTGCAAGCCTTTTATAATCGACAAATTTGTGTGCGAGAGAGAGGGGTTAAAGCAATACTTTAAAGCAAATATGCACACACACGATGCTGTATTAGACCATAAGCACATCATAATGAAACTAAAGCCGAATCCAGGACATTTTCTCAAATTTGAAACCCCCTTTTTTTAAGGTCCAAAAAAGAGGACGTGTCCAGGGAAAAGAGGACGTATGGTCGCCCTACTGTAAGTCACACCTCTCCTTGAAAGTCTGTCTGTTCTGTTTATGATATCATATCTGGTTCAAGTTCAAGCAGCAAATCCCAATCCCGTGATGGGTACAATAACATACAACCTGTCATTTTCAACACAAAATCTCAAACACAACCAAAAAAAAACAAACATTTCCCAATGGTTGACTGTCTTTATTACTAATAACTGTCTTTATTTTCACATGTTAACAACACAAACTTGTCAGCATCTGCATTTAAACAAGACAGCAGAGAACAAAAGAACAGACTATGGAACAGAACAGAAGAGAAAGTTTGTGTACAGAGAGAGAGTGTGTGTGTGTGTGTGTGTGTGTGTGTGTCCTGCCTCCGACGACACGCTTGCTTCTTTCCACTCTTCGGCCATTATCTTCCAGGATTGAGCCGCTAAAAATGTGAGTGGTTATATGTGATATAAATTAATTAATAAAACTACATATATTAATTAACATTTAACAGTAACAGGAACGCCACCGAATGTCGCAAAGTAAAAGTAAATTTCTGTGATTAAATCAACTTGAGTGAGAGTAGACGTATGGCCAGTTAAACCTACTCTTAAAAGTACATATAAGAGACAAGTTTTGTGCGAATGTATGTAGAAGTAATGGCTGATTTTTAGTGTAAGCTCTGACATGTTGAGGCAGTGTGGGTGGCTGCCATCTGAGTGCAGCAGGGTGATACAAGATACAGCTATGAGCAGAGACTACAAATGAATATAGAACTGAATATTTTGAGCAGACTGCCAATCAGTTACATACATCTCCATTAAACATTAATATACTGTTTATATTCACAACATTATGTAAGTATAATGAAGAACATTATTAAGCATTACTAAGAGGTTTTCCTCAACTTCAACTTCAACTTCCTCAATCCAGTCAGCTTGCAGGAAACCTGATATGAATTACATTATGATTCAACAGTTGTAAAGGATTGCTATGGCTCAGGAGAAACTCCACATTGTTAGTGCTGTAGATCCGAGCTGACAGAATGAGTCCAGAAACACTGACCCATATTAGCATACTGAAACGGTCTGTGCCGAGCTATCAGGCTGAGGACAGAAAGCAATGTAAAGGTGAGTCTTGCCAGGTTCCATGTTTTAGTCCATATTCTAAGCTTATCAGTATGAAAATCGTAAGGATTGCTTTAAGATGAGAATGATGCAAAAACATCCAAGGGCACTGACTAATAGCTGAGGAATTTCCACAACATGATCTGCATCATAGGAACTTACTGACCATTTATTAAGAGTGAAGGGGTAAATCAATAATAACAGCCATGGTTTCACAAGTGCATCATTTATTAGGCAAAAAGTAGGCTGATTAACAGGTGGCCTTCAGAAAAAAAAATCCTAATAAATCACTTTAATTTTCAAATCAGTCATAATCATAATTTCCTTCATGATTAAAGTTCATTACTATTTAAACAGTGTCGGGAACATTACATTTCTTCTATGTTACCATAACTGTGTATCATGATTTGGTGAAACTGCATTCGATATATTTAAATACATTGCTTTTTCTTAGACTTGATTACTATTCTGCTGTAACAGTTTCCATGTGGGAGCCCATTAGAGAGCCAAAGTTCTGTGGAGGCATTTTTAGTGCCCCGTCTATGTACCCCATCTAACCTTCTCCATGGCAACTCATTTTAAAGTACCACTATAATTGAACATAATGGGCGCTTATGGCTTTTTCCCTGGATAGTTCTCCTCATCCAGAAGAAGGAAAACAGCTGGGTAAAAAATAAGAGGGTCAACAGCTAGGGCACCATCATCTGGAGCTTTCTTTTCCTTGTCTGGAGAAGAGTCATTTCATGTCCTTCATTAGAGAGGATTAATCACCAAAGCAACAACAGGATTGCATAGCAGATTTCAACACAGAAATGGGATTCTGGAATAAGGAACTTTGTAATATGGACATATGCCTAGAAAAAAGCTACCTGATGCAAAAATATTTAAATATCTAGTGTTTGACTTCAATCAACTGGACTGTTTTTTTTTTTTTTTTTTTTTTTAAACATATAGTGTTATACAAAGTAATATAGCTGGATGTTATATAGAAGTAAATATGTATCTATAAAGCAGTTTTTATATAGAACACATTCATCATTTATCATAACACCTAGACAAGTGTTGCTGTAGTGTTGCTAATTTATATACAAACCACTTTCTTTGTGTGTGTGTGTGTGTGTGTGTGTGTGTGTGTGTGTGTGTGTGTGTGTGTGTGTGTGTGTGTGTCCGCTACCTCCATTTAATGTTTAAAGATTTGCTGCCCTGTCATCCAAATAATTGAGGAACACTCCTCTTAATTGCTTCTAAGGTCTTCAGGGATACTGAAGTAGGTTCAACACTTAAAGCCAGTTAATCCATTTATCAGAATAAACAAACAAAGCTTACTGAAGTGTAAGCTTCCAGATAAGATTGTAGAAGGGAAAGTTTTATGTGCAAATGCTGGTTATTCATGAACCAAAGGATTGCCATAATAACCAACACCTCTACAGTCTCTACAGTCAGAAAGATCAGAAAGTGAATGCGTAAACCACTCCGACCACCACAATGTTCCCAATGGTGGCAATGATGGCAATCCACAGCCATATAGCATCAGTGGAGACATGCTGGTGTTCATCATGTTGAGTCTGAACTAAGATCATAGGAGCTGCATTGACACTGGCAGACGAGTTGAAAAGGGAATGTTCAGCGCTGTAGTCGTCATTGGGTGATGAGTCCATGAATGCTCCTGTCATAACCGGGATCTGTATGAAAGAAAAGTCAACATTTTAAACTAATAAAATGTGGTAAACCTCCACAAAAACGTCGTTAAATTCATGTTATAGTTGAGCTTAGGTACTGGTACATAGAATATGGATTTCATGATAAAATATGTTATAGAGACACAGAATTTTAGCCTATCTATTAAATTCATTCATAAATCTGTGCTAGGCTCACTGAGTTTACAGAGCTAAAAGTCTATTTAACTCTGAGTGCGATTAACAAGCCAGAACACATTAAGTGAAGGACACATTTTGAGAACCAGTCATTTTATTGGCAAGCTCTCTCCCCATTTAGAAAATAATACATTTCCTGTGACCATGCTTTCCAAAGCATTTGCATATCCTTATTAAATTCATTATTTAAGCTTATCTAAATCACATCACAGAATTGTTTCCAAATTGGAACAGATTTTTATTATATCCCTCATGTATATTTTGACACAGGCAAGACCAGTGGTGTGAACTTATGCTTAATCATTGTGTAATGACTATTTAAAAAGGGGAAAGTTAAAGTGATTTATTTAAGACAACTACAGTCCTAGGAAGGCTCAGTGCAAGCCAACAAGGATATATTCCTATCCACTGTACTTACTGTATGAGTGGGAGTCTCCACACAATGCTAAAATATCGTTGAGGCATGAAAGGAGATGTACAGATACATACAGCAGAAACCACCACTCAACATGTAGTTTCATAGCATGATGGAAAGAGATGTGAGCCTAACCTGGGAGTAACTGGATGACAGGATTAAGTCCAAATTATGCAAAGACTCTAAAAAGTTTTTTGGCATGCAGTTGGATGACTCATCCTTACATTTAAATTCATGGCATGAAAAGATGGTAGTGTCCTTTGCAGGTTACTTGTAATCTTTTTATAGTTTTATGACTTATGGCCAGCATCTAATGTAAAAAAAAAAAAAAGGAAAAATGGAAAGAAAACAGAGGAGTCAAAACAGACAGTCACAATAGCATTAGCCTACAGTCTATATAACTATGCATTATGTTTTCATATTGTTTTTTTTTTATATCTCTATAAAACTATTACTTTTCAGTAAGCACATTTTGTTGCAGAGAGATGTGAAATCCATCTGCAGAACTGCAGATGTGAAATCCTCTGCATTGGTCACTACAGGGGGCTTCTTTAGGATAGTGTAAATAAAGAGTCATTAGGAAAATGTAATATGATTATGATGCCTGCATTATCTGTAACTAATAGTTAATGTGCCATAAGGCATGGTTTTACATACCGAACTTGGACTAATGCAGTGATATGTATAGATTTCTGACAACAATAATTGCTGTTGTAGGGTACGTGGTGCATGAGTGCTGAAGTAGTTCGCTCACTGTCTGCGAATAAAATGTAATTACTTATATTTATTCCAAATTGAAAAGTAAGTTCAGGTAATAGCATTACATTGTAGACTGCTTGTTTCTCAGCCACTTAGCCACTTCCCTCTGCTGATGTGTTAAAGTCTCTCTCTCTGGCTACGCTGCTAGCAGAGGCTAGCGGAGTAGCGCACTTCCGCATTTCACGCTCCACGTCACCGAGAAGAGTAACGCGAGTATTATTATTAAAGACCCGCTGGACTTTTCATGTATAGATCCTCTCTCTGTGTGTATTTCCATGTGCTCGTGTTTTGGTTTGCGTCATGTCTCCACCTCCTGTGTTTTACCATGTGCTTGTGTTTTGGTTTGTATCATGTCTCCGCCTCCTTTATGTTTACTGGTTCCTTGGTTTGCGTCATGTCTCTGCCCCAGTTCGCTCATTGGTTTTCTGTTTAGTGATTAATCATTAGTCTCAGGTGTTTTGAGTTTCACTTCGTTTGCCCCTAATGTGTTTGTGTATTTAAACCCCGTTCTGTTTCCGCTTCCTTGAGGAGGAGTAGTGTAGATTTAGATTGAGAATGTGCTGTAAGCCGGCTTCTTTCTTGTGTTCTCTCACCCCTAGTTCATGGTTCCCAGACCATAGTTCTAGTTTCGTAGGTCGTAATCCTTAGCTCGTTGTTCGTGGTTCCCATACCACAGCCTAGCGTCGTATGTTTGCTCCTTTTTGTTTTCTTTTGTTCATTCATGTGTTTGTCTCCCTTTTGACATTACCAACAGTTTGGATTACTGCCTCAGTTGTGAAGGACTCTCATTTCGGTTTACTGCTTTTCATTCAATGGATTATGGTTTCTTCTTTTTCTTTCGGCTGTTCCCTTCAGGGGTTGCCACAGCGAATCATCTGCCTCCATCTAGCCCTATCCCCTGCATCCTCTTCTTTCAGACCGACTACCTTCATGTCCTCCTTCACTACATCCATAAACCTCCTCTTTGGTCTTCCTCTCGGCCTCCTGCCTGGCAGCTCTAACCTCAGCATCCTTTTACCGATATATTCACTCTCCCTCCTCTGAACATGTCCAAACCATCTCAACCTGACCTCTCTAACTTTGTCTCCAAAACATCTCACATGTGCTGTCCCCCTGATGTACTCATTCCTGATCCTATCCATCCTCGTCACTCCCAAAGAGAACCTCAACATCTTCAGCTCTGCTACCTCTAACTCTTCCTTCTTTCTTTTCCTCAGTGCAACTGTCTCCAAACCATACAACATCGCTGGTCTCACTACTGTCCTGTACACCTTTCCTTTCATTCTTGCTGGTACTCTTTTATCACACAACAGACCTGACACTTTTCTCCACCCATTCCACCCTGCCTGCACACGCCTCTTCACCTCTTTTCCACACTCCCCGTTGCTCTGGACTGTTGACCCTAAGTACTTAAAATCTTGCACCTTCTTTATCTCTTCTCCCTGTAACCTCACTGTTCCACTTGGATCCCTCTCATTCACACACATGTATTCTGTCTTGCTGCGACTAACCTTCATTCCTCTTCTCTCCAGAGCAAACCTCCACCTCTCTAGAGTTTCCTCCACCTGCTCCCTGCTCTCACTACAGATCACAATGTCATCTGCAAACATCATAGTCCATGAGATTCCTGTCTGACCTCATCTGTCAGCCTGTCCATCACCACCGCAAACAAGAAGGGGCTCAGAGCCAATCCTTGATGCAGTCCCACCTTCACCGTGAACTCCTCTGTCACACCTACCGCACACCTTACCATTGTCCTACTGCTCTCATACATATCCTGCACCACTCTAACATACTTCTCTGCCACTCCAGACCTACAATACCACAATACAATACCACAGCTCCTCTCTTGGCACCCTGTCATACGCTTTCTCTAAATCTACAAAGACACAATGCAGCTCTTTCTGACCCTCTCTGTACTTCTCCATCAACATTCTCAAAGCAAATATTGCATCTGTAGTGCTCTTTCTTGGCATGAAACCATACTGCTGCTCACAAATGCTCACTTCTCCCCTTAGCCTTGCTTCCACTACTGTTTCCCACAACTTCATTGTATGGCTCATCAGCTTAATACCTCTGTAGTTTCCACAACTCTGCACATCTCCCTTGTTCTTAAAAATCGGCACCAAAACACTTCTCCTCCATTTCTCAGGCATCCTCTCACTCTCTAAGACCTCGTTGAACAACCTAGTTAAAAACTCTACTGCCATCTCTCCTAGACACTTCCATACCTCCACTGGTATGTCATCAGGACCAACCGCCTTTCCTCTCTGCATCCTCTTCAAAGCTCTCCTAACTTCACCCTTGCTAATCCTTTCTACTTCTTGCTCAACAATATTTGTCTCTACTACTCTTCTCTCTCTGTCATTTTCCTCATTCATCAGTTCCTCAAAGTACTCCTTCCATCTTTGCCTCACCCTCCTGTCACCTGTCAACACATTTCCATCTCTATCTTCAATCACTCTAACCTGCTGCACATCCTTACCATCTCTATCCCTCTGCCTTGCCAACCGATACAAATCCCTCTCACCTTCCTTACTATCTAACCTTGCATACATGTCCTCATAAGCTTTCTGTTTGGCCTTTGCCACCTCTATCTTAACCTCACGCTGCATCTCCCTATATTCCTGTCTACTTTCCTCCATCCTCTCACTGTCCCACTTCTTCCTAGCTAACCTCTTCTTCTGGATAGTCTCCTGAACTTCCTCATTCCACCACCAAGTCTCCTTGTCTTCTTTCCTCCTTCCAGATGACACACCTAGCACCTTCCTACCTGTCTCCCTGATCACTTTGGCTGTAGTAGTCCAGTCATCTGGAAGCACCTCCTGACCACCTAAAGCCTGTCTCAACTCCTCCCTGAAAACCGTACAGCACTCTTCCTTTTCCAACTTCCACCACTTTGTCTTCTGCTCTGCCTTTGCTCTCTTCATCTTCCTCACCGCCAGAGTCATCTTACACACCACCATCCTATGCTGTCTAGCTACACTCTCTCCTACCACTGCTTTGCAATCGCTAATCTCCATCAGATTACAGTGTCTACATAAGATATAGTCCACCTGTGTGCTCCTGCCACCACTCTTATATGTCACCCTGTGTTCCTGCCTCTTCTGAAAGTACGTGTTCACCACAGCCATCTCCATACTTTTAGCAAATGGTTTTTTTTTTTTTTTTTTTTTGTTCCTTTAATTTTGAATGAAAGGTTCCTAATAAACTGAAGTTTCCCCTGCGCATGCATCCTGACTCCCCTTCCAGTTTACGAAACATGATGTTGCAACACAAGTCTATGAAGAGTGATCTGTTTTTTTGTTTGTTTTAGATTTTATCACTTAATTTACGTATTAGTGAAATAACATAAAATACATTTTATCTTTGGCTTTTTTGTGATATACTGTATATAAAGAATACTTTACTCAGATTATAATTAAATGTAAACTGTTCTATCCTGGACTTAATGAGGCTGTCTCAGGAGATGGGTGAGTGGCCAAACAGTAATGGAAGTAATTTAAAGCCCTGTGTGGTCATCCTGAATCACCTGAGCAATTATGTAAGAGAGACCCAGACATTGAAATTTCCAGTGCTTTTAAGGCTCTCATAATGCTTTTACTGGAAGTGGTATCCCACTGTTTCTCTTTTACTTGGCTTTGCTGTAACATTTGTAACATTTGCTTCTTCTTTTTCTTACTCATTCACCCCTAGGGCCAATTTAGAGTACGCAGGATGATTTTTAATTTCACCAAAAACAGAAGAAAAAAACACCAAATTGCTACAGCTTACAATAAAGTGTTTGTTAATACAAAAATATAAATATTGATTAATTGTTTAATGCAACTGATAAGGGATTTAAATGTAATGGCAGTTTTCCTACACACAATAAAATATCATCTCAGGAATAGAAACATTAAAATGGGTGAGGACTCACTGTGCAAATAATGCATGATGAAACTATGGTGTAAGAAGTGAACATGTATTAGATGAACCTCAGATGTGAAAATGCTGTTTAGATTTAAAGCCTGTCACTTTGATTATTTCATGCCCATTGCCTACAGAGTCAACCTTAATATAATACAATGCTGGCATCCTACTGCTGCCATTGTCACAGTACATGGACTGAGGCAACTTCTCAGCACCAAGTGTTCTACCTTCTCTGCATTATTCAGGCACTGGTTCTGTTCCTAATATTCATGAATTGAGCTGTAATAATTTCTCTGGGCTATGATTTAGCATGGTGTAAGGAAAGATGATTCTCATACAGAGAACTTATGCTCAGGGTTCTCTAAGTGTCTGAATTTCTACATGTGCACATACATTTGTCAAATTCTGGAGGAATGGTATACATGGTGGAAAGAATAAAGCTCTTTTTTAAGAAAAAACTCTTTCAGCATTTATTCTGTCACTGTCAGATCAATTTCTTTATCAGCTGAATCAGGTGATTTAGACCAGTGTTGTTTCAAAAATGTCAGTCAGAGAGAAACATGTGGGTATACCCTAACCTTTGGCTTAATCAAATAACTTTACAAGTTGACTCGGTTATTTTAAATCAGTGTTATTTTTCAGCTTAACCACAGAGTAAACTGGTACCATATTGCTTACTTGTTTTGTCATTGGTTTATGTTTTGTATATATAGTATATGCTACACTAGCTCTGTCTTTAGCATGCACAGATGATAAACATGACACAACAAGCAGCCTTATAACCATCAGCTTATGTGGATGATGGAAACTTTGACTGAATAACAATGTAACAGGAAGCACAGACAGTAAAGAGTAGTGTAAAACCACATTCATGCAAATCTGTAAATGCTTATACTGCTTTCAAATATGCCACATGCTTATCTGTCCCTAAAAGTGCTCTTCATATAGTCAGTTGTCTCTAGCCTGTTGCTAGGGTAACGTGCTTAGCAGCAAAAGAGATCTTCCTGATAAGTGAAGGAAGCAGACAAAAGAGTGTTGTGTGTTCTGCAGCATTTAGATGATGCTCTTCTTTTGGATGCTAAAGGTCACACAGCCAGACCCGCAAATGTCCAACTGATTATTGCACACCAAAGGTACAGTACTGTGCGAAAGTTTTAGGCACCCTATTTTTTTTTTTTTTTAATTTTTGTACAAACTTGTTAGAGATTTTTTATTTTATGACTTCTACATTATCAAGCCAGTACAAAAAAACATTTTAGATTCCCAAACATTAGTTTTCTAGCACAAAGTTAAATCTTACAGAAAAATGTTTGTAGGTCATTCAAGAAAGCAGCATATTACATATGAGACCACTTTTCAGACAAAGAAACACAATGAAGGCTGCTGGGTTTTGCTGCAAAAATAAGAAGCAAGTGTGAAAGTCAAAGTCTCCAGAAGAACTGTGTCTGGTTCTGCAAGATGCTCAGTAAAACTTACCAGCTAATTTCCTTACAAAACTGCACAAATTGTACCGGAGACTACTATTTTTATTTTTATTTTTTTGTCACACCAAATATTGACTTTGTTTCATTTACTACTGTTTGCTGCTCTTTACGGTATTTTTTTTATGTAGAAACATTTAATTTAATTATTTTTAAGGCATCTTTGCTCTACATTTCTTTGCATTTGCCTAAAACTTTCGCACAGTACTGTATTTCTTGTCCTGTTTACTTTATATTATTATTATACATTAGTTACATGTTATTTATTGTGTCTTTTGCAAGAGGTTTTTGTTAAAGGGGCGATTAAAAGCAAATATACAAAATGAGAAAAAAGTTGCTGTAATCTTAAAGTCCATTTGTTTAGTGTCAGTGTTGGCTCCATTATAAATCCTTGTCTGCTCATGCTGCAAGCTGCATTGAGTTTGGGCTGGGGGCAGAAGAGATTTTATTGGATCAGAGCTGAAGGTTTCATACTCTTTTTCAAATCATGCAATTAAAAGATATATAGCTAATTATGTGGCAATAGTATTAAACAAAATTACAAAATTTGAAACAATTGGGAATCATGACTCAGTTTTGTTTCTCACCCCAATTTTATTCTACCAGTTCAGATTACTCAGGAAATATTTCTTCCATTTAAGTGCTGATTGACTCTGGTGCGGCTCGGAACTTCATCGACCATACCCTCGACAAGAAGCTCCAGCTACCCTTACAGCCACTGCAACACCCATTAAAGGTACAGGCCCTGGATGGAGGACCCATTGGAGGGGGGTCGGTCACCCACTGTACCGAAGCCATCCCCTTCTATGTCAGCACCTTACACAAACATCTCTCTCCTTGTCACCGTCACAACCAAGCTCCAAGTGGTGCTGGGTTTCCCGTGGGTGCAGGCCCACGACCCCCAGGTCTCCTAGAAGGAGCGTGAAATCACGCGCTGGTTGGCACAATGCCATGCTAACTGTCTTCCCACTCCCTCAGTCAATGTGGCCTCAACCTCCATTAAAAGCCCTGAAACCACAGCCCACGTGAAAGTTTGAGTTGGAATAGCTTGCAAAAGCGTGAGTATAAACACAATAAGGCTGTAGTAGATGAGTTTTCCTGTTAGGCATGATGATGTTTAATGCCCCCGACAACGTCTGTAGTACCATTTAGCCATTTGTTAGCAACTGCCTTTTTCAAGACACGTAAAAGCTTTAAAAAAATCACGAGTATACTTTTTTCGAATGGGTTTTTGGTTAAATGCCTGAAATAAGGTCTGTGGATAACACAAGGTCAAGATATTTTCACGTTTTATTCTACGACATAAAATACATCAGTAATACCCCACTTGTGGTTTTGTTAAGCTTTAACGTGTCCTGAAAAATGCAGTTGCTATCAAGTGAAAGTGAAAAGTGAAAGTGACATGTGAAGGCCAATGTATGGTAACCCATACTTGGAATTTGTCCTCTGCATTTAACCCATCCAAGTTAGTGCACACACATTAGAAGTTGTGAGTAGTGAACACACACACACACTACAAACTGTGAACACACCCGGAGCAGTGGGCAGCCATTTTTGCTGTGGCACCCGGGGAGCAGTTGAGGGTTAAGGGTCTTGCTCAAGTGCCCAACAGTGGCAGTTTGGCGGTGCTGGGATTTGAACTCATGAGCTTCTGATCAGTAGCCCAACTTCTTAACCACATTATACTGCCACTGTCTCAACCACATCTTGCCCAAGGCAATCCTAGAAATTTGTCATGCAAATTTATATGTGCATGGGCGATCATTATCTACAGTAAATACACATCAACATGTATTTGAGGAAAACCAGGTCATATGGCTGTAAGTGTAAAAATACAATAAGCATTAGTCTTTGATACAGTCAGGTGTAATATAAAAATGAAATGGCTGATGACGTTGGTGAGTGCCTACAAAGAAAAACTGCGGAATTTTATGTTATATAAAGTGCACAGTGGGGGTAATGACTTTGACATTGTAATTTTCTATATTTCTGCATAAATATGACCTAAATATGACCTAAAACAACATCAAATTTTACTAAAAGACCTAAAAGTAGATAAAGAGAACCCAATTAAATAAATATTATACATGGACATTTATTTATTGAGGAAAATGATCCAATATTACATATCTGTGAGTTGCAAAAGTATGTGAACCTTTGCTTTCAGTATCTGGTGTGACCCCCTTGTGCATCAATAACTGCAACTAAATGTTTCTGGTAACTGTTTATCAGTCCTGCACATCGGCTTGGAGGAATTTTAGCCCGTTCCTCAGTACACAACAGCTTCAGCTCTGGGATGTTGGTGGGTTTCCTCAATGAACTGCTTGCTTCAGGTCTTTCCACAACATTTATATTGGATTAAGGTCAGGACTTTGACTTGACCATTCCAAAACATTAAAATCATACTTCTTTAACCATTCTTTGGTAGAATGACTTGTGTCCTTAGGGTCGTTGTCTTGATGCATGACCAACTTTCTCTTGAGATTCAGTTCATGGACAGATGTCCTGACATTTTCTACATGACATTTTGTACAAAAGTACATTAAATCCAGAAGAGAGGTAAACAAAAGACTTATCTTAAAAGGTCAGCAGGTGTTGCAAGACTTCACTGCTCTCAGCAACTTTATCAATAATGTTGTCACTGTCAATTCCAACAAGTATCTCCGCTTTCTGTTCACATTAACATGAAGGCCTCAAGGTGTTCCTGATTAATAGAGGTCCGAAGTCTGTTCTGTCTGTACCTGACACTTCTTCACCAGGTCTACTGCTAGGAACAGAACTGTCTCCACCTTGTTGGAAAATGACAACTTTTTAACCTCACTGTAATTTGTGAGCACAGAATCTAAATTTCTTCTAGTTAGTCACATTAGGGCAGTGTGGATTTTTATTGTTGTTGTTATTGTTGTTGTAGACTTAAAAATACTTAAAATACCTGAGATTTAACCATAGTATATTTCATATAAATATATTAAGCATATTTAATTTCTCTTATTTTACCTCTACCTGACCACTGCACCAAAGATTGTGCCAGGTTGACTCTCTCCAGCTTATTGTGAAAAATAGGAGGAAAAGGTTTTTTATTTCAACCTCACATACAGGCAGACATCATCTTCTAAATTGCCTACATATCTGTTAGTACAATAATAACTACATCACGGCAATATCTTTTTTCAAAAATCCTAATACTGAACATGATTTTACCTTTTATGAGTAATATCTTGGAAAAGTGTTTGTTGTTGTTGTTTGCCCTACCTGTATTTGTAATTTCAACATTTAAAATAACATCATCAGTGGCTCCCTATATATGTCTATAATGCTATATATATATCTATAATGCTATATATATATATATATATATATATATATATATATATATATATATATATATATATATATATATATATATATATATATATATATATATATATATATATATATATATATAGCATTATATATTTATAGATTATAGATAATGCTGTCCTTTAGCATATTTTGAGTGATGATTGTAATAGTGCTGACATTTGCTAGTAGTGAAATTGTGGTTAATACTTGATTACTAAGTTAGCGAACACAAAGCTACACTTGAAGCCCTGAACAGGTCAGTAAATTTGCTACATTTCGCTGCATATTCATGGAGGGCTTTCCTTTTGCATGCCCTTTCCCTCTCTGCTACACCAGGCCACTTCCTCTCCATCCTCGCTCTGTGTATTGATTACTCTGTTTGAACTTGTTCGCCGGAGGTTTATTTTTTTAATGATTTATTATCAGTTTATTATCGAATGCTGAATTCGGAAATGATTAGTTGAGTACATCGGACATCAATAATATAAAATAATAATCATTAAATAAATGTTTACAAAAAACAGCAGGGCAGTGGGCCAAATAAGTCTTCAGGGCAGTGGGCCAAATAAGTCTTCAGGCCACCTTTGGAATTCTCCCAGTGCTCCCGATGGCCAGTCTGGGCCTGCACTTCCACAAACATGTGTTGTGAAGATCAGACTTTGATAGATCCTTGTTCTTTAAATAAAATAGGGTGCTCACTCACACCTGATTTGTCATCCCACTGATTGAAAACACTTGACTCTAATTTCATCTTCAAATTAAACTGCTAATCCTAGAGGTTCACATGCTTTTGTCACTCACAGATATGTAATATTGGATCTTTTTCCTTAATAAACAAATGACCAAGTATAATATTTTTGTCTCATTTGTTTAATTGGGTTCTCTTTTTCTACTTTTAGGACTAGTGTGAAAATCTGAAGCTGTTTTAGGTCATATTTATGCAGATATATAGAAAATTCTAAAGGGTTCACAAAGCTTTAAGCACCACTGTAAGTTAGTAAGAAACTAAAAGAGACAAAAATCATCAATAGTCTTAGGTCTACCATGGAATTATTGTTAAGCTGTATGTTAACATTGTAAAATTCTGAAAATCAAATGATTGAATGTACTGCACCTTCAGTGCCTGACGCTTGTCTCTGGCTTGCTCATTAGGGATAAATTCATACATTTAAAATCTATATCCTGAATTTATATATTTCTGTAAAGCTGCTTTGGGACAATGTCCATTGTTAAAAGCGCTATACAAATAAAACGGAATTGAATTGAATTGAATGACTTGGCCTGTTTCTCACAAAACATTGTGTACTCTACTCCAACATGTACATTGATCACTAAAATTCACTAGAGGTTACCTCTGAATTTCTCTTTAAGGACATGGGTTTGATGGAAACAATCCACTATCAAGTTTCTGTTTTTGAAAAACAAAAGCTCTGGGAAGTGCACTCACACCAATGGAAGTATGGCTTTGTAGAGTGACATGTTATACTGTAGTATATTATGTAATATGCTACTGAGCTCAAGGGAAGGATGTGCTTGTTTTTAGATGTTCTTCATTTCCTTTTGACATTCCCTGCTATCTGCACCTGTCAAAGCCACATATAACGTATTCTGTTTCTGTCCATTTTTTGTCCATCTGTATGTCTCTTTGTGTCTTTGTTTGAAGAGCCAAGGGATAGGAGATAAGAGATAAAATAAGAGATTTAGCAAAACGGAGCAAGACAATGAAGTCAAGCAGGGAATCAGATGTTTTTTGACTCATATTAGAAACCATTCACACTGCTTAGTGTTTTCAACTGATCTCATGAGTCGTGGTAAAAAAAAATCTTGTCTAATATTTTCCTATGTGAAATATTTCTTCTGCTTACATGTTCCTCAATATTACATAATGCTACAAAACATTACAGACATTTAGAGTCTGCCAAAAACAGTTCAGGTAATGCAATCCAGGATGTAAAACATAAGAGATTTCTCTGTGGAACTGTCATATATTCACATGTCATCATTAAGGTTAATTTTTGATTTACTCAAGTCTCTAAAAATAATATGACAGTTCACAGCTACAGAGCTACATATAGATTAAGTGATCGATTGGGATGCTTCACATTTACATAGCTTTCCATTAAAAGCACAACATCAAACAGTAGCTCATTCACATTTGCACACACACACACACACACACACACACACACACACACACACAAACAAGAAAACACATATTCAGTGTTTAAGGAATTACAATAGCTTATCCTGTTAGTGTTTCTCCAGTTAATCTAGTCCCTTAGTTTGCTAGTTCTTATAGTTTGTGGTTTAACTTCTGCTGGACTGGTTCACCTGTGATGACCTTGTCTACCTGTGCTCTCACTGTGATGATATGGTGATTGGAAATGCCTAAATAACAAGATTACTTACAGTGTACCTCCTTTCATCTGCCT
The DNA here is from genome assembly GCA_023630585.1 of Cranoglanis bouderius. Taxonomy (NCBI): domain Eukaryota; kingdom Metazoa; phylum Chordata; class Actinopteri; order Siluriformes; family Cranoglanididae; genus Cranoglanis; species Cranoglanis bouderius. The sequence goes on from CM042543.1 coordinate 12,901,495, forward strand.
CTACTTCCCCAGCATTACAATCATTCCTAAAAAAGTTTCTAAATGTCAATCAATGTAGATTTCTCTCTTGTCCAGGTTTTATCCAGAAGATAACAGCACTATCCAAATGAGCTTTGTAACTTTGTCAGAAATCATCAACTTCAGCCTGGATTAGACTGCTCACATTGATGAGAAAGTGCTGTCCTTGGGTTCTGTGCCCAGTCAAGATATAAATTCCTTTTTAAGGGAACATGGAACATTTAGGCCTCCATCCAACAAATTTATAGAGTTTAGGACACATACATATTCAATATTGAATTACTTCCTTTATTTGAGTTTCAGGAAATTTACAGCACAACAAAATCCCCAGTGACAAATGATCAGTGTTTTCAAAAATCTATATTTAAATATACAATGAAACACAGTAGATGTTATTTTGAACCCCCAGTCATTAATTCTACACAGCAAATGCTAATTAAACAAAGCATGTACACAATAAGAGTAAATTCGACACATTAAGGGTCAGTTTACATAACATTAGTAAGGACTAATCCAACACTGTAGGAGTTACTTTAATATTGCATACGATAATTTGGGGGTGTTGACAGTGGGACCAAAATTTTAATTTTATTTTTTTTGGGTGTGGGGGGGAGGGGGGGGGGTGGAAATTGAAGTGAATTGATTTATTAGCCGTTATTAACAAAGAGGAAACAAATGATTACCGTTGATCTGGTGACCATGAATAAAGATATAAAGAAAAGAACATCAAACATTAAAAACCATTAACACGTTGCATGTGCAAAAGGCACGCGCTTTTTACATAAATCATGATAAAGTGCAGTGCACGTGTAGGCATCTAAAGCTCGGCGGAAGGAATTTAGGGCGTGCACAGCGGTGTGTTTGCACTAGACCTACTGGGCTGATGGACTTTTCATTTCACAGAGGAGCGGAAGAATGAGCCTTTAGCTAGAGTGACTCCGGTCTAGTGTATTGTCCTATTGTATGAATACTATACAGTGGAAACGACGAATCTATAATTACTTTCAACGTCAAATGTAGCAAGACTTTGACAGTAGGAGTTTTCATGTACAGTACCCCTGTTTATTGGTAATTGTGGGCTTTAATATCAGGTGCTATATGTGTTTGCGCGTGCAAATGGGCCACGCCCTCCCTCCGCGGGACAAAGTTAGTAGTTAGGTACTTATAGCACCTGTTTGCGTTTTTTCGGGGAGAAAAAATAGAAAATATCTAGTTTTCACATACCTGCGCAGCCATAAATGAAAGATCCATGTTGTTGACTTTAGTTCAGTTGATCCGTGAGGAAGTAAAGAAGATGCGCCTGAATGGCGCTATGTATCCGAGTGGAGACGGAGCACCATGAGCGGACCGAGTTCACTGGAGAGACGAGACTCTTACAGACTAAAACATATTAAACCGAGAGGACATTTTACAGTCTTGAAACACAGATAGAGACAGATAAACGAAACGAAGAGAATAAAGCGGCCACGTGCGGAGAGACCCTTATTTCTCTCTCTCTCTCTCTCTCTCTCTCTTGTCTCTCACCAACCCTTTCTCTGTCTCAGACTCTTTGTGTCTCCCTCTCCCCTTCTCTAGATTTTTAAAATATTCAAAGTTGATGCATTACTCTCTCTCTCTCTCTCTCTCTCTCTCTCTCTCTCTCTCTCTCTCTCTAGTTTCCACCCTATTTAATACAATCACATTATTTCCCCCAACATACTGGTTGTGTTTGAATGGTGTCCTAGAGTCAGATACCACTTTGCTCTCAGAACCAACTCAGTTCTTCATGGCATGAATTCCACAAGATTTTGGAAACATTCCCGTGGAATTCTGGTTCATGGTGACATATGCATCACATAACTGCTGCAGACTTGCCAGATTCTCATTCATGTTGCGAATCTTCCATTCTACCACATCTAAGATAATCTGAATGGGCCATTTATGTACAGTACCGTCATTGTCATGGAACCAGTCTGAGGGGACGTGTGTTTTGTGCATGGCCAGTAACAATACTCAGTCAGGCTGTGGCATTCAAATAATGCTTGATTGGTGTTAAGGGGCCCAATGTGTGCAAAAAAAAAATAATTCCACAACATTACACTACCAACACCAGTCTGATGTTAGAGTTTCCCTTCGTTCTCCGAGTCGCTCGCTAGGTGAGCGGCGGACTCGAACACTTCCGCATTCCACTGCGTGCTATTCAAAAACTCTCCGATGGACATGTCATTCATAAAAACTCACATGTTGTTTACCTCTGCCATGTGCTTTTTGTTTTCGTTCAGGTCATGTCTCCCCTCCTGTGTTTCCCCATGTGCTCATGTTTTGGTTTGTGTCATGTCTCCGCCTCCTTAATTCTCATTGGTTCATGTTATTTCATTGATTCATTGGTTTCAGGTGTGTATGATTTCTGTGTGTTTAAATATGCCACTCCGTTTCCACTTCGGGCTGGAGTATTTGTTAATCTTAGTTTAGTATAGTTTAAAGTGATCATAGTTCTTGTTCCGATGTCCGTAGCTCCGTGTTTGTGATTCCCAGACTACTTCCGTGTTTCGAGTGTTTTTTCCCGTCTTTTTGGATTATTACTGACTCTGTGGATTATTGCATTTTTGGATTACTGCGCTTTTTGAGAATAAACTTTTCTACATTTTCTGACGTCTCCCCAGCGCATGCATCCTGACTCCCTCTTCCCTCCTACACGTCTGTGTTACGTAACACCTGAACTGTTGACACAAGGTTTAAGGCCCGAGGCTCGATGTGCATTCTGTGATGCTTTTCTGCTCACCACGGTTGTAAAGAGTGGATATTTGCGTTACCGTAGCCTTCCTATCAGTTCAAAACAGTCTGGCCATTCTCCTCTGAACTCATTCATGAACAAGGTATTTCTGCCTGCAGAATTGCCACTCACAGAATCTTTTTTGGTTTTCACACTCTTCTGTGTAAACTCTAGAGGCGGCTCTGTGTGAAAATCACAGATTGGTAGTTTCCGAAATACTCAACCAGCCTGTCTGGCACCAACAGCCATTCATCTGTCAAAGTCACTGAGATCACATTTTTCCCCATTCTGATGTTTGATGTGAACATTAACTAAAGCTCTTGACCTGTATCTGCATGATTTTATGCAATGAACTACTGCTGCATGATTGGGTGATTGGATAATTGCATGTTTCCAGTGAATCTTTGCACATTCAGGGATGACAGTGGATCATAATCTTCAATCACTGACTCACACAGAATGTCTGCTGTCTTTTTCCTTTTAATCGTCCTTTCACTTTGCTCTATAGTACATTCTGTTACTCACTCACAGCATACCTACTTGATGTCTTTGGGCTTTATGTATAATTTTAAGTTGTTCATAATTTAATAGAAAAGCAAAAATGAATGTTGTACTAACCATTAAGACATTATTTATTGTATTGAATTATGTACACTTAACCATGAATGGCTCAGAGAGATGAGAATAGCTTCTTCAGAACAGTTGTTTGTATGTGAGTACAGTTTCCTTTCTGTGAAATACTTTGACTTTTTTTTGATGTACATTCAATGTAATTGTTTACAACATATAATGGACCTGTAATGGAAAATTTGCAAATCATGCATCAGAATGTGATTCTTGGAGATAACTGATCTGTCCTTACCCTTGTGAGGTTTCTGCAATGGGAATATGAATGAATTTTGCCCATTGATAATGTAAATTATAAGAGTGCAAAAGCTGCAGGGTAATCCAAAAAGAACTGTCTACCTCCATATTAAACTTACAATGGTACAGTAAGTACTGGACTGGGCTTCAGCTGAGTCAAGAAGCCACAGCTCAAATTGTTCAGTCTAGTGCAGTACGGCTCAGTACTACCTGCTTCTGTATGACTTGTCCTCAAGAGCATATGAAAAGCTGGTCTCATGACACTCCCCTTAGGGAGAAAGGTCATTGGTCAGAGCATCAGGCAGACCATGGCATGTCCCTCTGTTATCTCTCATTAGTAAGGCTAAGTGGAAAGGCATCAGTGTGCCTCCTTTGAAGACTTTGAAATATATGTAAGTACAGTGCATGTTTGAGTTTATGATATGAATGAGGGAGAGACTCGCTCCTTCTCTGAATACCCTCCAGGCATAAAAACATAACAGCAGGCTGAGTGCTTTGTCTGTCCAGCACAACTGCCCTGGAGAACCATTTGTCATCATACAGTAGAGAGTAGAGAATTGCATACTAAGGAATAACATAAGACATAGTGCACAGTCCCATCTATCTCCTGCAGTGAGCAATAGGTTTATATTTTCCTGCAACCCAAACTATGTACCTAAACTGTAAATTGGTATAAAACTATTTGCAAAACTTTACAGTTTTGCAAATACAAATACAAACTTTAAAAATGACAGTTTTCAGAGGCTGAAAGGTTTATCTTTTTGAAGTATTTTGTTGAAAATATTTGTGTTTTGGGAGTAAGGGCATGGTCAACTGTCAACAAGTCAGGCAGTCATAAATTTTGATGTGGTTCACTGGGTATGTGCTCTACGCTTGAGAAAAGAGGGCCATCTGTTTAATCCATGGGCAAGGTTCTAAGAGATTTAGACCTTCCAACAAGGCTTCCAGCATCCTGCTTTCCATAGTGTTGCTACCATAGGCTATAGTTTTGCAAGGTGCATGAACCTGCTGTAGGGCTAGCATTAAACTTCTGCAACTACTACTTTGTTTTTTGACACTGCAGGTCTTAGGTTTCCAACCCACTCTTCTTTAACGTCAACTTATTTGACCTTTTTGTTAGCCTTTAGATGTTCTCATATGGACAACTCTAACCCCTTGAGAAACTAATGTGGGCAATTAGTGAAACAAGAATCAGATTAGCTACTGCAATTATTAAGACAAGACGAGACAAGATTAATTGAGATGTTCTGTGATTTTTTTTCTGGGAAAAACAGAGGAGAGTGTGATAGAGGGTTCACAGTTATCTAAAAGTTTTAGTATCCTGCCATTTCAGAACTCAAATTGACTCACAAATGAGTGCTAAATGTGAATAAAAGTCCTGCCTAAATAGCATAATATTTAAATTTACACAGTCTATGAAAATGTACAAATAAATGCATATGTAAATGAACTTTGGTGTCATGAGGTTTACACCAAAACAAATCTTTGCAAAGTCTCTGCGCAGTCTGTTGATTCTGTCTGTTTCTTTACTGAGTTCTGCCTAGTCTAATTTTATCTGTCTGCATAGCCCCTGATACTACTTAAGACTGTTTTCTTAATATTAAAAAAGAATGCCAAGTGCACCTTAAAAATAAAAGCAATGACAGGGGTACATGTTAAAAATTAAAATTTAAATGGCAAAAACAGGTTTAAACCAAGTAAATAACGATAGTCCTTGCATCTGCCAATTTGTATTATTATTATTATTATTATTATTATTATTATTATTATTATTATTATTATTATTTAGTTTAAAAAAAAAAAAAAAACATTCTGAAATAGTCATACTCCTTTACATTCATTTTCAAATGCTCAAACATTCAAACACTTTGTGTATATAATAACGTGCCACTAGTTACAAACGATATTTTCATGTTATTTTCGATGAGGCTAAAATCTACCAGAACATCTATATATTCATAATCATTAAAAAAAAAAAAAAAAAAAAAAAACTTTTAAAGCTTCTTGAAGCGTTTCCAACTGTGTTGAGAATGTTTTCTCGGCTTCATATTGTAACGTGTTCAGAATGTTGCTGTCGTTTTAAGGGAAAGAATGTGTTTAATGTATACGGTTTCACGTTATTCAGTTAATGTTGGGGAACTGTTATTAAATGTTCGGGTCAAGTGAGGAGGAAGCCCCGCCCCCTGCGCGTGTGTGTGTGAGGGGCTCTGGGGAGGGGGAGGGGGAGAGAAATTCACCGCTGTTTTTCTAGTGGGGTTCTCTGAAACAAGCCGGGTGTGTACAGCGTGGCTGTGGCCGACAACAGCCTTAATAAACACCCTTGTTCTGAGCAGAAATCCTCATCCTTGTCTAAGAACGCTACAATATGTGCACTAGTGGCCTCTAATGGCCAAAAAAAAACAAACAAAAAAAAAGTCATCTAAATTAAACGTCAAATATTTGAACTGTTGAAGCTGTGCTAAATTTTTTATCATAGCCTAGACATGAACTTTAAGTAATATGTGGGCAGAGATCTTTATGTATATTGATAGTGCACCTATGTTGTGTTGCTTTTAAAAGCCATTGCTGTAAGCCTGTAAAATGAAAATATAGGGAAGAATAGTGTGCACCTACTGAACAGTGACAGTCTTTCTTTAAATGGTCAGTGAATGGGGCTTTATGATTGGTATGGACCACTGATCTATATATATATAACTGGATAGCTCATAGAATTCTAAACTGCCAGCTGTAGGTGAAGCCACCGGAAATGCTCTGGCGGCCATTTTACTATTCCCTTCTGACAGAGGGCGCCGACCGCCAACGGACGAAAACTGTTAAGATGACCCGATGTGCTGCTTTTAACTGAAAAACAACGTTCACTAAAGGATGTGCAGAAGTGCCCACAGGTTGTAATTTATACAGACCATGTACCTAATAAGCACAAATGCGTCGTTATCCCCATGTAGTGTGGGGATAACGACCATAATCTTTAATAATCAACAGTAAAAATACAACATCAAAGTGTGTAAAATACCCCCTTTTTAAAGCAAAAGTACCCAATAGTGTTTTTACAGCGATTTCACTCGGCGCCGTTTCAGCTTTGTGGTCAAAAGGTAAGAACAGAGAGCTTAGCAACAACCGGCAACTAAACACTAAACACTAATACTTAAACACTTAAACACTATCACTTCAACACTACTGTAATCTACTGAGGGAAAAGATACAGAAAATAATGGATTTTATATATATATATATATATATATATATATATATATATATATATATATATATATATATATATATATATATATATATATATCAGTGATTACCACCCATAGTGAGTTCAGAATGTTAGGGAATACAAAGATGGCAGTGCAGTAGCTTCACTGTTGGTAACGTCATAAATATAGATCAGTGGTATGGACATTGATTGGTATGGAGTACTTGAAACAACCCACCAAAACTGGACCCATTCTCAAAGCATTCCATAAACAAGGCTGCAAGTCATCCTCTGTGATGACATTACAGGAAATCAACCCAAGCACTGATACAGAGCTTGACCTGAAAGTACCCTATCTTCTTGACACACTCTTCTATGCTCTGGTATCCAGCATAACATCAGTACATGATACATTACCTGTCTATTGATTTTCACTTTGGTTTGCCCTTTTGGATTTGTCTGTTTTGTTCAATAAAACCTTGCATTTGCATCCAAAACCCTGTCTGCACCATCTGAATGATTAATTTCTAGCAGAACTACAAAACAGAGGAAACACATTTATGGCTCACTTTTGGCTGATGTGGTTAATGAGAGTGTGCACAGAGCTAGTGTACTGGTTGTGCTGGAGCATAAAACCAAAAGAGTGTGGCCAAAATACCCAAGAAAATCTTACATGCACAAGCACAGCATTTATATGCACTAACACAGGCTACTTCTTTATCCCTTTTATAGTCATTCACCCAATGTAATCTAATGCATAATAATCGTAACTTATTTGCTGAGTGTGGATGGTAGGATTGTTCTTTCTGACAGATAAATAATTTTTCTATATTTGTTGTACAAAACTGCATTAGCTATTGTTTCAAATCTGCCTCCATGGTAGTATAAAATATAAATGTATAAGGGTTAAATATTGATTCTATGCTTTCTTATCACTCAAAATCCTAATGCAGGTAGGGTAATTTAATCATAGTGTGATTTAGTAGCAGAGCACATTTATTTATAGGAGCAATGGTACGGGGTCCCTAAAAGGCTGTCAGTATTTGTTTGGAGAGGTCATTCGGAGAAGGTCAGCCTGCCTCATCCCTCAGTCCAGTAACCACTCAACACTGATGCACACTCCTGCATGGACAGCATAAACATGGAAGCCAATGCACTTTCATCTAAATATAAAGAGATATCAGTTTGTTGTGCAACATGATGAATTCTTTGATAATGGGTTGTTCAGATAATTGGACAAAACAGTATAAGACACAATGCCCATACTTCATCAGAGACTATTTATGTGATTCCAGCTCAGCTTCATGTTGATCATGAATCACAATATAAAAGAATTCTAGAAAGAAGCTAGAAAGGACAATGCAAAATCAAGTTCATATCTTGATAACACAAATTTAAGTGACACTCTCAAATATAGCCACAGTTAACATTAATTTTGAACTATTCCTTTTCCAATAGCATGCATATTAGCATATTACCAGTGAAGCATAGCTACAATTTTCTCCACTAGATGACAGCAGCAGGTTACTTTGCAAAACATTATGTTGAACGCTTGTAATCTGGGAGAATTTTGTTTCTCTACTGTAGGAGGTTCCATGTTGAACCCCTTTCGGAAGCTAGGGGTTAGTTATCCAAAGAACTCTTGAGTAACTATTAATATACATACACTTGGGTGCACATGTATCTCTATCATTATTAAACAATATGTTTCTTTAAAAAACAAACAAACAAACAAACAATAACCAAATAAAGAAAAAATACCTACAACTCTTAAGGGTTCTTCATTTGTCCCTCTAAGGGGAACCCTTAAAATGAACAACAAACAACAATTTGGAGTTTGTGCCACACACAGAAGAAAAAAAAAATGTTCTTCAAGTGTTCTTTAAAGGTTTACTGGATAATTAAATGTTCTTAGCTTCCAAAAAGGGGGTCTACTTGGGACGCCTTCTGATAATAACATACTTTGTTGTAGGGTTCCACATAGAATCTTCATAGGCAAGCAAAGAACCCTTAAGCTTTCAATTAAAAAAAAAAAAAAAGAATTTACAGTATTTGTTGTCAGCTTATTAGTTCCACCCTCACCTTCACACAAATTCTACATACAACAAGCCATAACTCCATATATCACATAACTGCCGTGTATGGTATAAAACAGACAAACTATAGATTCTAGCATTAATTAGTGATTAAAAAAGCGGTGTTGTTAGTAACCTTTAATATGGTCTTTTAATTTGCCATTTGGTGTGCTTTTTTCTAGCATTTCCCAAACTCTGCTTTTTAAAAAAAAAAAAAAAAAAAAAATTATCTGAACAATGTTGTAAATGTATCACCTTTATGCTTAATTTCCTCCAACAAATACTTAATCTTAAACACTTCCAGATCGTGTCTATTTTGCTTGTAATATTCCTGTAAGCAACCAATTAATGTTTAAGATGGATGGCATCAATTTATGTTCACATTAGGTTACATGCTACACAAAGGAAATGCATGTTCAGAATAATGAATACATGTTACTTGTTGATTAATTATCTAACGTCTCACTGGAAATCAGAATAAATAATCAACACACAGCATGCATATATTCTTTACCTTCCAGTCAAAAAATTAAATATTGATTACTCCATAAACAACCAGACCCTCCAAAAACGTGGGAAACGATCCAGTAGAGGGCAGCAGCTTAAAACAAACAAACAAACAAACAAAAAAAACAAAAACAAAGAACATTTCCCCTTTAAGGGCTCTATTTTCTCTTTCCTCTGAGACCCTGTTAGTTACGTGTGCCAGTGAGGATTGGGTGGACTGGTCTTTTCTTGAAGGCTGTGAAATAGCTTTGAGGCTTCAAACTAAGACATCCCCTCTCTCGTTTATTTGTCTTCCAGTGTCCCCATACAGCCGATCTCATGGAAAGAATGAGATTTTTACTGTAACCATAAACAGGCTTTCATGCTGATAACTTTTCATTCCTTGCTGACCTTTTTACACTATCACATGCATCATATTGTGAAAACAGATTTTTGTTACACCCTATGTTATGGGTTTTCCTCATCCATTTAATTATTTTGTGGATGCCTTGTACTGACCTGTGTGTGTATGTGTTTCTCTCCTCCCTGTTCCTAGGTGGAGTTGTTTTCATTCTAGGAGTGCTGTGTGCTGGAGGGTCGTTTATAAAGGAATCAGGAAAAGGAAGAAAGAGAGAGATACTCTAACTAACTTTGACCTCATGTTGTATGCAATGTGGCTGACCTGTTTGTATATTGGCCTGAACTCTTATGTGAAAGTTGTTAGCTAGATTTTAATGAGAGCAGAGTTTGGTAGTAATGTCTTGTTTGGGTGTTTGTTACCCTGGCTAGAAGAGGGTAAGTGACATGTTGTTGACTCTATGTTTTTCTCCTGGTTTTGGAACAGGTAGGGAGTAAGGGAAGTAAATTGTATTTTATTTTTCTTACATTGGTTTTGTTTAGGGAAGTTAGGATTTTGGTGCAGAGCTAGTGGTGGGTTTTGTTAGTTATTTTGGTGTTTGCTAACCCCTGGAGCAATGGCCTGTTTGTTTCATTTGTTTTTGATGTAGTGACTGTACTATTTATTACACATTGTTGTTAATATATTTGTTATTTGAAGGATCTATTGTGGAGGTTGTTTGTGTTAGTCTCCTCACTCACCCAGTGTCCTATCTTGAAATCAATATCAAGATAGTAGCAGTAGTAGAAGTAAAGCTTGCCCCTGCAGAAACACAAATACACTGAAATATATGAATATACTGTGTAGTCATAAAATCTTTCGCCCAGACTTGAGAGCCATTCCACCATGGGTGCAATTTCCATCCCAAGGATGTTATATGTATACATATGCATGAAAATGAATGGTATTGGATAACTTTTTTTTGTTTCAATAAATAACATTATCATGTAAAAACTATATTTTGTGTTTACTCAGGTTGCCTTTGTTTATCTTAGATTTTGTATTAATTTCTGAAACAATTTAGTATGAGATACACAAAAACAGCAGAAATCAGGACAAATACTTTTTACAGCACTTTATATAGTGATTTTTTTAGTCACAAATATCAATTATTTGAATGTTTCTTTAAAATAAACACTTTCTTGAGGGGAAAATAAAGGAATTAGTTGAGAAGCTGAGAAACATGTTTTTCAAATGACCCATGAGTTTTGGTAACAGGACTGAGAAAAATGCTTAGAAACCTTGTAAAAAAATGAAATAAAGTTACCTGAGATGGACCATTTGGATACACATTTTGAATAATTAAATATGTGTTATTAGATTCAGTGATGAAAAAATGAAGATTTTTATTTTGGAAGAGTTACCTCAAGCAAATGGCACCCATTCGGTGGAATGGCCCTTGAGCCTTGTGTTGAAAGGCAAGTACATTCTTTCTTAGCTCTGTAATTGTTTAATTAAGGTATTCTGCAGTCCATGGACTTAGATTTGCTGTGTTTTCAGGAGTAGATTAGGCTATGATTGAGTTCTAAGAGAGGAAAACAGCAGGGCTTGTACAAGTAGACACTTACCCTCCATTGATTTTCCTTTGTAGAGAAACTTTAGCTCAGGAGTATACGTGCTGAGAAATCAGCCCTCCTGTAGCCATTTCTTTCTTACTTTTTTCACCAAACGTGATTGTGTGGAGTCAACAGATGTCCTCTGGTGCATCATACTTTATCTCCTCATGGCTGCAATCAGCTCTTTTTTACAGTTGGATCCTGTAATTTTTTTCTCTGCATTATCAGTGTTGAAGTGAAAGCCACTAACCATTACCTAATGCAATACATATTAAGACTCTGAACAGCTACAATTATTTCTGTAAAAACCCCATTAAAACTAATGCCATCATGTATATATACAGGTGCCAAATTAAAAGAAAAACCACTGTTATGCTGTGGGGGACATTTTGCTGTCATGGTTTTAGGTCTGCTTGTCCCTTAGTATGAGGAGTCATTGTAAATTAAAAGGTTGAAGCTGTTTTGGCAGCTTGTGGACTGACACGCTATTAAGACACTTTTTATCTGTTAATTGGTCACCCATCTATATGTTACAGTACTGTTTGCAATGCACTAAAAAAGTTGAGGAAAAAAAAAAACCCTCGATAAAAAGAACTCAAGGTTTCTACAAAGGTCCTTGGAGAGTTGAGGGTTCTACTTGGCAGAACACTCATCACTACACTACATATAAATACATACAAAAACTGAAGAGCGAACCTTAAATGCTGCTTAAATCTGTTTACAGGGATTTTCTATTTCATTTGTTTATATATACATTTATAGCTCACTTCAAAATATCGATTTTGAAGTGAATTGGAAACCTTGTAAATTTCAATGAAATATACTATTGTCCAACAGTAATGATTTATTATCCCATTATCTGGTGTCACCCAGAAGAGGATGGGTTCCCTTCTGAGTCTAGTACATCTCAAGGTTTCTCCCAGGGAGTTCTCCTTGCTGCTGTCACACCTAATTTGCTCACTAGGGATCTAAATCTACATCTACATTTCTGTAAAGCTGCTTTGTAAAAAATATCTGTTGTTAAAAAATTTATTTTAATCACCAAAAGTAAATTTTAATCACCAGGCTTAAATCTTACTTATCTAATCAAGACAAGTTGGAATGTGTATGAGATATAAGGTTTAAGATTTAACAGCAAAAACTAAGAAACAACTCTTAATAATCTTGTTACGCCACAACCTATGCAAATATTAATAACTGCCTATAATCAACCAATGTCCAAATGTCACTCTTATTAAAGGAGCTTCCCTCTGAAGATGCAAGCAGTTTTCATACACATTTCCAAAAGCCTCCTCCTCCCCTCACAGTGGAAGAGTGCAATTTAGTCAAGGTCACTTGTTTCAGTTTTAATGGATCCGTCTTGGACCAAGGCAGATGTGCCCATGTGACGGGGCTGCCGGATCCTCTTTCACTGCTGTAGCTGTCATCATCAGTGAAAGCCTTTCCATTTCTGTGGTGAGGGCATATAAGATATCCACACAGATGTTCCTGAAGAGCATCTTAATCTTAAAGGAAAGTGTGAGATGCACTGCTGCTCTACTGCCTTTCAGTAAATATACCATTATTTAAGAAACACTGTAAATGTACAAAATATGATTTGTATGAAATGACCTGCAATGTGGCTGAGACTTAAACAAAATGCTTGCACTGGACTTTTAATGGCTCTTAATCTTTAAAGCTGTACACAACAGGTTTGCTTGATCCTTTTTTCCTTTCATTGACCTAAAATCGTAATGACTTTCAGTCTTTAAATTCATACTCACTGAAATGATTTAAATAACAAGCATGACCACCTGTCCTTTTAAAAGGAATCCATTTAAAATATTTTCTCTATATATTTTCTCTAGCAATTGTACATATTATTGGTATTTGTTTGCAGCAATACAGCAATTATTAATTTCACTGAATGAGCCAGAGCTTATTTTGTAGTACATGTAGATTTTGTAGACATAATCAAAAATAAATCACTCTAGTAAATCTGATAGTTTTACAGCAAAAGATTTAACAAATAGCTTACTAATATTCATTTTGAGTTATTATTCAATGTGACAAAATGGTCATGGTTATTTATAAATCTTGCCTCTAAAAGTCCCAGCTATCCATGTTAACCACAGATCAACACTCATCAAATTGCAACCAGCCAGATGTATTTACCATTAACATCATGAATGAACACACCAAACAATACAAGGTGTCCATTCAGGCTTTAACATTCAGCTGCAATACTGTACATTTACTGTAATTTGTTATCCACAATAATGACTGGCTGTGAGTTCCACATGTGCAAATGCCAGCATCTGTCACATTTTTAGTAGTAACTTCTAGGTCAAGCTGATGTGATATGATATATCATTTAAGTGATATAATTTAAGGAATGGTTCTTATTTGTGTTTACATAACACCTACAACAAAACAAACCCATAACTTTTTACATTTCAGTGATGTAACCAATTTCAGCCAAATTCCATCATCCAAAAGGATTTAAAAAGCAGTGCAACATCCAGACCAACTTGTTAATCAGATTTGCTTGATCCTCGTCCCTTTTTCTTTTTTCTATATGTTCGAGTCAGGATTTGTCATGGGTGTCCGCATCACTCTAGTTTAGATCACAGGATTTATTGCAACGCTTGAATAAATGTTGAGGGCAGTAGAAATGTGTGCACTCTGTGTGAAATTTATGAGAGGTGCTTGACTCTCAGAGAAACCATTTCACTCTGTTAACTCTGCCAGAGAAAGTCCTTGCCCAAAATGTAATATGCTTCTGAAGGACCTGGCTGTACTGTTGGTCAGGTAGAAAACACACTGTAAAAACATTTTCCACTAAAACAAATTAATTTACAGCACATTCTAGCTCTAATTACTTATCTGATGAAATAAGAGAAGCATCTTCTATAAATACACATGCATACATACATTATGTAGATATACAGTTTGCTTCGAAATCATCTCAGTTGCTGATTAAAACATCCAGAATATCATTTGAATGGAAAACATCTGTGGAATCAGCCTACATTGTGTGTTGTGGACATCTGCATAATGGCTCTGGGAGAGGATGTTTTAAGTACAGATATGAATAGAAACTTGTATTTGCATTTTGATAGTTACATGCTTAATTACAAGAAGCAGCTTACCGAACTAAGCTGTGAATGAGAACTGAACTACAGAGAAGAAGCTTTGAAGCTCTAATTGCTCATCAGATGGAATAAACAAGCAGATTTGTATTGTTTTTTTGATGTGACATATGGTTTTAAGAAACTCAGCAGCAAATGTTTGCCATTCTTGTAGTGGATAAGCCAACTATAATACCTAATTATATATTACAGTCTGAAAACAAACAAAAAACTAACAGAAAATTACTTAGAACTCCTGAAGTATCACAGCAACCATTTCACTGACTGCAATTTTCATAAACTGTGCAATATACAACACAACTACACACACACACATGCATTTCAACAATACAAGGTCAAACAAAATGAAATAAAAAGTCTAGTAGTCCAGAAAAAAGTACCAAAAGCAATATTTATTATAAATGCTGCTTAAATGGTTTCCCATTTAAGGTGTATTCCTGTCTGGGGTTCAGTGTTCTCATGATATGCTCCCATTCCGTCATTACCCTAACCAGGATAAATCTGTCACTGAAGATGAATGAATGAATTTGCAGATAAGCGTAAAATGGCTGCTTATCCAAGATGTCTATAGTTTAGTTAAACTGATACTTGATAATTAATGCTTTGACAACATGACATTTTCTGCAGTAGTTTTGCACTGAATTTAGAAGAAGAAAAAAAAAGTGAAAAAGAAAAAAGTGTTAGGATTGTTGAGGATTCTTTGCTTTCTAAAAGGTTTATCCTTTCTGATAGGGAAACTCCCTGTTGTATAGCTTTACACAGAATCTTTAAGAGTTCTCCCAGAGGGACACCCCCAAGAACATTTAAGAGTGCAAGACAGAGCCAAGATAGAGCATAGGCTAACTGTGAAAAGAAGTCTTAAAATAGAACTCCTATGTCCTGAGCAGCATGCCACCAGCATTATGCCTGAATTCTGATCACTGGCCACTCAGTAGCCTCCCATCTGCCCATGCATATAAAGTTAATATGTTTGTGTTTTCTCTGTCTTTGTGTGTTCTGATTTACTTTTCTGCTTTTATGCTTGTATGCCAATATTGTAGGTTATTCCCTTTGTTAATTTATTATAGTGTTCATAACATGTGCATGTATTTACTACTTATTACAGATTCTGTGAAGGACTGATAAAATTTAATTTACACTTGAATGCAAAAAGAGTTGCAGGTCTGTATTTTGTTTTATCATTTATGTTTTATTGTCACTTTAATCTTTTTCTAGATAGACTTGGTGAAGCTGAGGTTACCGATCTACTGCATTGCCTTCCACCTACCTTCCTCAGAATTAACACGTGTATTAAAATTTGTATTAAGAAAATAGAATGACTTTTGCACAGTGTATGTATACACACACACACACACACACACACACACACACACACACACACACACACACACACACACACACACACACACACACTTTTCCAACAAAAATTTACAGAGAAATGTCGGTATGTCAGTAAAGAAAGTAACATATATTTTACACATTTGCACATCTATTAAATATAGACTACCTGCAAAAACAAGCAAATGTGACTCTCAAAATCTCCAGAACAACTCACAGATTCTCCAAGGTGCTTAGAAAATCTTACCAGCCAATTTCCTCAAAACTGCTCAAAGTATACCTGAGACTGATACATGTTTTAAAGGCAAAGTGTTGTCACACCAAATATTGACTTATTTTGGTTTATTACTGTATATTGCTCTTCATAGTAGATTTATGGAGAAACATTTCCTTTCATGATTCTTTAAGGTATCTTTGATTTACATGTGCCTAAGACTTTTGCACAGTATTGTATATACTTAGGAATGTCACTATGCACTGTCCAAATTCTCCAGTATTTCCTGGCATACAGGTACAGCACAAATAATTTTATTCCTAACACTAACTGATTTCTGTGCTGTTAATTATGGTGGTTTACTTATCAAACACCACCCCACACACTATGCTCCTGATTACTGTTCCACACTGTTTGAATGGTTATAACAGATGTGTTGTGTGATATGTTGTATTTAATTCTTTGTTTTTGTACATTATTTATTATATTGTTCTCATTGTAAAGATTCCTGCACAGCAGGATTTAATGTCTTGTACTTTGTTGTCCAATTTGCACAGCTACTCTTTGTGATTTTGCACTACATGTTGTCCAGTGCTTTTGTCACTTTCTGCAATGTTGCACAAAGTCTTTGGAGAATGCTATTTTGTTCTTCTGTACACTTGTACATGGGAAGAATGACAAAATATCTCTCTAGTCTAATATCTTACTTCATGTTAATGATCACTCTGAGCAGAAGTAACTTAGTAGCCCTTGTTTAACACTAATTTTAATAAGGTATAGTTTGCCTGCAAAACTTAAAGAACCTGAATACCAAAAACCCTAATCAGTATCTTGAAATGGTTAATTATCATTTGTCAAGTTCAGTTTGTCATCAGATTGGCATTTGGTGTAGTGGGTAGCATTGTTGTCTCACAGCTCCAGGGTCCTGGGTTCCATACCAAGCGCAGGTTACTGTGTAGAGTTTTGCATATTTTCCCCGTGCTTGTGCTGGTTTTCTCCCATTGTCTAAAAACATGCAGGTAGGCAGACTGGCTGTGCAGAATTGCCCCTATGTGTAAATTAATGTGTGAATGTGTGTGAATGGTGCCCTGTGATGGACTGGTGCATGGTGATGGTGAATTCTCCTGCTGTGTGCTCAGTGTTGCTGTGATTGGCTCCGGGCCCTCTCGGACCCTGATCTTGAATAAAGCAATTGCTGAAGATGAATGAATGAATGAAATTGATAATCAATTCTTAATTCTTTACACTGACAGACATACGAGAAGGCTGACACTGCACAATGGATGGTGGGTTCATATTTGTTCTTTCTATGCATTGAACCGATACTAAGCATCTGTATACTCTAGTAAAACTGACTGAATGCCCGCTCCTGGGCTAAACAGAATTTATTCAGCTTGGAATCTTCAAATAGCATTGTTTGTTTGGTTCACTGCCTAATCTCTGAAATTCACATACAAGAGTTAAGCTGTTTTTAGTATGCCATTTTCTCCATCTCTCTCCATCTCTCTTTGTCATTTTGTCTAAACAGGATTATTCCACTTGGCCACAGATAGTGGTGAATTCTAATGAAGTCCAAAATTATTTTGACACACGTGTGACCTAAATGATAAGAGAAAAGAGAATTATGTAGTTTCTGCTCCATTGTTGTTACTACTTTACCATGAATACATTTTTCTCTACTTAATTTCAGAGCAGTCAGAAATATCATGCATGCATATAGTATATAGAAAGTTCCATTCATATCAGCATACCTTGGTTTATGTCATGGCTATAATCAGACCTATTTTTAATAAAGGAAACATTCATAAAACATTCATAATTGAAGACTGACTATATTTTTACTAAAATGTAGTTGGTTTTAATATTGTTATATAAACAGGTACACCACCAGATATAGCAATCAGAAAATTTGACTGTCTCCTTCCACAGTTAATGTGAAATTAGAAGATGTAGTTTGAAAATCTCATGAATATTTATCTATGATATTACATAGTCAGTACATAATCTGAATTTTTAAATCTAAATTGAAACACAAATGCCAAATGAGATTATGATCTTTTTGCAGTTTAAAGGACAGATAACTGTGTGCTGAATAAGTGTTTTTTTTTTTTTTTAAATAAAAATTTTGAAATATACCATACAAGTTTTTAAATTTGAAAAATGTACAAAGTACAATGTATGTTATTTTTACAATGCTGTACAGCTAATAATGCAACACTGGTAAGTTAAACTATCACTACAAACATCTGTATCAGTAGAATAAGGTATAACTGAGCAAATATCCATTAAAGCTGATAGATTTTGAAGTTGAGTAAATTAGTAGGTGTTCTGAATGTCTTAATGAAACACAGGCACTTCATTAACTGATGAATGAATTTCATAAGAAGAACATGGATGTATAATGTATATACATCAATCTAATCAGCCATAACTTTAAAACCGCCTGGCTAATATTGTGAAGGGCCCCCTTGTGCTGCCAAAACAGTTCTGACCCATCAAAGCATGGACTCCACAAGACCTCTGAAGGTGTGCTGTGGTATCTGGCACCAAGATGTTAGCATCAGATCCATTAAGTCCTGTAAATGGCGAGGTGGGGCCTCCATGGATTGGACTTGTTTGTTCAGCACATCCCACAGATGCTCGATCGGCTTGAGATCTGGGGAATTTGGAGGCCAAGTCAATACCTTGAACTCTTTGTCATGTTCCTCAAACCATTCCTGAACAATTTTTGCAGTGTGGCAGGGTGAATCATCCTGCTGAAAGAGGCCACTGCCATTAGGGAATACTGTTGCCATGAAGGGGTGAACTTGGTCTGCAACAATGTTTAGGTAGTTGGTACGTGTCAAAGTAACATCCACATGAATGCCAGGACCGAAGGTTTCCCAGCAGAACACTGCCCAGAGCATCCTCTTCCCATACTGCATCCGGGTGCCATCTCTTCCCCAGGTAATGCCAGTTCACGAGTTGGCCTTCCTTGAACCACTGCATACAGGGAACACTCAACAAGACCTGCCATTTTGGAGATTCTCTGACCCAGTCGCTTAGCCCTCACAATTTGGCCCTTGTCAAAGTCACTCAGATCCTTATGCTTTTTTTTTTTTTAACGCACATTTTTCCTGCTTCCAACACATCAACTTTGACAACTACTGCCTAATATATCCCACCCCTTGACAGGTGCCACTGTAACGAGATAATCAATGTTATTCAATTCACCTGTCAGTGGTTTTAATGTTATGGCTGATTGGTGTACATTCATTCTGCAAAGATGTTCTATATAACGTTGTACTTTTGTTATCAATGCATGTTGCACAATAATACTGTGTGTTAATACTGTGTAAAACTGGTTTTAATGTAATTTTATTTCGATTACACAATAAGTTTTTGGGATGAAATTCAATGACATTCGTTCAAATGTTTTATTAGTCACAGTTCTGTGGAAATATGTTTAAGTATTAATTTAAAGCAGGATTATTTTGTTGGGCAAAGGTATGACTCGCCAAGGAGAACAAGATAGACTTCTGTCTGCATAGGAAATGGTTGTGATGTGGACATGGATATGGACATGATGTTTTCACTTAAGGCAATATATACACTATATACCTTGAAGGATATTGCACAGTTAAGTAGTGTAACACAAAATGATGCATTTTGGCAGGTCTTTATAGTTAAAAGTCAATAGTGCATTTCAGTGTTCACACACATTGCTTCATCTTATGGGTTTTTCCTGTCCTAAAGAAACGTTATTAAATGAACAATATATTAAATGAATTTGTTAAAGGGGTCATGACATGAGAATGCAAATTTTCCTTGATCTTTTGACATATAAGAGGTCACTGTACCAATAAAACCTCCTGCAAGTTTCATAGCTTAATACGTTCTCCTCAGTACAAAAAGAGCATTAACCAAGCTCCAAAAAGAGCTCCAGGCTCTTTTGGATGTGGTGGGATTTGTGACGTTACATGAGCAAATACATTTGCATATGACTGCCCTTACAGCAAGCCATCCACACCTACTTTTACATAATCGCACCATTGGCCCCGCCCACTGGTGCTCAGTCACTGAAAACAGTTCTGCATGTGTTGTGGCAGGGGGCGTTGATAATTAATTCATGGGCAAAGATGTTAGCCAATCATAGCAGTGGGTGGTTACATTGAAGTCTTAAAGGTAAAGGGCACAAAAACCGATCATTTCAGCCAGAGGGTCAGAGACAGGGTGGAAAAAGGTCATAAATTACAAAACTTTATGTTTTTTTGTGTTAATAATTAACACCTCAGGGAAGATAATAAGAATAAAAAATGCCACTGCCAAACTTGAACTACTGCAAGATATCATTATCATAAACATATTGTTATAAATGGTATAGCAAATATCCTGAACTGATTAAAAAAAAAAAAAACTTTCATTATAACACTACCAAGTGACTGGATTTAATCAAGGTTAACAACATACTTGTCAAAAAAACCCCAAACAAAACAAAAAACAAGCCAATTAGTGTAAAATTTGCACATTCCTGAAAAGGAGTGCATAAAAACTCCAACTCATTTCATTAATGTCACACCAGTTTTCTCAAACATTTTGTGAACTGTATTATACACATAAATTCCCGTTTCCTCTCTGGCTTGCAAGCATGTAAATGCTGATCACACATTGGTGAAAGTAGTAAATATTTACAAATATTAAAGTTCTCATCGATGTCCTCTGATGCAGACAGTAAGGGAATCACTGCCAGCCTTCTCTTGAGCCTCTGGGGGATATAAACATGGTATTGTCCATACAGTCTGAGATGTCTGTGATCTTTCTGGCAGTCAGTAATGTGAATTCCCAGACTGAACATTTTGCAATGACCCATTATGACGTTCTGTACTGCTGCTCCTCACAGCAGTACTGTAGTTTACAGCGTTGTGTAGATGTACACGAAGATGATAACAACCAAGTTCAGGATAGTCCCAATAATGCCTAGCATGGCCAAAATGGTTTCCTCCTTGCTTTCCTTGTCTTGAATTCCTTTTTCCTCATCACCGTGAGAAGTGTTTACCATTTTCTCTGGAGTAGTCTGCAGTTGCCTTCTCAGACCAATCTGTTAAAGAGGAAACACACAACCTGAGCATCAGTAAACCATGTCAGAAGTGCAGAATGCTAACCCACTGATGATGTCGCACTTAATAAAATAGTCAAAAATTGTCAAAAAACGAACAATTCTCATGGTATACACACACATAATAAAGGTTAATTAATTACTTTCACCAGGGCTTACATTTCTGAGTGGTGATGCTTTACATTAAGGTTCTCTTAACTGACATTATTTACAAAAAGCATTAATACATCAAAAGTAACATTGACAAAGTAACTTACACTTGTAGTAATTGGTTATTTTTAAATAATAAACCATATAATGAACACCTGCATTACCCAACGTTTATCCCATCCATGAGTAAAATTAATTCCACAGTAAGCAACCTGGACCAATAACTGACAAAATTCAGAACTGTCCTTGAGACCAGAGTTCAGTGAGATATCAGCATTTAGAAATGAAATGTGCTGTGATTTATAACTTATTTTTAGGGATTTTTACGGTAATGGATTGAATATTAGTCAAAAATCAATTAATACAGGTGTTTTATAATGTTACTTTGTTAACATTGCTTATGCTGACGTTTATAATTGGTGTTAGTATGTTAACTAATGCAGTAAATAATGTTAACTAAATGTTGGTTTATGTTACTTTGTAACTAACAATTGTACTTAGCATAATGGCTATTATTAACGGCATAATCATGATTCCTATGATTTGTAGCATTGTAAGATGACAAAGTGCTCCCAGGTGATATGACTATAACTGTTATTCCTTTAACATCTAATGATATGTGATTGATTTGGGACAGGTAATGAAAGAAAGAGTAACTTTATGCTGTAAATATAGCACAGTGCAGCATTCATACTTTATTTCCAATTCCCATTATGCAGGTTTAATAACTGGTAGGAATTTATTATCTATTTCATTTTTATAGTTGGTGCTGCACAGAAACAGCTATTATTTCCCCCATAAATAAATTGTAAAGAGACCAATTTAATCAGTATCACAAATCAGTTAAGTACTAATTCTGCTCAGCTGTTTCATGCATGCTGCTCAGGTTTTCTTCAAGCTTTTACAGATTGATGATTTATTCAAGGCCAAGGAAAAGATTTTTCATCAAAAATATATTATATCGTCCACTGAATAATATATGCTCAGTGGCTGAATATGTTTTGGAACCAAAGAAAATATATTGAATATGCATGCACTGCTACTTTATCAGTTCTTGGGGGTAAAATGTTTACAATTTTAAAGCGATTACTTCCACGCATTCATTTAGAAAACAGTCCTTGGCAACATGGAATGTGTGGATATAATATTTTGCTGGTATATAAACCCTATTATGTGCATGAATTTGTCCTTATTGTAACCTTGCTGGCCTTTGACTGTCATAGTGGCTTACTGGGGGAATTATTTTATATTACAATTGTGTACTGAAAACAAGAATGTCTGCTGCCCACTCACGGTGCCTTTTCAGTAAAAGTAAAAACATTGAGAAGCTAAGTATAATCATTGCCTTATACTACTATCCTAGATAACCTGGAAATGCAATAACACTTTCAGAATAATTCAAATAAAATGCTTATGTTCATAATCTGTATGTTTACAAACAAACAAACAAACAAACAAACAAACAAACAAACATCTTCTGAATTCCAACAGTACTTTAGGTAAAATCTTGAGAAACAGTGCAAATGTTCAGGAGTTCTTTCCCCCTGATTTTCCATAACAGTGTATTTAACATTCAGTTTGCATTCCATGTATCATCTACCAACGTGTCAGTTCAAAATCTAGTTTATTTTGTGGTTTGTAATGGAAGCAATTGTTAACTATAATTAACACACATACTGACTGCCAAAGCTCATTTTCAAATGCAGCACTGGCACGGTTTAATTGATGCCTTGATTAATCTACTGTATGGTGGGAAAAAACATGTCTTTTAACTCCATAAACATTAATAATACAAATGTTTTTTTAAATTTATTTTTAATTTTTTAATTTTTTTATTTCAGTAATGTGACAACAAGCTGATGTGAACTTTTCAGTAGCTTTTTTAATTATAATATTGTTGGTTGGCAACTTTGGAGTATTAATATCATAATGAAAACAAAGTATTTATTTATTAACTAGCCATGAAGTTATTTTATTGGGAAATAGTTGTTTCGATAGCTTTTTGAATAGTTCTTGTATTTATTTATACTCTTTTATTGTATTTATTTATCATCAAGCAAGTGGAGAGTTTTTCCACCTGTGATCTATAGCACTGCTCTACCCTAGGGCACTTCTGGAATGATGAAATGGGCTGCACATAAACGGAATGGCCCTTTTTATGTATAGATATGCTTCCATGTATGGTAAAAGTAACCTGTGATGACAAGTAACCTGTGATGATTAAGAAATGGGTTTGGGGAGAGCTACAATATGTCAGTTGTGCCAAAATGTGAGCGGGGAAACTTCATTTGTCAGCACAGCTGCTCATTTATCAAAAAGTTTACATAGCTCCTCCACAAGCTATACATTTGCATTTACATAATGCTTCACAACATAACCCTGTGGCTGCCCATGTAGTCTCAGTGTAGCTCATGCTAATGCATGTGCCTGAAACCTGCTTGCACAAAACACCCCTTTTTTAAGACAGATGTTTTTTTTTATTTTTAATTTTTTTATTTGTATTTATTATTATTATTATTTTTTAAAAATAAAACTGACCTAAATGACAGATGAGATTATTTTACTAAGATATCATGATAAGTCGATTCCTCACATGGACCAGATATGGACATGGACAAAGCCGAATCATCAACACAGATAGTATTTTAAGGAAAATAAAGTGATTTAATTCAACAAGATGCAAATTCTTCTCAAACCTCAGGCTGACTCATACTGTACGATTGTTGCACGACAAACTTTATTATTAAACTTAGTGAAATGTATAACTAAGTATAAACTAAAAGTAAATGCAGATTTCTAGAATACCAATCTTTTGTCAAAAAGGTATTGAATCATCTTGCCCTAATATTATGTATAATAATAATAACAACAACAACAACAACAACAATAATAATAATAATAATAATAATAATAATAATAATAATAATAATAATAATAATAATAACTTTTAAAATAGTTGGCAAACTCCATACTCGGCTTGGTAATTTGACTATAATACAAAAAAGCGTACCACTTCTGCACTAAAACATATTTTGCATTGTTGACCACATCAGTAATTAATATCAGGCTCACATGAGTGCAAGCTTATAATAAAGCACTACTTATTTCATCCATGACAGGCTTAATATATAGAATAGAAATAATACAAAAGAAGCTACGTGCATGTGCTAAATCGTGTTTTTGGAAACAGTCCGCTAAACAAGCGTAGAGAAGATCCATTTACCGTTGTGGTTAATACTTATGCTAATGCACTTATCTTCTTATTTCCATGTACCATTTAAAAAAAAAAATGTTTTGTGATCACTGGTCCTAAAAGCCAATGCTTATTTTAGCTAAGGCAAATAAAGATTTATTTGGTAACTTGTTTGAAAAATGCATTTATTTTGTTAATACATTTTTAAAAAGATTTGTAAAGCGCGATAATGGATAATAATCATGGAATGTTTCACAAAGAAAGAAAGAAAGAAAGAAAGAAAGAAAGAAAGAAAGAAAGAAAGAAAGAAAACAAATTTCATGCATATATAAAAAGCTTTGATAAAAATCACAGCTTAGAATAAACTTGATTTCCCCACCTTTAAGAGTGGTATGACATGCTTCAAGAGACGTTGAACCTGTAAAGCAATTCCCCCCAAACAAGGAACAGATCTGTGCACCAAACCTATCATAGCTGGAGAATATTGGGGGCAAAAAGAGTATGACGGAGAAAATGACAAACCTGGAAAAACAGTTTACACATAGGCAGAATGGATTTTTCTGGAGCACTGAGGTGCAAAATGTTTTGCCAGTTGGATAGGACAATAACCTGCTCTGACAGGAAAAGTTGTTCTCGGCATTGGTTTAAAATGGAATGAAAATAAACAACATCCAATATATTTAGATGTGCATGCATTTCACACACTCACACACATGCACACAAAAGCTCACACAGTATTCTGCAGTTGTAAGAATCTGTATCTGTATGGAGACCTTATTCTGTATATAGAACTAAATGTGAAATACTGTGGTAGCAATTAAATTTTTTTTTTTTTTTTTTTATATCTCACAGTTTTATGATCACTTGTCTTTCAACTGAATGGGCAACAGTGATATTGCATCAATCAAACCTGTTCCATTTTGTTTTATTTATATATTATTTAGAATTATTTATACATATTTTATATTGATTTGTGTTTTACACAATATGATCTCCTAGATCAACTAGATGCTACATTTAGCTGCGAGTCATCACTTTGTCTTGATTGCTCCTGTTCTGAAATGTGCAGGCATGGAGACCCCAGGCTAAACATGTCGTGACAGAATGTGTTCGCTCTTACCTTGCACAGCATCAGGAGGAACATAGCATTGGGCATGCTGGGGGGGATTGCCTTCTTGGATTGTAAAGACATCCCAGGCAACTAAAACACAAGTTAACTCCACTCATTCTGTATCTGTGAAAAGGTTCCAGTGTGAAAGAGGTTGTCCACTTTCATTTCACTTGTGCCTGTGTTTAGCTGTCATCAGTTTCTTTAGAACAGCTTGCGTCCTTCTCCCCATCATTTCTTCTTCTTCTTCTTCTTCTTCTTCTTCTTCTTCTTCTTCTTCTTCTTCTTCTTCTTTGTCTTCTTTTTGTGAGATAAATCTGAGTTAAAGATAATTAAAAGAGAGCTAAGGAGTGGAAAGGATGCCCAGAATAATTGCTCTTGTTTTAATCAGCTCTGTCTTCATTAATAAGTCAAAGAATGTCTTTTCTTTCCTCCACAGCACTGACACATTGTTAAAACTTCAATCCAAATTTCTTTCCTCTCACAGAACTAAAAGAGTTTGAGACTGCACTCAATGTCCGCAACTTGAGCATCAAAACTAAGAGACTAGTTCAGTCACTTTAAGAAGCAGAGAGGACGAGAGTAAAGAAGAGTGACAGAGTAAATCGCCCTCCTGCGTGATGTGCCGTGAGCTGTGTGAAGAGTGTGTGTTGTTGAGGGAAGTGTAGCTCTGGCGCTGACGCTCCTGCTGCTACACTCCAAAGGCAGCCGGCATCCCCAGCTCCCTCTGCTGTGCATATCAATGCAGCCCGGGGTTGCCTGGCAACGGGCACAGGAGAGCCACGGAAAACCCGGGGATACAAAGTATGTGTGACAGTGGGGTGTGTGATGAGGGGGAGGGTCTCCTAAATTGCTCTTCCAGAATTTCCCTATTCCCTCAAAATTATCTCAGCCACCAGGACAAGCCAGCCATTAGTGGACAGCTTAATTGGAATAAAACAAAGCGCCACTGGAGCTGGAACTCCTGTCTACAACCATCAAGTCTAAGTGAGGCTAGAGATTATAATGGACATAATGAGTCAAATTTTTATATGAGGTTTTAGCAGCCTTATACTCAGCACAATTCATTTTCTCCCACATGGAGAGAACACGATTGGTTTGTTCTGCAGGAACATCTTACTGAAGGAAAACCATCTCGTGCTTTTAAACAGTCGCATTACTGTGGATCAGCACAGCATGCTTCATCCTCTCCAAACAGTAAAAATTCAGAAGTTTTCTCCCATTTAAATGTTTTTCACTTAAACTATGCTGCAGTAATGAAAATGGAATCTGTGAAAGGGCTGCTTTTTATATTCTGCATAAAAAGAGTTGAGTGCCTATATCAGTGTTCAACAAATAAATATATAAATATCAATTTTTAAAAGTTTAATATCTTTCAGAGTTTTTTCCAAGAATTGTTCAAAAGACAAGGCAGGGAAAAAATGTACTGACTGAAGAGACACAAAACTCGCCAAACCCCTTCATCAAACATATTTCTTTTCCCAGAAACCTTTGTGTTTACTGAATTTCCACTCGAGTTAAGTGCTAAGACTTTAGAGCAACATAAATGGATGTTTTTGATTAATGCTGTCTGCACATCACTGATCAAATTGAGGTTTCTGCCCCATAAAGTTAATACAAATTAACTTCATAGTAAATGCCTAGTGACCCTTGATTTGATTACTGCCTGGATGCGATTACACAGATTGTATGTCCACCATTTTTACATGGACAGTATTTCATTCTGTGGGTGGGATGTTTTGGTTGAGAAAAAAAAAAAAAAATTGATTTTAAGGTTGATATTGCTTTTCACATGAAGTGGCCTGGAATGGACAGCAATTAAAATGGAAACATTCACCAGATTAAAATCACTTCCATGCATAATTTTATTGCTTACTCTCAACCATCCCCTGCCTCAAATTAACTTACTTACTGAGCTGGCTTTCACAGGGATATTTTGTACCAATTAATCAGACAGAGCAGTCAATTCAGTTCTGTCATCTGTTAACCTGATCACTTACAGCTTCCTACAAGCATGTTCCACAGCATTGAACAAGCTCTCACTGCTCTTTCTGTCAGATTCGCACAACAAATTGATGCATGAGGCAAATATGCGAGCCTCATAGATTGAATTTCGTACAAACTGTGTATGTCAGGACAAGTTGCTGAAAATATGATAACATGACTCCTTTGAGATCTGTAGTAGAGAGCAGGGGGACTCACCTGACAGTGCCTTTGATGACCCACACAGGGAAGAGGAGTTTGCACGTGTTTGCAAAATAAAGACAACAAGACCTTGCGATGGTTCGGAGTGATGCGATTAGTCCTTTCCAACCAAGTTGAAAAGGGCATTGCAGACATTAAGTATTAGCTCAGGAAAGGCGGGGGGACACCTCTAGTTCTACTATCCACAGCACAATTTTCAGTTGACCAAGGATAAAAACACTGACCTTGCTGTAAAAAGCTACTATAGCGGTTTTAGGCCCTCCTGTGCATTGATGAGAACACACAAATACAAGCAGTAGTTTTTTTTTTTTTTTTCCAGTGTGATTGTTTTGCCTAATCACAAAAATCTGGTGAATTATTAGTGCTATGTTCATTTTAAGCTCTGTCTTGCAATCTGTTCTGAAATCATGTAATATTGAATTTTTGGAGGTATTTTGTGTGTGTGTGTGTGTGTGTGTGTGTGTGTGTGCGTGAACAAAAGGAGAACCTGTTTTCTGTCTCCTTCTCAGCTGACCTTGGCAATAGTACATTTCTAGACAGCAGGCAGTAATGCATTTGAATGATCCACTAGACATTATATGAATCCTGACACAGGCAATGAAAGTGGACAGGCCCTGAGTGAATGTACACTTTAGAGTAACTGAGATGTTTCTCATCCAATGTTATAAAACATTTAGATACAAACCATCAATTGAGAATACTGAACAAATGGTTATTATTATTATTATTATTATTATTATTATTATTATTATTATTATTATTATTATTATTATTATTAATTTATTTTATTTCACTGTATTTCAATATATAATAAACACATAATATAGAGTTAGGAATAAAAAAAAAAAACATGAAAAAGTTTCATGACATCACTTTCATTTTCCAATATTTTATTTAAAATTTCATGATTTTGAATTAATAATTGCTCAGTCCAGTATTTAAGTGAACATAAATATTGGGACAATGAATTTAAGAACTGGTGTCTAAAAAGCTTTTTGAAGAATGTCAGACATTTAGATTTTGGTTTTGAAATGGTTCGAAAAGGTTACAGGTGCTTATGACATATATTTGCTCTATAATAATCTTTTTTTATCTTCAATTCAACCAATTATTTCAAATTTGCCAGCAAAATTATTGGCTGTCATTCATTTCACTGTCACTAAACAGAAAGTCATTGGGTAACCCTGGATAACAATGTCACCTGTTTACTCTTGGAAAAATATATCTGACACTCTACCACTCCCTTCAAAACCCATCAGTATGAATAGTTTGACATTGCAAAGTAAAAACTTTGCTGTATGTAGCAATCTGTAATTATTGTATTATTGTATTTTTATTATTGTATACTAATTAGACATTTAGTTCACCCTATACAACATACCTGAATTTCTTTAATATTATAGAAATATATTCATATAGATTCACTACACCAACTGAATGGTGCTTAAAGTTTATTTTCTTCAGCTTTATGTCTAGTTAAAATGCAGTCTTAGGCCATATTCACGCCTTTTTTTCAGTTCAGAACCACAGAAGAGAAAATACTTTTTCTCTTTGGAACTTACTGTATTGCAGATATTTGGTTGAAATTAATTTAAATGGTACCAACTTTTGGTCTTCATAACACATTTACAAGCTATGCATAAATATTTTATAAAGCAATACTGGAGGAT
The DNA here is from genome assembly GCA_023630585.1 of Cranoglanis bouderius. NCBI lineage: Eukaryota > Metazoa > Chordata > Actinopteri > Siluriformes > Cranoglanididae > Cranoglanis > Cranoglanis bouderius. The sequence goes on from CM042543.1 coordinate 12,930,946, forward strand.
TTAAGCCTTGCGTCAAAAAACTGTGAGAGGACAGTTTTTATATAAAGGTTTTTATATGTATAAGCATATGTCTTTGTCTTTATATGAAAGAAAGAAGAAAGAAGAACCCTTTTATTACCTATATGGGCTGACCATTTGAGGCTGTTCTATCTTTAATTTTTTTTTTCTTATCTTGGAAGTAGTTAGGGCAGAACAGTTGCACAGTGGGTAGAGTTGCTGCTTAACAGTGCCATGGTCCCTGGTCTGATCCTAGTGTTACTGTCTGTATGGAGTTTCCCATGTTGTGTTTTGTTCATTTGGCTTTCCTCTGGGTTTTCCAGTTAACTCCCAAAAACATGCAGGTAGATGGATTGGCAATGCTAAATTGCCCCTAGGTGTGACTGAGTGTGTTCACATTGCCCTGCATTGGACTGGCAGCCCACCCAGGGTGAATTCTCCTATCCTATGCCCAGTGTTTCCAGGGTCCACTCTCCACAGCAGTTACTAAAGATAAATGAATGAATCTTGGAAGTTATTAATTTGTCTTTGCTAACATCACATTTATGAATGACTGAGAAATCTTCTATTAATTGTCTACCTGTCATCTTATCTTTTGGGAGGTGTATTTACTGTAACTACTTCTTATAGGAGCATAGAACTGAATTATTTTCACCTGAAGAATTGGTGGTCCACTATGAAGCACCATTCCAAAATTATTTAATTTATTCATAAAGCCCATGTGTTAGCCAAGTGGATGATTTTAATTCTCTCAGGCTAATGAAATTGGCATTTGTAACACTTGTTAGGACACGTGGTGTGGGAGAGAAGCAGGATGCACTTGCAGGGGAAAGTGGTCAGTTTATAAGGCACAAACAAAAGGGCACATTCAAAAGTGATGGGACAACAACACAAAAAATACAAAGATAAGCACATCACCCTTCCAAAAAGGGGTTAGCCACAGATGAGAACACTTACAGGGCAAAAAACCCAGGAAATCATGAAACAGTATTCCAAAGGCTTTCAGGGCAAAAATCCAGGAAATCATGAAACAGTAATCCAAAGATTTACAGGGCAAAAATCCAGGAAATCATGAAACAGTAATCCAAAGACTTACAGGGCAAAAATCCAGGAAATCATGAAACAGTAATCCAAAGGCTTACAGGGCAAAAATCCAGGAAGTAGCGAGATATGAATTCAAGAACCCGGGAACGCCGGGTAAACAAAATCTTAAGAACTAGCGCAAGGACCAAACACCTGGTAAACAAAAACCTAGGAAAAACTACGATTCTTTAGCTTCCTCGCTACCTATCATTATCATCAGGGACATATATTTACGTTTAGCTATCACGAGTCACTTTCAGTTATTCTTAATCAATACTCTGCCATGAAGTGGACACAAATAGGGTTTTTAGTAATAAAGGTAATCAAAAGGAAATAAGAAGAAACGCACGACACCTGGAAACAATAATCAGACAATAACGGGAGAACCAATGACAGAACATGGGAGGAAACATAATGTGACACAAACCCAACGGACCAATAAGGAAGCGGGGGAAGAGACATGACGTAAACAAAAACAAAGGAGCACATGGCAACGTAAACAAAACCAGAGTCTTTGTGAATGGAATGTTCATCGGAGAGTTTTTTGATAGCGCTAGAAAGCGCGCAGATATGCTGCTCTGTAGCGGGGCAGCGAGATATGCTGCTGCTTCCCGGAGCAGCGAGTGGCGAGAGCTAACACTATGTTTACCTTCTTCCACAACTTCCTCAATGTGTCTTGATTGTGCTGATAGTAGAAACCAACTAATAAATTGAAAGATAATGATAAAAATTACAGTAACATTCTCAATCATTCAACCCATAATTATAATTGAGTAGGGTTCTCTAGTCTCTCTTTCATGTAAAGGCAAAGTCACATAAAACCTCAAATATCACTCCATATATTTTGACATAAACCTTTCACAAATTCTCCATCATTTGTTTTTATAAAAGGTTTATATAATGCTTATGAGTAACCCTTCAAATTATGTGTTACCAGATATTTTACTGTCCCAATAAATACTGTCCCACTTTAAGATATAAAAAATAGAATTTGTAAAAGGATATACATCTATTTATAGTTTATTGATTTTGTTACGTTACTTGGGTGAAGAGTCAGATAGGATGCACTCGCAGGGGAAAGTGGTCAGTTTATTTGGAACAAAAAACACCCGAACATCATTAAATAGGAATCGCAAGGTTTACAGGGCAAAAAACCCGAACATCATTAAATAGGAATCGCAAGGTTTACAGGGCAAAAACCCGAACATCATTAAATAGGAATTGCAAGGTTTACAGGGCAAAATCCAGAGAGACAGGAAACATTACTCCAAAGGATAACAGGGCAAAAATCCAGGAAGTAGCGAGGAATCCATTCAGGAACCCGGGAGCGCCGGGTAAACAAAAACTCCAAAACTAGCGCAAGGACCAGGGAACACCTGGTAAACAAAAACCTAGGAAAAAACTACGAAGCTTGAGCTTCCGCGCTACCGATCATTATCATTAGGAACATATCGTTAAGTTTAACTATAACGAGTCCCTTTCAGTTATTCTAACTCATCACCATTATTCAATATCAATATACTTCAATTCATTTCATTCTAATTCAATCTACTTCATTCTAATTCAATATAGTTCAATACTCCGCAAAGACGTGGACAAAATTAGGGGTTTTAGTACCAAAGGAAATTAAGCGCGAATGAGAAGAAACACACGACACCTGGAAATAATGATTAGAAAATAACAGTTGAACAAATGACAAAATATGGGAGGAAACATAACGTGAAGGACCAATGAGGAAACGGGGGCAGAGACATGACGTAAACAAAAACAAAGGAGCACATGGCAACGTAAACAAAACCAGAGTCTTTGTTATAGGAATGTCCAGCGGAGAGTTCTTTTTAATACTAGCGCTAGAAAGCGCGTAGACATGCTGCTCCTTAGCGGGGCAGCGATTCATGCTGTTCCTTCCCGGAGCAGCGATTCATGCTGCTCCTTCCCGGAGCAGCGATTGGCGAGAGCTCTAACAGAGCCCCCCCCCAAGGCGCGGCTCCCGACGCGCCGCAAGTTTTATCTGTTCTGGCGGACCCGGGCCCCTGGGCAGGATTGGCACATCTGCCCCCCTGGAACCGAGGCTGGTGCAATTTAATGTCCCACAGCCAGAACCGAACGTGTCGTGTTGAGGACTTGGATGAGGACTTGGACGAGGACTTGGACGAGGACTTGGACGAGGACCGATGCTTGGCCTGGACCTCAGAGCTGTGCGTGATCTGATGCTTGGCCTGGACCTCAGAGCTGCGCGTGATCTGATGCTTGGCCTGGACCTCAGAGCTGCGCGTGATCTGATGCTTGGCCTGGACCTCAGAGCTACGCGTGATCTGATGCTTGGCCTGGACCTCAGACCTGCGCGTGATCTGATGCTTGGCCTGGACCTCAGAGCTACGCGTGATCTGATGCTTGGCCTGGGTCTCCGAGCTGCGCGTGGCCTGGAGCTTGGCCTGGATCTCCAAGCTGCGCGTGACCTGGCGCTCTGTCTGGAACCCGGACTGGAACCTGATTCAGCTCCTGGATTGGAGACAGTGGAGGAGACAGTGGAGGAGACAGTGGAGGAGACTGAGGAGGAGACTGAGGAGGAGACAGGGCTGGAGACTGAGGAGGAGACAGGGTTATAAGTGGAGCTGGGAGTGAAATCACCCTCTGCACTGAGAAGGAGGGCTAACACCCATCCCGAAATTAAACCTATGTAGCCATCATAAAAATCAGAAACTGAACTTGGAAAATTATTGGAAATTGGGCTTGGACTTGTAACTGGACTAGGAACTAAATGAGTAACTCGACTGGGACTGGGAACCGGACTGAGAACAGGACTGGGAACCGGACTGGGAACTGGACCGAGAACAGGACTGGGAACCGGACTGGGAGCAGGACTGGGAACCGGACTGGGAGCCGGACTGGGAACCGGATTGAGAACCGGAGTGGGAGCAGGACTGAGAACCGGAGTGGGAGCAGGATTGGGAGCAGGGCTGAGAACTGGATTGGGAGCAGGGCTGAGAACTGGATTGGGAGCAGGGCTGAGAACTGGATTGGGAGCAGGGCTGAGAACTGGATTGGGAGCAGGACTGGGAACTGGATTGAGAACCAGACTGGGAGCTGGACTGGGAACCGGATTGAGAACCGGAGTGGGAGCAGGACTGGGAACAGGACTAGGAGCAGGACTATGAGCTGGACTGGGAACCGGACTGAGAACTGGATTGGGAGCAGGACTAAGAACTGGATTGGGAGCAGGACTGGGAACAGGACTGGGAATAGGACAGGAATCTGGACATGGACTTGGAGTGGAGGTTTCTTCTAGAACCTCTGAGACGAGCAGGCCAGGAGAGGAGGTTTCCTCTTTATTTGCTGGCTGCTGCTCGGGGCTGGAGGTCGCCTTGTTAACCTCCCTGAGAAGCTCCGCTGTGGAGACCTTCTGCTGGGCCTCGGGGCTGGAGGTCGCCATGTTAACCTCCAGTTGTAGCTCTGCTGTGGAGACCTTCTGCTGGGTCTCCTGCTGGAGCTCTGAGGGTGCCCGCCGGTGGAGCCGCTTATGCATCCGCCAGCTGCCCTTGAAACAGTTTTGGGAGCAGAAGAAGCTGCTCCTTACTCCCTGGTTCCTGCAGGTGGGGCACTGCAGGATGGCTGGGCGGGTGTATCCCTTGGTGGAACACTCCTGGTTTTGGGGATGTGAGGAGCAGGCCGCCACGTTAGCCCGCTTACTCCCATAATGTTCCAGGAAAGAGTGGCTAGGTCGGTCACCCAGACGGTCCTTCCCCAAAAAGGTCCTGAGGTCGGGTTGGAAGTCTGGGCTTCCAAACATCTGGACCAGTAGATCCACAAAGCCCGAAGCTGTTTTGAACTTCGTGGATCCACTGGCAAGGTGAAGCTCTGCCCATTGGCGAGCAGAGCCGACCAAACAAGAGAGGAGGAACCCCACCCACTGTTCCTCGTCGGGCTTGGGGTCCTCCAAACTCAGGAAATAAATCTGTGCCTGCAAACAGAAGCACTGTGGCCAGGTGGAAAAGCCATCAAACTCTTCAGGGGGATAAACAAAGGTCCATTGGGGGAAAAAATTGAATCATAAGCAGGCATATGAAATGTGGTGTGACGTGGCATGGCGTGGCGTAGCATGGCGTGGCGTGCCCTCACTTTCCCCGCTGCATCCATTTTTTGGCGGAGTATTCTGTTACGTTACTTGGGTGAAGAGTCAGATAGGATGCACTCGCAGGGGAAAGTGGTCAGTTTATTAGGAACAAAAAACACCCGAACATCATTAAACAGGAATCGCAAGGTTTACAGGGCAAAACACCCGAACATCATTAAACAGGAATCGCAAGGTTTACAGGGCAAAACACCCGAACATCATTAAATAGGAATCGCAAGGTTTACAGGGCAAAAAACCCGAACATCATTAAACAGGAATCGCAAGGTTTACAGGGCAAAAAACCCGAACATCATTAAATAGGAATCGCAAGGTTTACAGGGCAAAAAACCCGAACATCATTAAATAGGAATCGCAAGGTTTACAGGGCAAAATCCAGAGAGACAGGAAACATTACTCCAAAGGATAACAGGGCAAAAATCCAGGAAGTAGCGAGGAATCCATTCAGGAACCCGGGAGCGCCGGGTTCCAAAACTAGCGCAAGGACCAGGAAACACCTGGTAAACAAAAACCTAGGAAAAAACTACGAAGCTTGAGCTTCCGCACTACCGATCATTATCATTAGGAACATATCGTTAAGTTTAACTATAACGAGTCCCTTTCAGTTATTCTAACTCATCACCATTATTCAATATCAATATACTTCAATTCATTTCATTCTAATTCAATCTACTTCATTCTAATTCAATATAGTTCAATATAGTTCAATACTCCGCAAAGACGTGGACAAAATTAGGGATTTTAGTACCAAAGGAAATTAAGCGCGAATGAGAAGAAACACACGACACCTGGAAATAATGATTAGAAAATAACAGTTGAACCAATGACAAAATATGGGAGGAAACATAACGTGAAGGACCAATGAGGAAACGGGGGCAGAGACATGACGTAAACAAAAACAAAGGAGCACATGGCAACGTAAACAAAACCAGAGTCTTTGTTATAGGAATGTCCAGCGGAGAGTTCTTTTTAATACTAGCGCTAGAAAGCGCGTAGACATGCTGCTCCTTAGCGGGGCAGCGATTCATGCTGTTCCTTCCCGGAGCAGCGATTCATGCTGCTCCTTCCCGGAGCAGCGATTGGCGAGAGCTCTAACAGATTTATAAGCCATCATTAGGTCCATCATGAAGACCTTGAGCTCTACTTGGTGGTGCACAAATTATGAATGACAAAATATTCTCTTAAAGTGCAAATGTCAAAACATGCATAAATTCTTTATAACTTTTCACTGGCCAGCCATATCCAGGCTAATAAAAGGGGTAAGCTTTTATAAAATGAATTTCTGATGAAACAGACCAGCAGGGACATAGAGACTTATTACATGGTATAGGACAGTTAATGGGAAGCTATGAGACATCCCACACATTTAGGTCACCTCAGATAGCTGAATCTTCTTATATGTATAATTTTATAAATACTTCTTTCTATAAAGTAGCTGAAAGAAAAGAATAACTTTTTACAGCTTCTCTTTTCCTTTTCCTTCGTTTTTTTGTGCATAAAATAGTACTGAATGAAATTTTAAAGAAAAAAAATAATATAATTTTAATATATTTTTTTTTCAAGACAAGGTTAAAGGACAGAACAAAGAAGAGCAGTTTAAAAGAAGGTTGTGTCAGATAACTGAATGAATGACTAAATGTATATTAAATCAAATAATTGCAGAGTTACATTTACTTTACTGTAATATTATGTAATGTGTACAGTAAATATGTGCTGCCTGCAATTTTTGCCTGCTGCCTGTTTTTCTGTGTGAGCTGATCTCAGTTGTGGTTGTATTGGACCTAAAGTTTGTATCAGAATGATTAGCGTTATTGGATAAGGAATGGCAAGATTATGACCTTTTCCATATTTGGCCTACTGGGTAATAAACATGCACAGTTCACCATCTGCCACACAGTGCCGTTTGTATGGCAGCTAAATTATCATTTTTTAAATGATTTTACCTCCCTTCTGCTCTTCCCTCAACCTCAACTATGCAATTTTAATGCATACTGTCATCGCATGTCGAATAAGGAGGCGATGCTGGTTGCACAGGCTCAAAAATAGGAAATTGAAGATATTTGCATATCAATCTGTTGTTGCCAGAATGGCTGTGCAGTAATCTGCCTGGTTCTAAATGAATGACACTTGTTAGAGATGAGATATTCACATACAAAAAAAATGTAAACTGTCTTGCAGTGGTATTAGTGAAACACCAAGCAGATCCATGGTATTAAAATGCAATAAGAAATCTGAGCTATGCTAAAAGGATCTCTCTAAATTTGGCCTGAATCTGGGGGTTTAACAATGATCCTTATCCAGTAGAGGAAAGGCATATTCTTGCTCACTTGGGGATTAGAGGATCTGACTTTGGCAGCAGTTCAAACCTATCCTCTAGATCTCCATCGTGTCAATAGCTCAGTAGGTGGAGTATTGACTTGCACAAGAGGCACGGCCGCTGTGCTTTTTGCTGGAGGATATGGTTTTACTCCCATTACCAAATCTCCAGCACTGATGCACAAAAGCACCACACTGGCCTGGCAGGGACTAGAGAGGCCTATGAGCAAGAAACTCACTCTTTTTGAATCTGAATTTCAGTACTTCTCAAATGACAGGACAGAGCTTTGAGCTGAAATCAAACACATAAAAATGGCTTTCTAGTGAATGATACTGTTAATGAAAGCCAGTGTGTAGCCTATAGAATGTCAGTGTGAAATACATGAAAAAGAGGATTAGCTCTTTCGTGCTTGATGCTAGATATTGCTTTTCATGTTACAGTGCTCAACGTGGTTTGCAGCCTGGCATGTGCTAATTCCTGCATCTCAGATGTAAAATACAGCAAATGTCCTAAGATTGTCAGGTGACCAAAATTTCATTCTGTTCATCCAGAAGTGAACAAATACAACAAACATTTTGTAAAATCCAGGTTAGGAGCACATGTGACTATATTAAATGATTTGTACTTGTTTCTTCTACTGTTCATTGGGCCTGCTTGCAGTGCAGATAGACATAAATATAAATCGTTCTGTTTCTTAAATTATTCCTTACAGTCTATAAGTGAAAAGATATAATTATGTTCTAAAGATATTGTTGCTGATTGCAGTGTATCTCTGCATTCTCTCAGCACAGCCCTGTTAATTACAGATGTGCGACAAAAGGAATGTTCTAACACTAGAGCTTTCATTTTAATCAGTCTGAAATTATAACAGAGTTCAGGAAGCTGATAAATGTCCATCACCTTCACATAGTTTCTGAGGGGCAAAAAAGAACAGCCTTTAACAGATAGCTCAGTATCGAAGCATGGCTTTAAATGTGTCATGTTTGATATGATGAACTAGTTTAATTCCACTGTTCCTGAAATTATGCTGGGAATATGCATGAGTAAGTGTATATTATTAACAGAACCCATTTGAATGATTATAGTGTAAAAAGCACTATAAAAATGAACTTCTTTGTACTGGTCTAACATAGTCCTGTAGTTGATCAGAAAATTCTGACATTCACTTCTTACTTACAGTACATATACTGTACATAATAATTCAACAAACAGAACCTAAATCTACCTTTTTGATTTTCACTCAAGTAAACCATGGTTAATGGCAAATAAGTGTGTGTGTGTGTGTGTGTGTGTGTGTGTGTGTGTGTGTGTGTGTGTGTGTGTGTGTGTGTGTGTGTGTGCGCGCTTACTGTTAATGAAATGCTGCAATAAGAGATGCTACTGAGCATTCATCACACCCTAGCCTTATTTTAAGATGAAAACCAATGCATTATGTATTAATAGCCTGGAATTATCTTTGATCAGGTTTTAAAATAAATGGCATAGACATAAATGCAAATAATTGTAAATGTCAGTAAAATGATCAGTGTAAAAACGCATAGAACAACTAAACTGGAATTTAGGCTTCTAACACAATTAACTTATTAGAAAATGTTTCAGTCAAAAATAAATTCCTTCTAATACTAACCGCATTTCCATAAAAGTTGGGATTTTTTTCTAAAATGCAATAAAAATTTAGAATTTGATGCCTTCAACACACTCAAAAAAAGTTGGGACAGAGGCAAAATAAGACTGAAAAGTTTATAGACTATTCAAGTAATGATATTTTGGAGGATCAGGTTAACTGGTAACAGGGGAGAGTATCAGGATTGGGCATAAAAGGAGCATCCACCAAAAGCTCAGTCTTTGCAAGCAAGGATGGGTCGTGGCTCACCACTTAAGCTGCTCATGAATTTGTTTATATTTACAAAATACAATTAAGTTGGTCAGTGAAAACACTGAATATCTTTTGTTTGTATTTTGTCAGTTAATTAAAGTTTCAAGAGACTTGACAAATCACAGAGTTTTGTTTTTATTGCATTTTAGAAAAATGGAAATGAGGTTAGTACATGGACCATATATAATCCTACTTTTCAATATTCTCAAAATCCTGAAATTATCCTGATTAATGTCATACATGGCCTGCATGTTAGAACGAATTGCTGTTGCCACACCTTTTTGGAGGACAACAGTCTAATGAACTGGGCCAATGAGCTACTCTAGTCTAGTGACTATTAATACTCTGTTATAATGCTCTTAGGTCAGCGTAGACAGAGAGAAAACAAAGCGCAGACACGAGCATTAATCAATAACACTAAGCCAATTTAAATCACTCTTCATTTAAGTTTTGATCTCTATTGATTTTCTCGCAATTCTCATCCAACAATGTGGTATGCCTCAAAGGCTTCAGTGATTTGGTTTTAAGCCACTAACCAACTCTGGTGCCCATCTGCAGCCCTTTACACATTGCTTGCATGTCTCAAGGTTACTAGGTGCTTAGATAAAACAGATCAGAGCATTCCTGTTCTTTCCTGTTATATTGGCTTGAATTTTGCTAATTGCTAGTTGTGAAACCACAGCAAGTAATGGGTCACATAATAATAATAATAATAATAATAATAATAATAATAATAATAATAATAATAATAATAATTAAAGCTGCAAGCAGACTTGGTGAGCCGCATATTCACAGACGCACTACAAGTGTTGCCTAAACAATCACAGGTAAGCAGAGCCATAACCTTAGGCAAAGGGATTCAATATTTTCACTTATGATGTGTATGTTTTGACCATGGACAGTGGTGGAATTCTCTGATATTAAACCCTGTCTGTCGTTTGTTGTCTGTATAATAGCACATTGAATGGCTAGAATGGCAGTAAACAGTTGTTTAGACAGGTCTCAAGATGATATGAACCAAATTTGGTGAAGATTGGACAAAATTTGGAGGAGGAGTAGCAAAAATGGCACTTAGATGGAAGCATTTTCAGCATGTTATTATAACTTTTGAACAATAAGTGGCGCTGTAATGAAATTTGCTGCATACGCTCAGGGTGTGGCCTGAAGATGCCTGTGGAGTCCATGCCCTGATGGGTCAGAGCTGTTTTGGAGGCACAAAGGGGACCTACACAATAAAATATACACTCGCCATCCACTTTAACTGCTCATTCATGTAGTTATCCAATCAGCCAATCATGTTGCAGCAGCAAAATGCATTAAATCATGCAGACACAGGTCAAGAGCTTCAGTTAATGTTCACATCAAACATCAGAATGTGGGAAAAGTGTGATCTCTGTGACTTCACCGTGGCATGGGTGTTTGTACCAGATGGACTTGTTTTAGTATTTCAGAAACTGCTAATCTCCTGGGATTTTCACACACATCAGTCTCTAGAAGTTATACAGAATGGTGTGAAAAAAACAACACTGAGTGAGTGACAGTTCTGTGTGAAGAAACTCTTTGTTGATAAGAGAGGTCAGAGGAATATGGACAGATTGGTTCAAACTGCCAGGAAGGATATAGTAACTCATATAATCACGCTTTACAAATGTGGTGAGCATAAAAGCATCTCAGCATGCACAAACATTGAACCTTGAGGTGGATGGGTTCAACAGCAGAAGACCACATTGGGTTCCACTCCTGTCAGCCAAGAACAGGAAACTGGAAAGTTGAAGATTTGAAAAAACAACAAAAAACCAACCAACAAACAAACAAACAAACAAAAAAAACCCAAAACAAAACAAAAAAACAACAACAAAAAAACACCTGGTCTTTTTCCGGTCTTCAACTGTCCAGATTCGGTAAGTCTGTGCCCATGATAGCCAGGACTGGAAGCTGAACCATGCCACAGTTAAAGTCCCAAAGATCACACTTTTTCCACATTCTGATGTTTGATGTGAACATTAACTGAAGCTCTTGTCCTGTATCTACATGATTTAATGCATTTTGCTGCTGCCTCAGGCTGATTGAATAACTACATAAATGAACAGGTGTACAGGTGTTCTACTAAAGTGTTCTATTAAAGGTCCTATTAAAGTGGATGGTGAGTGTATATCTGATATATTTATTTATATATATATATATATATATATATATATATATATATATATATATATATATATATATATATATATATATATATATATATATATATATATATATATATATATATATATATATATAGATTGCTATTGATTGTATTTAAGATGATACAACCCTTTCAAACAATTTAGTTATGAAAGGATGGTTAGAAATTAAACAACAGGGATGACAGGGGAGCTTTTAAGATCACTAGAAATAGAACCAGTTGAAGTGACATGTTGAGAAGGTGATAAAAAAAGACCAGAGATGAATGAAAGACACTTCCTAAGAAGTGAAGTAGGAAGTGGATCATGCTGACAGGTTGCTGAATTAGATTTGGCTGTGAGTTTAATCATTAAAGAAGGCTCAATAGGAGAAAAGTCAGAGGTTTGAAATGGAGTTTAGAGAGATTTCCCTATATAAGTGTTGAGAGAGGTGAGAAGAAATTGTATATCTTGCTTATTTTATCTTAGCAGATTTGAAATATCTGCTATATGACCAAAAGTTTTTGGACGTCTCACCATTACACCCATATGTGCTTTTTGAACACTCCATTCCAGACTTAGTCCCCCTTTGCTGTTATAATAACCTTCACTCTTCTGTGAACGCTTTCCACTAGATTTTGGAGCATGGCTGTGGGGATTTGCCTATTCAATCACAAGAGCATTAGTGAGGTCAGGCACTGATGTCAGGTCAGGAGGCCTAGGGTGTGGTTGGCATTCTGATTCATACTTAAGGTGTTCAGTGGAGTTGAGGTCAGGGCTCTCTGTAGGCCACTTGAATTCTTCCACTCCAACCTTGCTAAATCATTCATGGACCTCACTGTATGCACAGGGGCACTGTCATACTGTAATACATTTGGGTCCCTTAGTTCCAGTAAAGGGAAACTGTACTGCTACAGCATACAAAGACATTTCTGGCAACAATTTGGGGAAGCTCCACATATGGGTGTGATGGTCAGGTGTCCACAAACGTTTGGACATATAGTGTATATTAGGCAGATTGCCGCCTCACAGCTCCATGGTCCCTGGTTCAATCCTGAACATGTTCTCGATTTGTCAGTGTGGGTTTCTGGTTTCCTCCCAATTGCTAAAAACATACAGTATGTGGATTGGCTATGCTATGTGTGTGCATGATGAGCAGGATAAAGAGGCTAATGAAGATGAATTTTTGAATAAATTAATGAATGAGATAGTAGAACAAAAGGTTTGGTTAAAAGTGCTATTAATGAAAGAAGAAAATGTATAATGTACAGGCAGTATTTAAAGCTGCTCTATATTTAGGCATAGACTCTTAGAAGTGTCCTTCAATGAGTTATTTGTATGGTTAAGGGTTCTTAGCTTCCCAAATGTGCTGTAGTTCAAAACCCCCTCTATAGGGAAACACACTACATAGTAGATTTCATATATAGTTAAAATGAACAGACAAAGAGTCCATAATTCTTGGAAAAATACTGAAGATGGGGACTAGTGGTTTTAAACTCAGTATGGTACCAAAAGGAAGAGAGGTGGTAAGGAATAAGTTTAGTCTTCAATGGTGAAACACGGTATATCAGAGTAAATCTGAGACAAAGCCATTTTTAGAGAGTAGTTTTATAAGTTCATAGTAGTTTTCATAAGTGAGTCAAGATTCCTTAAATTTAACCCCTAAAGGCAGTTGACATGAAATAATTAGTATTCTTATTATTATTTATATGGGGAGCACAGTGGAGTAAGGGTTAGCACATTTTCCTTGCACTTCAGGAAACCACTTTGTGGTGTGATTCCCGCCTTTGCCCTGTATATGTGAAGATTGCATGCTCTCTCTGTGCTTCGGGGGATTCCTCCGGGTACACAACCCAATCGAAAGACATGCATTGTAAGTTGTCTGACATTTCAAAATTGTCAACTCGTCCTTGTGCCCCAGTTCCCTGGGATAGGCTCCAGGCTCCCTGCAACCCTGTGTAGGATAAGTGGTACAGAAAATGGATGCATGGATGGATGGACTACTATTTACATGAAATTTCCAACACAGTAATAGAAAAAAGAAATCAAAGATGTGTTTGGACAAAAATAGCAACAGTATAAAACAACAGCCACCAACTTTTCCCTGGAACTTGAGATTAGCTACAGTGCCCTCCACTAATATTGGCACCCTTGGTAAATATGAGCAAAGAAGGCTGTGAAAAATTGTCTTTATTGTTTAATCTTTTGATCTTTTGTTAAAAAAAAAAAAAAATACTCTGCTCTCATGGATATCAAACAATTGCAGACAACACAGGTTTATAAAAAAAAAAAAACTTTGTTAAATATAGGTGTGCAACAATTATTGGCACCCCTATGAATTCATATGAGAAAAATATATTTGACGTATATTCCCATTGATATGTTATGAATCAACCTGGAATTGGACGTGTGTCTATATTGTCTCAAAATGCACTGTGAAGAGGATGGTTCAAGTGGCCAAAAAATCTCCAAGGATCACAGCTGGAGAATTGCAGAATTTAGTTGCGTCTTGGGGTCAAAAAACCTCCAAAACTACAATCCGAAGTCTTTAATGTTTTGGGGCTGTTTTTTCCAGAGGACCTGGACATTTTGTTAGGATACATGGCATCATGGACACTGGACTCATGGACAAACCTGACTGCCTCTGCCAAAACGCTTAAAATGGGCCATGGTTGGATCTTCCAGCAGGACAATGATCCAAAACATACATCAAAATCAGCACAATATGGTTTACTGACCACAAAATCAAAGTCCTGCCATGACCATCCAACAGAACGGCAAAGGAGTAAAAACCAACCATATACTGTAGATCAACACCTCACCTGAAAGAGATGCAGTCTAGGTGCAACATAATGAAAATAAGGTTGACAGGTGAATAAGTGAAGAAACCCACCCAGCCTTGCAAAAACGATATTTTAGCACAGTGAAAATACTTCTTGTTATGAGATTATCATAATAAAGCAAGGCTATCAAGCCCATTTCTAGACATTTTTGCTAACTTCATGATTGAAATGATCTTATTCTGTTCTCTGATAATTATGCCTCTCTCTCGAAATAAATGTTTGAAATGAGCAAATAAGCAAATAACATCAACTTCATTACAACATAATTACTATGAAATAAGCAAATAAAATCTGCCAATAGAACAATAACAAATAAGTAAAATGTCTAGAAATTGTCATAATATAAAAAAATCCTATATTTGTTTTAAAAAGTTTTATAATGATCTTATCATGTAATAGTATTAGACATATTCCCTATATTTGAACTATTTATACTTAAATAAATATACTATATATAAATATGTATAAATATACTTAGGTATTTTTTTTACAGTAAGCACAGAGCATCTAGAAGAGAGAACTTATAAGAGAAACTCCAGAGACAAAGCTTGTATGAAGATGTATGCATGAGGGTTGCTACTTATGACTGCAGAATTAATGTAAATTAATTTCTTCTAATCATGATGTTGGCTGTAATATTCACAGAAAAAACACTTTAATTGCAAGTGTTTTGTAAAATGCTTAATTTAATACTTGTATAACACTTAATATAATTGCGTCTACAACCCCAATTCCAAAAAAGTTGGGATGCTTTGTTAAATGTAAATAAAAACAGAATGCAATGATTTGCAAATGTCATAAACCCATATGTTATTCACAATAGAACATAGAAAACATGCCAAATGTTTAAACTGAGGAAATGTACCATTTTAAGAAAAAAATAAGGTAATTTTGAATTTGATGGCCGCTACAGGTTTCAAAAAAGTTGGGACGGGGCAACAAAAGGCTGGAAAAGTAAGTGTTACTAAAAAGAAACAGCTGGAGGAACATTTTGCAACTAATTAGGTTAACTGGCAACAGGTCAGTAACATGTTTGGGTATAAAAAGAGTATCTTAGAGAGGCAGAGTCTCTCAGAAGTAAAGATGCAATGGAATCTGGATGGAAGCATATGTTGCTCTAAAACCTGTATATACCTTTCAGCATTGATGGTGCCTTTCCAGATGTGCAAGCTTCCCCTTTCCATAGGCACTAATGCACCCCCATACCATCAGAAATGCAGGCTTTTGAATTGAGCCCTGACAAAAAGCCGGATGGTCCCTCTCCTCTTTAGTCCTCTTTAGTTTAGAGGCATCCATGGTTTCCAAAAAGAATTTCAAATTTCGATTCGTCTGACCACAGAACAGTTTTCCACTTTGCCTCAGTCCATTTTAAATGAGCTTTGGCCTAGAGAAGACGGCGGCGTTTCTGGATCGTGTTCACATATGGCTTCTTCTTTGCATGATAGAGCTTTAACCATCATTTGTGGATGGCACGGCAAACTGTGTTCACAGACAATGAGTTCTGGAGGTGTTTCTGAGCCCATGCAGTGATTTCCATTACATCATGCCTGTTTTTAATGCAGTGTCACCTGAGGGCCCGAAGATCACGGGCATGCAATATTGATTTTCACCCTTGTCCCTTGCACACAGAGATTTCTCCAGATTCTTGGAATCTTTTGATGATATTATGTCTTATAGTCTTCACAATTTTACGTTGAGGAACATTATTCTGAAATTGTTCCACAAATTGTAGACGCAGTTTGTCGCAGATTGGTGAACCTCTGCCCATCTTTACTTCTGAGAGACTCTGCCTCTCTAAGATACTCTTTTTATACCCAATCATGTTACTGACCTGTTGCCAATTAACCTCCAGCTGTTTCATTTTAGTAACACTTACTTTTCCAGCCTTTTCTTGCCCCCGACCCAACTTTTTTGAGATGTGTTGCGGCCATCAAATTCAAAATTATTGTTATTTATTGTTGCTCAGTTTAAACATTTGATATGTTTTCTATCTCACAACTCGTAGTCAACTTAACAAACTTAACAAATAACAGGCTTACATTTAAAGTGTGCTGTAAATTTGCATTGACATGTCTGATCTTTGTGAAGTGCCATTATTACAATCAGAAGGTCAGTTAAAATGACTAAAGCTATTTTGTAATGACCAGAGTAATTGTCGGCCATTCTACCATAATTACATATAAGTGAACTAATATAGCAAAATCATTTTCCAGCCTTGATTTACAGCATTGTAGCTCTTTTTTTTATGCCTACCGCATACTAATATTTATTTTGTAAGCACATCCAAAATGTTGGTAATATCACTGCTTACAGCTGCATTTCTAGCCCCCTTTGTCAACGCCAGGGCCTTCAACTATCACTATCTTCCCCTTCAGGCACAAAATCAAGTTTCTGGTTCAGCAATTCTGATAATAATCTGACCTCGGCTGGTTTAGGTGGCTGAGAGAGCCCGTGCTTTCAGAGGGCAGGTAATGAATTCTCTGTCATTTTAATGCGCTTCACCTATGCCTCCCACATGGATCATATGAACTGTCTCCATCTGTCCTTATAAAATGTTAGCTAACCACTAAACCCATCCAAAGCACCTGAGAAAGAAATGGATACTGAAAATAATCTGAGTACTGACAATATTCATTGTTTAGTGTATATTTAAAACACTAGCCAATTGATACAGCTCAAAATATGATATTAGTGTCATATTTTACGATATGATATTTTACGATCATACGATACTTTATCTTTCAATTATTTACAAAGTAATTAAGCCTTTCTAATGATTATTTTTTAATTGTATCCTTCGTCTTGTCTTTGTGTAGGAGCGGACTGGTCATCAGGAAGTTCAGGAATATTCCCAGACATTACCAATAAGAGACCCTGATCAGTTCAGTCCTTCTGATTATCAATTTTTCTATATTTGTGTACACTTGTTGAGTAGACAATGCTAGAGAAAAAGCAGAAAAGCATGTGAAGACATGAAAAGAAAAGATTTACTCGCAGATGCAGCAAAGTTTTCAAAAATTTAATTCCAAATCGATTGCTGGTGAAAATAACAAAAAATAATGTATTACAATTTATTAGATTGGTGCAGTAGTGCTATGTAGTGCATTGTTGTGTACATCATAGACATGGTGTCTTCACACTACATTGGTACTTGGAAGTTTGTGAACCCTTTAGAATTTTCTATATTTCTGCATAAATGTGACCTAAAACATCATCAGATTTTCAGTCCTAAAAGTAGATAATGAGACAAAAGTATTATACTTGGTAATTTATTTATTGAGGAAAATGATCCAATATTACATATCTGTGAGTGGCAAAAGTATGCGAACGTTTGCTTTCAGTATCTGGTGTGACCCCCTTGTGCAGCAATAACTACAACTAAACATTCCAGGTAACTATTGATCAGTTCTGCACATCGGACTGGAGGAATTTTAGCCCGTTCCTCAGTACAGAACAGCTTCAGCTTTGCGATGTTGGTGGGTTTCCTCAATGAACTGCTTGCTTCAGGTCCTTCCACAACATTTCTATAGAATTAAATTCAGGACTTTGACTTGGCCATTCCAAAACATTAACTTTATTCATCTTTAACCTTTCTTTGGTAGAATGACTTGTGTGCTTAGGGTCGTTGTCTTGCTGCATGACCCACTTTTTCTTGAGATTCAGTTCATGAACAAATGTCCTGATATTTTATTTAGAATTTGCTGGTATACTTTAGAATTCATTGTTCCATCAATGATGGCAAGCCGTCCTGGCTCGGATGCAGCAAAACAGGCCCAAACCATGATACTACCACCACCATGTTTCACAGATGGGATAAGGTTCTTATGCTGGAATGCAGTATTTGCCTTTCTCCAAACATAATGCTTAAACCAAAAAGTTCTATTTTGGTCTCATCCCCTACAAAACATTTTTCCAATAGCCTGGCATGTCCACATGATCTTTACCAAATGCAGACAGGCAGCAACATTCTTTTCAGAGAGCAGTGGCTTTCTCCTCTGCCATGCACAGCATTGTTGATCAGTGTTCTCTTGATGGTGGACTCATGAACATTAACATTAGCCAATGTGAGAGAGGCCTTTAGTTGCTTAGAAGTTACCCTGGGTTCCTTTGTGACCTCATGTCTGACTGTGGATTGGTGGAGTCCAAGCTCTTTAGAGATGGTTTTGTAACCTTTTACAGCCTGATGAGCATCAACAACTCTTTTTCTGAGGTCCTCAGAAATCTCCTTTGTTCATGCCACAATACACTTCCACAAACATGTGTTGTGAAGATCAGACTTTGATAGATCCCTGTTACTTAAAATAAAACAGGTCGCTTACTCACACCCGACTGTCATCCCATTGTTCGAAAACACCTGACTCTAATTTCACCTCCAAATTAACTGCTAATCCTAGATGTTCACATATTTTGTCTCTCACAGATATGTAATATTTTATCATTTTCCTATAATATATTATATTACATAATATTTTTTGTCTCATTTGTTTAATTGGATTTTCTTTGTCTACTTTTAGGACTTGTATTTATACTTATAGGATCTGATGATATTTTCAGTCATATTTATGCAGACATATAGAAAATTTAAAGGATTCACAAACTTTCAAGCACCAATGTATCTATGGCAATTTGTTAGATTTAATTCAAGCTATTTGCTATAAAACAAGATCTTATAGGCCGTGGAGTATTTTAAGCTGTATTTTAAGCTAGCCCAATTTGGCAACCCTGGCATTAACTGTTCTGCTGTCTGAAAACATTCACAGAGTGAGCATAGGGCTGCGTGAGTCCTGCCCAAGTGGGCCTTTATTAGCACTTGTTGCAGTTCCCATTTTTTTTTACCACTAGGCACAATTATAACTTTATGGAGTTTAATGAGGTGAGCACACTGCTCACCTCAGACTATGGAAGACTATGGAATGCTCTGCCCCACTTCTTCCCATATGAATGAGCCACCACTGAATAAATGCTTTACATTTCCAAAAAAAAAAGCTTTGCTGTATATGGCTATATGTTTTGTCATATATGATGGATCTTATCTAGCCCTATGTAATAATACTAGTTGATGCATTTCATTTCTTATTTTGGACAAATGTGGAGGGGCACTTTAAAATGTCTGAACTGAGGTTTATTCCTAGTCTGTCCTGGTCTTAGTGTGTCCTTAGGTGACAGGTTTTTTGGACTCTAAAGTCCAGTCCCAACAAACATTAAGTGACAGGCGTTTTGACAGTAAAAGCTCTGTGGATGTTGATGCAAGAAGGCACAGTGGCTTCATTATGCATTTGAATAGAGAGCTTTCTCACAGACATTGTAACAACACGTGAAAAGGGCACAATAACAAGGTGACGAGGCAGCCAGAATATATCTGGAATTTTTCACAAAAAAAAAAAAAGTTGTCCGAGGTTTTTAGCAATAACATTAATATATTGTGTTGACTGTGCATCTAACTCTTCTGCAGTGAAACAGATTGCCTAGTAATCATGGTGATCAAGCAAGCGTAAATAATAAGGCTTTGTTATGAATCAGAAATGTACAACCCAGATCAGCGAGTAAGACTGAGACATTCTGTAGAATATTTCAAATTGAATTAGCCTACTAAAGAATTTGATTATTTCTCATTATGAATGAATGAGAAAAGACTCAAATGTAGACCACTAGCTAGGCCACATTTGGAGCTTGTTTAATGAAAATCTAAGGACGGTGAACTGTAGCTGAGCTGTGGTGTGATTGAGCTAGGTTTAGAGTGTACAAGGCCTGGCAGAGCATATTCTTTTCCTGTCATAACAGCCTGAGTGGCCCGGACCAGCGCAACGATAGAGGGATGATTAATTATGGTGCTGATGAAATGTGATAGCTGTGGAAATGTCAACGAGATGACACCACTCGTCAGTATGATGCAGCTGGGAGGACAGATCACACGCAGACATCTGGAGGGATGTGGACCAGCAGGCGTTCTCTGCCTCCGCACCGTCACTGTTTCTGTCCTGCGTTGCCTATGCTTCTCTCTCTGCTCAGCTCCTGCTCCTGTGAGAATGCTATTTATACAGCTAATACCACAGCAGTCACTGCACTGACATTCATAAGGCTGGTTAATCTGGCTAAATCTAAATCCATTTGTCGCACTGTGGGTATTAAATAATTCCTGCATAGGCACATTTACTGCTTTTTCTTGACATTCTACAGTATTAGCAGTTTGGGGAAAGAGAAAAGTCTATAGCATACAGTGAGGATATATTTGCTTTCGCAACAAATACAAGCTCACAGAGCCTTTGGAAATCTGCTTTTAGCTTCTGAATGTGGGCAAATCTTAACAACCCCCCCCCCCCCCCAAAAAAAAAAAAAAAAAAAAAAACACAGGAAAAAAAACAAAAAAAAACAAAAACAAACAAACAAAAAACAATAAAACAAAATAGGAAAAACACATACCATCCCTAATGAATTGCTCCACTTACCAGAATAAATTGAATCAATGTGATAGATCCCAGAGGAGCTGAGATTTGTCTAGTTGTGTATTTGAGCTTACTGTGTACCACTAGAACTGTGTACTGCCTGTTTATATTAAACACAGTCTTTTTCCTCTGCACTTGTCTGCTCTATTTCTGAAGCACAGCTGTGTTAAAGGTCTATAAAAAATCATTAAACATCTGTGGATTAAGCAATTTATTTGCTTGAAGCACATCAGGGCTGCTTAACTCAGCTTGTACATGCTCATAAGACCTCTGAACAGCCAGTGAGAGAACATCATGATAGCTGCGCAAGATAGCTGAGCAAATAAATATTCACTTTACTTTGCTTGTATGCATTTGGTAAACTGAATGTCAATGAAGCAGGTGTCCATATGCTCTTACCTTCTGCTACAAAGTTTCAGGATTAATTTTTTTGAAACACCAGCATTTTTGCAGGCTAAAAGTTTGAAGGTCTCAGTCTCAGACATGGACTTGTCATGTATTTGAAAAGTTTCTAGCTTAATGAGGGAGCTATAATTTAATGTAAAGCATGTCTATGTAGACAGTACAAGACTAGATATTCATTTATAATTTTAGTAGCTTTATTTCTTAGGCAAGATTTTTCATGAAGCATGCAACATTCAATTTATCATTTTGGATATGTGGAGAGAGAAATACACTGCAGTCATTACATCAGAATATAGCTGGTGGAAAAAGTAGAAGACTGCCTACACACAGTGGAGCTAAACCTGGCATTCCTGGAGAAGAGCAGTGCTGGAGCTCACAATCTGCTTCATATACAACTCTGAATCAGCTTAATACTGTCTTATAAAGCTTCCATACAACAGCCTTTATCTAGAATGCTGAATAACTCAGTTCTCACCTTACATGTGTATCTAAGATAGAGTGTAATTGCACCAGGTTACAAATGCATGTGTTTATTTCTGAATTGGTACTTCCTTTACTTTACTGGGATACAAGCAGATGCTGTCTTTTGATTGTTATCTAATTGATGTAAAGCGATATATGTAACAGAGTGTTTAATCAATGTGTCTAAGTGAAGCACACATTTCCAAATTGTTGCTCTAATTCTTTTGACATTGTGAGTAAACATGTCTGATACCTGCAAGGAAGAGAAGTGCTCGTGAAATGTGTCATATCACTAGAGTCCACATACTATTTTATAGAAGGATTCACAAATAACACACAGTGTAATAAAAACAATCCATAGCATTTTTGCTTCATTTACTTTCAATATTAAACCATTGTTTTTAAGTGCTGCCTAGAATGTAAGACTAAAATCAGACACATTACTAGACTGATCCATGTTTTGAGTGAAAATGTTGAAATAAACTGAGTTTACTTAAGGATCAGAGCAATACTACTGTCCTATCACCTTAACTCTCTTTGCTCTGTGATAAATTGGCCTGTACTGAGCCATTATTTTACCAAACCAGCCATATTGCTAGGTATAATTGAGTAAATTAAGAGGAGTTTGTGTGAAAATGACACTCTGCTGTATGACTGCCATAAGGAAAAAGTGAAATATTGAATATCACAGATCACAGGAGAGAGAGGAGACCAGAGAGAATCCCAAAAACAAGGAACCACGTTAGTGAACACTGAACAAATGCAAACAGCCAGAAGGTGTGTGAATGCTGCCTGATTGGTTTATAAATACTAGTCATAGACTGTGCTGATTGTGAAAAGGTTCGAGTAATAATTGTATCTGTCGTGACTGATCAGAAATCTGGTGATCACAATTGTGACCTCTGGTGGTGGGGTTTGGAATAGATGGAAAGCATGTGCAAAATGTTGTTTACAAATCTAATGCAACTGTCTCTGCAAACTACATGATTACAGAAATTCGATCATTTTTCTGAAAGCAGAATTGAATGATTTATTGTGCAGAAAGATAGAAAAGAAAACAGGATATAATATAACCATGCTGTCAGTCATGCTTCAGTAGAAATATGAATATGAAATATCAAAAAAACATCAAATTAAAGGAAAAACGAACATAAAATGTTTACTATAGTGTTGGGCCACTACAAGCTGCCAGAACAGCTTCAGTGTGCCGTGGCATAGATTCTACAAGTATCTGAGGGATGAACATCATTCTTCCAAAAGATATTCCCTCAAATTATGTTTTGATGATGGTGATGGAGAGCAGAGGTGGGTAGAGTAGCCAAAAATTGTACTCAAGTAAAAGTAAAACTACTAATAAAAATAACTAATATCTGCTTAAAATCAAGGGAAAATCCTGAATCTCAGACTACATGGAGAACTGTAAGTCACACCTCTCCTTTAAAGTCTGTCTGTTCTGTTTATATGATATAAAACATGGGTTCAAGATGAAGCAGCAAATCCCAGTCCTGTGATGGGTACAATAACACACAACCTGTCACTTTCAACACAAAATCTCTCTCACACACCCGCACACACACACACACACACACACACACACACCAAAAAACAAACATTGTCCCAATGGTTGGCTGTCTTTATTTTCACTTTATGTTAGCAACACAAACTTCAGCATCTGCATTTAAACAAGACAACAGAGAAAAAAGAACAGACGATGGAACAGAACAGAAGAGAAAGTGTGTGTAGAGAGAGAGAGAGTGTGTGTGTGTGTGTGAGTGTGAGTGAGTGTGTGTGAGTGTGTGTGTGTCCTGCCTCCGTCGACATGCTCGCTTCTTTCCCCTCTTTGGCCATTATCTTCCAGGACTGAGCCGCTAAAAAACTGAGCGGTTGTCGCGTCCGCATTCAGAGCACAGACTCGCGACCTCATTATACGTGATATAAATTAATTATTAAAACTACATGTACTAATTAACATTTAACAGTAACGGAGGAACGCCATCGAATGTCGCGAAGTAAAAGTACATTTCTGTGATTAAGATACTCAATTAAATGTAACGAAGTATCATTTAATTAGAAGTATCATGTCATCTCTGATGGAGAGCACTCTCTAAAATCTCTAATCACTCCAAAAGCTCCCTTAGGTGTTACATTGGGTTAAGATGTGGTGATTGCAACGGTCATAGCATATGATCTACATCATTTTCGTATTCATCAAAGAATTCAGTGAGCCTTCTTGCCCTGTGGATGGGGGCTGGGTCATCCTGGAGGAGACCACACCCATCAGGACAGAAATGCTTTATAGGATAAAGGTGATCAGTGAGAATAATTTGTGTTGATTTGCATCACTCATGGAACAAATGGACCCAAACCATGCCAGTAAAATGTCCCTCACAGCAGAGCAGAGCCACTGCTTTTTTCCCTTTAATTTATCACACATCTGAATATTTATTTTAGAGATTCCAACTTTTAGAAGTTTTTTATCCTAGGTAATGTATATAGTCTATAGGTAGCCAGTGGTGTTGCTGTTTATTTGGAGTGGTTTTAATTCGATGTTCATTAATCATGCTGTAAAGCCTCCAGATGCAATTCTGTGAACAGGAGCGCTGACCAGGGCAAAGGATGTCTTCTCATCCTCTGACCCAGCACAATGTTTGTCCAACACAGCACATTTTTAGAAATTAGACAGGGATGCCCTGTAGCTGGAACACGGAGCACATGAGCCATAAACGGCTAACCAGACAACTTGCTTACTGAACTTGGTACAGTGTCAGCAGATAGGAGTGTGCTGAATAAATCAAACATCATAACTGTCACACTAATGGTTCTGATGTGTGTTTAGTAAGCTGTAATATCACACAAAAAAAGACTTCTTAAAACCGAAATCTCTCATAGTCCAGTTTATCATTTTAATGGTGGATCTCCTAAAGCAAAGCTTTTGGTCAGGGCAAAATTATTTCACTGAAATGTACTGACTTTAGGCATAAACAATGTCAACCACTCTCCTCCAAAGACTAATATTACCAATATAAATATAATCAATATAAAGTATATAATCAATATAAAATCAATATAAAATGATTACAGAATTTTGTAATATTTTAATTACCCCCCCCCCCCCTTCCAGGTTTTCTAGCACATCCAAGCCATGTCATCTGTTATGCAGAGAATCAAATCGAACACATTATACTCTTTGTGTGAAAACAAATGCACACAAACATGCTCTCTCTCTGTCTCTCTCTCTGTCTCTCTCTCTCTCTCTCTGTCTCTCTCTGCAAATATGCTGACAAACAAACCTAAATAAAAAAAAATACAGCAAAGAATACCTAAAAATGTCATCACTCTCAGAGCAGCCTTTTCCCTTAAAAAACAAAAATCAATCAAGCAAGCAAGCAAATAAACATACAAACACATTAGCTTGTGTGCAGTCTTACCATAAAACAACAAGTTTTTGTATGGAAATATGAAATGTCCAGTGTTTAATTTCTGTCAGGTTCACCATTTCCCCCAATGTAATTAAAACCAGAGCCAAGGGGACAGAAATACTCTCTTCTATTTATTTATTTTGATGCCAAAGAAGACAGTGTGCCCAGTTCTAGAATAAAGCTGACTTTATTGAAAATTGCTTTATAAAAAGGTGGCACGTAACCTGTGGTAAAGAGACCAGAGGGAAACTGCCTTGAAGAGTAGAGAGGCCAAGTAGGAGAAAAAAAGAAACAGTAAGCAAATATCATCCACATGTCAGATGCAAAACACCCAGCAGTGCGTGTGACCACAGATTTTGGTAAGACAGGCTAGCATTAATAACAACATAGCCTCAAACAAATCTAAATTGAGAGGCTATCACACTTTAATTATGTTATAATTTAGTAGATTTTATTATCTAGTGAATTTTTAGAGTAACTCCATAATAGGCAGAATCAATAACATACAGTCATCCAGCATACAGTCTAGCAACTCAATTTGAGCAGTTCTAGATATACCTTCAAGTGTGTTAAAGATAATATCATTAAACAGGGTTGACAGGTTCCAGCAAAATTTCCACCCCAACTACATCTCAAAAGCCACACAAAATACCTGAGACTAGCCAAAAATATGAGAATTGGAAAACGAGACATATTTCTTATTTTTCTCAGCCTTTGAGTGTGAAAGAAATATTTCACATATATTTCTGATATACAAACATTATCTACTACTACATAATCCCGCTTTTCTTCTCAAATTATTTGCAATTTATCTTGCAATAGAAATGGTTCTTTACATCATATTTGCACTGTCTGCACTTACACTTTGCCATTTTGGAGATTTTTTAATTTTTTAATTTTTTACATTTTATTCCAATTATTTGCTCTAAAACAAGATCTTTGCAGCCATGGACCATTTTAAACTAGCCCAATCTGGCGACCATGTCATTAATTGTGCTGTCTGCTCCTCCTCCCTTCACTGAAAATGTTAGTAGAGATAGTCTTTTCGAACTGCTGCTCATGCTGCATCATGGGGCAGCGTAACACACTCGGAGGAAAGCACTATCCATCCCCTTCCGCATGCATGACCTCACAAATGCCTATGATTGGCTAGTGTCACTGTGATTGATTGGGCAGAGAGAGTACGCCACCCCTTCCACCTAGAGAGCATGACCTCTGGCCATGGATGGCTCTGGCATCATTGGGATTTGAATGAGCAAACTCTGGACAATAGGGCGAATGCTTTTCTGTCACAGGAGTCTCTTCTTTGATTTGTTCATTAATTAATGACATGCATGGGTTGGTCCTACTTGTTTTTTTTTTTTTATCAGCATGTATTAAATACATTCAACATCCCACATCTAACTAGGATGTAAATAAGACACTAATAGCACTTATTACTCACAGTGACTAATTAATTCTAAGTGGTTATGGGAGGATGGTGATGAAATGTTGCTCTGCTGTCCCTAACAATGATCTGGTGATCTATTACAGCATCATTGATTCAGCCTGCAGTTATAAAATGTGTGAAAGTAGCTTTAATTGAATAAGGCCATGGTGGCACAGTGGCACAGGAGGTTGTGTTGCTGCCTTACAGTCTCCAGTTTTATCCCCAGCTTGACTTACTGTCTCTGCATGGTTATTGGATTACTGTCTGTTTCCTCTGGGTTCTCTGGTTTCCTCCCACCTCAAAAGAACCCCACAGCTACAGGGAGCTCCTACAGAGAGTCAGTTATATCAGTGATAATTTCCAGCCCTGCCCAGTTGGCCAACAACCAAGGCAGTGAGACTATGCTCAAAGTTTGTGTTGATGGTTTCCCTAAAAAGTCCCTTGAAGGTGTCAGATATCAATATAGAGAAGTTTGAAAAGATTCATATACATAAACTGTGCTGTATTTGGAAGGGGAGGGAAGCAACAGAGGCACCATTTTTTCTGTGTGCACTACTGAATTTGCAAAAAAGGATAATGCCCACAGATATTTTGGGGCCGGTGGGTTGGGGGGTGAATCACACTTGTCAGAGATCAAACACTGCCCTACTATATGGCTACATGTTGTACCAGCTCCAAGCTTGTATATACAGTAGATATACAATAATAAGTCACCATGCCATCATATCACCATGCCACAATAAAAGGTCTGAAGAGATACAGTACTGTGCAAAAGTTTTAGGCACATGCAAAGAAATGCTGTAGAGAAAAGGTGCTTTCAAAATAATGAAATTAAATGTTTCTACATTTTAAAAAAATACCATAAAGAGCAGTAAACAGTAGTAAATGAAACAAAGTCAATATTTGACAAAAAAATAAAAATAAAAATAAAAATAGTAGTCTCTGGTACAATTTGTGCAGTTTTATAAGGAAATGAGCTGGTAAGTTTTATTGAGCATCTTGCAGAACCAGCCACAGTTCTTCTGGAGACTTTGACTGTCGCACTCGCTTCTTATTTTTGCAGCAAAACCCAGCAGCCTTCATTGTGTTTTTTTTGTCTGAAAAGTGTCTCTTACATAATATGCAGCTTTCTTTAATGACATACAAACATTTTTCTGTAACATTTAATTTTGTCCTAGAAAACTAATGTTTGGGAATCTAAAATATTTTTTTTTATTCTAAAATGTTTTTTTTGTACTGTATGTAAAAAAGCCACATATTTTTAAAGGTTGTAGTGACCTTCAGAACTAACTTAATAAACAGTTGCACTGAAATTAGACTTCACTTTGCATTTCAAAGTCTTTAATTACCAAAACCAGGAAATGTCCATTGTTAATTTGATATCCATATGGTTCATACCATAATAATATGGTAAATAGTTTTCAGCACATCAAATCATACTTCATACTGTCAGGTACAGAAATACAACTCACTAAAAACTTAATTTTGTAATATTAACTTTCATCTCAAATGAAATGCAATCACTACCATTATCCAGTCTATACACTTTGAGAGAAGACATTCTATTAGGCTTTCATGATTGCTTACACTGTGCCATTGCACAGTGGAGCATATTTCTCAGTTACTAAAGCTTTTTTGCTATTAGTGTCATTGGTGCAAAACTTTAAACACATTTTACTGGGGTTCATGTTCATTGTGAACTGCTCACCCACTTATTCCTTACTTCTTGCAAGACACATCTTCACCTCTGACCACAATTTCCATGATAAATTATTCATGAAAACACTAAGACATTACAGTAAATACTTCCATTTACAAATGAGTGAAAACACATTGACCTACAGTAGTCAGAAAATGGTCCAGAAAATGATCCAAAAGTAATCTAAATACAAAAGTAATCAAATTAAATATTTAATGTAAACTATTACATTACTACCTCTTTAGTTATGGAATTTGTAATCAGTTACAGATTACATTTCTTCAGAGACATTGACACCTTTTCTTTCTTTTTGATAGTAGAAACACAACTGTACAACAACTAGTTAAATGCATCTTTATAATTTTGAATCATCTCCAAAATAAAGGTTTGTCAGGAATTCAGGTTGAAAAACTCAACTCTCTAACTCAAAATAGACAATCTGTAAAAGCCTTAAACTTATGTTTTATTTCTAAATAGACTGGGATAATTTTGATTATTTATCTATGTTATTTAGTACTATCTGGTACCAAAGCATATACAACAATCTCTCGATTGGCTGGGTGAGAATATGTATGGGTGGATCCATGCAAGTGTGTAGATATGTGTTCTCTTTATTCCCTCAGTAAAAATGATGAGCAAATTAAGCATGACTTGATGTTGATCTAGAAGGAGTGACACCACAAAAGTGAGAGTGACATTCAAAACTGGTTAAATTTTGGTTAAAAATGTATTTTTAAACTTTTTTTTGTTTTTTTTTTTTGGTTAAAATAATGTGTTTTTATGCGCCTCCTGAAACCAGCTCTTAGCACAACCACAGAGATATGCTGGTATTTTCCTGACCCCAAGTGTAGCTTTATAAGTCCAGTCCTATTTCTTACAAACCAGTTTTGGGAATGTCACCTCAGCTTTAACCAAATATTAACTCAATACATCAGAATTAATTCTTTTATCTATAACAAGTAAGAACAAACAACTCAGTTGTGGCTACTAAAGTGCAGTTCACAGTAAAAGCTATTATGAAACATCTTTTTGTTGCACCTTAGATCACACAAACAGTAAAAACTCATTTGTTATTATGTGTCATTTGTTATTATGTGTATGTGAAATGTAAACATAGAAATCCATCTCCAAGTCCCATAAGATTGCTGTATTACAATAAGAAATATATTAACATAATAGTCATCAATATCAATGTTGTTAGAATACCAACATTTTTAGGCTTTTTAGGCCTGATGAACATAATTTAAAAAATCCAATAGCTCTGCATATAACTACATACAGGTGCATCTCAAAAAAAATTGAATATTGTGGAAAAGTTCATTTTTACCCATAATTTAATTCAAAAAGTGGAACTTTCATATATTCTAGATTCGTTACACATAAAGTAAAATATTTCAAGCCTTTTTTTGTTTTAATCCTGATGATTACAACTTACAGCTCATGGAAATGAAATACTGGAAAAATCCAGTGTCTCAAAAATATTAGAATAAATAATTTATAATACAGCAATGTCGACCTGAGAAGAGCTCTAATCAGCTAATTAACTCAAAACACCTTTTTACTCAAAACACCATTGCTCAGTGGTCCAAAGTCCTCTTTTCAGATGAAAGTAAATTTTGCATTTCATTTGGAAGTCAAGGTCCCAGAGTCTGGAGGAAGAGTGGAGAGCCACAGAATCCAAGTTGCTTGAAGTCCAGTGTGAAGTTTCCACAGTCAGTGATGATTTGGGGTGCCATGCCATCTGCTGGTGTTGGTTTTCTTAAGTCGAGAGTCAATGCAGCCATCTACTGGGATATTTTAGAGCATGTCATGCTTCCATTTGCTGACAAGCTTTATGGAGATGCTGATTTCTTTTTCCAGCAGGACTTGGCACCTGCCCACAGTGCCAAAACTACTAGTTACTGTTTTGCTGACCACGGTATTACTGTGCTTGATTGGCCAGCCAACTCACCTGACCTGAATTTTGTCAAGAGGAAGATGAGAGACACCAGACCCAACAATACAGACGAGCTGAAGGCCGCTATCAAAGCAACCTGGGCTTCCATAACACGTCAGCAGTGCCATAGGCTGATTGCCTCCATGCCATTGCACTAATTACTGCATCAATGCGCCATGGCATGGAGGCTGATTGCCTCCATGCCATGGCGCATTGATGCAGTAATTAGTGCAAAAGGAGCCCCGACCAAGTATTGAGTGCATAAATTAACATACATTTCAGAAGGTCGACATTTCTGTATTATAAATTGTTTATTCTAATATTTTGAGATACTGGATTTTTGATTTCCATGAGCTGTAAGCCGTAATCATCAAGATTAAAACAAAAAAGGCTTGCAATATTTCACTTGATGTGTAATGAATCTAGAATATATGAACGTTCCACTTTTTGAATTAAATTACGTAAAAAAAAAAAAAAAAAAACCCTTTTCCACGATATTCTAATTTTTTGAGATGCACCTGTATGTGGACACCTGACCATTATACCCATATATGGATTTTGAACATCCCATTCCAAATTTGGTCTGCCCTTTGCGGTTATAATAACCTCCACTATTCAGGGAAGGCTTTCCACTAGATTTTGGAGCGTAGCTGTGGGGATTTACCCATTTAGCCATAAGAGCATTAGTGAGGTTAGACACTGATGTCTGGTGAGGAGGCCTCGTGCGCAGTCTGTGATCCAATTCATCCCAAAGGTGTTCAGTGGAGTTAAGGTCAGGGCTCTGTGCAGGCCACTTGTGTTCTTCCAATCTACCATTAATAAAAAAACATACTGCTCTGTTGTTCTAAATATGATTTAACCACTGATTTAATTCTCCTTCTGCTGATAAGAAGTTCACAGATCTTTGGGCTGTACTTCTGTAGGTATATCGGTTCCAAGATGAATGCCATGAAATCTCTTGATTAGTTTAATGTAATTTAACCATACTATTTAATAGGACTAGCCTGTCATGGAAAAACTCTCATACCTTTAGTTTGGTTATGATATTAAATGGAGAAAATGAACTGTATAAACTTTGGCAAACCATGTCTATATGGAGCTCAATATGAGCATGGAGGCATTGTCATGCTTTAACATGTTTGGGCTTAGTTCCAGTAAAGGGAAATCTTAAAGCTACAGCATGGAAAGACATTCTAGGCAATTGTGTGCTTTGTGAAAACAGTTTGGGGAAGATCTGCATATGGCTGTAATAGTCAGGTGTCCACATACTTTTGGCCATGTAGTGTAGCTCACATATCTGCTGGGAAGTGTCAGCTAGTGTTATTTCAACATTAAAAATTGTCATTACAAAAATGTCCCTATGCTGTACTGCACACACTTGGTTCTTAAAGGGAATGAGAGGACTTGATTTGATTAGATATCACAGCAACATGCTTAACCATAATATATTAATTTAAACCCAACACATTTTTACATTTGCATCAGTCTGCACCATGTTTCCACCTGTGCAGTGGTGCATGAAGATATTAAAAACATACAATGTGGTCATACAATAAGGTCTACCTTATTTTGGTGAGCACATTATGAACATGAAAATAAAGCCCCAAATGTCTGTATTTTGAACATTATTATCTTATATAATATTAGTCTGATGCCATCTGAGACATGGGTCTAAACATTTCAAAATAATAATGATTTAACTTACAACCTTTCATACCATAAAATGTTATTTGACTTATGGGAAATCTTTGCACACAGCGCCACCTGCTGGAGATTGTGTTGAGCTTCTACCTATTTTTCATGCTGGGCTTACTGTAGACCTTTAGCTAGTATAACCATGTGATTAATGAAGGGTCCTCTAAATATTAGATACAACAGGTGGAAAAATACACAGTGCTGCCCGTGGACTAATATTATAAGCATCTTACTATTCTCATTATTGCCATATTGGTTACATTCAACACAAATAATATTGTGAACCATTTGGATTTCAGAAATCTCTCTACAAATTTGACAAAAATAAATAAATAAATAAATTAAAAATTCTGCTTTAGTTTTCCAAGAGAATTAAAAGGTAAGAAGTCAAATTCTTTTAAATACTTTCCCCTACACTTTGCTAGGTGGAATAAACACACACACACACACACACACACACACACACACACACACACACATATATATATATATACAGGTGCATCTCAATAAATTAGAATGTCGTGGAAAAGTTCATTTATTTCAGTAATTCAACTCAAATTGTGAAACTTGTGTATAAAATAAATTCAATGCACACAGACTGAAGTAGTTTAAGTCTTTGGTTCTTTTAATTGTGATGATTTTGGCTCACATTTAACAAAAACCCACCAATTCACTATCTCAACAAATTAGAATACTTCATAAGACCAATAAAAAAAACATTTTTAGTGAATTGTTGGCCTTCTGGAAAGTATGTTCATTTACTGTACATGTACTCAATACTTGGTAGGGGCTCCTTTTGCTTTAATTGCTGCCTCAATTCGGCGTGGCAAAGAGGTGATCAGTTTGTGGCACTGCTGAGGTGGTATGGAAGCCCAGGTTTCTTTGACAGTGGCCTTCAGCTCATCTGCATTTTTTGGTCTCTTGTTTCTCATTTTCCTCTTGACAATACCCCATAGATTCTCTATGGGGTTCAGGTCTGGTGAGTTTGCTGGCCAGTCAAGCACACCAACACCATGGTCATTTAACCAACTTTTGGTGCTTTTGGCAGTGTGGGCAGGTGCCAAATCCTGCTGGAAAATGAAATCAGCATCTTCAAAAAGCTGGTCAGCAGAAGGAAGCATGAAGTGCTCCAAAATTTCTTGGTAAACGGGTGCCGTGACTTTGGATTTCAAAAAACACAAATGGACCAACACCAGCAGATGACATTGCACCCCAAATCATCACAGACTGTGGAAACTGAACACTGGACTTCAAGCAACTTGGGCTATGAGCTTCTCCACCCTTCCTCCAGACTCTAGGACCTTGGTTTCCAAATGAAATACAAAACTTGCTCTCATCTGAAAAGAGGGCTTTGGACCACTGGGCAAGAGTCCAGTTCTTCTTCTCCTTAGCCCAGGTAAGACGCCTCTGACATTGTCTGTGGCTCAGGAGTGGCTTAACAAGAGGAATACGACAACTGTAGCCAAATTCCTTGACACGTCTGTGTGTGGTGGCTCTTGATGCCTTGACCCCAGCCTCAGTCCATTCCTTGTGAAGTTCACTCAAATTCTTGAATCGATTTTGCTTGACAATCCTCATAAGGCTGCGGTTCTCTCGGTTGGTTGTGCATCTTTTTCTTCCACACTTTTTCCTTCAACTCAACTTTCTGTTAACATGCTTGGATACAGCACTCTGTGAACAGCCAGCTTCTTTGGCAATGAATGTTTGTGGCTTAACTAGTGAACCAAACTGAGAGACCATTTTGAAGGCTCAGGAAACCTTTGCAAGTGTTTTGAGTTGATTAGCTGATTGGCATGTCACCATATTCTAATTTGTTGAGATAGTGAATTGGTGGGTTTTTGTTAAATGTGAGCCAAAATCATCACAATTAAAAGAACCAAAGACTTAAACTACTTCAGTCTGTGGCATTGAATTTATTTAATACGCGAGTTTCACAATTTGAGCTGAATTACTGAAATAAACAAACTTTTCCATGACATTCTAATTTATTGAGATGCACCTGTATATATATATATATATATATATATATATATATATATATATATATATATATATATATATATATATATATATATATATATATATATATATATATATATATATATGAATGAGGAAAATGACAGAGAGAGAAGAGTAGTAGAGGCAAATATTGTTGAGCAGGAAGTAGAAAGGATTAGCAAGGGTGAAGTTAGGAGAGCTTTTAAGAGGATGAAGAGAGGAAAGGCGGTTGGTCCTGATGACATACCAGTGTAGGTATGGAAGTGTCTAGGAGAGATGGCAGTAGAGTTTTTAACTAGGTTGTTCAACGAGGTCTTAGAGAGTGAGAGGATGCCTGAGAAATGGAGGAGAAGTGTTTTGGTGCCAATTTTTAAGAACAAGTGAGATGTGCAGAGTTGTGGAAACTACAGAGGTATTAAGCTAATGAGCCATACAATGAAGTTGTGGGAAAGAGTAGTGGAAGCAAGGCTAAGGGGAGAAGTGAGCATTTGTGAGCAGCAGTATGGTTTCATGCCAAGAAAGAGCACTACAGATGCAATATTTGCTTTGAGAATGTTGATGGAGAAGTACAGAGAGGGTCAGAAAGAGCTGCATTGTGTCTTTGTAGATTTAGAGAAAGCGTATGACAGGGTGCCAAGAGAGGAGCTGTGGTATTGTATGAGGAGGTCTGGAGTGGCAGAGAAGTATGTTAGAGTGGTGCAGGATATGTATGAGAGCAGTAGGACAATGGTAAGGTGTGCGGTAGGTGTGACAGAGGAGTTCACGGTGAAGGTGGGACTGCATCAAGGATCGGCTCTGAGCCCCTTCTTGTTTGCGGTGGTGATGGACAGGCTGACAGATGAGGTCAGACAGGAATCTCCATGGACTATGATGTTTGCAGATGACATTGTGATCTGTAGTGAGAGCAGGGAGCAGGTGGAGGAAACTCTAGAGAGGTGGAGGTTTGCTCTGGAGAGAAGAGGAATGAAGGTTAGTCGCAGCAAGAAAGAATACATGTGTGTGAATGAGAGGGATCCAAGTGGAAGAGTGAGGTTACAGGGAGAAGAGATAAAGAAGGTGTAGGATTTTAAGTACTTAGGGTCAACAGCCCAGAGCAACGGGGAGTGTGGAAAAGAGGTGAAGAAGCGTGTGCAGGCAGGTTGGAATGGGTGGAGAAAAGTGTCAGGTCTGTTGTGTGATAAAAGAGTACCAGCAAGAACGAAAGGAAAGGTGTACAGGACAGTAGTGAGACCAGCGATGTTATATGGTTTGGAGACAGTTGCACTGAGGAAAAGACAGGAGGAAGAGTTAGAGGTAGCAGAGCTAAAGATGTTGAGGTTCTCTTTGGGAGTGACGAGGATGGATAGGATCAGGAATAAGTACATCAGCGGGACAGCACATGTGAGATGTTTTGGAGACAAAGTTAGAGAGGCCAGGTTGAGATGGTTTGGACATGTTCAGAGGAGGGAGAGTGAATATATTGGTAAAAGGAAGCTGAGGTTAGAGCTGCCAGGCAGGAGGCTGAGAGGAAGACCAAAGAGGAGGTTTATGGATGTAGTGAAGGAGGACATGAAGGTAGTCGGTCTGAGAGAAGAGGATGCAGGGGATAGGGCTAAATGGAGGCAGATGATTCGCTGTGGCGACCCCTGAAGGGAACAGCCGAAAGAAAGAAAAAAAAAAATATATATATATATATATATATATATATATATATATATATATATATATATATATATATATATATATATATGCTAAGAGAAATATTAAAAACTAATTTTTATTCTTAAAAGAACAAAACATAACAAAAATAATAAAAATAATAATAAATGGGTTGGGTTCACTTTTTGCCTTTTATGTAGCTTATTTAACTAAAGCTCCTGTTCCAGGTGTGTATGTGTTCTTAGGTAGGCGTAATTGCTAGTTTGTCACACGACTGACCTAAACTACATTCAACAACTCAGCAAACAACCTTTCTATTTCAAGAGGGGCATGCAACCATGTTGGCTGTTTGCTTCACTTCCTGCTGCGACCACACAGCAATATTATGCTGCAGTTAGGGCAAGGCTCTGTGCTTGTCTAAGATGCTTTCGTCCAAAACAATTTGGGCACTGATCATTGTTCATCATCCAACTCCATCGGGGCCGAACAAGCAGCTCGCCATCCTGCACCGAAATACAAGAGGTTGGGAAGGTTCAATAATTCACAAGAAGATATGAATTTATAAATTATGAAATTAGTTACTCTGCATCTGTCATTGCTACACACCCATACAAACAAGAGATGGTGTTCCTGTTGTAAGAACACAGTCATCCATGTAGCCTGGTTTAAAAAAAAAATCGTATGACCTGCATTTAATTAGAGTTAGTGTCTCAAATACTCTATAATCTATGTGTATATACACAGACATAATATTACTGTCTTATTTCTCGCTATATATCTTTTTATTGTGCTAAAAATGATTTGGATGACTGATTTAATTCTCCTGCTTGTCATAAGAAGCTCACAAAAATGAAAATCTTCTCAAGTATTCAAGTTCTTTGGTTTTATTCTCTGTAGATTTTTAGGATATAATATTACACAAGCGTGAAATCTTTTGCTGTACTCTTTGCTTCAGCATGTTGGGTGACAGAAGGATCCATTTCTTTGCCAACCACCTAAAGAGAATGATGCTATGCTTGGCCTCTGCTCTATAGTGGTCCTGCTGGAGAAATTTCTCTGCTGATTTTAATCTGATATTAGCTCAGTCTCTAAATTTGTGATTTTACAGTTTATTTGGAAAACTTTGTGTAACAATTTTCACCATACCTTCACATTCACTATTATATTCAGTGTTTTTGTTTAATTAAATATACACAATATTTTTAATAAATAGGTTACTTGTACAAATTGGCTTATACATATATGATGCAAAAAAATTCTAAGGAAACTTTTCTGACATTTTTATTTTTTAGCCCAATCCTTGATCATTTCGATATCTTCATTCAATTTGCCTAAATTCATCTTCCACACCAAAGGAGGGTGCTGCAGCAGCATGTTAGAAGTGTTATTTCCTGCAGGAAAGTCATGTCACAGCCATGCTAAACATAGTACCCTGTTAACATACTCTCTAATGGTGTAATTATATAATGTAAGATGTTAGACTATCTAATACTCAGCTCGGCAATACCAATTCTAATTCTAATTAACATTAATGTCCTAATCTGCTCTCTTTCATTTAGCCATTTACTTTGCTACGTTTAATATCATGTTTATTCCTTTTGTGTTTGAAAATAATGCACAATAACCTAATGAAAATAGACTTACTTTTAAAAATTACATCAGTAATATATAATGTCACAATCAGTTCCTTTTTAACAGCATAAAAATTGACCACTATTTTTTTCTGCCAGCTGTTTAAGCTGATTCCTGAATGAAATGTGTTACTTTATTGCTATGTGTCTTGTTGAGTATTTATTTCTCCCAACACACACCTCACTTTTACACAATTGATTTATTGAGTGCTTATACTTTCACCTTGATGTGTCATATTGATGTTTTATCGTGTGTTTATGCTACATAAAGGCAACATTGTGTGATTTCCCACAGACCCAAACAGCCAATGTGATAAAATTTACCCAGCTAACAATTTTAGGTTAGAAGAACCTTTTCTGAAAGGTCCTTAAAAAGCAAACTCTGTGAAGCAAATCATATAACATCACATTTTAAAAAAGGATATTTTCATACCAGTTTAACCTTCTTATGACCATTACTGAATGTTTCCTATAACATTCTCAGATAGATAGGTATTCAGAGAATATAAAATGTAGCATATATCTAGTTTTAACAGTTTTCTTCTAGACACAACAGTCAAAGCACCAAAGATACAAATGAATCTTGGATTTCAGTTTGGGAAAATGTCTTTGGAAGAGGATCTGATGTTCCCCAGTGTTCTGATTTGACACTGACCTGATACAACTGTTTTCTTGTAAGATGTTGATAAAGTTCAACCATTCAGTAGATGACATTGGTTAAGAGTGGGTAGTCCAAATAACTTGCTGTTTTAAGTTCAGGAAGTTTGCAGTGCCCTTTTTCATTGTGCCATGCTTTGTAATGCACTTGTCCAACAACACTTTACCATCCTACAGTATCAACTTCCCATTGCCAAATAAAGTTCTCACATGAACATACCACAGGTTCCTGGGTTTTAAAGTCCATCCTGTGATCTCAGTCCTCAACCTGGGTTGGTCAGTTACATACAAGCAATTAAAAAAGATACAACAGTCATACATTCCATTTAAATTGTATATACAGTTGAATGGCATACTATACTGGAGGTTAACTGTTGCATAGCCTGAAATGTAGAATATTTTTTTCTCAGCAGATTTAGATATCCTGTGTAGTATACTTATAATAGACAATATGTTTGTAATAGCATACCATAGCATATTATCAAGTTACATCACACTGAAATTACACACAACGGATATCTCTTGTATACAATACATGGTCCTACGTAAGTGTAAACCATACATGTTATAGTTTTATATGGTGATATACTGTACATCGCTTTTACTTTCGAAGTAATTTGAGAACATCCTTGTTCAATACACATAATTTGGTTTATGTGACCTTGAGTGCAACACGATTACAAAGAAAGGTTGTCCAGTAAAACAAAACTTTGTGATCAAAGTCAAAAGCACACTGAGAGGATATTTGCTTTGTAAAGGCTTAGGCCTCTATATTTAACAAGATAAAGAAACACTTGTCCTGCAACATTACATAAGAATCTTGCAGCAGTAATTAGACCCATGTAATAGAAAAATTATTACGTCTAACAGAGGACGCTGATTATTGCTGTGAATGCAATGTTAATGTAGACAAAGTAGCTTCCGAATATTTGATTACATTTTGGTAAATGCAGTGCTGAGGACATTCTTAGTTCTACATAAATACTGTCTGATAAAGTCTGTCTTTTAGCAATGCACCATTCCAATAACAGCCTCTGGGCTGCAACTATTGGGTCATGGACACTGTGATTCCTGAGTGACAGGTCAATTTTGAGTTTAGTGTTGGACTGTTCATTTATATCCATTTGTTTTTATTACTATCCCTCAATGGTGCATCAGTGAGCCTCATAAGGAGGTCTCTACACATGAGCTGTTTCTGTGGAAAGAGCGGTGATTTGGGCAGCTCTCACTGCAGTGCACAATGAGAACTGGGAAGTAGAGCGCATCTTGGTAGGCTGGAGGGTCATCCTCAGCTGTGCCGATATGTCCGGAGAGACAGCGTGTGTTCTCGCTGGGACTCTCGGGCTCGTCCAGGCTGCCGCTCCTCCAGAAGCAGCTGCGGCGTGAGCCATACAGACGGCCCAGGGAGAAGCGGCTGCTGCTAAAGGGAAGGCGAGGGCTTGCATTGCAGATGCTCAGAGCACTTCGGGAGAAGACTGAAGAGCTGCTGATGGCTCGGTGGCAACGCTCACAGTTCTGCCTGAAACCTCCTGAGCGCTGGGCTAAATCCATCAGACCCGCCTCTGAGTAACTGGGCACCAGCTGTTGGTTGGAGCGGATGTGCCATTCTAGCTCAGTGCTGTCAATGGTATTGACCCTGGGTATGCGTCTGCAGTACGGATGCTCTTCACAAGGTGTCATTGGAATGTAGTCTGTTCCGAAGAGCTTCTCCACACGGTAGTGGACATAAGCTGTGCGGTACTCTGTCAGCACCCTCAAAGGCCAAGAGAATGTTAGGAAGGCAGCTGTCCAGAAGACATAGTTAGAGATGTACCAGGGGTGGTTGTCTGGATTTGAGAAGGCAATTATGTACTCTTTGAAGTCTACATTCTTCAGGTGCATTCCCTCCCGGGCCTCCATATAATCATCAAGACCTTCATTGTCAGTAAAGAACCTGGCCCGCTGAGTAAGGTAGGAGTTCTCAGACTCCACATTAGCAAAGCTAAAGCACTTAGTGAACCTTAATTTGGTGATGGGTGATTTATCCAGGCCAACTAATTGCTTGGAAACATCCTTCACTCCACAGTGGCCATAGTCAAATTCTGCTTCAGCCACATGTGTGTTCACCCTCTCATGATACACCTGAGTGGTGGTGTAGGCATCACCGTTGCGATAGCGTGTTACCTGTCGTGTTCGCCGGACGTAATGGTAGCTGATGGCTTTCCACCAAATACAGGGCTTGGCCTGTTGCATCCTCTGCACCTTTTCATAGATTCCCTCTACATCCACTTTGTACTGTAGCTCGTTCCTTGCATGGCAGTGCCAGCACTCCACCAAGTAAACCACATAGAGCATGACAAGGAATGCTAAAGGGATATAAATGTAACCATCAGAGCATGGACTGTCATGATATATCATGGACTTCCCTTTGTAGGCACTGTCGAAGCTTAGCCGGGTGACCTTGGTAACATGGCACCACACCATGGCTCCCATGCACCCGTACATGAGCATGGAGAGCAAGAGGCATTTCCAGAACACTTCTCTGCACAGGGACTTGCTCAGTGACTGTTTCAGAGGCCTTTGCTGCATGTAAACATGGGGACAGAATACAGCATACATACAGTAGGTTTACATAAGTGAAAATAGATAATGGCTCATTAAGCAAAAAGCAACGAATGCCTCACGGTTCAATGTTGATATTACATAATCAATACATTTCAATGGTATGGGTTAATAATTGATTTTGCATGGCAGTATCAGAATATTGCTGCAAGATTACATTTATTGATGCACAGAAATGATGGAACACATTCAGTGCAATAAAGGATTATCGTACCAACTGTTACACAAGCACAGGGGTACTGAAGGATGGAGCCAAAATCATGAGTTTGTGCAAATGTCATGCTCATGCTCATTTGTATACATCAGTGGCTTCTGAATGGACCACCAGAAGATGCAGGCTGACTGGCCATATTCTTAATATTGCATGAATGAAAATGATTCAGTTCTGTGTACTAGTAAATCGTGCTATTTGTTTACGCCTGGTGCAGCATGATGGTGGTGGACTGAGTCTGTTTTCCTACCTCCTCTCTCGGGCTGTCTGCCTCCTCCTCTAATGCGGTCGCAGTGCTGCTCTCACTGCCTGTCGCAGCCGAGCCTGGCGGGGACATGATACAAGGATGCACCGGGGATCACCGTGATTAAAAAAAAAAAAAAAAATCTTAAGTGATGCTTCTTTAAACGCCAAACGATTCCGTATAATGATTTTTATTTTTTTTATTTTTATCTGCTTCCGTTTGCCTCCCGTGCCTCCGTCCAGCAGTGTCAAATCTTCTCCTGATCTTGATTTACCATGACATCTCCAGCCGGATAACTGGTACAAACTGAATAACAGGAAGCCCATTAAAAGGAGAAGACAGACTAAACATGCGTGGAAAACCTGAGCGATGCGTGTGTAGGTTGTAGGATGTATTGGATTCAGGATGCAGCTTTAGTGCGCCGCCATGCCTCCGGTGTGGTAAAGAAGACGGGTTAAGACGGATGTTAGACGCCATTAAAGAAACGACAGCAAGATTAGCCTATTAACGCACTCGTGTTGAATCACTAGGATTTATACGTACCATACGAATGTTAATAAGGTTATAAGATACTTCGTTATTCGACGGCTGGTGAAGGATGGGGAGCACGACCTTGTGCATGGAGGGTGGAGGACTCCACTCTTTCAGCCGACAGCAGATGTCGACAATTGGGCCAAATTCAATTAACGGAATTGCCTGGCTTAATCAAGCAGCCGTTATGTTATTGTATTGAAATGAAAAACAACAACAACAAAAAGTTATTTTTAATTTATCATCGCCAACAAACCACCATCTTACCATGACACCCCTTTTATAAGAGTTTGTGTATGTATAAACAAATTGTTTAAACTCAAAGTTTTAGTAATTATCTACAATCAAGGAAATATTTCAATTAGCATACATGTAACCTTTCTACCCAATATGATCAACTTGTCACTAACATTTCCTTTTATGCTTCTGTTATGTTTATTTAAAATGAATGAATAAAGAAACTCAAAACAAAATTTATTAAGTGAATTAATAGTATTAAAGCAAGTTTTAAACTCATATAAACTCATAAACATAAAATCATATTTGTATGTATGTTCAGTACTGTGCAAAAATCTGAAAGCAAAGACGCTTTCAGAGTAATGAAAATAAACGTTTTCTACTAAAATATTCTAGAAAGAGCAGTACACAGCACTAAACTGAACAAAGTCAATATTTACCATAACTCTTTGTCTTTAGAATACATGAGTAGAGGTATACACTTCATACAGTTTTATGAGAATACTGCCTAGTAATATATTGGCTTGCCTTTATTTGTTTTGTTTTGGAGGATCTGCAACAGTTCTTTGACTGAGTTTGACAGTCACATTTACTTCTATTTTTGCAGAGTATCCCGAACAACCACCATTCATTCATTCATTTATTTATTTATTAATTTTTTTTTTTTACACAATATGTTATTCCTTTACTGACGTACAAACATTTTTTCCCCTGTAACATTTAATTAAGGTTGGAAAAGTAAAGTTTGGAAATCTAAAATGTTTATTGACCCAATAATACAAAGTCATAAAATAAACATCCAAGACAAAAAAGTGTGCCTAAGACTTTACAGTACAGTACATATGAATGTCAACAGCAAACACTTGTAGAATCTGACCCAGAGTCTATTTATTAAATTTATTTAGTCACTAACCCTTAGGATTTAAGGGTTAGAAAAAGTTCAGCAAATATTTACAAATAAAATGAATTAACAAATACATTTATGGCATTTGGCAGACAGTCCTATCCAGAGCGACTTACATTTATCTCATTTATACATCAGAGCAGTTGAGGGTTAAGGGCCTTGCTCAAGGGCCCAACGGTGGTAGCTTGGCAGTGTTGGGTTTTGAACTCATGACCTTCTGATCAGTAGCCCAACATCTGAGCTACCACTGCCAATTTTACAATTTTTAAAGAGAGAAAAAGGAGCTATGAGAGCTACTGAGTGTTCTGTTTTTACATACAGTCAGCAAATATAATTATTTGTTACTTAAATAGCCAACCCAGTAATCATATTTGCTGATTGTATGTAAAAACATAACACCCAATAGCTCTCATAACTCCTTCTTCTCCTTTTAACGTTTGGCAGGTCAGTTTGAAGTTTATAATAAAATGTAATTATACCCCTGATTTTATGAGTCAGTTCAAAAAATTTGGTGATGTAATTTGCTGAAATAGAAGTAACATTTTAATTGTCCACTAGATAGCAGCATCACTTCGTGTTTGTTTTCAGTTTTATCCTTCTATAACAGGGGTAATATGAATCTCAGAGGTCCACTTACCAAATTTCCACAGACCTGAAGGTCCGTAGAGGACAAATGAACAAAATAAATCCCATGTATCAATATGAGGCTGGTGTAGAAACTATAAGTACCCTAAAAAACTATGTACAGATACAGCGAATTTAGTGGGAGAAATGTGATCTTGTTCCTGTTACCAAACTTTTAAACTTGGGAATAAAAGGTGAGATAGCAGAGAGAGACACTGTTGTAAATGTTAATTTGTGAGCCTGCTGTGGTATGAATTCTTCACCATATTTATAGTTGAACATGCAGATTCACAGGTGTATATTGAGGTAAACATTGTAATAATGTGAATGGCCACCTTCTGCAGGAGAGGAACATTTACTCAAGTAGCCATTTTTGTCCAGAAAGTTCTGGGGTCACAGTGAGCTAGCAATTCTGTTTGTAGATAAGCAGTGTGACATTTTTGACTAGATGTGGCCAGTCAGTAGCAATGGACACTACTTGTTTCAAATCTACACATCTCTCTCACTCAGCAGCTGCATTATGGATTCATAAAGGTTATCCCTTCTTGTGTGGCCATGGAGGTTTATCAGCCCTAAAACATCTTCACAAAACTCACCTTTATAAATCATAAAACTGAACAAAGACTATCAGCTGTGCATTGTGTTGTCTGTTGGTTCATCCACAGCCAGTGAAATGGACTTAACCTTTGTTATAGTATGGCTAAGTCTTCAGCCAGTACTTCAGTTCTTCTTGCTGCAGTGGAATCTGAACAGAGAATGTTCTCTGCCTTTTCATCTTTTTATTTTCCATCAAGTATGGCATCTCTCACTTCTCTCATGCACTCTTTCATTATTTCAGCATCAAGAAAGCTTTCTTGTGTTTATACAAGACCCATGCCACTGCAAGTGAAGCCTCCGTTGCGCACTCTTCCCGTGTCATTGTTTTAACCATTGTTCTGCTTGTAGCTTGATATGATGATTTTAGGTGGTTTATTTTTGTGCTTCTTATACCTACGTGTTCTGTGAGTAGTTTTGTTCAAAATTTGCATGCTTCGTCTCATAGTTGCTCTTAACAATGATCATGGTTTCATTACAAATTAAGCCCATTAGCTGGATGGAAGGACAGCACGCAAGGTTTCACACAGATTGTGAGGAGATGTTTTTCACTCCGAGATTTTGTACTTGGTCCGTAATAAAATACATTTAGGTCCGGACTATTGTCTCTTTCATTTTGCATGTGTAATATAAAATTGTTGCTCCCTTGAAATTGGATAGACTGATAGCAGCATTTTGTAAGTATAGCCATACATGCAATACAGTGTCCTTCTCAAGTATTGGTCACCATCACTTTATCCTGGTCAGGGTCATGGTAAATCTGCAGCCAATCCCAACAACACAGGGTGCAAGGCCATAGCCAGTCTACCTATCTGCATGTTTTTGAACAGTGGGAGAAAACCAGAGAACCCAGAGGAAATCCACACGAACATGGGGAGAATATTTAGAACTCCACACAGAGCTGAACTCAGCATTGAACCAAGGACCCTGCAGCTACCCACTGTGCCACCATACAGTCCGCATGAGCAAAAACGGACAAATAAAAAGACAAACAACATCAATAATTGCTTCATAGTTTTATTCAAACATGTTTAGTAAAAATTATTGACACTCTTGCAAATAATATTTTGTGATGCCTGCCTGGGAGAGAAGAACAGCATTGAGTCCCTGCCTGTAATGTCTAACATATTTGAAGACATGTATAGAGGGATCAGGGTCCACC
This sequence comes from Cranoglanis bouderius, assembly GCA_023630585.1. Taxonomy (NCBI): domain Eukaryota; kingdom Metazoa; phylum Chordata; class Actinopteri; order Siluriformes; family Cranoglanididae; genus Cranoglanis; species Cranoglanis bouderius. Next base: position 12,975,879 of record CM042543.1, read on the forward strand.
CCTCCATGCAGAACATGGTGGCTACTGGGCTACGGAAGGTTCTGAGTTGAATTCCCAGCACCACCAAGCTGCCACTGATGGGCCCTCATATGAAATCATATGAAAAGTGGCTTGAGGACATCTTTGAAAGAAAACATGGGGCAGAATTCGCAGAGACTTGATGACTTTAATGTTGGAATTTTGAGTGGGTTGGTATGTTCAGTTCTTGAGTCTTTTTGCAACTAATTTCTGTACCTGTCTATTTTTTGTTTTTTGCTAGGGATAGAAATTCCCTATTTATACCAAAAATAATTTATGGTATAAAATTGGCAGTTTTTTTCCCCTTTTTTCTTCTTTTTTAAGTATTCATGCACACTGATCTTGCAGCTGCTCTGATTTACAAAGGCTTCCTTCATGGAATTAGATTTATAGTATATCATATTTGTAGGGTGAGTCTGGATATTTGGGTTATTAAAGCGTCAAATATGTGTCAATTTATTGCACATTATTTATTGTATAGAATTGTACAAGTAAGTAATGAATATATTGAGAATATATTTATAAGTTGTTATTTCTATATGAAAATATATTGAGTAACAATATATAAAAACACTATACAAGCAATAGAAGCACAATACATTATCATAATTTTTGCTTGCTCAGATCTTGGGTGATTACAGAGCCTGAGTATATAAATCTACCAAAATACACTGAACTGATGCATTGAGTATGTTATCTGACATAAATGTTTGTTAAGCCCACTCTGTGATTTATGTGCTTCAAGTATTCATGTGAAGTCAGGGTGACTTTCTAGTGATATGCAATCATGTTAGGTACATACAGTATGAGATCATATGCAAATGCAAACATTTTGTGTTCAGTTATTGATAAAAGAAGTGCAAGCAGAGAAATCTGATAACAACTCTCTTGAGCATGTAGTAAAATTTTGTTTTATGGTGATTTATTGTATTCCTTGTAACAAAGCAGAGAATATTTCATGTGTAAAAGTGTTACCAAGTATGATCTGAAACTTCAAATAACACTTACACATCGAATGCAAAGACTACCATCTCACTGCCCTTTGGAATGTGAAGAAAACAGAAAACCTGCCAAAGCACTAACTTGAATATATCGAATGTGTTCTGATAATATCTTACCATTGAGGTATTATCTTTCTAATGATTTATAGTGTGTTTTTCTTCAAAATATTTACATCCTGCCCTCTCTTTTCATAAAAAAAGCCCTCACTTGAGATTTCTGGAATTATTCAAATTGAATTCATGCATTAGCATAAAAATTAAATAAATTTATTTTTGAGTTTTCCAGTGTGTGATAAGTTACTGCAACAATCCTATTTAATTTTCCCTTTGAAAAAAAAAAAATGTCCCCCTGACACTATAAAATAATGATCTTGAAAGGAAGTGGCATTCCCATATGAGAACAATGACTCTAGAAACAACAAGGCAGGAAAATGTCACACAGTGACATTTCTACAGTGGAAAAAACTGTACATATGAACATGGGTATAGGTCTTTTACAGTAATAACACTTTCCTCATATGATTTCTACGGTGAACAGTAGCTTACAACCAAGTTTCAGCTAATTGTGTAATATATCATTGAGCTGTCAGGGAAAGCTCTTTAGATGGACCCTGAGCCTAATCTTTGACTAACTTGACACAGAGGATTTCTTAGTTAAAGGCCATTTTTGCCACAGAATGATGGTTGGTCAGTATACAGCAAGCCAAGCCTCAGTCTGTCCCTCTTTCACACAGTTTTAATTGCTATGCCAGGCAGCTAATCAATACAACTATACTAAATGCAACAATACTGACTCACTCTCAGCAGTGAGTTTTCATTATTTACTGGCTGCTCACTCATGTAATAAGAACCACAGATTGATATTGGTTGAGTCATTCTTTTCTCAGCTATTGTGCAGCTGCCATAAGTCTTAACTTGTACCGATTTCAGAATGGTTTTTTTGGAAGCCAAGTTCAAATAATACTCTGTCACCCCTCTGTGCCTGATCCTCTTTCTTTGTTTGGTGTGAAATTGAACTGCAGTGTCATTTGTGTGTATTTGATGTAATTCCAGCTTTAAAAAATCCAGGAAAAACATCTTACCTTTCTGGTTGAAATCAATATCCAGTGTATGGTCAAAATGTCAAAAAAGGTGCAGTTAATATTTGAAAATGTGTTATAAGCCGTAGTGTTGTCTGTGTACATCTTGAGGATTAAAAGTGACATCCACTAGATGTCACATCCGAGCCAAAACATCCCTGTACGTCATGTTTCCTTGTCAACCTATAAGGGATGATAACTTCTGCATTGAAGCATATTTGCAAATTTGCATCACAATGCTGAGAGGGAGGTAAGAATGGCACCTAGAGGTGCACTGACAAAATGATCAGCAGTCCTCCAAAAAGCTCATCATGCATATCTGTAGTGCTGTATGTCAACTAGTCTCCTGGTGAATGCCAATTAATTTTAGATTAATTTTGTGAATATAATTCTTTAATCTAACTGCAAATGTGGCATCATGCCAATGCAGCAATATAATGAGCACAAAGCATCCAAAAAAGTGCTGATGTGCAGTATGATAAGGGAGAGAAATGTCAAGCTGAAGCTCTTCTCATCACTGTGGGCAGGAAATGCATGCTCACACATAACTATATTTTATTTTTGTAGAGTAAAATAACTATATAAAAAATAAAACTAGTGTTTCTGTTTATGTTAACTAGCTAAAGTGTTCATGTATTTAATATGACAATTATACAAAATCTATTAGTAAAAATATAAACTGAGATGGTATACAGTAGGGGTTTATTATATATTCTCTTTTAGGACATGATACACTCATCTCTGACCCAACTTTTTGTGGAGAACATCCCCAAACTGCATTTAAAAAATGCCTGCACAATTACTGTCTTTATCCAGTGGGATAACCTGTCTTTATGGTTTTCCCAAAGTACACAAACAGTTGGTCAGTGATCTTCCAGCTCACTCCCTCACTGGAAACAGAGACTGGCCTGGGCACATTATCATTTGGTCGATAGGTTTATTGGTATACTATGGTGTCATCATTTTTGGTAGGAATGCCACAGCATGACAGGTTCAGCCACAGCTTGACATGTTTGAACTCTGTGACTACTGATAATGCATGTGATTTGTCTGGCTATAGTGATAGCCAGTAAAAAAAGCTGTAAAGTAAAAGCCACTTTATGTCTGTATCTTCCACTAGTTCATATGACAAGTTGCACAAGCTACAAGCTACTTAGAACCAAATATAGTTCCCACTTTAGGATCACTGCTCTGTATGAAGAATACAGATGTTCTGCAGCTTTTAGAAAAAGCTAGCAAAAATGCCAATATCGTTCAGGGTTCATGCCTATTGTTTCATACTGTTGGGAAAACCTTAGCACTTGCCTGCATGCAAACAATGTGTAGATGCAGCACACACACTTAAGAGTATGCTGAGGTCACTCCCAGGGGTCATACCCATCATTTCAAGGTGAGTGGTCTGCTGTGCAACAGACAATACTGTAGGTCTGACCTTATGGGTTATGAGCACAGAGGTCCAGTTAGTAACAGGCAAAACCATGGTCTGTTTAGCCAGAATGGGGCTATCAGCAACATGGTTTGCATAGTCTGTTGGATGTGCTGCAGTGTCATCCATAAAAGTGACAGTGGCAGGAAAGCAACATCTGTCGATTTGGCCAATCATGCACCAAAGAATTGTGGCTTTGGGCCTTGAACCAAACTAGGTAGTGATCTGTCTGTTTGTGAACAGATTGACTTCAGCCTTGCCATAAGTGTTCCAAATGAACTGAACCACCAAGCCAATCTCTGGATATAGGCTTGCTGAAAGACACATCTATTGTCTGATTATTTATGCAGCTCTCATTTTCATTTCACTTTTAGCTTTTTCTATACTCAACCCACTGGGGTTGCTGCTGTCAACATCCATGAAGAAAGTCTATATATGGGTGATTTTTGGCTACTCATAATATTCTGACTGCCTTTATGATCAAGACAGCTCTGTCTTCTGTCAGAGTTGCTCATCTCATAATTGACTTTCAGTCTACAAGCCTCCACATGTAAGATCAGGAGCTCTGTCTAGCTCATTGTTTGGTGCTGGAATAGGGGAGAATGCACAGACCCAAAGTGTTTCAGGGACTCCTTTTTACAATCTTTTTGTAAAGTTTCTCTAGATAGTTAATCATCATAAACTTCCTCTAGGGCACATTTTGTAAACATACTGTATGGGTATAAAACTAACCCAAGGGGAAGGACCCTGAACTGATATGTCTCTCTGCATATGTGGGGTCATTTAGCCAGTGTCTACAGCCTATGGAAACAGAAAAGTGCTGGTAAAGCAAATTTTTATTGTTTACACCTCCCTGCCTCAACCAATGGTCAAGTTTCACATTCACCTGAAGCCTGGTTAACCCACAGCATGCGTACACATTATGAACATCAATACACCTCTTTACACCTTGCTTACCCATATACCACAAAATATGCTTCAATACAAAAGTATAAACCCGCCATGATTTTTTTTAGAAAGCACAAAATTCATGCACCAAATAAATGCAGGATACACCTGGCAGTCACCTTGCATACACATACAGTTGCAATCAGAATTATTCAACCCCCATTGCAAATCAGGTTTATTGTCAAAATTTACAGACTTTCAGCTGTTTACAATGAACAAATCAAACAAAAGCAATTGAAATAGTTCAATACAACGAATGCTTCAAGTGGTTTCCCCAAATTCAACTGAAAATGACTTCTCCAGTTTAAAAATTATTCAACCCCTTCATGGCAAGCATATTTAGTTCTTAGTAGAGCACCCTTTTGACAGACACCAGCTTCTGGCAGCGTTCCTGAGGAATCTTAGCCCATTCCTCATGAGCAATAGCCTCTAGTTCAGTAATATTCTTGGGTTTGCGTGCTGCAACTGCCTTCTTCAAATCCGACCAGGTATTTTCTATGGGGTTCAAGTCAGGTGACAGTGATGGCCTTGTAGAATCTTCCAGGACTTCTTCTGCAACCAAGCCTTGGTGGAATTTGAGGTATGCTTGGGATCATTGTCCTGTTGGAAGGTCCAATGACGCCCAAGCTTCAGCTGCCTCACAGATGGCATGACGTTTTCTCCTAGGATTTCCTGATACTTCAATGAATCCATCTTGCCTTCCAAATGCTGCAGGTTTCCAGCGCCAGAGGACGCAAAGCAGCCCCAGAGCATCACCGAGCCACCACCATGCTTGACTGTGGACAGAGTGTACTTTCTTCATTCTTCTTCTTTCTCCAGACATACTGCTGATCCATCATGCTGAAAAGTTCAGGTTTTGCTTCATCGCTCCACAGAACAGAATCCCAAAACTTCTGTGGCTTATTCATATGATTTTGAGCAACTTTTCTTGTGCTTTTGGGTCAGTAGTGGTGTACGTCTTGGAGTTCTGGCATGGAAACCTTCTGCGTTTAGTACGCGCCATATCTGCCTTGTCAGAAATCTGGCTGCAGACATTGATAGCTTCCTTTTTCTGCCTCGTCCAGGTATTTCATGTACTTTCTGCCCCTAGCCAGTTCAGGTATTTCATGTGATCCAGCTCAAGCACACCTGGTGCAACTAATGAAGCCCTTGATTAGTTGCATCAAGTGTGCTTGAGACAACACCTGTTTTGCATATTTGTGCTGTTGTGAGGGATTCTATTCAGGGGGTTGAATAATTCTGAGACTGGAGAAGTCATTATAAGTTGCATTTTCAGTTGAATTTGGGAAAACCACTTGAAGCATTCATTGTGTTGAACTATTTCAATTGCTTTTGTTTGATTTGTTCATTGCAAACAGCTGAAAGTCTGTAAATTTTGACAATAAACCTGATTTGCAATGGGTGATGAATAATTTTGATTGCAACTGTAGATGTAATTAAAAGCAGGTGTAATGTTAATTGAAATATTAACCATATTTAATCTTATGTATGCAAGTATAATGCCAGATTACACAGTGTGTATATGATGTATCCACAGAAGAATTTACTTAGCTTTATTCCTAGCCAGAGATGCACATAATTAAGCTTGTACATTTGACTAAAAGACACTCAGGCACATGTTCAGTATTCTCGATCATCTGTCCAAAAGCCATTGACTTTTTTTTTTTTTGGAAGATTGTGTTCACCAGAGAAGGTGCAACAAGCCAACAACAAGTGATGGCGTTCAGAGCAAACCTCCAGTAGGGCACGAAATTGGTCTCTTGGCAGCAGAGCACAAAGCTGCAAATGGACAGCAAGTGTAAGGCAGGAGCGAGACCTGAGGTAGCAAGGTGCTCCAGCTGAGATAGGACTAACTCGAGCAGCCTGCTGCAGCTGATAAACTGCACAAGCTCCTACACCAATCAAATCCCAATCACAGCTAATGGCCATACAGCCCTACAATTGAAAACTGCTACGGGTTTATTTTAGGACAGAGGACTAATCTGTTGGATTTACCAAACCTGCTTTGGATGAAGCAGTCCATTTGCATTCTCCTCCACCTAAGCAGCTGTAGACACAATCAAGTATAACATCCTTCAGCAGAATGTTTGTTGTGTCAGTACAACTAATCATTCACATAAGGGGGGATGAACTCATTGGGGATTTTAAAAATAATTAATTTATGGTGATTAATTATTATTATGGTGATACCCTCCTGCTTTAGTGATCTTATAATTTCTGCAAAATGACCAGTTATAAATACAAAAAACCCCTCTCCTGCTGAGATTCATATTATCTTATTTAAATGTGGAGAAAAACCCTGCTTGCTGTAAATTGTACTATATGTCCGAATACTAAACAGCACTGGAGCTGCACTAGCGCTCCAGCACTAGTGTATGTACAAGCAATTTCAAAAAATTTAAATAATAACACCATGGAAACTATAGTGTAGTTAGATAGAGACATTTCTAAAATAAAAGAATGATATAAAGATAGGCAGGCTATGACAAAAGGAAAGGAACTAGATGTGGACTCACTCCAATACATTTTAATAGGTGTTCCATTTGGCAGTGTGTCCTTTTTGCAGCCTTTTTGCCATAGCAAAAGTATATTCTTCCAGTCAGACCCTGTGAAAAGGCTAACAATGCTCAGCATATTGCTTCAGCTTCAAACAGTCTACTGAGTCCATCTTTGGTTTTGTACCATACAATTTTTATTCAGTCAAAAGCTCTGTTCTATGTTACAAAGCAGATACCCACTTAAAGAGTAAAGGTAGACTACAGTGCTTTTCACAGCACACTCACAGACCATCAAAATCCCCCCTAAAATAAAAAAAAAAAGTGTCAACTCTCAATTATAATCAAGCACCACTTTTCAAGCTGCTTGTTAATGCATCCCACATTGTATATTCCCCACAGTGGTATACAGAGTTGTATTAGTGAACTAGAGATAGGGAAAATCAGATGATGAAATGAGCAATGCTCATTTAAACTGACTGCCAACACTTACAAATCCGGTCTGCATGGTGTTTGATAGCAATAGAGGGAATAGCAATGCACACAATGGACCATGATGAGGTGCCTGAGGTAGAGAGAGAAAGTGATTAGCCCTCGCACAGCTCTACTGAATTACAGAGGGGATAAATACCTCCCTGAGAAGTATAAATGTAATGAAAGAAAGAAGAAGAGGAGAGGAGGAAAACATCTTGGAATTTTAAGGGTAAAGAAAAGCTGTCTTGGTGATGTTGGAAATTAATATGATGCCTGGCAAAAAGTAATTACATGATTCCTTAGTGGTATTTATTTACAGTCTTTTAATAACCATTAATTTATGTTTTGAATGATGGAGTGAATTAATTCCAATCCAGTCTTCCAGGAATCCCTAGTGTTTGCTCTTTTGTTCTGTTAGCGCTTCTAACACGATTGACTTAATAAGGGTTTGTAGAAGGAAGATGACCTGGGGAAGATCTGTAACAAGAACTAAATTCGGAGCTTCTTAATGAGCTAAATGAATATTAGCATTAGCCACAAGTCTTATATGCCACAACAATTGTTGTAAAATATCCCAACACATTTTTATAACACTGGAATTATCTCAGACTATAATTTTTCTGCCAATAATCCAGACAGTCACAAGCATCATGAAATGAATAATAGAACTAATAGCTTTTGTGCTGCGTTGATCAATCATTGATCACAACAGGCGGTGTTGTGAAATAGCTTCCAAAATGTTTACTTGAAATTTACAGAGAATACTAGGATTTGTGGGACCTTACTGGTTATATATTGTTAAATATGTCTTTTGTATTGTGTAATATATTTCAATTAAAGCAATACTTCTTCTTATCCAGGCAGAATATTTCTTTTTATGCCATAAGACAAATTTGATCTGTATGAAATGTTAACTGTATGAAATGTAGGTGAAATGAAAGCTTTTTCTAAAATGCATACTTTCAAATATGTGATAAATGGGCCATATGTACAGTCCTGGCTCCTGAATTATATGCTGAATGTAACGCTGAATGTAACGCAGTTTTCCATGGCCTCAAAACCACATGCTTTATTTTGGAAGCAATGGCTCTCCATGGTTATGGTACAGTGGATGGTACAGTTAGTCTCACAGCTACAATTAATGTATCAGAACCCATCACCTTTGTCCAAGATCTCAACAACCTTTATGCATTTTGACACCTCAGATTTCTCACCAGACTATGAGAGTTTTCTGGACTCCCCAGCCTCTCCTAACCAGGAAAGACATCTATTTACAGCTGCTGAGGTGCAAGCCAAACAGGGCGGCACTGTTGGACAGGATCCCCGATTGGGTGCTAAAAACTTGTGCCCAGAAGCTTTCACTCATCCTTTACTTTGTCTTCTTCAACTGGCTAGTCTGCAACAATTGCAGTTTAATGAAAAACATCCATTATCATCAATGTTGCAAAGAAATTCCACTGAGCTGAACTGTTTAACTATTAGCCTGTAGCCTTTACCATAAGCATCATGAACTTTCTGGAGAAACTTATAAACCTTCTGGTTTATTATTGTTTTCACATTTGGATCCCAATAGTTTTTCAATCAATCCATAAATAGAGACACAGATGACTCTGTGGCCTGATGTTATATATTCATAGCAGTAGTAAAACTACTGACCAAATCAGCAAGAGTTAATAACTCACTGACTCATACATTTATCTCCAGCATTGGAGCACTGCAGGGCTGTTCCATGAATATTTCTTTACAAATTGTACACAAATGAAGAAATCATCCCCATGTACTTTAAATAGATGGACCACTTATCAGCAACTTTCTCTTGGCCTAGCAAAACTCCACATGAATTCACCACATGGTGCATTAACATTTTTTGTCTTTAAACTCAGTTAAATGGGAAAGAAAAATGCAAAGAAGTGCTCACCAACAATTTCACAATACTACAGTATACTTCCTGGTCAACCATCATTTATGGAGAGAAAGTAGAGACAGAGAAGGAAAGATTAGAGCCACCAAATCAAATCATCTTTCTTGAAAAGGTCACATGTCTTTGCTGCAAGGGATGCAAGACTCTTACTCCCCAGTTCATTCCAATGGGAAATTATGATGATTTCATCAAACATTGTCAATTTCAACTTTTTACAGGGTTCAGTATGTATTTGGGGTCATTTCTAAAGATGTTAGGATTATTCTGAGACAAAACTGCCATTTTCCTAATGAGCCCATTTTAAGAGTGAGCTGTTATAACCTAACATATTATAAACATTACATGTAATGGCTTTGGTGAGAGGAAGGGATGAACCTTGTTAGTTTTTTGTGACACTTTTCGTCACATTGGCAACAATAGGCATGGTCTTGGTCTCATTGATTGTCTTTGGTATTCAACACTTTAAAATACTTTGCCATCACCTTGTAAATTAAAGTCATTTTCAATCAATGCTATAGCATTCAAAACACCCTGCCAACAAATGCTCAGTTATATGTAAGCTAAAAAAAAACCTGTTTGTATCAACAAACCTCCTCATCCTGTACTGGATTCTTATTATATTGAATTATTTGTTTGTTCAAAATACTTTTTGCTTGGCATCCAAAAAAGCTCCTAAAATTCACTTACAGCCATTGAGGGTGATGTTCTTCTTACTAACCAATTCATCTGACCTCATTTTTGTAGCGATAATAAGACAAGCCCATGTTATTATAAATATCCCAAAAGCTACACTTACTTTGGCCGCCTCTTTTTTGGCTCCAGTTAAAGGACTTGTCTGTACAAGAGAATTGGCTTTGGCAAAAGCTTTGTCCCTTCTTTTCTATGTGCTCTGAACAACACTCCCCAGTATACAGTGGGTATAGAAAAGAATCACCCCCCTTTAAAATAATCACATTTTGTTGCTTTTCAGCCTGAAATGTAGACGGACACAGTTTTTGTTTTATCCAGCTGTATTTACTTGATTCTATACCCACTGTATATACATTAGGGCTGTCGATTTAATGCATTAATTTAGTGAGATTAATTGTGAAAAAAAAAAACAACGTTAAAATGATTAACGCATTTAACACACCCCGCCTGCACCTGTACGTCATCTTACACTGCATGCAGTTGCCTAGTGGCATGATACAAGGTGACGACCAAACTCTGCTTGGCCCTCTGAAAGGAAATTTTAAATTCAAAATGATAAGACCAAAGTCTTTTGCACTATCTGCAATAAGGAACTTGCATTCCATCAAAACAATTCTAGCCTGAAATACCATCTGAACTCAAACATGTTTTAGCGAGCTCTACAGTTAGCACAACCCCGGCTGATACAGTAAACACGCTCCGCCAAACCACACTGACCAAGAGCAGGCAGCACAGAATTAGTAAGTCTACATCGGAAAAACTACGGAAGACCATGCATTATTAATTATTCATTTTTTCTCGACATAACAAAAGGTGTTTTCTTGTGATCATGACTTAATTTTTACTGTGTACTCAACATAACAACTATTTTTATTGTTCTGGAGGCAGCAAAAGCTTAGCTAAATCCCACAGCATCATGGTTGAACATACTTTACTTTGATCAAGGACTCACTCAAGTTGAAATAGCTGTGTTCATCAGTGATTGACATCTTCCACATTAATGTCTGACACTTGAGAAGGGAACACCCTTCTCTCTTTATTCGGAGATAAAGTCCATCTCTACAGCGGGCAATTATTAAATTTGTGATGGCGATAGCGAGGAGGCCAACATGCATGTAACACCATTCCCATTCACAAGGCGCAAGATTTTCTTGTGATAAATTTATGTTGTGAGAAAACACCATTTTGTTATGTCGAGATCACGAGAAAACAACTTTTGTTATGTCAAGATCACGAGAAAATTAAGTCATGTTCATGAGAAAACAAGAACGAAAAAAAAAAAAAATGCATGGCCACTTAGGGTTTCCGTAGATTGCTACAGACTATAGGCCTGTTAATATGGTGGAAGGGGGTTGATACAACTTAAAAGTGTATGTGTAATAAATTCTATGTTGAATCAAATAAAATAGGATATTTCTTTCTAAAGTTATTTTTTGTAATGTCTATAATATAAAAAGTGATCTAACTCTTACACTGTTCTCTCAATTTGGGTATAAATATCCTCAAATTAAAATTTATGAGGTCTAATATGGCCTCCTTTGAAAAAAAATTGGACACCCCTGTTTTAGGAAGAGAAGTGCACATAAAAATGCTCTCAATAATGAAACCAATCAATTAAAAACAACCTTTAAGGGCAGCCTTTGTTCCCTGCTGACCCACTGTCTTACACAGTTTCCCTTTCTCCCACCATACCAGATGCAGTTCACAACAGGTTGATAAGCAGCTTCAGAACTGGATCTATGAACCACTGCATTGCTTTATCCTGGTCAGGGTCACGATGGATCCAGAGCCTATCCCATTAACACTGGGCTCAAGATGGGACTACACCCTGGACAGGACACCTCTAATTAACAGGGCAAATTGCACACACACATCCACGCCAAGAGGCAATTCACCTTAGCCAATCCACCTACTGGCATGTTTTTGGGAGGTGGGAGGAAACTAGAGAACCTGGAATACATGGGGAGAACATGAGAAACAGACAGAAGCACAAGCTCTGGTTCGAACCAGGGACCCTGGAGCTGTGAGGCAGCAATGCTACCCTCTGTTAGATGTTTATTATTTCTTTTAAAGCATACTGTACATATGCATTGATCTTCTTTTCAATCCAGTCATGTTCTGTATATTGATCTTACCAAGGCATTCATGTGGAATAGCACAGAAAATAAAACCACATTTAGTGAATGAAAAAGTACACCTGCATAGCTTATAGACCTACACACAAAAGCCTAAAAAAAAAAAACCCTAATAACAGCTCTATTAATGCTAGTGTTTTCTATAGTGCTCAAACAACTGCACAAGCTTCATTCTTTATAGTGGTACAAAGCTCCAAAAATGTTTGTGGTCTGTAAGTAGGGAGCCTTTTTTTAAAAGTGTAATGAGTATAATGCAGTCTGTCCCCATTTTGGACAGGAATAAGGCACAGAAGTAGAATAAATTAGTTCTGTCTGAAAAAAAGAAGCTTATTTTTAGTCTTTGAAATGTCCTACTCCATATGCAAGCATAGGTGTTGCTTTATATTGCAAAAGCTCTCTCAGAAAAGGCTAGCCATTTGTGACCTGTCACATTAAGGACATGCAGAGCAGTAATAGGAACAGAAGAGCTAAACAGAGCATACTGGGTTCTGTGCACATTCAGATATTGTGTTTCAGGCAATAATACAGTCTGTTCAAAGCTGTTCTTTGTGTATTTACATTCTCTTCAAGACTTATACAAGTGAAATATAAACATTTTTTTCCCCCACCAAGCCCATAGGAGAGTTTGGACTGATTTTAATTCAGCTCTTTAGGGTCAGATCCTTTGAGCTAATATTCTCTAACATTCAGTGAATTGAATTTCACAGTGGATACCCTGACTAACGCTACAATGGCAGCAAATGCCAACCTGATGCACAATGATTTCCCATGGCTGTATAGATGTGTGGTTTCCTTCATCCATAATAAATAAGTTCAGGATCTAAGTTCCTGCATTTTGAAAGGCTTTTCTTTTTACCCCACTCACTGGCGTTTGATGCTACATATGTACAAGGTGTTACCACCACGCGCCGAAGAATGAGCTTCAGATGAGAAGGCTCTATTATCAGAAAGGTGTATTAATTAAACAGTTGTTGCTTTGGAATTTGCATGTGCCTTTATTCTTTCTGTACTCTCAGAGGTAACCACTATTCTTTGGGTAGTCCTCTACTGGAATATAATCCACTTTGTAGCTGCTTATTGGAAATATTAATGTGTACAGTCTCCTATTCCTATTCTTAAAGAGGTAGAACACAGACTTAAAACACTATTAATTTCTGTAAAGTGGTTGTCATTAATTGAATTATAATTACTTATAATGTTGGTTAGTTATTTTGATCCTTTGCAAGAATGCTACAATATTTACAATATGTCAATTTGCCAATTTCTTCATAGTTTATTAATGAATGATGTCATACTTTTAACCACTTATAATTACTTTTAATATTGTGAAACATCCACAAGGCAAGTTAGTTCCTGTTATTACTTACATTAAAGCAGCTTTAAACAGTCATTACCTCACCAGGCTTTCTTTTTTCTCTCTTGAAGTAATAAGACAAAAACACCACAGCTTGTCATGTTACTGAGAAACCAGAAAGTCCTCTACCCTTAGGACTCTCCTGTGGTGGAAAACATACTGACTGTAACATTGACACTGGAGACTCTTTCCATAAATATTAAACAAATGTCTCCTTTCAGAAAGTGTCACCATATCAACAATAACATGTCTTTCTTTGTTACATAACATGCTTTTGATCTCTTTATTATTAACCTTATTTGTGTAGAGAGATTATGTAGATTGTCCCTGTGATTGAGCTGTTATTACTCGAATGTATTAGAACAAGCACATTCATATAAACCTCTCATTTGAATTACAGATAGCACTACTATATATAAAAAACTGTTTATTAACCAAAATTAGATTATGTAGTGTGTCCACCATGCAGGTCCCTGTCATTGAGCTGCTATTATAGAAACAATAACATATTAAAACAAGCACATTAATATGAATCTGTTATTTGAATTATAGCTGGAACTACTGTCAGAGCTGCTCTTATAGAAAATTAATCAGCACCTTTTGACCAGTCAGATTCGAGATTTCAATACTGCTGTGGTATGCCAGTTATAATTAAGAGAAACTTTAAACCACTCCAGTGTGGCTTTAGCAGTATGTTTAGGGTCATTGTCCTGCTGGAAGGTGAACGTCCATCCCAGTCTCAAATCTCTGGCAGACTGAAACAGGTTTTCCAAGAATTGCCCTGTATTTAGTGCCATCTACCTTTCCTTCAATCCTGACCAATTTTCCAGTCCCTGCCGATGAAAATTATCCCCACAGCATGATGCTGCCACCACCATGCTTCACTGTGGAAATGGTATTCACATGGGGTGATGGGAATTGTTGGGTTTGCACCACAAATAGTGTTTCCCATGATTCTCATCTGACCAGAGAACCTTCTTCCATGTGTTTGGGGAGTCTGCCACATGCTGTTTGGTGAACTCCAAATGTGTTTTCTTATTTATTCTTTAAGCAATAGTTTTTTTCTGGCCACTCTACCAAAAAGCCCCACTCTCTGGAGTGTATGGCTTAAAGTGGTCCTATGGATAGATACTCCCATTTCCGATCTTTACAGCTCCTTCAGTGTTATCTTTAATGTCTTTGTTGAATCTCTGATTAATGCCCTCCTTGCCCGGTCTGTGAGTTTTGGCGGGTAGCCTTCTCTTGTCAGGTTTATAGTGGTGCCATATTCCTTCCATTTTGTAAAAATGCATTTAACGGTGCTCTGTGTGATGTTCAAAGTTTGGGATATTTTTTATAACCCAACCCTGATCTATACTTCTCCACAACATTGTCTCTGACCTGTTTTGAGAGCTCTTTGGTCTTCATGTTTTGTCTTGTTACCTTTCAGGTGTATTTATATTGATGGATCATGTGACACTTTGCTTGCACACAGGTGGACCTTAATCAGCTAATTATGTGACTTCTGAAGTTAATTGGTTGGACCAGATATTATTTAGGGGGTTCACAGCAAAGGCGGTGAAAACACATGCACTCACAACTTTTCAGTTTTTATTTTATTTTATTTTTTTAAACAAGTTATTTTTTTCATTCCCCTTCAACAATTTGGACCATTTTGTTAGGTCCATTACATAAAATCCAAATAAAAATCCATTTTAATTCCAGGTTGTAATGCAACAAAACAGGAAAAACACCAAGGGGTGAATACTTTCACAAGGCACTGTATATATTTAAGTATTATTAACTAAAACCAATTTTTTTTTTAAAATTTCACATTCATCATTAACTGCTTTCACAATAATCATTGTTATGAAAGTGCAGCTCATAACAAGCACTGACTTACAGTATATCTTTTTTTTTTATTTCAAAGAGAATCAGTCTTTCATAATTCAAAGAAAGTTCCACATTGTGATCAGTCAGGAGAGACAGACAGAGAATTGAAAGCAAGCAAAAACTTAAGATGATAAAAATGTTCACAACAATAATGAAATGCTGGCCTGAGTAAATATATAAAACTTTCAGAAATGCCTGACATTAAAAAAAAAAGTTCACAGAAGTTTCACTTGAACATAAATACAAGCAAGAGCTTCTTGGAACAAGTTAAAGCTTGTAAGTGTGCAACCATATTGCATGACATACAGTGCCCTCCACTAATATTGGCACCCTTGGTAAATATAAGCAAAGAAAGCTGTGAAAATATTTTTTTTTTTTTTGTTTAACCTTTTGATATTTTGTTGAAAACATATATATATATATATATATATATATATATATATATATATATATATATATATATATATATATATATATATATATATATACAGTTGCAATCAAAATTATTCAACCCCCATTGCAAATCATGTTTATTGTCAAAATTTACAGACTTTCAGCTGTTTGCAATGAACAAATCAAACAAAAGCAAGTGAAATAGTTCAACACAACGAATGCTTCAAGTGGTTTCCCCAAATTCAACTGAAAGTGCAACTTATAATGACTTCTCCAGGCTCAAAATTATTCAACCCCCTGAATAGAATCCCTCACAACAGCACAAATATACAAAACAGGTGTTGTCTCAAGTACACTTGATGCAACTAATCAAGGGCTTCATTAGTTGCACCAGGTGTGCTTGAGCTGGAACACATGAAATACCTGAACTGGCTAGGGGGCAGAAAATACATGAAATACCTGGACAGGGCAGAAAAAGGAAGCTATCAACGACTTCAACCAGATTTCTGAGAAAGCAGGTTGTGAAAAACCCTCGAGTGACTGCAAAAGACCTGCAGCAAGACTTGGTGGCAACTTTCAGTGAGCACAGTATGGTGCATACTAAACGCAGAAGGTTTCCATGCCAGAACTCCAAGACGTACACCACTACTGACCTAAAAGCACAAGAAAAGTTGGCTCAAAATCATATAAATAAGCCACAGAAGTTTTGGGATTCTGTTCTGTGGAGTGATGAAACAAAAGTGGAACTTTTCTGCACGATTGATCAGCAGTATGTCTGGAGAAAGAAGAATGAAGAAAGAACACTCTGTCCACAGTCAAGCATGGTGGTGGATCGGTGATGATCTGTGGCTGCTTTGCATCCTCTGGCACTGGAAACCTGCAGCGTGTGGAAGGCAAGATGGATTCATTGAAGTATCAGGAAATTCTAGGAGAAAACGTCATGCCATCTGTGAGGAAGCTGAAGCTTGGGCGTCATTGGACCTTCCAACAGGACAATGATCCCAAGCATACCTCAAATTCCACCAAGGCTTGGTTGCGGAAGATTCTACAAGACCATCACAGTCACCTGACTTTTTGATTTGAAGAAGGCAGTTGCAGCATGCAAACCCAAGAATATTACTGAACTGGAGGCAATTGCTCATGAGGAATGGACTAAGATTCCTCAGGAACGCTGCCAGAAGCTGGTGTCTGGCTATGCATCTAGTTTGCAGCAGGTCATAACAGCAAAAGGGTGCTCTACTAAGTACTAAAGATGCTTGCCATGAAAGGGTTGAATAATTTTGAGACTGGAGAAGTCATTATAAGTTGCATTTTCAGTTGAATTTGGGTAAACCACTTGAAGCATTCATTGTGTTGAACTATTTCTACACAACTATTTCTATTTATTGCTTTTGTTTGATTTGTTCATTGCAAACAGCTGAAAGTCTGTAAATTTTGGTAATAAAAAGTAGTACTTAGTACTTTGAAAAAGTAATTGCCCCATCCTGTTTTCTTCTGTTTTTGTGTTTATCTCATACTAAATAGTTTTAGATGTTCAAACAAAATACAACATAAATCAAAGGCAACTTTTGTAAACACACAATACAGTTTTATTTATTTATTTATTTATTTTATTGAAGCAAAAAAAGTTATCCAGCAAATCTATCCTTAAAATCTGGTTGTGCCACCTTTAGCAGCAATAACTGCAACCAAATGCTTCCGATAACTGGAGATCAAACTTTCACTTACTTCTAGGACTAGGACTTACTCCTATGCATTGGATCATTGTCTTGCTGCATAATCCAGTTGCGCTTGAGTTTCAAAATCTTTTTGTGGAATTCTGTGTTTGGTTTATGCCAGATGTAATGGGACCCCTGCCTTCCAAACAGTTCCACTACATTCTCCCAAAAGGTTTTAGGATCATCAAGGTTTAGCAAAATTCTGATGAGCCTTAATGTTCTTCTAGGTTAGCAGTGGTTGTGAGGAGTCAGTGAAATTGCTGTACACTTTAATTTTCATTTTGAAAACCAGATGAACCACCTTCAAATTATAGCACGCTGTTCACACTATCATAGTCATTTGTATTAGGTATTCTTCATTCGCGCTGAGGCTTTGCTTACATGCATTTCCTGCATGAATTTTTTGAAAGTTCAGCAATACTCAAGAATCATTTGGTTACACATCCATGTATTCCTTAATGATCATGCATGAAGAACAGTTCTCTTTGCACTTGTGAGTTGCAGCAGGGTGCCACCACCACAAAAAAAGGGTGTAGGATAGGGCTTGAGTTGAAGAGGACATCAGACACTATGACTAAAATATTTTACCAAAGTCCCAACACATCTTGCAGGAACTGTTCAGAGTGTGCAGCTGGAGATAGTTTCATTTGGAACTGCCTCAAAGATATACCATAACCTCTGTGAATAAATTTGAAGTGAATTAAAATGAGAAAGCTAGAAAGTTATTGCTGCATACTGCATTCCATAGACCGTTTCACTCTCTGGCAAAAGAATGCCTGAACACAGGGAAAGAATGCTATCATATGTTTTTTGAATGTGTCCCTTGCAGATCAGAATGTATTTCATGATTGTTGCCACCACATTCAAAAGAAAGAACTTCCTGCACCAAACTACCCTTTATCATGGGCATTTGCAAGGTAGCTTACAAGGAAGCCTTCGGAAAGACATTTTCAGTTGTTGTGATACTATTTACACCAAGAGTATTGCAAAATGATCTCATAACTGTACATTTACAACACTTCACTTGATCCAAGTCACATAAAAAAGCTTATAGCTGTTAAGGTAAGAGAGTTAGGTGTGCTCATAAAAATGTTGAAATATCAAAGGTATAACATATATAAAGGTATAATATAAATATGCTTTTAGTTACATTTAACTTCTTAAGGTTTCTTTGGCTGTTGTAGTTCCCTAGTGGGGTTCCACCTCTTTAGAGTGCTAAAAACTGTCCAAAGAACCTTTAAAGAAGTATTTGTATTATTTATCCATTCATACGAAAGCTAAAAAATTTACTCTTGCAATCAATTAGGTTTTAAGATGAAACAATAATGTGGTAGTGTGGGATCAAAACACTTCAAAATGTACGGTTATAAGAAAACAATCAACATCTGTGTTGTGTTGTGATGCAACCCATCACAAAGCATACAGTAGCTACTGTTACCACCCTGATTATTCTCCACTACCAGTATTTCCAGAAGTGTTTTATTTCTCTTATACCACAGCAGTTTGCTATAGATTTTTTAAATTAAAAAAATGATCAATTATTTAATAATTATTATTAATAATGACATGTTTTTATTTGTTTTTAGTTAAATTTAATATTCTGGAACATGTCTGAAACAAGTTAGCTCCTGTTATTATATATTATAGCAGCTATAAACAATTGCTCTTTCACCAGCCTGTCTTTTTACTCTCTCTTGAAGTTACTGACACACAAAAAAGCAGCTTGTCATGTTGATGGGTTAGGGTTAGTTAGGGTTTTACTGTCTAAGAACTTAAAAAATAGCTAAACCTCCTAATTCTTACAAAGTGCCGAGACTGCAGACTCCTTCAAAAAAATGCTAAATAAACAATGTGAAATGTCTGAAATATTCAGTAAATTGTTACTATAGAAACAATAACATATTAGAATGAGCACAATAATATAATCCTGTGCTTTGCCTTGCAGCCAGAACTACTATGCAAGCCATGCTGTTACGATACAGCAGAGCAATCCTTGCACATACATCTTTCAGATATTCTCCTCAAACAATCAACCTTAAATAGCTGAGCGACCATGTTCTGCTTTACAGTTTTAAGTGGATAAAGTTGAAAACTAAATCAGTAGATATAATTATTTACATCTGAAGATTAGAGAGATGATCATCTTTTGATAGACATATATGTATTCATAGCCTTTGCTGGCCTTCATTTTTTCACTTGGATGAAAAAGACCATGCCAAAATACATGAAATGTTCTCAAGGATTCTTTCTTACAGTTGATACATGTACATAAATAAATACATAGGGTTTGTGTCTGACAGACACTGATAGAAAGGATGCACCACAATATCTTTCTGTATCTGACTATAGACTAAACCATTATTTATCCAGCAGTGTCAACTTTTGCATCTTTCTTTGTCTGCCATGACAGCCCCAGATATGTCTCTGGAGTATGAAAGACAGTGCAGGATCACAGCGGCATTTCCAGTAATAATCTCTAAACCTTAAAGCCAGAGAAGACCTCCGTCTTGTTGTATTCCTCCACTCTGTGTTTTCCCTGCTCAATAAACTCTCACAACATCGATGTGGTATTGTTAGTAAAAGGAAGACATGCTCTCTCAAAGGATTTAAGCAAGTCTGTTTGCTCTGCTATTCATCAGGATGCTATGACAATTTAAAAAAAAAAAAATTATGGCTGCAGAGATGTATTTATTTAGTCTTGTTGCTGCTTGTCACTTCTGAAGTTCTTGTTCTTCAGTGGGAGGAATGCAGCCTGGGCACATCCATGCAATTTATACTGAATTTTGATTCTATCATTAAATAAGAGACTTTCTTTCCTGCTCTGTAATCCCTCGAGATCTGCAGTGAGACCTTTTGTAACAAAATGTCTGTACTAACAAGGACTAATTTAATGAAGAAGAATAAGTTGCATAAATAAACCAGGAACAATTACAGAATTTTCTTGCTTCACTTACACTTTACTTTCATGTCTCATATTAATACTGCTTTCAGAAAAACCTTCTTTAATTATCAGTATAGACACCTTAATAGACTCATAAGACAAACTGATTTAAATGCTTTGGCAAACATTGACACTTTATATGAGCATGACATTAAGGTTATAGAGGTTATTTAATTAAGAGAGCAATGTGCATGTACATAAAAGCTGTTCATGAAGTTTCTCATTGCTCATTATAAATTCTCACTTTCTCATGCATACATCAGGACATTTCATGCTCACAACACACAGTGAAAAAAACATAATGCACTTTCCTTACTCTATATGCAGATTACACAAAGTACAAGGGTTTAATTAATTCACAGCATTGTGAAGATGACAAGTTTGCTGTCTTAATTTGAAGTCACTGCCCAAAACTCTATGTATATTCTTCACTCCTTAAAATGAGGAGTGTATACAAGGGTATGTACCTACTTAAAGCTGCAGTAGGGAACCTTTTTTTGGTTAAAAATGAACAAAAATCAATTATTGAGCAAGCACATAAAAAAAAAAATCAACGTTCAAAACTGTCTCCATACCTTACCCCGATTCGCAACAGTAAGCTTAAAATGATGATTTATAATTTGGATCGGGTCGCAGGAAAGGTCAGTTTGACGTCATTCGAAATTCGAAGAAGAGCCGGATACTATATCACTTGTGGGTGTGCTGAGGATGGTGGAGTGTTTGTAGCTTGTTCTAACAACAGTTGCTTATAATTTAAACTTGTCATCTAGATGGCTGCTTTAATCTGGATAGATCTAAACACAATCATCGTTGACATCTGGGGAATCAGCTGTTGTCAAAACCAAGAAACCTTGAACTGCGGAGAGCCTGCAGTCCAAAAGGGAACGCAACAGAGCCCGTGCTAAAACGAGATTAAATATCGGCATTGCTTTTCAGAGGTGGCGAAAACTCCGAGATCTGAAGGGACTGAAGACTAAAGCCTAGATGGCTTTTTTCTGTTGAACAGGTAAGACATTTCAGACAGAGATGGCCATAGAGAGGCAAAAGTTCAGTACTACAGCTTTAATGTTCAAACAGTGATCTACTTTGAAAATGAAGAAAATGAAGCAGTCAGACAGAGGAACCTGTGTACTGAACATACTTGAATAAACATCATTAAGTATGGCTAATTCCTTTAGTACCTCTTTGGCATGCTGATCAAGCCGTTGCTTTGCCTTACATTCAATATTTAATAGCCACTCTTTAAAGGGTATAATTTAGTATTTCATTAATCTGTCAAGTGATTGCTGATTAGCATATCACCAAGCCAACCAAGGCTGTATCTTATGACCCTAATGAAATATGATGAATAAAACTTCTTTTGACTGTGAGATGTTATTTGTAAAAATATTCCTAATTGTCAGGTACACCCCACTGATCACAGACAACAGACAGATAAATTACTTGAGAACACGATTCTCTGTTTTTTTTTTCTTCTTCTTTAATGAGGAATGCTCTTGGCAACATTTCTCCTTTATTCTCAAGGAACCAAAACAAGACCCATAGTCTGCTAAATATTAGATGCACACACCCTCCCTCCCAAAGCAACAATATTGTGATCCCAGATGAAATTGGTGGTCTTTCACAAACAGACCCCTGCTGACAGTGTAAATGAGAACTCGCTTGGCGAAGCCCAGGTTACATCCCACAGCCCCTGGTTTTGAGAGGCTGCTCTGAATCCCCACCAAGCCACATCTATATTGCTTGAAATGAGCACAATATATAAAAGACAACAATGAGGCCAGAGGAATGGAAAAAAAAAATCAGCATCTGAAGAAAACGTGAAAAGGGTATTAAGTTTCTCTGCTGCATTTCACAAGCCTTAACCTCAGGGGTATTTTGCAAACTCTACAAAGATCTACAGGAGAGCGTGAAAGCAAGAATACTCTCTCCAAGTGAAATGAAGCACATTTTAGAAAGAAGTACTAGTTGTCACGGGTAAACCTTTCAAACAAGGTTAGATTTCTGATATGTTCATCTCACTACAGATTAATAAAAATGCAAATAGATGTCTAAAAATATCAATTCATCTCATTTTGTATACAAAAAGCCAAAAACCAATCTTATTTACTGAATACTTTTATGGTGTCTTTTGGAGCAGTGCAATGTTGCTTGATATTGTCACTGCTGTTAAAGATGCATGCATATTCTATTGATGTCCATTTGTTGAAGAATCCTTATCTCTGGGAGGTTTTTTTTTTTAAAAAAAAAAAAAAAAAATGCAAGTCAAGTGTTTTTATCAGTTTAAACGAGTTGGGAGCAAGAGGCAGGGGGGAGGGAGAAAAAAATTATGCTTTCATGCTAAACTGTTGATGCGGCATTCCCTGAAAATGTGAAATATCTTCCCCAGGGTGACTCGCATCCTGACATGCAAGGAATAACAACCATTGCGGAGGAGGTGAACAAAGCTGCCTCACAGGCTCAAGTGAAGGTGTCTCCCACCATCTCAGTTAACTGTTCTGTCATGCTGCATTCCACCGAGCATATCAAGATGAGCGTGGTGCAAATATAGACCCTGCTGCCTCCTTTGCCCTTGCCATCGTTGAGCCTGTGTGGTGTGCAGAGGCCCTTCTGTTAGACACCCCATGTGAAATGAATGTTTATCAGCCAGGCTGTCTAAGCAGCAGTGACCGGCTCTTTCTGGAGCCAGAGCCGCTGGATCTGCCTTTGGACCTGTTCCCAGCCACGCTTTACCTCCCACATCACATCACAACGGGGAAGACACTGAAATGCAGTTTTACCACTCGGCATGTAGGTTGTAACATTTGACACTTGTTAAAGCTCTTTGGAGAAATGAGGTGTATGGCATGTTTTGACCATTTTTGGGCCAATCAAAAGTGAAACTCTGTCACCCATATTATTTATATTAGACAAAGCAGTAATCAAATTATGCTGAAATTAGATTAAGCTGTAGAACAAGCTTGAAGTAGGTAAGTCTGTTTACTAAATCTTAATAATTCATCATCGTCTACATGGAGATTCTGCCAACTATAAAGTGTAAAAACAGTCCGTCAGTTGTGCAGCCCTTATTAAAGTTAATAATCTGAATAACAAAAATAACAGCTTGACTGAAAGCTATAAATTGCTATTGCAATATAACTAGCAATATTGGTACCTTTAATGAGATGTGCTTATGGGTTGGCTTACATTATTTATTATTTGTAATTATCATCATGTTTAAGGTCAATGTCATAATTCATCCAAACATCCACAGAAACAGTTATGAGGAACATCTGAAATTGTCCAGGATGCTCAAAATGCTCAACAAATCTTGGAGGGCTCATTTACGCACAGCATCCCTCTGTGTTATTAGTTTTGAAAAGCAAAATACTTGTGTATTGTGCTGCTTTATTGTGTACTCCGTGCGTTTTAATGCAGCTCATCTGATAACTGTCCAGTACAGAGATCGCCGGTGTCCTCTAGCAATACTCGTCATTCTCCTCGCTCATTCACTGCCTTTTCAGGGCTTAGCGTCACGAGACCTGATGCACCACCTCAGAATCCAAATACCAAACAGACGACGCAACGAATTGCTTCGACTATAAAGAGGATCCGGTTACGAAAAGCTCTGTATACAATATAGGCTACAATCCAAGTTCGTTGCTCGTTAATGCATCCTGGGAAACGTTACACTTCTCACGACTTACTGCCCGGACACACGGGCAGTCCCACATCATGACGACGTTATGAGCGCGCGCTAAGAGTCGCAACGTCGGTCGTTGCTGTAGCGAGCTGCCATATCTATCAGTAACTCTGCCTGCACGCGCACAACTTAGGACAGAAACGCGTCGTCTCAAACTTCCTGTCTTATTGGAACTATCTGGCTCTTTAAAGGCGGAAGTTCTTACTTCGTGTGTAGGCTATGTCCCTACTTCTGGCGGGTTGCGAAAAAGGAGCTGGAGCTGTTCAAACCGCGCACTGAGAGGATATTTCGCTACCTGTGCCAACTTGGACGTTCCGAGACTCTTCCGTTTATGTGAGCGCGATGTTCGGCTCCCGGGAAAGTGAGCGACCCTGAAGCCTGCTTCCTCTGTCTAATCTGCCTCTCTCTGTCTCTCTCTCTCTCTCTTACTCTCTCTCTCTCTCTCTCTCGCTATTATACCGGATAAATGTGCGAGCGACGTGCGTTTGGCTCGAAGCAGCGGCTGCGCGGGAAATGAACGCGGCCGGCAAACGTCGAGCCGATCCGCTCGAGCGCCCCGGCAGCCTCTGGCTGCCCACATGGGTGAGGAAACCTGGGCTCTCTTCCTTCAAACACACGCTGGAAAAGCATTAACTGATCACTGAGCATGTTTGGTTGTTAGGCTGATGTAAGGGCTGGGTAAACAGGAGAGAACCAGGATTGCTATTTCCTATATTTCCAGGTCCTATATAAATACCTAACGCAACTTTGTAGTGCATAGAGAACTGATACGCTTTAATAAATGAAGTGAAACGTGAAATTTAAACACGATGTGCGCGTGAGCGTGAATCTCGCTTGACAAGCATTACAGGAAGCACAGTGCAAAGGCTTTTGAGTATCTTGTGTGCTGAAAGCAACATATAGCTTCATTCAGTTCTTGGCTTATACACTTAGTGCAATTATATAGAATTATGTGTATGTGTATGGCAGTATGGATTTTTAAAGTTCCACCCTGTAACTAAAAAGTGTTTGAGGTAACGACTGCACAATATTAATATTTGTTAGACAGTATAATTCCTTTCATTGTTGTTTGATCAGCCTGGCATTTACATCTGCAGCTACTGTGGGTATGAGTGGGTATCATGATGATCCTCAGGATTCCTTGTCTCCTATATCAGATAGTTACATACATACATACATACATACATGTGTATATATATATATATATATATATATATATATATATATATATATATATATATATATATATATATATATTGCAGAGCAGTGTGTGTGTGGGATTGCTTTGGTTTTCATTTTCCTCTTTTGTAGAGATAAGATGTGACAGTGTATTGACTGTTTCTGCTTTCCCAATTCTTAAAGTCGGCTCATAGATTTTCTTTGTTGAACCTGTGCTTGCATAACAGTTGTAGTAATGATGAATTTTCTCCATAAAGCAGGAAACCACATACTAATAATTGGCTTACTATTAATAGCACTGAGTGTCTGTATGTATTGTTAGGGATGCTTTTTTGTGAATAGGTATGCTGTTAGTGTTGAGTGCAGTGAATGAACTCAGATGAATTTGTATTGAATGTTCATTCACAATTCACAATATCTTGCACAATATCTTACATAAAAAAAATCCTTGTTTCCTCAAGTTATATATTCTGACAGAGTAAGCAAGAACAAACATGCCAAAAACAACTCTCATTTCCATTGAGTATAGACTAGAATAATGCATCTGACAGTGGTGATAATAAGCTCTGAGCTTTAACATTTAAATGTCAGAAACTTCAGAAAACTCAAAGCAGCTAATTCCTCATGAACCATAACTGTAAGGGGGCTTTTTAATACATTTCTCCTGACAGCTGTACATGGAAGGGAGGTGAGATGTTGCAGAGGTGTTGTGAACATGTGATTGGATTTAACAAGAGAAATTCAAAGGCCATAAATGCATACAAAACACCATAAATGCATACAAATGTCATACTAATTGTATACTCTATCTATAAAGCCTATCTCATATGTACTTTCTTAAAACATTAAGAAGTTCATGAATTAAAATACACAGTCATGAATTTATTTATTTGCTCATGGTGCTGGTGCTAAAGAAAAACTCAGATTGACGTGCCAATACTTAGAAATGTGTTGCTTTCAGGTCATGTTAATGTAGCAATCGCTCAGATTAGACTTGCTAATTAGACACATTTCCCAAGATGGCATTTCTCTATAAAACTTCACTAGTTTTGGTGATTTATACTGGTTGATGACATTTATTGAACAAGTTGGTGTTGCTACAGACGTTTCTATAAATAGCTATTTAGTTTATAATAGGTATGATCTAACATGAGTCTTTAATACTAAAAGGCTATGAGTAAGGGACTTCAGTAATATTATTATTATTATTATTATTATTATTATTATTATTATTATTTAAATCTGAGCTACAGTTTTAGCCCTCTTGTGTGAAGGATGACTGTCACTTGTTTTGTCTGAAACAGCAAGGCATTGCAAGATAGCAACACATAAGATTAGTAAACATTCCATGAGAAACAAAAAAAATCTGTGCACCTGAGTATTTAGATTTGTGTTTTGTGATTTGTTAGCATGTTTTCTTTTTTTTCTGTTTCTTTTTTTGGCCATGCTGTATAAAACACAAACATTTGTGTGATGGGCAGCAATGTGTGCTAACACATCAGGAGTCATCTTTCCATGACTATCTCTATCTGTCACACTTATTCCCCGAGAACACATTTTTATTTTCAGGTACTGATCATATGATGACATCATTAGGCCACATAATCTGTTATTTTTTTCACATATTTATTTTTTGGTGGAGAATATTTTTTTTAATTTAAATGTAATTTATTTGAACTATTTTTATTCTAAGGCCTATTTAACCATTTTCTCATTTCTACAAGAGCCAGCTGAGCTAATAAAGGCAATAAAAATCATTGCAATATTCTCTTGCCCTGTGTTATTTTGCCTTTTAAATTGTGCAAACAGTACATAATTGCTTCAACACAATTCTTATTATGCCATGCAAGTTGTGATGTACACACACATGCAAAGTATGACATTCACTAGAAGAACAACCAGTATAGTTAGGATTGCACGTTCTATTTTCACAATATTGGCCTTTGCAGTACTGATACTGCAACAGCCTATAATATGCAAAAGGGCGCACAAACAAACCATAATTTTTTATTGTGTTCTTTGAGCACTGAAACCTAATCTCAGAGCTTCCAGAAAAGTTTTCTCTGAGCAGTTGGATGAATCATTGCGCTGGCAAGAAAAAAAAATACATCAACTGGTTTTACCTCCTGTAGTGTCAGAAGCACTTTGCTTGCACAGCTGATGTAGGACTTCTGTCCGAAACTGTTTCTCCCTGTTTTAGCATTTACCTATTTTACAATCCGCTGGACTGTATAAAGTGTAAAGCATCTGCTGGTATTCCGTAAAATAGAACAGAGCACTCTCTGGCTCGAGTCTCAAGCAAATCTAAGGTTTAAGTATAAAAACCTAACACACTGTACTAAATGACTTACATTTTTAGAAACATTTATTCTTTAGGTTTTACTGGTTAATATTACTTCCCTGACTTTCATTATGAATGGTAGGGAAGATTGTGTAATGCATTAATCTATATTTGAAATTCATATTTGTCACCATGACATTAGTCAATGTTTCAGCAAATGAAACATGAGATCATTTCTCAATATGTTATATTTATCATAATTTGAACACAGCTGTCTTTTCACTAATTCAAATATTGATTAATATTTAATCATGACTTTAGTCTGTGTGTCCTGAAAGTCTTAATTTGTCTGAAATGACATTTTATAAATCAAAATTATGTATTAAACTGCCTTGATATGTTGCATAAAATAGAGGCAGGATTGTATATTAAGTAATAGTCATTGACAGGGTTGATTATTTGCCTATAACAGCATGTTCTGAAGCATGTCCTTGTGTACCACAGTAGTTTGCCAAGGTTGCACTCACTGTTACACTGTGCACAAGACACTCACTAACTCTAATAATAACCATTTTATCCTCTGTGGATTTGAATCTCAAGGTGGCAAAATACACTGGGCGCGATGGCAGTCTATCACAGGGCACCATGCACACACACATTCATACACTCCTTCATACCTAGAGGCAATTTATTTTGGCCAGTCCACCACTTACCATGTTTTTGGGAGGTGGGAGGAAACCAGAGAACCCAGAGGAAACCCAAACAGATCATGCACAAACAGTAACCAGTGCTCAGGTATGCATTAAAGCAGCAACACTTCCCACTGTGCCACAGCGCTGCCTCTAATGATTACAATGTTTATTTATTAAAGACACATGACATAACACATAAAATTTTGTATGTTTTTAATTACATTTAATAATTAGTTTGTCTTATCACTTACTATATAACAGCTTTAAACAATCATTCCCTCTTCATCTCATTCTTGTGTTTTTTCTCTCTCTCTTTTGAAGTTAATAAGACAACATTCGCAGTTTGTCATTTTACTGATAAACCACAAAGCCCAACATTCTCTGCCCTGAAGTCTCTTCCACAGCTGAAAACTTAAAAGGAACTGCTTCACCTCAAAGTGCTCAAACACTCTCCTTCCCTAAATGTTAAATAAATGTTTTCCTTATACAAAGCTTCACCGTAAAACACAAAAAATCTGTGTATTCTTAGCTTTAGAGTATGTGGAGTGTCCACAATACAAGCTCCTGTGAATTAGCTGTTACTATTAAAACTATATATTTGAACACATGCGTGAATATGAACCTGTGATTTGCCTTGCAGCTGGCACTATTGTCAGATCCGTGCTAATATGGAAAATTAATCAAATCCTTCTAACCAATCAGAATTGAGAATTAAACAGTGCTGTGGTATAATTTTAGCAAATATTAGCTGGCTGCTGTTGTATCAGCAAACCTAGAGACATAATGGTATAGTGAAATTCAACCCAAAGTCTTGGATACCAGCAAATTATCTCATTAATTAAAACTTGTGTCTGAAGCTCACTGAATACTATGCCTTTATTTATTTCTTTATTTTGTAAACACACTTCACACTTCTACATGAGATGTAGTAGATCTGTATTTCTGTATCTGTATATCACCAATGCAAATTTACATTTAAAGTTGCATAGAAATGTCTTAAAAGCATTACATTTAGGTTGTAATACTTGCAGACACCCTGCTCAGTGAAATGGCCAAGGAAGATGCATTTCGTCCTGATCTAGAATTAGTATGCATGACTCATTTGAATCAGCAGATGCATAGACTATAAGTTTCGACTATCATGAGGAGTTATAAAAGAAATCTTGTCCATATCTTTGCCTACAAGAAAATATATTCATTTCCTTTTTACTAGCCGATGGGCAGTAAAGTTATGCATAAAGTTATGCATTGTTCCAAATTATTCAGTTTTGATTTTACTGTTTGTCTTTGGGAATTTGGGAGTTTGCTGAACTGTCCCATGCTGATTGATAACAACTTTACAACAATAAATTCAGTGAACACTCAGGGCTAAGAAAATTCTTCAATTCAAACACCAAAATGACATTTCTATACCACTTAGAACAAAGTAAACAACAGGTTAATATTGTTGCTTTTACATACAGTATAATATGATCAATATTACAAGGTGTCCCAAAAGTCTCCATACACAGGTGACTATGTTTGCCAGCACCAGGTCGGTTGTGCCTTCTCCAGTGGATGTTCGTGGACGTCCACTTCTCGGTTTGGCAACAGTGTAGTGTGTGATGTGCTCACCATGTTTCCTGTTAAAGTCCATTGCATCCTTGCGATCCAGCCATGAGAATGATTTCAATACGTATAAATACGTATATATATATATATATATATATAAACTAAGTATGAAACATTTTGGAAGACATTTAGCTAAAAAGTGATAATTTCCCCTATGTATGGAGACTTTTGGGACACCCTGTATAATTAAATAAGGACATGTTCACACACACTGGCTTTGGAATTTTACTGTTTCTGCTTCAGCATGTAACTATGAAATATTCATTCATTCATTCACTCATCTTCAGTAACCACTTTTTCTTGGTTAGTGTCAGTGTGGATGCAGAGCCTATCCCAGAACCATGGGTGGGAGGCGGAATACACCTCGAATGTGACGCCACTCCATCACAGGACACCATGCACACACACATTCACACACTCATTCACAGCTAGGGTGTAGTCAGTATACCTAATTTTGCGAGGTGTGAGGGAACCTCAGAGGAATCTCACGCAAACACTGGGAAAACATGCAAAACTCAACCCAAACAGCAACCCAAGCTTAGGATCAAACCGGCGACCCTGGAGCTCTTTGGCGGCAACACTGCCCAGCTCTACATACACATATTACTGAATGTCAAACAGTAATGATATTTGAAAATGTTCACCACAATAATCCATCCATACATCCATCCATCGATACATCCATCCATCCATTTTCTGTACTGCTTATCCTACACAGCATCACTGAGAGTCTGGAGCCTATCCCAGGGAACTCAGGGCATGAGGCGGAGGACACCCTGGACAGGGGCATGAGGCAGGGGACACACTGGACAGGGGGCCAGCCCATCACAGGGCACAGCACAATAATATATTGAATAACTGATTATTAGCACATGCCCAATTTAAACAGTAGATTATTAGGTGAGCTGTTTCACTGGCTAAACCTAATCATCTTCAGTGACATTTAATTTCACTATTTCAGATGCAGACGTGCCACAGTGCTTTCTAAGCTTGCTAATGATTCTCCACTTATTCCTTAGATCAGCTGTATTAATGTGGTTTTCTGACCCAGTGAAAGGGCTCCACTCCTTCATTATTTTTCTCCACTTCACTATTGTTATTTTATTCTACTGTGAAACTAGACAGTTTGAAATTTTAATGTGCTGATACATTTTAAGCTTTATTGTGCCATGTCTCTTGGAAATGTTTTTACTATGGTGTAATGTTTTTACTATAATGTTTTACATGGCACCTTTGTAAGTAAAGAAGAACAATATAAAAGGAAGAATGTTGGTGATTAAGATGACATTTATTTGTTATGTTTCAGAGGTCGATATTATTAAAATGGTGATGATGCCATTTAATTATGTGAAGTATGCATATCATTTGTTTTTATCTGGATATCATTTGGGTACCACAGAGGGCTGGATGATTAGGTTATGCACATGAGGCGGGAAAGCTAGATGGTTTTCTGGTGTCTTCAGTATATTGAATTAAGAAGAAAGTTTCTTGTTAGCATTAATTTCCAAACTGCTTCAGTACTAATTATCTATGTATCAACTCTGACAACTCTGCTAAGCTAAAGCTGGGTTGTGTTTTGCAAAAGCACTGTAGCATGTCTTAAAACACAGTTATATTAAAATCACATTAAGACTATGCTTTTGGGAAATCTTGTACATTTGAGCTTGTTATATTGTCAATTTGTGTTTCAATTTTCCAACTTCATTCAGGTATTTACTGTGCTTCAAATACCATTTGGCCAAAAGATTTTGTAAAGTTTTAGGCTGTAAATGAACATCCCGGGTGGGATAGGAATAGGAACAGTTGAGATTGGTTAATTTCTTTCCCCATCACTTTGAAAAGTCCCTACTGCAGGTTTCTTAGAAAATCCATCACTTAATTCCAAGCTGTATATGATTTCTCTCCATTTTGTGATTAGCAACTTGGAAAATCAGAGCACAGATGTACAGCAGAGGCTGAACAGATTTACACCTTGCAGTTTCAAGTGACTGTACATCTTTGATTTGTTAAAAAAAATATAAAAAAAATAAAAATAAATAAATAATCAAGTTTTAAAAGGTGTGATGCACTTCAAGCTGTGGCTACCCTTCCCTATCAGTGACTTTATGGATTAGAAGGAGTGTTTTTAATCTTGCAGTACATGTTATATTGACTATTTATCACCTGTCCCTGTTGTGGAGAAAGGCAATATTCTTGGCTAAGGATCTGTGAGAAGCAGGCTCGGAGGAGTAGAAAATTATCAGGGATGATCTCCAGGCAGCAGCTGACCTCCAGTCTCCTTCGCAGTAATGCTTTAATTGAAGCAACCCTGCCATCAGATTCTCGGGGAACAATTTTTTGACAAACCTGAAACAAACTTTCCTGCAGTAGTCAAATGGGCTGTGTTGTTTTCTTTTTCTTTCTTTTTTTTTTTGTGAAACAGGTCAAACCTCCTACTTTTTAGTAGTGAAATCAGGAAACCCTCAGGCAGGACTACAGAGATAAAAGCAGAGCCGAAAATGTCAATAGATGCATGCATTTACCGCTCGGTTGATTTTACCACATCCACTTCTCATCAACTCCCATGCTTCCCATGCTGCATTTCACAGCTATTGAAATGTGTAGTAATGGAAAATAGTGTGCATACTATGCATCAGCGCAGAGAACGCAGCATGACCTTTTCTCTTGGGCTCTGATTCTGCATTTTTTCCCCCATCTTTATAATCTTTAAAGTGAAACAGGAGATATATCAAACCAGACAAATGCCGCAAGATGTTCCATCCACAAACTGCATTCGCTGCTTGCCAAATACTCTGGTAGCATTACTAAAGTGAATATAGCCTGTTAATTAGACATTTTTTAGTTGTGATATGCATACATGGGTCAGCGGGCAGAAAGGTACTTGAGTTCTTCATCAGAGAATCATGCAGTAATGTACTCCTGGCTTAGTTGTGCTAGCCATGCAGTGTAAATCTCTGGAGGCTGATGCAGTCTGGTGCAGATCCCTGGTGCAGAAGCACATAATATATCAGTGTTCTCATAGAGTCAGACTATGATTCAAAACTTTGATTAATTATCTTGTCCCTCTGGAGTTAAAGGTGAAGACTTGACCTAAATGTATGTGTCTCTTGGGAGAAACGGCCCTGGTGCCAGGCAGAGAACTAGGCCAGGACAATGTAACTGTAGGTCTACACCAATTAATGTCACCCTCACATGGGTCAGAAAATATGCACACAATGTGTCAGCTAACAGTAAATCCCTTACTGTGTACTTAACACACTTTACTTTTCAATAACTCAGGTGTTTTGTATTGTATTTTTCATAGCAAGTTAGCAATGATAGGCCAAAATTCTCTGTATATGAGAATCCCTTTGCTTTTGACACTGTACTCACTAAATTCACCCCAATAATTTTATAGATTCAGAAATGAAAATCTACTTTCATGACCAGTAGAGACCTGTTTGGTAGAGACCTGTTTGTATTTTGCTCACGTATCGAGGAATATTTTTCAATTTACCAGCTACAGGAATGTGCGCTTGGGATTAATTTATGAGTCTAACTAAATTAACTGGAAAGCTTTATGCTATCTGTCCTTAGCACCTTATTTTTCTTTTAAGAGGTACAGACCTGAAAGCATGTTTTATTTAGTTTATATTCAGTTAATCCATTGAAAGAGTTGTCTCTCATCAGAAACATAAAATCAATCCTCAGGCTGGAACTTTTCCAGAGACAAAACTTGTAAACATGTTTGTTCCATGGAAGATTTCCTTATTTACAAATGTCATTCTTGCTAAATTAAGACGTATTTCATAGTCGACTGGGACGTTTCGGCTGTTGAATATCCTTTGTTTGCATTTGAAAGCCAAGAAATACTGCTGCTACGACATGTTGGATCAGCAGCTATGGAGAATAATACAATTTAGAATGTTGCAAGTAGGTTTCAGATATGAAAAAAGCCCTCTTTGTAATGTTTTACACACTGACTTGTGTAAACTCATTCAACTAACATTGAATTTTCCTTTCTGTTTACAGACAAAAACTGGACTCGCCCTTTTGTATGATGAAAAGACCAGTAATACCTATGACATCCGTTTAAAGTTGACTAAAGAGATATTGATCATACAGAAACAGGATGTGGTCTGCATAGGTGGTGGAGCACATCACTTAAATGTAAGTACTGAGGCCTTGAAATGCGCAAAAAGATTTAATTTCACAGATGCTTGAGCTGCTTTAGGTGATTTCAAAGAGCCAAACATGGCGCATTTTCAGCATTTTAACACTGTCTGCAGGACCAGTGCAGTGTATTAGGAGGATCGTTGTGTTACTGACAGATTACAGAGGATCAGCAGAAGGAGAGGCATTAGAATTTTTATTTAGCATCCCAGTCAAGTGGCATATTCCAATGTGTACTTTTGTAAGCCTGGCTCACACCGCCTTTCACACCACACACCAGTTGGCTTATTCTCTGTGCTCTAGTGCCATCTATGCAAACTGACAGAAAAACAATTTAATATGCAGTACATATACTGAGTTAGTCAAAAATATTCACCACCACTAATTGCATCAGCACTGTATTATTTAGTGATCTGTACTAACAACCATTATTGCTCTACTTTCTTTATATGTTTCTAGAACAACATTTTCTGCCACTTATGATGGTTTATGATCCCATAATCTGCCTGGTTTTCTTCATCTCTGAATTACAGTTTTCTAGACTTACCACCCTTACAATGCTGTTGTTGTGCTGTATAGTTGGTGTGGACTAATGTACTGTCCTGTGTATTTATTGTTATGTGCTGCATTTTTTTTATTTATTGTACACATCTGTCTTACATTAGTTACACACTGCATAGTATGTAGTCCTACTAGTAGTGCCTCTGTGTTGTCTTGGATATTGCACTATGGATCTAGAGGTACAATATTTCTTTTCATTGGAGATTGTATTTGGATGGGATGACAACAATATACTTGAAAAGTATTATTAGGCTGAGTTTGTGTGCAGGATATGCATATCCTGTTACAGTTATTGTTGCCTTTGTTAAAAGTGACATTCTGATAATCATGTTGCCTTTATAATCCTACCAACTAAATTCCCCTTTTTTAAAGCACAGAACTGTTGTACTGCGGAGACAGGCAACTGGAGGTCTTGGTCTAAGTATCAAAGTAGGTTCATTTTGTCTACTTTTTGAAAATAATTATAATATGGTTATTTATAAAATATAGTTATTTAAAAATATTATTACTATGGGCTGTGTTCAGAGTTGCAAACACAGTGTGGAGTTAATGCTGAAATTGTGCACAGCAGTATTCAGAACTCAGATGTGCAAGTTACTTGAACAATTGTGTATGTGAGGAAGGTACATGAGATTCTGACTATCTTAAAGGCTATATTAAATCTGTTTAATATAGATGCAACAGTCGATGATAAACTAAATCTTGTGAAAAGACTGTTGATCCTGTTGTACGCTACATCTGTCACGTCACTCATACATTAACTGGCAGATCTTGACCGTTCAACATGGCAAATGGCGACAAATCGTGTCATTAAGAAAATATATATACGTATACAAAGTGGTGCTTGAAAGTTTGTGAACCCCTATATATCTGCATAAATATGACCTAAAACATCATCAGATTATCACACATGTCCTAAAAGTAGACAAAGAGAACCCAATTAAACAAATGAGACGAAAATATTATACCTGGTCATTTATTTATTGAGGAAAATTATTCAATATTACATATCTGTTAGTGGCAAAAGTATGTGAACCTCTATGATTATCGGTTAATTTGAAGGTGAAATTAGATTCAGGTGGTTTCAATCAATGGGATGACAATCAGGTGTGAGTGAGCACCCTGTTTTATTTAAAGAACAGGGATCTATCAGAGTCTGATCTTCACAACACATGTTTGCGGAAGTGTATCATGGCATGAACAAAGGAGTTTGCTGCCCCTCTGCAATTTGCTAAAGATCACATGGACAAGCTAGAAGGCAATTGGAGAAAATGTTTTGTGGATGCATGAGACCAAAATAGAATTTTTGGTTTAAATGAGAAGTGTTATGTTTGGAGAAAGGAAAACACTGAATTCCAGCATAAGAACCTGTCCCATCTGTGAAACCTGGTGGTGGTAGTTTCATGGTTTGGGCCTGGTTTGCTGCATCTGAGCTGGGACGACTTGCCATCATTGATGGAACAATGAATTCTGAAGTATACCAGTGAATTCCAAAGGAAAATGTCAGGACATCTTTCCGTAAACTGAATCCCAAGAAAAAGTGAGTCATGCAGCAAGACAACGACCCTAAGCTCACAAGTCGTTCTACCAAAGAATGGTTAAAGAAGAATAAAGTTAATGTTTTGGAATGGCCAAGTCAAAGTCCTGACCATAGTCCAATAGAAATGTTGTGGAAGGACCTGAAGCAAGCAGTTCATGTGAGGAAACCCATCAACATCCCAGAGTTGAAGCTGTTCTGTACTGAGGAATGGGCAAAAATTCCTCTAAGCCGATGTGCAGGACTGATAAACGGTTGATAAACAGAGAGAGAGAGAGAGAGAAAGAGAGAGAGAAATAGAGAGAGAGATTTTAGCAGTCAGCATCCTGTACTGTAAACAGCGACAGTGCCGTACTAAGTTTAATAATCTGAAGGGACTGTTTAGAAAATCAACCTAAGCACCTGCCTAAGTTGATTCTGAATAACTTACCCCCAAGTAAATATTGGTGTATCTTTTATGCTGTCTTAAGTTTCCAACTTTGAATATAGCCCTATGTGTGCGTATGTTTTTTTTTTTTTTTTTTTTTTTTTAATTAAGATAAAAGCATGTGTTTAACTTGGTCTGTTCTAGGATACATCTTTTTAAATATACTTGATTTGAATTTTGTCATAATAATTGTTATAGATTTATAAGTTATAAGTGATTGTACACTGGTTATTTAATGTGTGGCATAAATACATTGTTTAGACTTTCATATGCATGATAGAAATAATCATTAGTCACATACAAGATACATGGTATTATATAGTATGTGCATGGATCTCTTTTGGAGATCAAAGAGAATGCTATAGTAGAGATTAAAATTCATTATGCCACCCAGAAGCAAACTTGGATGAGTCAATAGAATTGAATGATTCGCTAGGTTATGAAGTGTTGCTTGTATAATCAGTGGGTGGTAGGTTTGCTAAATCACCTGGAGGGAGTTTTATTTATTTCAGGGAGGAGCTGAGCATAATGTGCCTGTGGTCATTTCGAAGATTTTCAAAGATCAAGTAGGTAAGGTATTGTTGAGCTTTCCTTCCAATTGTACAGCTAAATTAGTTAAAGCTAAAGTGATTACTATATGTTACCCTCCCACTATCAACACTGATTATCTCTTTTCAAGTATGTAATTTACAGAGTTTGCAGTCTAGAGCCAAAACCCACCTAATCTCTTGAGGCAGACTGTTTAATAAGTGTGTAATTAGAGGCCATATGCTTGTTCCTAGTATAATGATGCACATGCCAAGTTGTGGACCATATGATCTTTGAGCCATGAATCGGAATGCCTCATATATAAGCATGCAACATCAGTGAACTGCTACATTAGTTCTCTCAACCCTGAAATGATATATTGTCCATGTCTGTTTTTTTCCAGTTATTAATTCCCTGAGTCAGATCTCTCTCAAACGCAGAATCAATAAGTTTCTCAAGAAAATTCTTTGTGCCTTAATAGTAGATTGGATATTGGTCTATGTGTATCATGTATGTTTTCTGTGCCTCACAAGAAGACCCCTGTAGAGTGACTGAGTGAGCTGTACAGACTCAATCAAAAGAAAAAATATAAAGCAATGGGTGAAACAATTACCCATAGCATCAGATCAGCATGACGCCGTTTGCAGAGTTGCAGTATTACAAACATGCTATTATTTAGTCACATTTGAAAACTTAACTCAAAGTCTTGTTGAGGATTTTTGAAACCTACTCTTTAATGACTTTTGTTAAGATGATATAACCAGGAGGAACATAGTCAAATTTTTGCAGCCATGTGTTTAATTTCAGAAAGCTAATGAAACTCAAATGTATTTGTTATTCATGATGAAAAATGAGCTAAATTTCAGAGTTGTATGAATTTTGGATTAAAGCCACTTTTGTCTAGCTCTCTGCTAAGGGCTATATTGGCAGACTTCTCAGTCACCGGGGCTGATTGCCATTTCCATCATATTAGCACATATGAAATGACTAATTGTATCCTAATGTCTCCATTAACCTTTGACACCTTGTGTCTGGCCTGCAGCTGATCAGACAGGGATGCTGTTTATCGGTGACGCTGTGTTACAGGTTAGTGAAGCGAGCGTTAGCTTACTCTTATTCTCCACAATGCCCAGGGCCATAGGTGCATGTCAGAGCAAGGTGCTCTCTGCATCCTAATGATGTTTCCCTCTGATTCATTTTCTCAAGGCCAACTGCAGGTTTAACCTTTGATCTCATTATATGAATCTGAGGAATAAAAGTAATGAGACTTTTCTTTTTAAAGTGCCCTCTTACTACCAAAACCTCAAATAGAAAAGAAGAGATGTAATGAAATGTTATACAATTCGTTTTTTACATTTGTCGCCATGTCCTATTTTGCTCTAGGGTAATCTTATTGAAGTGAAATGAAAACACTTCAGAAATGCTTTCGATGAGAATTGGTTTGGTTTATAATCGATAACGCAAGGTTTCTTTTTTGCTCTTTTTCACTTTTACCTTTGCTGTAAATTCTAGTTTGGTTCATAGGCCATTGCCCCCTAGTGTACAGGTTCACATTATATGCAAGTATGAATGTGGACACCGATGCGAGTATCCATGCTTGCCGTCTTGATCTGCTCGATGTGCTCGATGCAGATGTGTGGTCACAAAAGTATAAATCAGTCCTTAAATTAAAAAATGTAAAGTAAACAAAACATAATGTTAAACATTTATGGAGTAACTGCTAAAAGGATGGTTGTACATCTGGAACTTCACTGTATTGTACACCGTGGAGTCGACTACAATTTGCTACACTGTTTCCAGCTTTGACTATAGAAGTGCAACGAAATTATTTTCTAATAAGAATCTAATCTAACAAAAAAAAATTATCTAATAAGTGTTTTTTTAATTAAAACATTTGTCTCATGCAGATCAATGGCATCAATGTGGAGAAGTGCACACATGAAGAAGTTGTAAGTATTCACTCATCAATTGTGTCATTACTCCTGCCTGTGGTGTTGAAATGACAGTGATGGAGCATTGATCAGAGGTGCCTGACTGAGCCATATGCAATCTTTTAATATATAAGAAATATTTATCTTTTTCATTCTGTTGTTACACCATAATACCTCTACTGTAGGAAGTCTATAATACCCTCATCTCTCTCTCTCTCTCTCTCTCTCTCTCTCTCTCTCTCTCTCTCTCTCTCTCTCTCTCTGTCGCTATTCTCACTCCATACAGCTGGTCTCTCCGTTCACATTCAGGAAGTCAAGAGAGATGATTAATGATCTTACTCTCAGAAACCACAAGCTAACACTGCCAAGCTGTTTCAGCTCTAACAATCTCTTTGTCACAGATTGACCACTGATATTTGAGGGATTAAGACTTGATTATTATGTGTGGTTGTATGGTAAAGAATAGACAGTGTCACATACTAAGCTGTGAATATACTAAGCTTGAGGGAATCCATGATTGCCACAATAAAAGATGGTCTTGTGTTGTAAATAAATTACTTGTCACTCAGATGTACAGACAGGCGAGTTAAAAATGGTGGCTCTGTTATACTGTGGGAGGCATTTTGCTGTCATGGTTTGGGTCCACTTGTCTGCATCGAGGGTAGAGAGACTACAAAGATATTCTGACTGATCACCTTTATCCTATGATGAAACATTTCTATCCTGATGCAAGTAGTCTCTTCCAGGATAACTCCACCTCCATCCACAGGGCATGAGAAGTCACTGATAGATTTGATAAGGATTAAAGGAATGTAAAACATGTGCTATGGCCTTCACAGTCACCAGATCTTATCCCCTTTGAACACATGTGGGAGATTTTGGTCTGGTTTGTTAGACAGTGCTCTCCACCACCATCATAAAAATACCAATCAAGGGAATATATTTTTGGAAAAATGGTGTCACCTCTCCATTTACCTTACTAAGACACTTTATGTCGAATTATTATATATAGTTATTTTCCTGTCTGTACACTATATGGCCAAAGGTTTGTGGACACCTGAGCTTCACACCCATATGTGGGCCTTCCATAATCTGTTGCCACAAAGTTGGAAGCACACAATTGTCTAGAATGTCTTTGTATGCTGTAGCTTTAATATTTCTCTTTACTGGAAAGGGAACCTGTTCCAGTATGACAGTACACAAAGCAAGCTCCATGAAGACATGGTTTGCTAAGGTTATTGTGGAACAACTTGAGTGTCCTGCACAGAGCCCTGACTATTTTTGGGATGGGTTAGAATGCTGACTGTGTGCCAGGGCTCCTCGCCCGACATCAGTGCCTGACCTCACTAGTGCTCTTGTGGTTGAATGTGCAAATCCCCACAGCCACACTCCAAAATCTAGTGGAAAGCCTTCCTAGAAGATTCGAGGTTATTATAACTGAAAGGAGGGACTAAATCTGGAATGGGATGTTCAAAAAGCACATATGGGTCTGGTGGTCAGGTGTCCACATACTTTTGGCCTTATAGTGTATCATCATCATCATCATCATCATCATCATCATCATCATCAAAAAAAAAAAATAGTACAGCACTGCCTCAGTATTTCTTAACAATTCGTGAATGAGAAATAAAGGATGGTTAAAGCTAAGGTTAGTAGCCAAATTGCTCTCAATTTTCATATTTATTTTCAACACAATGATTATGTAACAGGAGAGTCCAAGATGATATAAGTAAGTAAGTGCAAAGTGCAGAAACCTGGATACAATTCCATAGCCAGAGTCAAAACACAAGCAAATCCATAAATCTTAATACAGGCAGACAGCCCAGAGTGAAAAAACTGAAGACAGCAGAAACACATCCTGGAGAAAGTAAAACTAGAAAACAGCTAGCAAACAAGGAGTACAAGAGTCATGGCTTAGAATGGCAGTGTAACTGCATGTGATTTTGAAAGGACAGTCAAAATAAACTAGACACAGTTGCTGACACTGACAAAGGAGCAGGAACTAGGCACAGCAGAAAGGAAAACATGAAACTAAATGACAGTATTGTGAGAGGTTAGAGTTCTTATTTAAACAATATGAAGTCTCTTAATATCATGGTATAATAAGAATATTATTAGAATAATTTTCCAGTGCAGTAGCCTTATATTTGTAACAGGTTGATATCAGAGATTCAAATCTTCTCAGAATGCTTAAAAGATAAAGATTACAAATTACAGACGGGTGAATGTAACACCCACTGTGCAGCGTCACTGACTTATCCTGAGGTGATTAAAAGGTGATATGAAAGCACAAAAAAAAAATCACTTTTAGGTCTGGATTTAGAGAGCAGTCAGAGCTGAACTAACCTTAGTCAAAATAAATAAATAAATAAATAATAATTTAAAAAAATAATAATAAATACAGTGGGGGAAAAAAGTATTTTATGCCCTGCTGATTTTGTACTTTTGCCCACTGACAAAGAAGTGATCAGTCTATAATTTTAATGGTAGGTGTATTTTAACAGTGAGAGACAGAATAACAACAAAAAAATCCAGAAAAACGCATTTCAAAAAAGTTATAAATTGATTTGCATTTTAATGAGTGGAATAAGTATTTGACCCCTTCGACTTAGTATTTGGTGGCAAAACCCTTGTTGGCAATCACAGAGGTCAGACGTTTCTTGTAGTTGGCCACCAGGTTTGCACACATCTCAGGGGGGATTTTGTCCCACTCCTCTTTGCAGATCCTCTCCAAGTCATTAAGGTCTCGAGGCTGACGTTTGGCAACTCGAACTTTCAGCTCCCTCCACAGATTTTCTATGGGATTAAGGTCTGGAGACTGGCTAGGCCACTCCAGGACCTTAATGTGCTTCTTCTTGAGCCACTCCTTTGTTGCCTTGGCTGTGTGTTTTGGGTCATTGTCATGCTGGAATACCCATCCACGACCCATTTTCAATCCCCTGGCTGAGGGAAGGAGGTTCTCACCCAAGATTTGACGGTACATGGCCCCGTCCATCGTCCCTTTGATGCGGTGCAGTTGTCCTGTCCCCTTAGCAGAAAAACACCCCCAAAGCATAATGTTTCCACCTCCGTGTTTGACGGTGGGGATGGTGTTCTTGGGGTCATAGGCAGCATTCCTCCTCCTCCAAACACGCTGCCTTGAGATCATTAACAAGATACTCCTGTGTAGTTCTGGGCTGATTCCTCACTGTTCTCATGATCATTGAAACTCCACGAGGTGAGATCTTGCATGGAGCCCCAGACCGAGGGAGACTGACAGTTATTTTGTGTTTCTTCCATTTGCGAATAATCGCACCAGCTGTTGTCACCTTCTCACCAAGCTGCTTGGCGATGGTCTTGTAGCCCATTCCAGCCTTGTGTAGGTCTACAATCTTGTCCCTGACATCATTGGACAGCTCTTTGGCCTTGGCCATGGTGGAGAGTTTGGAATCTGATTGATTGATTGCTTCTGTGGACAGGTGTCTTTTATACAGGTAACAAACTGAGATTAGGAGCACTCCCTTTAAGAGAATGCTCCTAATCTCAGCTAATTACCTGTGTAAAAGACACCTGGGAGCCAGAAATCTTGCTGATTGATAGGGGATCAAATACTTATTTCACTCATTAAAATGCAAATCAATTTATAACTTTTTTGAAATGCGTTTTTCTGGATTTTTTTTGTTGTTATTCTGTCTCTCACTGTTAAAATACACTTACCATTAAAATTATAGACTGATCATTTCTTTGTCAGTGGGCAAACATACAAAATCAGCAGGGAATCAAATACTTTTTTCCCTCACTGTAAATAAATGGACTGTATCAAAAAAGAACCCTTTTACAGCAATAAATGTTAACAGAGTAGTTTTAATTCTAGTAAATTTAAAGCATGAAATCAAACCCATGTTCATTCATCATGGATTAATTAGACTCATGATCCTTTTATAAGCAAGACCATAAAAGGGCCATTCGTATTTTCAAACGATTTAATAATAAATGATAATTTGTGAACATTGAACTGAAGGGTGAAAATGAAAGTAACAAAAATATCCAACAGAGTGGGTGTAAACCCGAGTGTAAACTAAGCACAGGCCTGTTTAAACATTTATTTAACAAAAACTCAAAAAGAGCTTGGATTCCTAATATTCTCTAAAACACTGCTCCAGAGTTTAGGAGCTACACAAGAAAAAAAGCCCTTCCACCAGGTTGTAAATGATCCTAGGGATTAGCAGTAAGCCTGCATCAGCTGAGCAAAGTGGTGGGGAGCTGCTATAATGCTTCGAGAGATCAGCAAGATATGCCGTAGCAATGTCATTAAGGGCTTTAAATGTCAAAAGCATGACTTTATAGTCAGCGTGATTTGGGGTGAGCCCTTTGTAGAAATTTTTGACAAACCACTTCTTATTAATCATAGACTGAAAAAATGGAATTCCTCTGTTTATGGTTTTGATCAAAGAGATTAGAAGCCTTTTTTTAGCATTTTTTAGAAGATTCTCCAAAGAAGACAAAATGTATTGGCGCATTCTGAAAAGCATTAGGCGGTTGTTTAGATAAAAGGGAGTAGTGTGAATTATTTGAACAGAGGCTTTTCATATATTTGGACAGTAGTTTTAAATCATATGTATAGTGGATGATGCAACATGAAGCTACCAGAGACTGGGGGGGTAATTACGTGTCTGAGCAGCAGTTGACTGGCCTCTTAGATCACACGAAAGCTTAGCAGAGGGTACAGAACTCTGTAATTACTCAAAGAAGACGTATTGATCCATCATGAGCTTGCATGTTGATTTTAATAAATTAATTAAAGCAAATGTTGAAGACCTTTTAAGCCAGTTAAATGTGGCATTCTCATTTTATACATTTCCTTCACCAATGTCAGCTTTTTATCATGTCGACTGTCCTGGGGTGTTAAGAGGATATTATTCTCTCTATCCGTCTCCCACAGCGCTCTCACTGCCTCTCTTCTCTCCTTGTCTCACACTTTCTTTTGTTTCCTGGGCAGGTTCATCTCTTGCGAACTGCTGGAGATGAAGTTACAATCACTGTGAGGTACCTCAGGGAGGCACCAGCCTTTTTAAAGCTCCCATTAGGTGAGTTCGCACTGCGCACCTTCACGAGCATTCACAAGCTCTGCAGGGGGTTACAACAGCTCTAAGCTGCTGTAGAGCCAAGACCTTTAAAGGAAATGTAGTGCTGCTACTGGATTTGGCTGCCACATCAAACTGTGTTCATCTACAGTCTCTATTAATGTGTCTTTTAAAACATTTCAGAACTGTTCAAAATGCCAAAATGATAAAATGCAATAATGGTTTTATTGCTTATGCATTGTAGAGAAAAAGGCTCCATTTTGATTTACTGGTTCAGTTGCTGGTTTTACTAATCACAACTGATTACAGTAGTAAATCCAGATCATGCACACTAGCAGTGTGGTTATATGTTGAATCTTAAACAGTCTGGGATATTTTCTTTTTCAGGCTCTCCAGGACCATCCAGTGATCAGAGTAGCAGAGCATCCTCACCACTTTTTGACAGTGGTTTACATTTAAATGGGAATTTAAGCAACACGGTAAGTGCATCTCTG
Organism: Cranoglanis bouderius; assembly: GCA_023630585.1. Taxonomy (NCBI): domain Eukaryota; kingdom Metazoa; phylum Chordata; class Actinopteri; order Siluriformes; family Cranoglanididae; genus Cranoglanis; species Cranoglanis bouderius. Next base: position 13,020,482 of record CM042543.1, read on the forward strand.
CATACAGTGTTTTGACAATCAGTTCTATACAAATGATCCAATTCAAAACAGTGGAAAGTTGCTTGAATGACAGGTTGTAAAGATGACATTAAAAGAAAAATCCACCCTGACTGACTTGCATATTAATCTAGAATTATCATATCATCTTTAGTCTGAGCTGTTGATTTTGGTGCCAGTGGGAATTAGTTTTTGCTCCGTCTCTAACTAAAGTGACCGATGCAGCAGTGCTATAGTCTTTTAGTCTGTCCTGGCCTCAGCTGTACAATCTGCACAGGTTCCAAAGCTTCAACTTTCATGCTAATACTGCTCTCAATCCCACTGTGCTCGTCATTTTGTAGATCACTAACTACTGTAGCTGAGCCAAGTCTCTGCCATAAATCAGTGTGACTACATGGTATAGCTGCAGTGCATAACCCAACTTATCATTAATATGACACTGAATGTTGCTGGAGCTAACAAGGAAAACTGATCATTATCCTTTACGTTTGAGATCATTTAAGTATTTTCTTCTATTAAACATCATTGTAACTGCACTGCTGTATAGCACCAACCAACAAATTACCACCAGAATTACTAAACATCAGTCAGATTAGTCAATAAGAATGATCACCAGTGCCATTTTGGCCTGTTCTATTTATACCCATAGGACTTTTTTTAGGCCTTTAGTAAATAGTAGTGAAAATCATGAGCTGTTATTGGCCAGCATTCCATGCATGAATCTTTTTCCATTGTTGAGAGGTGTGAATGTGATGGCTTGCTGAGATGCGAAAAGAATTAACACACGTACAGTATCTCAAAAGACTATAATCCACCAGCTCCACAAGGCTTTAGCTGTGGGACCAGACACCTCATCCATCCCATATTAGTCATGTACTAATGTTATGTAAATCTCAGTGCTCTAACCATGTGAGTTCATTTCATCTTTGTTTAGTAAATGGAATTAGACAAGCGCCCTACGTAGTAAGACATAAACAAACAGCAGGCCATAGAGATTGCTGTGCTGGCATTCCTATAGGGCAGGGCAGGTAGGTGACAGCTTATCAGGCAGCTTATTATCAAACAGAGAGTGTCATGTGAAGGTGAACATGCCATGACTTTCATGACTCAGTGCCTCAAAGCACCAAGAGATTCATTCACATGAGTAGAAACACATGAACGAACATGTTGAATATGTATTAATCAGCACAGTCATCAGCTCTGTTCTTTAGAGGTACTGTATTGGTTTCCTTTGAGAGCATGAGGGTGTGCGTTTTAATGAAGCCGTCTGGATGAAATATGCTCGGCATGACAGATGAAGAAGAATGAATGGATGGCAGGATTGTTTCTTGTTTCTCTTTTTTTTAGAAGACAAATGCTTAAAAGAAATATGCACAGCTGGGCCACTCCATTATTAAACTGTCACTGTATCCAGGTAGCAAACATAGTGGGTAAAGATTCTTTATCCACATTTCATCTATTGACACTGACTCTTTTTCTCTCTCTTGTATTCTTTAGTTTTGGGTTCAAGAAAAGATTGTATTAAAACATGAGCTGTGGTTGTCTAATTGCTGAGTCAACAAAAGTGTTCTCTAAATGAGGGTTTTTGTTAATCCTGCTTTACTCTTGATGCTTCCTTCCCTGCAGGTGATTAGAATTCGCAGAGCTTGTCATTCCCTGTATGCTCCTCCGACATTGAGTTGATTGACACTGTTTTGCTTTCACAGCACCTGGGGATGAGCACTGATTCATTTACATGCCTTCCAATAATTAGTGTTGCATCTCTCGTTACCTGAGAAATATGTTGTGGTATGGCAGGGAGCCTGATATGAAGGACAACAATGTCAGTGGTGCTGGGATTTGGTCCATGCTAGAGAGCAGGCACTTTGTCACCATAATTCATCTTGACATGGTGACTATATTTTATTCCTTGTCATCTCGGACTTTAGCACAGCGCGACATGAAAGTCAAATCAGATTTAATTATCCAGTCTTGGTGTGCATCAACAGTGTGTCTCACTCAAGAAAGTGCCTAAGACGTATGCCTAATTGGTTATAGCACCAAACTTTTGATTTGATTACCACTGTAGGAATTCACTTGGACAGCCCTCATAAATGAAATGTGTTGAAATAGCTACATGTACAGTATATACAACTGCATATATTCTAATTTCCTTATTAACATGTTCATATTTGGGTCTAGTGGAAGTGCAGTCTGTAATGTATAACATGTCATTTCATGGTGTGGTTTAATTTAAAGTACACTCATACTGTATGACTCACTAGTGATTTGAACTCTAGTGAAAACTAATAAGATTTATCTACTATGCTGGAGCAGTTTTCCCCACAACAGAATGACATCTTGTTCAATCACAGCTTATCACTGTAACCATGCTCTATACCAAGAGCAAGAGCAGAACTTGCAATTCATGACAATAGAGTGTAGACCTGTGTATCAGTTTATTTTTTTTAACCCTTTAAACTTCCAGAACCTATCAGAACCCCTGACTCACATTCCTCATTATATGCAGTACTGTGCAAAAGAAAAAACTCACCAAGGTTGTCTGAGACCAGAAGCAAGTGTGACAGCCAACGCCTGCAGAAGAACTGTGGCAGGTTCTCCAAGATGCTTGAAAAAAAAACTTAACAGCAAAAACTGTACCACAGTGTACCCAAGAGAACCGATGTGGTTGAAAGGGGTGTTATTTTTATTCTTTATTATTATTATTATTTTTTAACTGTTTACCTTACTTTACAGTACATTTTTAAATTTAAACATGTTAGCATTACAGAGTTTCTTTACTTGTTCTATTTACACAGCACTGTAGCATTCTGCATTAATTCCACAGTAGTTCTAAATAATTCATAGTAGTTACTGAACAACATGTTACTACATACTAATCCAGTATTTTAAGGCTCTAAATTTGTTTTTCTTCCCTTGTAGATGCTTTCTGAAGTAAGAGTACTTCAGCTTGAGAACAGCCCTCTTTTCTCCACTGTGATTTAGTGTTGAAGTAGAGAATTGTGCTCTGTGGAAGTAATAATTTGAGGACTAGACAATCTCCGTTTTGAGTCGAGTTAAAGTGCTAGAGGTCTGCACAGAGCCACAATTTATTGAAAAATGTTACTGATGTCTAAAAGCAAACACAGATTTTTTTCAGGGAGGTAAATGAGGCAGGGAGATTTCCATCCAACGCATGCAAATTAGCACCACATGTACAGTACTGTGCAAAAGTTTTATTCACCCTATTTCTTTTAGTACAAACGTTGCTATAGATTTTTTATTTTAGGACTTCTACATTATCAAGTCAGTACAAAAAAACATTTTAGATTCCCAAACATTAGTTTTCTAGCACAAAATTATATGTTACAGAAAAATGTTTCTATGTCATTAAAGAAAGCAGCATGTTAAGAGACCAAAACACAATGAAGGCTGCTGGGTTTTGCTGCAAAAATAAGAAGCGAGTGCGAAAGTCTCCAGAAGAACTGTGTCTGGTTCTGCAAGATGCTCAATAAAACTTACCAGCTAATTTCCTTATAAAGCTGCACAAATTGTCCCGGAGACTACTAATTTTTTTTTTTTTTTTTTTTTTTTGGCACACGAAATATTGACTTTGTTTCATTTACTACTATTTACTGCTCTTTATGTTATGTTTTTTTTGTTTGTTTTTTTTTTTAATGTAGAAACATTTAATTTCATTATTTTGAAGGCGTCTTTGCTCTACAGCATTTCTCTGCATGTGCCTAAGACTTTTGCACAGTACTATATATGCAATGATATATATTACAAACTTTTGACTCCATTTGAGTTTTTAACACAAATCCTAAATTCTTCATAGCCTTAGGCCTAGTCTGGGATTTTGTTAGTGCTGTTTTATAGCTGAAAGCTGTTTTAATGGGGAATATGAATAGCCAGCACAGGCTAATTTGTTTCAATCTTTCTTCTCTTATTTATCCTGAAATGCTTCAGAGGTCTCATGCTATTTGCATATTTGCAGTAAATATATAAAGAGCTGCCCTGCTTTTCAAAGTGTCAAAATGTTCTCATTTAGTAAATACTCTAGGATGGTGGTACGGAAAGAAGACAAGGTTTATTATCTAGAGGCAGCATGCAGCTTCAGTGATGCTACTGAAGCGTGCGACCCAGTTGTTGTTTTGCACTGATCAAAGTGCACTGAAGAGGGGCTAAGATGAACTGCCCCTCCTCTCATGTTCATGCTTTTGCCTGTCTTTCCACTTCTTTTTTTCTCTCATTTATTCTATCTAGGCGCCGTCTTCACCCTCCTCACCCTCGGCTAATGAACCAAAGTACGAGAAGCGCTGGCTGGACGCCGTATCCCTCCCCCTGTCCATGGCTCGAGTCTCTAAACACAAAGCTGGAAGCGATAAATTAAGGTGCGGTAATCCATCGTGATGCAATTCCAGATCCAACGCGTGGCACAACCTAGCCGGTTTGTTGGTTTTGCAGGCATTTTTCATCTAAGTGAGCGAGTGTTAAGTCCAATATCTATGCAGCATCATGCTGTGTCTGAAAAGGTCACTGATGCAGATCACAGATAGAGGGGCAGTGAGGTTTATAAGAAGTAGCTCTAACTTTGATAGACTGCTGTTGGATTGTAGGAAAACAACACATTATTTCTACCGAAGTTGAACTCCCAACCAATTAAGTAGAAAAATAAATATTTAAAATGATTGCATTAAAGTTTTAAGATCATAATGTCACTATATGAAATAGAGCCTCCATTTATAATTAGGACTGATGCCTTTGAGAGTATTTATATTGTTAGCAGGAAGTAATTATATTTAGACCTCACTCACTCCAAAAGTAATCTCTTATTATTATTGCTTTGCTCCAAGCATTTGGTGAGTTGGCCGCCTACATTTCTACAGTTTGATACCAAGTTGTTAGCTTGAAATTAAAGTGACTTGTGGGGTTCACAGACATGAATATATACAAGCTTATATTATCATAATCAATTATTTATATATAGATTTGCATTAGCAACGGATAAAGCTCGATGCTTTCCATTATTATCCATTATTTCTTATAGGAGGACATTTTTCCATTCATGAACATTGGATACTAATCAGCAACCCTGTTTTGAAAATCTGCTTTTCTACAGAATCCAGATCTAACACACCTGCTCCACATAATCAGGCTACTCAATTACATGGATCAGGTCTGTTGGATTAGGTTGGTGATCACTGCCCCAGGCTATATAATGGATATAATGGATCTTATTCTGTTTTTTTTTTTTTCTTTCGATACGCTAGCTATTTATGGCTTAAATTCTAATATCCATGCAGATTCTCTTCATCACTGTTCGTCGAGGAAACCACAAATATGTTTATTAGTTCAGATTATCTTCACACTTTCATTTCTAAACAGTGTCATATCCCCAGAAAGAGAGATTCATTGATTTTTTTTTATCATTTCAAAACTCCTTCTTGAATCTCCCTGAAGAGTTCACCCCCACCCCTTTTTTTAGACCTAAATTCTTATGCCTTCCCACACCCATTCCCATCCTATTTGTTTCCACTCATTCTGTCGTTCATTCCTCTGTTAGAGCCCTTTCACAATGCATGGCAAAGCCCAATAAAAATGCACTTCTCCTGACTAATGGATTTTTTATTGTGTTCTGTCACTCACACAGACAGTTTCTTGGTTTCAGAGGACTTGACTGCAGCCTCCTGCTAGTTCAAGCAGAACATTACATTCTCCAGGCAATTTCTATCAGAACCAGACCAAGAAGAGTATCGCTCTACTGTACTTATGACCTGTATTAATTTAAATTATGGCACTTTGAACAATGAATTTTAGAAGAAAATATGAATATATGAATCTAATTTAGTGACACATTTAGTATTTCATACATAATGGAGTATGCAGTATTTCCAAAAATATAGGTAAAGTTTAAATAAAGTTATTGGTATTGGTATATATCATGGTATTATGTGGTCACTTCAATTTCATGAACAATGAAAATAGTTTAATTGTACAAAACAACACTTAGATAAAACCGTTTAAAACTGTACACTATAAATGTAAAGCATTACACTCATTGTTCTTAATTCCTTGATTCCCTGAGGAACAAATACTAAAAATGAATAGCTTGTTTGTGTTGTTCATTTCTGAATGACCATGAGCTGCATTCCTGTTATTTTGTGGATATAGACATTAGTATGTTCTAATAACGAGCACTGAGTGTTGGCAGCAACTTTTATAGTCAAGGTTAACCATAGAGCACAGATTACACAGTCATTGCACTGTAACATTTCTAATTTCTGGTGATTACCACACTACGGTCACTTTTAGATAATATATTGCACCAGGGATTTGGAGAATGCTACTGTATATTTGTATGGCTTGGACTGACAGTTAAGCTCTCTAATCTACTTATTACTCTATTAGCTTTTCCCATAAATTCAAATACATATTGACAATATTTTTTTTGTCCTTCTAACACTTCATTACATGAATACTGTCTGACTAATGCCAGGACTTTGGAGGCGAGTGTAAAGGAGTGAGAAGTCTTTGAAATTGAGACAGCATTAGTGATTTTGAGCTGCTAAGCAACGGGGTGTACTCATTGTTGCGCACAACCAGTGTGGATACTGCAATGGAAAATCATTTATGTTTTTAATTTGATAATTTTACAGATTATTTGTCTGTGACTTTCAGTATCTTGCTTTGTTGTACTATGTTCTGTGGGGGATTACTGTATGTGTAATACATTGTTGATTAATCCATGTAAAAATGGTCCATAACAGTAAAATGTATGGAAAAATCCATACATTAAGATGAATTGCAACTGATATACTTCCCACAACTCAGTCATTCATTAATGTTCAATAACTGTTTTATACTGATCAGTGTCATTGTGGTGTACATTCATACACTCATTCACACCTAGGGGCAATTCTGAGTCACCAGTACAGGCATGGGTGTTAGAGAACCTCTCGCACTCGGGAAAGCGGAGCGACTCACTTCCGCATTCCATTCTTCGTGCGACTCGCGAGAACTGCCGAGTAGCGTGAATCTCATTCCACGCTACCATTGAGGACAGCCGGCAGCTCACTTCCGCATTCCGTTCCCGCGCTGCTCGCCAAACAGCCGAGTAGCGCGTTTCACCTTCATTCACAAAAAACGCTGGACTGTTTCATTCATGAACTCTCGTTTTGTTTACCTCTGCCATGTGCGTTTTTGTTTTGGTTTACGTCAGGTCTCTGCCCCTGTTTGTTCATTGGTTCTTTGCTTTTGGTTTATGTCATGTCTCCGCCCCCGTTCATTCATTGGTTTTCCTTTTATTGTGTGATTATTAGTTTCAGCTGCTTTGTGTTAGTCCTTGTTTATTCTGTTTATTTAAACCTCTTCCCGTTTCCGCTTGGACGCAGAGTATTAGCGTTAGTTTAAGCATGTGCTGTATGCCTGCTACCTTCTCGCGCTCTCTCGCCCTTAGACCACTGACCATAGCTCATAGACCATAGTTCTTTGTTTGTAGACCATGGCCTCGTGTCGTGTGTTTGCTTTGTTTGGTTTTGTTTTCACGTTTCTTTTCATTGTGGGTTACCTTCCTTCATTATTATTTTGGATTACTGTCCTGCTCTTTTGTGGATTTATGTTCACCTCCATTTGGATTATACTCGTGCATGTGTCTGTGGATTATTGTTTGTTTTTAGGACCCTGGTGTTATTTTGTGTTTTCCCCTAAATAAAATAACCTTCTCCTCAGCGATTGCATCCAACTCCCCCTGTGTTTCGTAACAATGGGGAGGTGAGAGGAAACCAGAGAACCCTGAGAAATATTAGAAATTGTATATAATTTCTATTTAACAATCCTACACATGCTGTAAAAAGTAGCATCCAGTTAAGCAAGCAGGAAGGGGCTTTTTGGTCATTGCTTCTGAATCTTCTGAATTTTCATGTTTTTTGTTGGTGCTCTTAGGTGACATTATTAAAAATACATTTCCTACTTTTGAGAGTTCATTCCCTCAGATCTTGAAGACCATCATGATAAATGCAGTTGCTCAACCATCATACAAATGAAACTATACTCACAGTCACTTCACTTTCTGTTGAATACAACTGACAGCCGTCATTAAGCAGTTGGTCCACCAAATCAAAAAGTAATTCATCTATACCAGGTCGCAAACACATATAAATGAAATGTCAAAGCCATCATATTAGATGCGACTGATGGTGAGGCTACCATGTAATTTCTTTTTTTTTTTAATGAACACATTCCAGTTCAATAAAACATGTCAGTAGAAGCATTGTACAAAAATAGAAAGAAACCGCTGTAGCTGAACGCATTTCATTCATAATGACTATTTGAACAAAAACTGTAAAACTAAATAAACCTGACCTTTCTATACCTCCGAGAGCATTTCATTCTTAAGAAATGATCTGCATTCTACTAATTACTATAACTATTTATTTATACACACGGCATAACATTTTATTTAGTTGTCTTAATTGCCTTAAAAAATGTAATTTCTGTGGTATCTATGCTCATCTTACATGCCACATTATCATCTGCCTATTTACGGCTGTAACTCAATTTGCTACAGAGACCTGAGAGGCAAGTGGATTTTTCTGTGGTTTATATTAGCAAATATATTCAATTCACTCTATTCAACTCCCCGAACCCCTCTCTCTCCCCCTCTCCCTCTCCCTCTCTCTCTCTCTCTGTTGCTCTCTCTCTTCCAACCAGGTCAAACAGTTTCGAAGTATTTGCCTTAGATGGAGCATGCACCAATGTTCTACAGTTTTGCACTGTAGCAGAAAGTACAGATTGGCTTCAAGCAATATCAACCAATATTAATGATCTGACCCAAGAGTGTGTGAGTATTTTGTAGCATGCAGAACACTGATGAGTATGCTTATTGGATAGCAAGAAGCTACATGAATATGCTCTTCCCTGAAAATATTAGTATTAGACACTGGAAGCTCAGATAGGTGAATATGACAAACACACACAAGACAATTACAGCGAATGCTCTTTTTCCACCCGCTGGCATGGGATAGAGGCTGGTGATGAGAGAAATTGTTGATTATAGGAGACAGAACAGGTAAAAGCAGCCCATTATTCTGTTTGTGCTGAACCTCAGACACAGGAAGTGAGCTATAACATTGAAAGGGCAAATTTTGAACATCACGGTCAGTTCTATGTGGTACCCTTTTAGTGCAACTAGACAGCAGAAATGCCAACATTCCCACAAATAATACACAGCTCCGTTGCATATCAACTTTATTTTCTGCCCTGTTTTTCATAATCTTGTGTGCTTGTGCCGAATTCCCCTGTTGCAGTGTTCAAAACCAAGAACTAAAATCCAACAAGAATGTTGCTTAATGATCTCATTTCCTGTGTAGCGTGTTAATTAGAGCACTGATGATCTAGTGGGCCTTTTCTATAGCCGAGCTCAAACATGTTCTGATTTACTGCCACACAGCTGCCTGGCTTACATGCAATTACTGCCCTTACGTCAGCTAATTATGGATCCAGACACTGATTGCTAAATGTTCAATTAAGTGATGATTGTATGTGCGAGTGGGAAACGGAACTCTGACTTTTATTGTGGTGACCTATAACCCATAAATAGAGTGTACGAATCTTGGCTTGTCACTTATGGCTTTGTGGAAAGAGGTTAGAAAGAGGTTACTGACAGGTCCTGATCAGCAGTTCAATGTTGCTGAGGTTATTGCATGAGAAATTAGCTTTGTCTTTGTTTACAAGCTTTTGTCAATTATTTTTGAACACAGTTACTCATTAACAAAGGCTGGAATGGGGTGAATCACACAGATTTTAGAGTTGCAAAAGTTTTCAGTTGAATAGTGTACAAGATTTTATGAAACTAGAAAAATGATGTGCTTTATCCATTTTTATTTTTGTATAAGCTAAAGGTTTTTTCCACCTCCTGCCAAAATGGTTTGATTGCAGTATATGCTAGGCTTTCTACAAAACAGACTTTTTAATCATAAAGCTTAAAGCCGACCCTCCTCTAGATAATAATAGATTAACTGAACACTTGAGCACCAAATGTATTGCATCTCTCAAGCCTGTTTACTAAAGAATAATCAACAACAAGGGGTTTGATGCAGCATGATGCAAAATTTAAAAAAAAAAAAAAAAAAAAAGGTACAGTAACCACTCCAAAGATTATTTCCTGAACAAGCCTGCACCAAAGTGTTTTATAGCATGTTGCATATATAGCAGCTTGCCATTGATTACAATTTTGACTTCATTAATGAATGATATGTCATGCTTTCTGTTAAATTGTAGATACATTTAATGTGGTGGAATGTCTGTAAGACACTTTAGTTCCTGTTATCACTTATGTTATAGTTGTTCCCTCACCAGCCTCCATTTATTATTAGCCTTAGATTATGTGGAGAATCTGCCTATAAGTCCATGTGAATAATTGTTTACTTTTTAGATCATAATATATTAGAACAAACACATTAATATGAACCTGTGAAGTTAATCACAGCTGGCACTATTGTCAGAGCTGCTGCTATTGAAAATCACAGAATCATAGAATCATCATCACCATCTGACCTATCCGATTTGAGAATTCAACACTGCTGTGGTATTAAGATTGGAGAGAATCTGAAAGAATTGGAGGAACATGGAGAAGGTTCATTTGCTGCAATTCAGTTCAAAGAATCTAGATTAAGGGCAGATTTCCCTGATATGGGAAGACTTTAAGGAGTCGTTGTAACTACATCATATTTCCTGTTATTTGTATTGTAGTTAATGAATATTGAAGTAGTTACTGATTTGTATGTATTAAGTTGAATAACTGTGTAATGAGATCAGAGTTTAAGCTTAGATTCATAATCATAGCTCCATAATAATGAGATGAACTGTAATTTTTTTTTTTTTTTCCAGATAAAAAGTGCAAACAAATACTATTCTCCTGATGAGCAGGTATGCCTTTATTACAGTGTTCCTGCTTATTCTCTACATATTCATAGTGTTCCACATGTGGGTCAAAGACAAGAAAAGTGTTCATCTTGCACTATAGCACCCCTAGCATTCATAAAAATGCTTCACTCATTAAAACCTATGATGTAAGAACAGTAATGTGCACCATTATTCTGATTAACAATTTTGCTCTTTAGAACTTTCTCTCTTAATGTGTAATTCGTTCTTGTGAACAACTTTGAGAGAATAGGGAAATAAGAGTGGGATGATATACCTGTATATGATTATTATTATTATTATTAGTTTGTAAAATATGATTCATAGAATTACAAAAAAATGAAATCACCCTCACAGTCTGACCTATATAATCAAGTGTGAAAAAGGCTGATCAGCGTTGTCTCTTCCATCCTATGTTCAGTTATTATGTGAGTTTTAGTAGTATTGTTACAAATACATAGGCATCTGTGAATATAATATTATTTGCAGTTGCTTATAAAAAACAAACCTTTTATATGCACTAGAAGTCAGTGGCTGGTGGTGGAAATTGCCGATGTGTGTGCAGTGCTCGATGTGTGAAACTATCTTTGCAGAATGTGGGAAATCGATTTTCAGCCCGCGAATGTTTCTCTGTGCAGATCATTCATATGGGTTGGGTGTGCGAGCACCTTCACAGGAGCAATGCCAACCAGGTTCAAAGCTACAAGTTCTTGGCATTGAAAGGCTCCTCTCTCTACATTCTCAGGGGCCCTCCTGTAAGTCCATATCTCTGTGAAGTAAAAGTCCAAACACTTTCTGCACCAATTATAAATCATAAAGAGTACAACCCCACCCAAGGACACTTTTAAGCCAAGTGGATAGGGCAGTCAATCTCATGCTTGGCTGTGTTCCTTCCATAAACATCTTTTAGGCAGCTCTGGTTCTTTGCGGATGTCAGCGCATCCTTCATAGTCATATATAATGAGTCCATTAGTTTTAATGGATTGTACAGAAGAAAAGCTATTACCAGCACTCGTAATAGGACATAAGTTATTTGTGACAAATGTTTTATCATTTCATTTCTTCCACTGAAATGCAGCCTAGCATTGCTTTTGTATTCATTTGAGTTCTAAAACTCTCTACTTCAGTAATACAGTGACAAAACTTTGGCTTAGTAAATAATTATGTTTTAGACTTATTATTATCAGTGACATAGATGATAAACATGTGGCTCGATCTGGATTATGAATAACAGTTTATTTATTTAATAAGTTCAATGATAAATCAGTACATCTGTGTCAGTTCAACTCTTGGTACACACTCAGAATAAATTGTTATATAAGTGTTTCAGCCCTTTGGGTCATGCAGAAGGATACTGAACAGATATGCAAATTTGCAGATAAAATTTGCTGAGCTAGAGTTTCAAAGAATATCAAAAATTTTCTAAAAACTGAAACTGCTAAGCACCTTGGTGCAGAGTTTTCTTTCAGTGTATTGTGAATGTTGTATAAGAACACTCAGTGCAATGTTGCTTTTTTCCTCCAGGCTGGTGTGTCAGAATGGGCTCAAGCTGAGGCCACATTTAACCTCTGTGAGGTTCTCTTTAAGGTTCATAAGGTAAAATTCTATGTTTATCATTAGCTTTTTATGCCAGCAGCAGTATGTACTAATAGCTGTTCTGCTCGTGAGCAACAGGGTCACCATAAATGATCATGTAGTGTGTAATGAGTTGGCCATGTTTCTCTGTATAGCTGTGGATAGCTGAGGACTGCTGGATTCAACCGAAGCTGTGCGTGGGCCTGCAGCAGGACTGTGAGCTGCGGGACAGTGAAGGGTTCAGCTTTAGCGTGCTGGTGGGTCACGGGCAGAGCTACTGCTTCAGTGTGGAGCTGGGTACAGAGCTTTCACTCTGGGAAAAAGCCTTCCAGAAAGCTGTATTCATGGAGGTGCAGAGAACAGGGGTGAGTGCAATGGATTCTGTGGAAAGAAATCTCAAGCTGGTGTTTCATGATATGTATTTTGGATAGATGCTCGGGGACTTTATAAAGTTTAGAATGTCTGAAACAAATAGAAAGTTGGCATTATTAAATAGACCTTGAGGGTATGAGAGAAAGTCATACTTCTGTATAAAGAGTGTGGCTGCATACATGGACAGTAAATAAATATTAAATGTAAGGGATAATCCACGGCTAGGTGTGCATTACATGATTTTAATGCACGATGAATCAAGGAAAAGAACCTCCGTGGAGTGTATTAAAATCGTGTACTGCACACCTGGCTGTGGATTATCCCGCTTATACCATGGTCACTTGCCAGCATTGACAAGTTAAAGCTGTCATTGATGTTTGCAGTTCAAAATGTGACTGAAAGGATAAAAATAACAGTTAATTTTTGTTAGTTATTTTATATACGTGTCGTTGGATCTAGAATTCTGCCTGCTCTAAATCATACACGGAAATAAAGTAGTGCAATAAGATTACATTTATTTGAGTGAATCATAATAAATAACGATTAGAGAGAGAGAGAGAGAGAGAGAGAGAGAGTGAATGACCTGGGTCTGTGCCGCGTCTATACTAATAATGAAGCTATGAGTTTAACTACTGTGTGCAACTATAACTGTATGTTACTATGGTTACAGTTGTTTATAGGCAGTGCATTAATTTAGAACAGTGATTACACTGACTGGAACTACCAGTGCATTATGCAGTTTGAACAACACCTTCCAGCCAATCAGAATAGAGTATTCATACAAACCATGGTATAATGTAAATGTAATATAGGGACATTCTGATCTAATACTGAATATTAGAATATTGACCTGAAACTATCATGCTGGAATTTTCCATTAAGAGCAGAGTATTTTTGTAATTTTTTTCAAATAAAAAAAAAATAATTCAGATAAAAACGGTAAACAATAAAGACAATTTTTCACAGCCTTCTTTGCTCATATCTACCAAGGGTGCCAATATTAGTGGAGGGCAAGGGCAATATTTGTACAAGCAAACATTTGATCTTCTTTGAAACCTTAATAAAGGTGATACACTCTATCAAATGACACATAAAATTGACATTTTGTAATTTTCACCATTTAAATTAACCAAAAACAGATCAGTCACATGGAAAAAGTAAGTACACTCCTACATTTATCATACCTTCAAATCCATAAAATTAGAATCAGGTGTTCAAGATTGGGTGCCAGTCATTAGAACCTGCTTAGGGAGTGCAGGTGGAACCTGTCTTATTTATACCCCTCTCATATCTAGTGTCTGGTGTTCCCTTTGCTATTGAGGTGTGTGGTGTCATCATGCCAAGATCTAAAGAGTTCTGTAAGGCCTTCAGAAAAAAGGTTGTGGATGCCTATGAGTCTGGCAAGGGATTTAAAAAGATCTCCAAATTATTTGAAATACATCATTCCACTGTAAGGAAATTTTGGAAGACATTGTGCTAAAAAGTGTTACTTTCCTCTATGTATGGAGGCTTTTGGGACTCCCTGTAGAATTGATTATGACTAATTACTAGAATCCACAATCATATGTTTCCATATAAATATACTGTATATGCTCATTAAATACGTTCATTCTCAATTTCTTGATATCAAATCACTTCACCATCATATTTTAATCTATGTACCATTTTGTCATGTACAACACAATATAATACATACTTCAGTTGTAACTTAGCCAAACTTGCTTAATCTTTGTTATAGATTTGCATGAAGAAAGAAAACTAAACTTTTTCAGCAGTACATTGTTTATTATTCAGTTGTTTGTGTGTGTTGGTAATAATTGATATATTGATGTTATTATCTGTGCTGTCTTCTCTTTGCAATGAAAGGCAGACAGAAAACTAATTTACTTGGATGTTGATAAATGTCTGTTTATGTGTATATCTGTCAAAATTGTGACAGATATAATTATAGTATGGCCTAGTAATTCACTGATTAACCTAGCCAATAATTTTCCTAATTTATATGGTATGTTATGCTGTTTTAGGTACAGCGACCTCTTAACATGAAAGCATTTGTATTAATTGTCCACAACACAATCATTCAGAATAAATGATACAGTTTTTCATTTACAAGTGAACTATTGCTTTTAATTATCCTGGCAGTCCAGAACAGAAGTGTAGAACTTCCCCCCTGTGATTTGTTCCTTTTTGAACATTATTATTGCTTTAATTAAATTTCACTAAAGAAACTGTTTTGTAAGACTTACCCTCACTGAGCCGTTAAATTGCCTCTGCTGCACAAAGCAGCGGCTGGCAGCATCATTGGTTTAGTGACAAACTCCAGCAGGATAACTTCTGTAACATGTGGGTTGCCTTAAGTTCAGGAGGTGAAGGATGTAATCCTTAATCAGTCATTAAGAACATTGCTCTTTAAGGCCAAGGAAGGTCAAACACATAACTTTCTTCAGCTCTAAAGCATAGACTGCATGCATAAATTACTTGATGATGGTAAACATTCCACTTTGCATAGACTCCTGGTAAAACCTGTGCTGAATGGATAATTGGCATTTCTTTCACATCATATCATTCTACAAGACGTGAATAACTGGGTATACAGAACTACAAGGTTGGAACTCTCACACTGCATGTGAAAGAGTATACGGTGGATTTCTAGCATTAACAGTCTTTTATTGTGAGCTCACATGGACAATAATGAATGGCCTTTTCTTTTCCCAGGCTTTAGCTGATAGCCACTTAAGCTGTCTAGCAAATCAGCACATAGCGCTTAGAAAATATTAACATCTTTATGCGTTATGAGAACATAAATCGAAAATTGTTTCAAATTAGCCAACCAAGCTGCATATTATCGTAGTTTGTTTTCATTCAAATTTATCCAGGCATGCTTATTAAAGTACATCTTCAGATGTCAGGTCAAGGATTTAAAAAATGGCCAGCAGTGCTTGATATAATATTCCTTATTCTCAGAATAGAAATAGAGGTTGAGAAAAGGCAGCTCGAAGCCCGAGGGCTGTGATGCTTGGTACCCTTAACTAGAGACATTTATAAATAATACAAAGGAAAGAAGCTGTCCGAAAAGATTAAAATCCATATAATACAGCACAAACACAAATACAGCATGTGTAAACCCTTCTGTATTCCTCACTGTGGTAGTTCTGCACCAAGATTCTTTACAAACCCCAAGAGATTGTCTGCATCCTTCTCTGTAAAATTGTGTTTTTTTCCCCAGCTTGGTAGGTTTGTAAGACGGCAGTACTAGAGGTTTGTGAAAGAGCATGACAGATATAATTATCACATTATGTTCTGTGGGCTTTTCAAGTGGCGAAGTCACAGGGAGTTCAGGAGCATGATTGCTCCAAGTTCTCTTTCCTTCGCCTTTAACTGTGTGAATAGACCCCAAGTCAAGCTCCTAAGTGAAGCAGCTGAAAAGTTCACATTAGATTTAAAAGTAGAACGAGGAAGAAGCTGCTCTTTCAGAATGTATTAATTGAGATTAAAGACTTGGTGCCCTTAATCCAACCAATAAAATCCTTGTTATCACTATGCAAAACTGGAGTCTTCAGTGGTTCAGCTACATGTAGTGTCCTTATTTGGATATAAATATGATTAAGGACTTCATTAAACAACGTGTGAGGCTGGTTTGTAAACCATGTCATGTCATTTCACATACATGTTTATTGGGCATAATTAATTAGGATTTTACTGCTTGATTTCATGGCTGACTTAAAGAGCAAAGTTAAACTCCATGTGGCTTGGTTTCTGCCAGTCATCAGAGCTACTTGAGTTGTTGATGAGTTTATTCTGCATGTGGGAGCATGCCCAGTGTGCGGATTATCCCTAGGCATTTTGCAAAGAAGGCTTGCATGTGGCTTTCTCAGTGCTTTACACAAAATGGAAACAGCAGAAGCCAGTCTTATTGTTGTAAACTTGAGTCATTGTCCTATGCGGGGCTAGTGAATTTGATGGAGAATTTCAATTAGTGGGTTATCCTCTGTTCTCCAGCCAATTAGTCAAACCTCCTGTGGTCTGTAATAAGTGTTCAGCAGTTCATATAAAGCTTAGGCTGCAATTCAAAAAGGTACAGTGTAATATAAACATGACCAGCAAGAAAATAAAAGACCTTTGTTTTTAGTACAGTTCATTTAAACATGACTCACTTGATGCTTTTAAGGTCAGCACATTAGGCAAAAGGTGCACAGCAGTATTCTTTTTGTCACCAGCTGAAGTGAGATGAAGTTCTGGTACTCTATGGTTATTGCAGCAACAAACATGCATGGTTTTCAGCATTAAGAAGACAGTTAGATCAGATCTAAGCTTCAGTCAAACTGATGGGTAAATCCTAAAGCGCTCCTCACTATGTGTTTTTTGAATTCCCAGAGGAAACTCTCCAATTAGCTCTGTATAGTCTGTACTTTGCATGTCACAGACAGTGCTCACACAAGGCGACATCAGGCTTTTCCTGTCAGATGAATGTCTCTTGCCTCGTAAAGCATGGCAGCGTGTCTGGGAACGAAGCACGTGTCACTTTTTGCTGATGGGCACTGCGATCAAGGCCATTAGCAGTCCATCTCTGTGCAAAAGGAAACGTGGATATAAAGTGCAGCAAAATCTGGCATGCATTATAAGATGCCAGATTTAAGGATGCTAAAATACCTGTACTGATGGAAATGTAGGTGTTCTGACATTCCGGATGATTGCTTTCCATTTGCAAGGGAATAAAACCATTGTGGTGGGGAGTGTCAAACATGCAGCAGCAGAGAGCCACAAAGAGCCAAGGAAAAGGTTTCTGTAGTGGACAAATGCTTTAAGAGAACTGCAGCTATATGAGAGTTTATAAACCTGTAGGTTGTGTGACATACAGGTGCATCTCAATGAATTAGAATGTCGTGGAAAAGTTCATTTATTTCAGTAATTCAACTCAAATTGTGAAACTCGTGTATTAAATAAATTCAATGCACACAGACTGAAGTAGTTTAAGTCTTTGGTTCTTTTAATTGTGATGATTTTGGCTCACATTTAACAAAAACCCACCAATTCACTATCTCAACAAATTAGAATACTTCATAAGACCAATAAAGAAAACATTTTTAGTGAATTGTTGGCCTTCTGGAAAGTATGTTCATTTACTGTACATGTACTCAATACTTGGTAGGGGCTCCTTTTGCTTTAATTACTGCCTCAATTCGGCGTGGCATGGAGGTGATCAGTTTGCGACACTGCTGAGGTGGTATGGAAGCCCAGGTTTCTTTGACAGTGGCCTTCAGCTCATCTGCATTTTTTGGTCTCTTGTTTCTCATTTTCCTCTTGACAATACCCCATAGATTCTCTATGTTGTGGTGAGTTTGCTGGCCAGTCAAGCACACCAACACCATGGTCATTTAACCAACTTTTGGTGCTTTTGGCAGTGTGGGTAGGTGCCAAATCCTGCTGGAAAATGAAATCAGCATCTTCAAAAAGCTGGTCAGCAGAAGGAAGCATGAAGTGCTCCAAAATTTCTTGGTAAACGGGTGCAGTGACTTTGGTTTTCAAAAAACACAATGGACCAACACCAGCAGATGACATTGCACCCCAAATCATCACAGACAAAGTGGAAACTTAACACTGGACTTCAAGCAACTTGGGCTATGAGCTTCTCCACCCTTCCTCCAGACTCTAGGACCTTGGTTTCCAAATGAAATACAAAACTTGCTCTTATCTGAAAAGAGGACTTTGGACCACTGGGCAACAGCCCAGTTCTTCTTCTCCTTAGCCCAGGTAAGATGCCTCTGACGTTGTCTGTGGTTCAGGAGTGGCTTAACAAGAGGAATACGACAACTGTAGCCAAATTCCTTGGCACGTCTGTGTGTGGTGGCTCTTGATGCCTTGACCCCAGCCTCAGTCCATTTCTTGTGAAGTTCACTCAAATTCTTGAATCGATTTTGCTTGACAATCCTCATAAGGCTGCGGTTCTCTCGGTTGGTTGTGCATCTTTTTCTTCCACACTTTTTCCTTCCACTCAACTTTCTGTTAACATGCTTGGATACAGCACTCTGTGAACAGCCAGCTTCTTTGGCAATGAAGGTTTGTGGCTTACCTAGTGAACCAAACTGAGAGACCATTCTGAAGGCTCAGGAAACCTTTGCAGGTGTTTTGAGTTGATTAGCTGATTGGCATGTCACCATATTCTAATTTGTTGAGATAGTGAATTGGTGGGTTTTTGTTAAATGTGAGCCAAAATCATCACAATTAAAAGAACCAAAGACTTAAACTACTTCAGTCTGTGTGCATTGAATTTATTTAATATACAAGTTTCTCAATTTGAGTTGAATTACTGAAATAAATGAACTTTTCCATGACATTCTAATTTATTGAGATGCACCTGTATGCTTTATGGCTATTAAATGAATAGTAACAGGGGCCCAAGAGAATGTGTGATAAAGCCAGCATGAATTGACGTATTTTCTGTATTAGTCAATGATATGAAGCAACATCAAGAAGTAATGGCTTGTAAATTTTAATGGCTTAACTTTAAATCCAACAGATTTGTTTCTGTTACAGCATGACCAGATCACTGAGTGACCATAAAATCTCCCCGGCTGATGCCTAATTGATTTAACCTGGCCACTAACTCCATAGTCACAAATTTCATGCATACAAATGTTGCCTCTCAGTGGAGGATGTGATGGAAATTTAGAAACCAAAGTCAGCAGCAACTCAGTAGCAGCACAGCTACAGCAATAAAAAAAGTGTCCAAACATGGTGCATATTAATCGTTTTGGCTAAACACAAATGCCCATTTCTCTGACTACATTAATTATGGAGTGAGATGTTATTAGTCAACAAAAGAAAAAAGAAACATGGCTATCAGGGTTTTCACGGCTATCTTTAGTCCGTTTCCTTTAATTCCCATTAGCACATTGCTCATGCTTTTGCTAGAAAGCAAGAGAAATGTCTTGAATAAGATAACACCCTCTGGCAGTGTGTCCTCTAAGACAGATTATAACTAAATTGTTCAGTAAGAACAATAACTAAATTGTTCTCTATTGACTTCATAATATATTCATTAGATTTTAAACCCATTGATTTTTCTCATTCCCCTCTCTGCTAAAAGGACAAGCGCTGGGCAGCTGTTGCCATAGCGACTGAAGTCTACCTGTCCTCTTCCTGGGGAAAGTGACAAATATTCACCTATTTACATCAGCATGAATGAAATAGTTTGATAATATGGGCAGGCAGTACTGACCTAGTGCACTGAAGTGCCTGTTTGATATGTTGTGTTTCTAGTTTTAATTTCTCATGCTTAACATTAACTGCTAACTTTTTTTTTTTTCACTTCATAGTCGAAAACCTACATGTGCAGTAGCCAAGGGAAAATACTGTGCTTTACAGTCGACTTTGAATCCGGCTTCTCCTGCTCTGAGAGCATTTCAAAGGTAATAAGGACTAAAAATATGCTGGTCTTGACTTCATCTTTACTCTTGGTGACACAGGCCTGTGTGCGACTGGAGGGTTTAACATGTGCTAATTTTGGCCCAAAAGGAAGGAGATAGTTCAGAGCCTTCAAAGCTTTCATATCCATCAGCTAGTGCTGCAAGTAATGTCTAATTAAAGTACATTTCCAGGCAACTTTCCCCTTATTATCAAAACATGGTTGGATGAAATGACTCATTATTAGATCTGGATTATTATAAGCTTGACTTATAGACCAGTCTGAATATTATTGGCCTATACAAGGCTGACAGGCTGTTCTAAATCTGGCCTGCATTGTTAATGGTTTGAAACTAATTTGCATAGGAGTGAGCGTTAGCTGATTGGTTTTGCTCTATAAGGCAGCCACAATAACTGGCGATGACGAATATGCAAACGAGGCCCGATCAGGCTTTTCAGCAGCTCTTAATGAGCTGCTTTCACTACAGACTCCAGCTGTCCATCTTTGTTTAGGACTTAGAAGAGCTCTATGCTCATGGGCTGGTACATCAGTCCATTTGTGAAGACCTTCTATATGAGCCAGGCAATTAATACAATCCATTTTGAATAATAAAACAAGGATGTGGAGTGAAAAATGGCCACGAATACAGTAAGCATAAAGTGCCAGCTGATGCAATCATAAGTACATATTCATTTAGCATATGACATCGACATATTACTGCCTGGAGAGTAAACAAACATCACCTTTATCCTTTTCAGCTGTTCTTCTGTTCTTGATTAATGGCTTCCACTCTTGGTTTAGAACTGAATATACAATCCCACATAGTCAGAGATAGATCTGTTGTATTTATACAGGAGGACATAGGGTAGGGACGCCTTTCTGAGATTAGCAGTCTCAGAAATACAACGGCAATTCAATATCCTGCACACAAATTCCAAGCCATTTGTCAACTTTAACTTAACTTTAGTGTTTTCGACCTGTCTGCTTTATTTGATTTATTCTGGTTTTGCCATCCACAGAAAGTCATTTGGAGATATAAATTTTCCCAACTGAAGGGTTCCTCAGATGATGGAAAGACAAGAGTAAAACTTTTATTTAAAAATTCAGAGAACCAACAGATAGAAATGAAGGTAAGTCGTGTATTTGCAGTACATTAATGCAATCCATGCCATCAGACCTGTAGAATTTCAAATGACTTTAAAAAAATAAAAACTGTGCAAAATGTCTGGTTAAGAATTAAGTATGATTATTCATCATTTTTATCATTCTTTAGCAGATGAGAATTAGATGGCTTGTTAAACACTTGTTTCCCATCTCACATGTTCTCGACTCATGGGGTGCCCTTGCTGGTAAACGGAGAACAGAGAAAATGTTGGGCATGTGGACTTTTTTTTTTTTTTTTTTTTTTTTTGTGCATTGAACACTAAACATCTAGACAATTAAATTGCTTGTCGTGATTTTTTTTTTTATGGTAAACTGCAAGCAGGGAGAAATGAATACTTTTTGTGGCAGATGTTACAGCTGTGCAACACTAAACCTGTGGCTTAAACAAGAACTTTATTATCATAAACTGCTGATAAAGAACATTATCAGTGTCTTAAGGGCTCCATAATGTTCAAGCACTATGTGTAGAGGTTTAGAGTCAAACCTCTGCTGGACCTGAGCAATAATAACCAAACACAACAGTTTTGTAGCATCAGAGTTTAATCCTGAGGTACATTCAGTTTAACTTACACAATTAAATGACCTCTGTTTCTGTAGTGACCATCCAATTTCAGCCTGTAATGAGGCTCAGTATCTGCTTTCATATAAATATCTATGAAGTGAGCTTTATTGCTATAATGGTGCTGATATCACAGATCTTTTCAGGTTGTTAATACCTTCTCCATTTCCAGCTAATGATAAAATATCTACAATAACCTTGATCACTTTTTCATATTTTGGTTTTCCCACGTTTTAATGATAGATACGTGTTTAGCACATTTTCAAATTTCTGTCATTTAAGATTCATTAGCTTTTTTTTTTTTTTTACACAATTGCAATTGTTTCTGGAAGATAAACCTTGATTTAATACATAAAATTGCATTTTTGGAGAGCTGGTGACTTTCTCTCTTTTTGTTGACACAATCAGGAGCTGGAGTTTGCTAATCTGACAGCTGTTCTTCACTGTATCCACTCCTTCATTGCTGCCAAAGTGGCCTCAGTGGATCCACTCTTTGTCAACAATCAAAGCATCACACGAAAGTACATGTACAACAGCTAGACACACAAGTGTTGTAAGGAACATGTACCATCTTGTCTGTGGTTTCATCTACTATTTTATGCACAATATCTATGAATATATCTAGTTCTTGTTATTTTTGTATGACTCTTCTAAACTAAAATGTTAAAGAAAAAGAACTTTTGGATTAGATGATATTTTGACATGCACTGATTAATGGTTTGGTACTTGATTATCCTATCTTCACTGGTCTGCTTAAAATGAATTCATGTTGATCATGTAGCAAAGCAAATGTTCACATGTAGTACATGGCATTATGGGTTTGTAAATGCATGCATTGCATTTAACACTTTATAGACCATTACGGGTGAACCTTGGAAGAAGTTAATACTCTAATATGAACTTCTGTCCTTGTGTCTTTATCTAAAGTCATTGACCGATGATTATGATTATCCCTAAATCAATGTACAGGTCCAACTGTTAAAATATATATTTTCACGATTGCAATCTCCATTATTATACTTTGATCTTGTTTTATCAAACTGCTGCACAGTAACTGCAACAAAGCCTCAACTTTTAGCAACTTTTAGCATGAACTGAAAGTTGCATAATTTTGTATTGAAGTGTCCATGATTATCACCTTTTCAATCTAAAATTCCTTAACAATAACACATTTCACAGATTTGTAGTATAGCTGTTTGATTAAATAGTAATTAGATCATGTAAGGTCGACCAACTACCTTCATACAGAAGTTTCTTTCTCTTTCTAATCTGTGATCAAATTGAAGGCCCGTAATTTGCCACATTGTTCTGTATGGTGTTATTCAGTACCTTTCCAAATAAAGGAGCAGTTAATTAACTGTTGACAAAAAGGTGTATGATCTCTTTTGTGCCCAGATCTCTTTTGTGTCCAGAGTACTGATAAAACTTTTGGATGTTTAAAACTGACAGGTCTCTTTGTACTGTCTCTGCTCATTGTTCATTGCTATGCTGATAATTAGTGCAATTACAGAAGATAAACACTAATGTACAATGCAATATGAAATTAAAACTAGGCTACATTAATAGTTCTGCCTCTGAACTGCCTCTTGAACTGACTCTGAATTTCAGCAAAAATAATGTACATCATTAAAAAAAATGTTTCATTGATCCTGTTTCTTGGATTTAGTTGGCATTACAAGCTCAGAACAAAAGGATCATCTGAAGCACTTTAGTGCGAAGCAAAACCCTTCAGAGAGTGAATTCTACAGTAGCAGCACTCAGTTCTATTCAAAAATCTCCTGCAGACTACTGCGCAAATGGAAGACAACTACTTGAAACTGAAAATTTCTGAATAGAGGAAGGTTTAAATGAGCTGTGTTAAAATAAAACAGCATTTTTAATTTGCATTACATCCTCAAAAGAGATGACAAGATCTTGCTAGGTGGAGCACTTCAATACAGTCCCTTACTGTTAAATTATGCACACACCTTCACACAGGAAAAGTTCCTGACTGAAGAGCTTGTAATGCAGTGCTCAGGCTTTGTGTCATATGATGCAAGTTATGTGATGTTAATGTGCACGTACTGATGCAGAATAATCACAGTTGCTTTCAACAACACCTAAAAAGGGATGTGAACTCTTGGATTTAGGATTAAATCCCTTCAAGTTCTTAGATGTTAGGTGTGTGTGAGGTTGGACGGATTTATGCAGGGGTGGAAAAAGTAGTTGAGTACTTTACAGTACTTTAAAGTACTCATAACATGTCATGTAGGTCTCTTATTCTTGCATCAAGCCTCTATGACTCTATGCTATACATCAGTCAAATGGCCTCAGTTTAGCATTCGATCATTTCAGTTTAGCATCCAATCAATTTCATTAGTGTAGGGAAACAAACAAACAAACAAAAAAAACTATCAAGAATTGTGCCAACTCTAAGTAACCAAGCTGTGGTTTTGACCTTGAGGATGAACAGCCCTAGCCCGACCTCACTCTCAGTAAAATGTTTCAATATGCTGTTGTAAGCAAAGACTTGTATAAAATGAGACATGTCCTTGCCTCCCTAGAAGGCATGAATGGCATCTATTTGAAAAAGCATGTTGCGGTATATTTTGCTAATATATGCTAACATTAATTGACTTTATTTAACAAGCTTAGCCTGTTTTCTTCACTAATGCCAGGTTAGACTAGCATCAATTCTAGTAGTTAATGTAACTGGTTAGGCAGCAAGTCAAATTCTAGCTAATAGTAAATATTGGTTATTTACAGGATAGAGTGTTTCTTCTAATTCTTTATCAAACCTAGTATGCATATGACCAGCTTATTACAGTGTATAATTATAGAGATTGGATAATGTTTTCAGGCAAAAAGGGCATAGTCACTTTTAAAATGAAAATCATCTTCTAACATCCATCCATCCATTCATCCATTTTCCATACTCAGACCCCCAACCCCGGAGGTGTGAGGCAAACGTGGTTACCACTACATCTTCTAACAGTTTTAGATAAGTAATAAAAGTTACTTTTCACATGAAAATACAACATTAACTTAATTTCTTCACTTAGTGACAAATTTGACGTACATGGCAGTGTAGTGTGCATATTTTTGAGGTTTCTACCTACGTAAGCTGTGCACTTGAAGAACAGCAAAAAAGACTACAAAATCAAGTGGCTTTTGTGTGGAGTCAGCAGGGTATGACTATGTCCTCTCAGGAGGAGAAAACTCCAGAAGAGAGAGCGAGTGAGTACACGATACCGCACCGAGAGACATGCAGTAAGAAAATTTACTTTCATATTTTATTTATATGAGCCTAATTACTGCTTATTCATAAGATGGTTTGGGTGGTAAAATGTTCTGTGTTAGATTTCCCTTGATTATGTATATATTAGTTAGCAGGCTTGGGAGGGTTACTTTAAAAATGTATTCAGTTACAGTTACAAATTAGTAATCCAAGTATCACAATATAAATGTAATGTAATCTGATTATTTTTGGATTACTTCAAGGTCACATATGTAAATAAAGTCAAGAGAAAAGCAATATGAGCTAATATACTTTTATTTAGAGCTTATTTTAGAGCTTAAAACATGTTCAATGTTTGGATTTGTTTTAATAAAATAAATACATTTGTTGCCCATGTGAGTCACAACTGGCAAGAGAGAACCAGAACTATAATCATGCAGCTGTCTATATCGTGTTATGTAAAAAGCAGGACTCCAGACAAAAAAAGATCTATTAAGGAGGCATTGACTCCTATAAGAAAAGAAAAAAAAAAAAAAAAAAAACAGGTGCCAGATGATTTTTTTAAGTGCCACATAAGTTTTACATTTTTAAAACACTTACTTTTAGTCATCCTGTCATGTGTTTATGTCTGGACTCCTTGTACAGCGTGAGCTTTTTCATCCATGTTCACTTAAAATGGGAACTGAACATTTTTTCCAACTTGAGAACTATATACACTCTAAAGAAAACTATACATATCTAAAGTATAAAGATATATATCTAAAGTAAACTCTAAACTATATACACTATAAAGAATTGTTATTTACACAGAATCTGAGCCAGTGTCACTGACCATAATTATGTCAGCATCACTTGGCCATTGAGTGGAGTTTGGCCTCCTCCTCTGTTTTGCAGAAAGCCAGTGTTTGACACATGGTTCAGGATCAAACTGTTCACGTGATGGGCCATCTGTGCTGATCCTGATCAAGTCTTCCAAGGTTGAATTGCATACTTTTTATCCTGTTTTGAGCTGAAAAGCACTAGAAATGCACTAAGCAGCCAAAACTGGTAGGACAAGCAGTACCTCAACTAGATGCATTCTGCTCAAAACGCATGCTGTGTCGTTGTCAACATCCAGTCAATTTTTCTTCATCAGTATATCTGAGAGGTAAATTTGGTGAATCATATAGGCGGTGCTGAATTGTATTTTTAGCTCCTTACATTCGTTCTCGTCATGTAGGTCAACTGTGTTTTTTGTGGAGCACTTTTTATATATTCAATTCAGTTCAGTTTTATTTGTATAGAGCATATATAGTCATGAGCATTTTTATGCTTTTGACTATCGCTCTGTTTTTGTATGGGATTAGATTTGTGCCAAAAGTATTGAACATAACTTTTCAAGAAACGAACAAAAATACACAACGAGAAAGAAAAAAAAAACCTCTCTGAACTGAAAGCAGTGAACTCAGTGGCAAAAATGTAACACTGTCTTCAAATAAACATTCTTTTAAACAATTTTCTAAGCTGCCTTTTTGCTAATCATAGTTTATGAATGCGCTGCCAGAGTTTTCGTTTACGCTTTCAAACTTTTCGTTTATGCTCCGCAAGTTTACATTCGCCATTCTGGCACAAACCTCACGTGTGGGCGGGGCTTAACAACGCTTTACTCTCATTGGCTAGTGAGATTTTGCTCGACAGCTCAAGTGTCAGCTGAGGAGGAGGAGGAGGATGACGCTGATGATGACAACAATGACACCTCTCCTGAGAGCTCATCTCGAAAAAAATAGTCGTATGAGACTTCCCAAAATTAAATATTAATTACGAACTAATATACTGAATAACTGCACACAGAACACTCTCCAAAATTCACGCCACTTAAGTCTCTACTTCCTGGTCAGGGAGCTGTCGAGCCAAATCTCACTAGCCAATGAGAGTAAAGCGCTGTTAAGCCCCGCCCACACGTGAAGTTTGTGCCAGAATGGCAAATGTAAACGAAAAGTTTGAAAGTGTAAACAAAAACTCTGGCAGCGCATTCATAAACAGTGAATAGCAAAAAGGAAGCGTAGGAAACTGTTAACAAAGAATGATGTTTATTTGAAGACAATGTGACATTTTTGCCACTGAGTTTAGTGTTTTCAGTTTCGTTGTTTTTTTTTTTTCTTTCTTGTTGTATATTTTTGTTCGTTTCTTCAAAAGTTACGTTCAATACTTTTGGCACAAATCTAATCCCATATTTAATCACAGTCTCTTTCTTGAAATGGTTCATTCCGGTAATGAAATCAGTTTTCGCCGCTATTTGTCTGCCCGCTTTGGAACAAAAGTCACAAAACATTTTTTATGTGCGATGATCATACCTGAGCCATACAAACTCTTGAATCCAAGAAGTCTTAAAATGCCTTTCTGCAATTTTACTTGGGCATTCATTGATTGACTGCCTGCTTTTTTATTAGCAGGTGTGCCATCAGCATTGGTGCTCGACAGAGATGAGGATTGTTTGAAAAAGTCTGAAATTTTTCGTACTGACTTCTTTCTGATGTGGAAAGCTGATCCCCGCTTTCCCTGTGCGTATTTTGGTGCTCTGGATGAATTTGAACTCAGTGAAACTGCTTTTTTGCCCCACTGAAACTTTCATGTACAGGGTCTCATTTTATTACATCAGCACATCAAATTATGTGATGGCTCCTCCTCACAGAACACGCAATTAAAAAGACATTATATGCAAAATTTTAAATCATAACGTGCAAATTTATATTGTCAGTGGCCAGTGGTGATCTCAGCAAAAATATCATTCGCAAATTCATATTTTTGGTGGCAAATGCTAGCATGGTCTGGAGCCCTGCAAAAGTTTACTTTCTTTGGTTTTAAATGAAAAAAATTGTAATCCTGATAGTATAACCTTTTTTAAAATTTATTTATTTATTTATTTATTTATTTTTTACAAAATGTACCTATACATGACGTAACTGTAACGGATTACCATTTTTTTGTATCCTGATTACGTAATGCTGTTACATGTACTCCCCAAGCCTGTTAGTTAGCATGTGATGTAGAAACAATTATAGCGTATATATATATATATATATATATATATATATATATATATATATATATATATATATATATATATATATATATATATATATATATATTTACATATATATATTTACAACATTTATAATTGATGAATTACTGTAGTTTGTCCTTTGTGAGTTGTAAAAACAATAGTAGAATTGTAGCAATAATGGTAAAATGCTCTCAGACTATATATTTATTTCTTTTTTTGTTTTAGCTCTGTAACAATGTTGAACTCTACATCCAGGCTGCTACTTTGCTGCATTTTGCTTTCATACACATCTGCAGATACAACTCCATCTGAACGTAGGTCATGTTTTATTCATCACTTAATATATGCCTCATTTATGTCCATTATACATCTTACTTTATTTAGCATATTTGCACTTCAGCTAATAGCATAGTGCAAAATCAGTATCATAAATAATCACATGGGGTACACAGAGGTTTAAATCAAATTCTCTGTAACCTGTCTGATAAGCTTTTGTGACTGTTTCTGGTAATTAGCTGAGGTCTATATTCATCTTCCAGCAGACACATTATAGATTATTTGGCCTTTGCACATTCACATTCATAAGGAAATGAGTTTTTTCATAAGGAAATGAGAATTTATATGTAAGATATTCTTAGCTATATATACTGGAACAGGCAGGATAAGTCATTGTACTGGAAATAAGCCAAATTTATAAATACAGTGCCCTCCACTAATATTGGCACCCTTGGTAAATATGAGCAAAGAAGGCTGTGAAAAATGTGTCTTTATTGTTTAAGTCTACAAGTCTGAATGGCCATTAATTGGCTATTAATTAGAACATTTATTATAATTATATGCATATGATGAAAAAAAAATCAGAAACAAAACTAATATCTGAATTAAGGCATTTCTAGGGCATTTCTGAGTCATAAAGTTTGCTGTTGTGTGGTGTTTTTTTTTGTTTTTTTTTTTTTGGGGGGGGGGGTATATACAACCCCAACTCCGAAAAAGTTGGGACATTATGGAAAATGAAGAAAAAAAAAAGAAAAAAAAAAAAGTCATTTGAAAATTCAATTCACCCTGTACTATATTGTAAACACATTATTTGATGTTTTACTTTGTGAATTTAATTTATTTTTGAAAATATACACTATAAATATATGATTTCAATTCTGATGACTGCAACACACTCCAAAAAAGTTGGGACAGTCAACTATTTACCACTGTGTAACTGTTGTTAGCTCTCCCACTCGCTGCTCCGCTATGGAGCAGCATATATTCCGCATTCCACGGAGCGCATTCCAGTGTGATTCAAAAAGCTCTCTGGACTACGTCATGAACTGGGCGTTTGTTTATGTTGCCACGTGCGCTTGGGTTTTTGGTTACGTCATGTCTCTGCCCCCGCTTCCTGATTGTCCCTTTTTGGTTTTTGTTTCATGTTCCCTCATTGGTTATCCTTTTAACAGCTATTATCATTTCCAGGTGTCGCGTGTCTAATCTTGTTTGCCTTAGGATGAAATGCCATTACTTAAACCCCGGTCGGTGTCCGCTTCGGCGCGGAGTATCGATGTTGTATTGTTCGATGTTGGAATGTTTGATGTTGGAATGTATTGATTTTTTATTTTGATGGTTCATGTCAAAGTTAGTGACGAAGCAAAGTGTTTCTGATGTTTTTGTTAACCAGGCATCCCCTGGTTCCTGTTTTTTTTGTTATGTTTTTGTTTACCCGGCGTTCCCGGGTTTTTGGATTCCTGCCTCGTAGCGTTTGGTTTATTGCCCTGTAAGCTTTTGGATTACAGCGTCAGAATTTCCTGGACATTCGCCCTGTAAGTGTTTGAAAGTATTACCCTCTCGTTTGGTGGAAGATAGACTTGCTTATTGTTTTTTTTTTTTTGTATTTTTGTGAAGTAAACACATCACTTTTGAATGTGCCTTTTCCTGTTATGTTCCTAATAAACTGACCACTTTTCCCCTGCAAGTGCATCCTGCTTCCTTCCTACCCCAGTTTCGTAACAACTATGATTAGATGTTTCACATCACCTTCTTATTTCAACTTGTCACATCACTATTAGTCCTAAATTGCCCCTGTCTCAACTTTTATAATAACTGAGCCATTTTCCCCTTCATTGTACAGTACTATGCAAAAGTTTTAGGTACATGTAAATTTACATCAAATCTACATTAAAAAAAAAAATACTGTAAAGAGCAGTAAACAGTAGTAAATGAAACAAAGTCAATATTTGATGTGACAAAAAAATAAAAATAAAATAGTAGTCTCTGGTACAATTTGTGCAGTTTTATAAGGAAATGAGCTGGTAAGTTTTATTGAGCATCTTGCAGAACCAGCCACAGTTCTTCTGGAGACTTTTACTTTCCCACTTGCTTTTTACTTTTTGCAGCAAAACCCAGCAGCCTTCATTGTGTTTTTGTCTGAAAAGTGTCTCTTACATAATATGCTGCTTTCTTTAATGACATACAAACATTTTTCTGTAACATTTAATTTTGTGCTAGAAAACTAATGTTTGGGAATCTAAAATGTGTTTTGTACTGACTTGATTATGTAGAAGTCCTAAAACAAAAAAATCTATAACAAAGGTTGTACTAAAAAATATAGGGTGCCTAAAACTTTTGCACAGTACTGTATGTCACGGTGTGTATGTCATGATTTTCAGTTTCTACAGTATAAGTCCCATAAGACATAAATGCTGTCTTTGCATTTCTCAGAAAAACTAAACAAGTCTGAAACTTTGCTAATTTCCTCAATACAAGAGAGTCTTCAGATGGTCAACAGTGCATTACATCAGACAGCAAAAGGGTAAACAAGACATTTTCTTTTGCATAAATTGCTAATTATGACTTTATCTTAAATGAATGAAATAAATAGACTTACCGTGCCTTTTTTTTTTAATAGCAGGAATCACTCTCAGCCATCCTACATGCAGATGTTTGCTTTCTCCAGGCAAGCAGCAGCAGGAAGTTATGAAATATCAAATGCAGCAGAGGTCTTTCAAACCACTCTGCTACATCTAAAGAAAAAGGAGAGTAAGAGGCAGAAAAGATCTGTCTCTGTTTCAGGTAAGATTCTGTTTCAAGAAAATTAAAATCATACATTCATTTATACTGTAGGCTAAATTCCAATATTACAGCAGCATTGTACATTTTTATCTCTTGAGAATTATCTGTCAGTATCCTATGGCATTGTACATTTCTGAAAACCTACGTAGTATTTTAGAAAAAAATTCTACTTACTTTTTCAGGATAATTAAGAAAACAAAATCTTTGTGTCCCTTATGAACTGAATTCACCCTGTGGTACTGGCATTTCCTGATCCTGGAGATCTACCTTCCTACAAAACAGTTCCTGCTGCTATTCTAACAGACCTGTTCTGGCTAATCAAGAGGACACATTATCCAGAGCAGGTGTGTTGGATTAGGACTGGAAATGAATTCTGTAGGAAGGCAGATCTCCAAGTTCGTGATCACTATATTATTCCACAATTTCCAAAATGTAGTGCTTAAATAAGGAATAAAACATGACATGACATGGCATGCTGGTATAGGAAAACAATCAGTGATGATGTGGCGTGATACAGCCCTATGTGAAGAGAAATTCCTGCTACCACCCTGAAGTTTATAATAATCCAATAACATCTCCTGAAGTGTTTGATTCCAGTTATACTACAGCAATTTGCCAGCGAATACAATTTTTAATTTGTTAATGATGGACAGTTTGTAGTTACATTTAATGTTATGTGAGGCAAATAATTTCCTGTTATTGCTTATATTATAACAGCTATTCTATCCTAATAAGAAAAAAAAGCAGCTTGTCATGTTACTGTGAAACCAGATAGTCCTCTGTCCTGAAAGTCCTTCACCCATGGCAGAAAACCTACTGACACTGGAGACTCCTTCTATAGATGTTAAATCACCGTCTCCTTACAGAAAACTTGACCATATCAATAATTAGATGCTTTTCTTTGTTAAATAACCTCTAGTTTTTAAAAGTATGTTTCTTATTACGCTTAGATTATATAGAGAGCCTGCCATACAAGTCCCTATCAATGAGCTGTAGAAATTCTAATGTATTAAAACAAGCACATTAATATAAACCTGTGATTTGAATTATAGCCAACACTCTTTGTCAGAGCTGTTCTGTTAAGAAAAATTACTCAACACCCACTGACCAATCAGATTTGGGAATTTAACAGCACTGGTGTATAAATGTAGCATAACATATCTGTTGTAGTAGCAGCATTTACCAGGAGTGAAATGTCAGATTGATTTAATGCAGACTTAGTTATAAAGGTGTTACATTAATCCCAGTAATGCATGTTGTTTTAACAAAAAAGGACCGTTTACTCAAAAGAAATTGAATTTAAATGAGTCGATTAATTAGCTCAATCTTTTAGAGCTTCTTTCCCTGGAGGAAGTGGAGCTGATAGCAAATCTGTCTGGGTGTCCTCCACCCCTACAGCCAGCCAGCTGTCCTATAGGAGGAGATTCAGAGAAATACCGCACCATCTCTGGAGTGTGCAATAACAGGTATCTGACTACTCTCTTAATAATTCATCCATAACACACTGCACAATGCCCATCTCCCAGGCTGTTTTGAAACCATATTAATCAGCCCTGTGCTTGCTCTCATGCTAACCGGACCCTGGCATTTTGCTGAAGCAACAAGGCCAAGTTGATAAGATGAGCCACGACAGATAGGATAGGTCACGGTTTGTGGAGCAGATAGAGGGTATTCTATTTGCAGCGTGAATGTGAGAGCAACTAAAGAAGAGCACTAAGCAGTGTGAGAATCATGCATTACTGCATCAGATGTATCCAGCACACAGAGAGATGCTTGAAATCAATATTTAAAGCTACTCCTTTGGTGTGTGGCATTACAGGGTTCAGGCTGAGCTTCTCCATAACACGGAACACTCTTCCTTTAATTCATGCACTGGAGCATTATTTAAAATCTAGGTTTATTAGAGAAAGTATGGCATTTTTCATTTTCTTCACTTGATTGGAATTATTTATGAGATAGCACAGTGGTCCAGCTGTAATCACATACTTGTATGTATGATTATAATTGCTATTTCTACTAAAAGCTCCAAATTAGCCCTACAAATAGAATAATTACTCTTTCTCTGATTGTTATTTATTCTCTCCATACTGAAAACATGATTATACATAATTGTAGAAGTGGACTTCTACATGTAAATATTGAACTGTTCTCACAAAAATGCTTCAAAGGACATCATGTATATATGTAAGTAAATATGCATGTTTTATGCCAGTCTGCTCATATGTAAATATTACATGACTGAAAGTGTCTCTGTTTGCAGCAAATACTTTTGTTTTCTTCAAAATATGTGGTGCTACATGTCATGAAACCTTTCTGAAGCAACATACAAATGCACTTTGTTATTCAGAAATAAACCTCTTTGGGGAGCAGCCAGCACGGTCTTGGCCAGATGGCTCCCAGCAGAGTACGAGGATGGAGAAAGCCAACCAAAAGGCTGGAACATTGGGTACCAGTACAGCGGCTTCCATCTCCCCCCTGTAAGCTACAGACACTCATGCCCACTTAATCATGAAAAACATGAGTATTAGAGTTCAAGAGTACGAGAGTTTTAAAAAATCACAATTAAACCAATTTAACAAGCTATTTATAAGGGCTGGTTATTAACTGTAATTTTAAGCCCCAGTATTTAACTCTGCTTTACTTTCTTGTCACTACTTTTGCACCCAATTATGAACACAGGCATTTTATTCTGTTCTGGATGTTCTGACACTTTATCCTTAAAGTTTCCACAACCAGCTGTTCTATCACTTTTGGCACCTGGCATCTGCCATCAGTTTTGTATTATGTGTCCACTGGAGGTTCACCCTGTATTTTTTTTAAATTTATTTTTTCCAAAAATATATCCCACTGGGTCCGTTTTTATTATTATTTCCAGACAGATTAGGCAGTAAAAATTCATACCTATGTCTTTATAGCTGTTAATTAGACATTTCTTAGACAAGGTGATCATAAATAAATGGAAACTGAAATATTCAGAACAAGATTTGCTCAGAGATTGAGACTTGCCCAGAACTTGCGCTATATATAGGTTTGCGAGATTAACTGTGAATAAGATGTTATGTTCATAATAGATAAATGTGGGAGTATCTCTGAAATGGATGACTCAGGAAGTGAAAATTGTTGCATTGTTTACTGTGGTGTGTGATTTATAAGTAATATGTTTATATGGTCTTTAGTGAGGATAAAATCAAAACATTTCAACTGAATGAATATCAGGACTTCTTGTGATCTGCTATAATGGCATGCGCCTGTCTCCACAAATCCTTCAATAACAGAACCACTTTGATCACATACAAAGTGAGAGTATTTCTGACACGAAACCAAAGAAAAGCTGAAAGTGGAGGCTGATGTCACTTCTTATTATTACTATTATTATTATTTTTTTTTTTACAGGAGTAAACCCTAAGACTCAGGGCTTTGCCTCAATCCTGTTGAATATAGCAGACATTTAGGATTACAGCAGATTCAATCTTCCTCACAGTCATACATCTGAAGTGTTTCAGCCTCTAAAAAAAAAAAAAAAAAATCTCAGTAGCCTTTCTTGGTCATCTCTTAAGTAAATGGAAGACTTAGTGTCCACATTAAAATGTATGAGACAGGGAGAATTATTTATTTAGAACTGGGCAGAGGCCTGACAGCTGAAGAGAGAGGCTAGAAAAACAACACATAAAATTACTAACGCATTTTTGGTCTAGGAGCTGGGCACATTAATCACATTAGTCTTGTCTGATTTAAACATCACATCAATCATATTTTAAGGTTCGGGAAGTCAGCAACAAAATTATGCAAATCTCCAGCCAGTGCTGCTTAGAAGATGAGGGGTATTCCCAGATGCTGGTGGACTGGGGTCAGTATATAGACCATGACATCTCCTTCACTCCTCAAAGCACAAGCAAAGCTGCCTTTTTGGAGGGATTCAACTGTCTACACATGTGTGGAAATTCCAATCCTTGCTTTCCGATTCAGGTAACATTCACACACAAATGTCAGCAATCACACAAGCAAAAATGCCACAAGATGGTTTGAATAGAGTATTTTCAAAAATGACCTTGTTAATATGACAAATCCAGCACCAACCTGTCAAAAATAAAGGTGCCAAAAAATGTTCTTTGGAGCAGTGGTTCTCAAAGTGGTCTGTGTAGTGTAACCAGGGGGACCATGATTTTTTTTTTTACGTTTATTTTCTTACAGTGGTAGAAATCACAGTCCACTGTTATCAAAGTTGCTATAAATATTTTTGTGTTATTGTTGTTATTACTCTAATTGAGTGGTCAGTTGAACTGAATAGGTTTAATCCAATAATTGAAAAACAAGCCTATAAAAATGCCAACTTGGAACTAATGTGCTCTGTCACTTGAAAGTTTAGGAATAAATAGACAGAATATTGTTGCCGACATTTGAATAATGAGCCTGTTATTTGAATATTTCATAAAATAAATCTGTACTGAGGGGGTTCATGGATGATGATGAAATTTTTTTTTTTATTTATGTCTCCAAAAAGTTTGCAATAAAGTGTCATAGAAGGGGTTCAGTATGGGGGGATCAACATTTTACAGTTCAGCATGCTGAAATCATAGAATTGTCAGGCAGAACCTTATAATTTAAGTGTCTCCAAATGTAGAATAATGTTTTTGATATGGCCAGGTGTGAATGTATATGCCACAGTTCAGGGAAGGTCATTTTAAATGTGGGTTAAAGGTGTGCTTAGTAGGAGGATAATCAGTATCTGTGACAGAAGCCTAAAATTAAAAAGTGTATATCTCATTGATTGCTTCTTTATCTCTGTCAAACCTCAAATACTGGTGAAAATAGCAAGTTGCTAGGGTGACTCTCTCTGGACAGGGATACGTTTCAGATTCCTTCGGGGCAATGACTGCTCATGAAAATACAGTGGGAAATTACAGATCAGTGTTGTTTCGTAACTAATCTCAGTATCCCCAGCCAGAGGCAAGAAGGCAAGCACAGTAGATACACAGAACAGTGGAATTTATTCACATTCATACTGACCTTGAGCACACACCAGACTCTAAATACCAATATTATGATATTCATCAGGATAAATGATCAATAAGAAACAAATAAAAACACATTGCTGACACAAGGCATGTAAGTCTCCTGCTGGTCTCAAGAAACCGCCTTCCAAATGTTACAGAATATACAAGCTATAAATCCGTGGCACAGCTCAAAACAAATAATTCAGTCTACTTTGACTAATTTTTAAAGACGCAGATATGCAGAATGCATATAAAACCCATCATACACAGCAATATATGTATTTCTCTGAGCATGCTGTTAGATCAAAACCAAGCGCATCTTCAGCGTGCTAGCCTGCAGCACTGAGAACTGCCCCTGAGCAGCGGAGCTATTTTAGGAACGTGCAAGCTGTGTTCCAGTGAACAACTTCACAGCAAACAAACTATAGAGTGAAATGAAACAAATGTGACTGGCCAGTAATCTCTGACTGAAAATGAACTTTTGTCAGAAGCGTTGCCCTAAACCTCGAGGCTGGAGTTATGTTAACTTAGCTGTGGGTTGGGAGCTCATTTACAGAATCGTCAGCTCAGAGCTTTTTAGGGAAAATTGCATTTAAGGAGCTGATACTGTCAACACACAATAATACATTGCTCTAAAATGGCACTAAAAACACTACTGCTGTGCTTTTCATTACATTTATTTATTTCTGGTCAAGCTACACTACACCTGAATCCTATTATAAATGCCAAATTAAAAATATTCTAATGGTGTGCTTGAGATACAATATTTAGCTGCCTCATTTACCAAGTGCAGATATCATACAAAGGATATTTTAACTTTAATGGCAATTTAATTCACACTGTCATAGAGATCATAGAGAATTAGATGAGGCAGTGTGTACAGGGCTGAAGGGCTAACATGGACAGTTGTGTGATAGTTGTGGTGACAGTTGTTTAGAGAGGAGACAATTAGATGTTAAGAAGGAAAAGAACGAGACATTATTCTTTGAAAACATAATGTACTCTCTGTGTCCTTGTATTTATGTGTGTGTGTGTCACAGATTCCTCTGCATGATAAACTGTTTGGAAGTAAGAGCTGTCTCCCATTTTTCCGCTCCGCACCAGCCTGCCTAAATGGCCCGACACACACTCTACACCCACAACAGATGCTGCAGAGACAGCAGATGAATTCAATCACTTCCTTCCTCGATGCATCTACTGTCTATGGACACTCTGAAGAATTACAGAAAATGCTCAGGAACTTCTCAAGCTCTGAGGGTTTGCTTGCAGTTAACAGTGAATACACTGATACTGCAGGTCGTGCTTACCTGCCCTTTGTCAATAACCCCAGGTCTGCATGCTTCCAAGAGCCAGGTACAGGCCCGAGAAAACGCCTGGAGTGTTTTCTGGCTGGAGATAGCAGGGTGAATGAGATTCTGCCTCTGATTGCTCTTCACACACTCTGGGTGAGGGAGCACAATCGCATTGCCACACGATTGAAACAACTGAATAGCTACTGGAGCTCCAAGACGATCTATCAGGAGAGCCGGAAAATCGTCGGAGCTTTGCATCAGGTACGAGAAATCTACAGCACTATCTTCCACTCATATCAGAGGGAAAAACAGCTTGACTAGTGTTTGGAAACAATCGATCATCTCTGCACCTTGGCCATCGTGCCATGTGTCGGGAGATACTTCCTGTTCATATGGTAAAGCTGGAACTCTTACTATACATTAATTGTAGCAGAAATCACCACAAAACTCAAACATTAATATCAATTTAACATCGACTGAGTAATAATTTAAGATTGGGATGAAGTTTAAGCACTATAACTCAGAACTGGAAAAGCCCTGGGGTGTAATTATATCAAAATTATCTCACTGCTGAAGTTGAACAATGACTGCAATGAAACATGACTTCTCAAGTTAATTTATGTAAAATACATTCCATAAATTATGCTTCACAAACTTGACCTCTAACGGGTGATTACTAATGATGAAGCTCTGCATAGTTGGGTCCTATTCTCTAAACTGCATAAAAATACACGTCTCAGCTTTATGGAAAAAAAGAAGGTAGGGAAACTGTGCATTACATACATTTCCCTGGAACATTACCCATATCACTCAAACATTAAGTATAATAAACAAATCCTCCTACAATATGTGCATTTGGGTATGGCACCATGCCTTCTTTCCAGTTGAGGATTTTCAGTTTCAAAAACACTTAGAAGCAATGGCTCATTTATAGCTATAATTTTACACAAGCTGATAGATGAATATAGTAGAAAATCTGAAGCTGGACAGTTGGCCAGCTTTATTGAGAGCGGTGTAGGAGGAAAATAGTTTCATCTTTGCTTGTGCAGCTTCAAATCCTTCTCCAGAGGTTTCAACATAGATCATTGCTCACATGCTCTGTAACTCATACTGAACTGCAATATGCTGCTTCTATGCTGCCAGTGTGCTGATTCTTTTATATGTATTATTAACGGTACCCAGGTAAATTAACTACCATATAATTAGCTAAATCATTTCCATAATGGATGCTGAAGCTATTTTTCCTTTCTGAATGTATTGTTCCATTTAGACCATTTCAGAATTTCTAATGCTCCGGAGTTCAAATAGCAGGGGCAACTGGTATAAATGGACTAACAGAGCTAAGCCCTGCCCCTCTCTTTCAAAGATAAAAAGAGATCACTTTAATGGTTCATTTTTGGCATCCACATCAGAGTATTTGCTATTATGCCTTAAGGCATATTATTTTGGATCTTTTTTGGAACCAAGCTCAACAGCACCACCAATGGCCATAAGAACACAGAATGGTACAAAGAAGTGAGACTGGGACTGACTTCTTTCTAGCCCAGAATATAGATGTATGCAGCATATCAGTGATAGTCACATCAGGTGATTACACAAAGTAAAACACCCCCTAGATTAGATCTCCTTGTGGGCTAATTCAGCTGGCTTCGCCGACACATTCGTAACACGTCATCAGCAGTGATTGAGAAGGCACATATGAAATATGGGTGTAATCAATGTGAATGAGTGGGTTATTTATTTATTTATAGATATAACATCCGTTTTCCACAAAATGCATTTGGTGGAGAAACAAAAATAGATGGCCTCAGCACACATCGAGCAAATTACACAAAAGGACAGATGGCAGTGACAGCATTTATAGTATGAACAAAAAGGTTACAGCATGAACTGCATGAACCCAGTAGGGCACTACGGACTTGAAACACTCAAAAAACTGAAATCATGAATGCAGCTGCTTATCTGATGTTAAGGGTGTGTGTGTGTGTGTGTGTGTGTGTGTGTGTGTGTGTGTGTGTGTGTGTGTGTGAGTGTGTAATAGCTTGTCCCACATCATACTTATTATGCCATCAAGGAGACATTCTGAAAGAGGCCAAACCTAATTGTTTCGTTGTAAAGCCATTGACACATATTAGATTTTAGCTTACATCTAACATCATGACCAGTCTTCACTGGCAAACAGAAAGGTGATTCACCACACTCAGAAGAGAATACATTTATGGATTAAAGGCTGTCAGCCATAAAACTAATGCCTATCCTCTTGGAGCAGTCTGTGCTGGATCAAAGAAACATTTCACTGCCCACAAACGGATCTATAAGGTTGAATGCAGCTCATGCCCCTTAAATTAAAGTGGCAGAGAAAGAGACTCTGAAGTACTATGAGACAGAAGTAGATGAGATGCGTCAAGCAGAGTGTGCTCTGTTTTAACAAAGTCCCAGTGGGACTGACTTCACAAAAAAGCAATAAAAAATGCTTTCCGGTGCCTAGTGGTGAGGCGGTTACATTATAGCTTCATGAACAGTGAGTTTCAATATACACAACCCTGCTGCTAAGGAGACAGTGAAGGTAAAATCTTCAGTCAAACAGACATTGTAGAGTCCCCTGAAACATCTACAGCAAGGATTCTGGAGGTCAGCGTAGCTATTTTCTTTTTCTTTCTTTTCTTCTTTCCTTCCTTCTTCCTTTGTAAAAATTTTTTAATTTTTTTTTTATTTTTATAAAGTTAACTTACATGAACTGTGATAAAGAATGAATTTCAGTGAGATGGCACAGGGGAAAGAAACATACAAGCTTATCTAATCTCACACTTCAGCATGTCCCAAATTGCCATCTTACACACAGATTTCCAGTTGAGCACAATAGCAAAGCATTATGTAGACTTAAGTGAGCAAACCTGGACCTGAACTGCTCAGATGTATCACCCTAAGGTCATCTGGAACTTCTGACTTTTTTTTTTTTTTTTTCATTCTTCTCATGTCACTTGGAACACCTATATATTTTTAAACCCTGGAAGACATAGGTCTTATCGGATAAAGTGTATTAACATTTTCCCTCAACTTCCCCAAAATAAACCTTAGATAAGAATCTAAGGCTGTGTGCTCTCTATACAGATCATCACCATGAGGGATTATATTCCAAAAATCATAGGAGAAGAAGCATTTGATCAAATCATTGGACCTTATGAGGGCTACGATGATACTATAAATCCTTCTGTCTCGAATGTGTTTGCCACCGCCGCATTCCGCTTTGGTCATGCCACCATCTCGACACAAATCAGAAGGCTGAATGAGAGCTTCCAGGAGCATGAACACTTTCCTTCCTTAAAACTGCATCAAACCTTCTTCAGTCCATGGAGGATAATCAGAGAAGGTACATATTTGTTTTGCTTGTTGATTCTTCAGTATAGCTCACTGTCACTATAATTTTCAGAAAACCAAATCTACTTCAAAGGAAAAGAAGAAAATGAAAAGCAGAACCACTCTCTCTCTGCCTTCATTATCATGTTGATTCATACAGATAAGGCAGAAGACAGTAATATTGAATATATTAATGTTAAATTGTGATTGATCACATGCTCAGATGCAGACAACCCTCAAGTCCTAGTAGACTAATTAGAGAAAGTACTGTATGATATGTCCCCACTTTGGTTGTAACTCATGGATTCTTTTTCAGAAGCAGGCATATTTCTCACTTCCATATCTAGAAGGAATTTTTCCAGACTTCTGAAGTATTACAGTATATTACAGTGAGAACTCTGAAGGGTTCCCCTCTGTAGGAGATGAAATTAGTGGCTATTTGGAATGCAATGAATGAATATGTTAACAAATACCACAATTTAATAATGAACAGGCCAACTAAGAAACAAAACTTCCCCAGGCTACCATGCAATATTTAAGAGGTACAGTTCACATAGTCCAATTTTGTAAATTTACAGAGGAAAAGAAATACAAATGCATGAGCAATGGGCTATAGCCTAAAGTAGTGACGAAAACATAAAACCTACATCAAAGATCTTATTTGCTATGCTTTCAGCTGTTTTATTCCATTTAAGTAACAATTTAATATTACTAATTTCAGGGGCAGAAAATACTTGAGCAATTGAACTTCATTATTAAAGTTTTATTTTGTCATATTTATACTTCATTTGAGTATTATTAAAATTAAATATTGTATTTGTACTTAATTACATTTCCAAGGAAAAGTTTACTCTTTATATTTTTATTTAGACTTTCAAAGTACTCATTACAAATAACAATTTTTCATCTAAAAAAAAAAAAAAACATTCGCTAATTAGCTAACATTAAACATTTAACTAAGTTATCCTGTTTTCTTTTATAATACTGGGTTAGACTAACATTGATTCCATTAACTAATGCAATTGGCTAGGCAGCAAGTCAATTTCTAGCAAATGGTAAATATTGGTAATTTGCATTATATTTTACTTCTGTTTATCAAACTATGTAGCATTATTCATGCATATGATCAGCAAATTTACAGAGAATGAATGACATTTTCAAGACATACAGTTCAGTGGATATAAAAAGTCTACACACTCCTGTTAAAATGGCAGGTTTCTGTGATCTAAAAAATAAATAAATAAATAAACCAAGATAAATCGCCAGAACCTTTTCTACCTTTATTGTGAAATTTTAACCTATTAATTAAAGTGAAAACAATAAGAATCATTTTAATCTGGTTGCATAAGTCTGCACACCCCTAAACTAATACTTAGTTGAAGCACCTTTAGATTTTATCACAGCATTCAATCTTTTTGGGGAAGAGTCAGTTTGGCACATCTTGACTTAGCAATATTTTGCAAAAGCATTCTAACTCTGTCAAATAGGCTGGACATCTGCTGTGCACAGCCCTCTTCAGGTCACCCCACAATTTCTTTGTTGACCTGGAGGTTTGCTTTGGGTCGTTGTCATGCTGAAAGTTGAAATTCCTCTTTATTTTAAGTGCTTTAGCAGAAACCTTAAGGTTTTGCACCAAAAATGACTGGTATTTGGAGCTATTCATTATTCCCTCCAAGCTGATTAAAGCCCCGATTCCAGCTGAAGAAAAACAGCCCCAAAGTATGATGCTGCCACCACCATGCTTCCCCATGGGGATGGTGTTCTTTTGGTGATGTGCTGTGTTTTTTTTTTTTTGTGCCAAACATATCTTTTGGTATTATGGCCAAAAATTTGGTCTCATCAGACCATAACACATTATTCCACATGGTCTGGGGAGATTGATGTATTTTTTTATTTATTTTGATAGTTTCCATCTTGCCACCCTACCCCAT
Source organism: Cranoglanis bouderius (assembly GCA_023630585.1). Classification (NCBI taxonomy): domain Eukaryota; kingdom Metazoa; phylum Chordata; class Actinopteri; order Siluriformes; family Cranoglanididae; genus Cranoglanis; species Cranoglanis bouderius. Next base: position 13,063,347 of record CM042543.1, read on the forward strand.
AGCCCCGACATAGATATGAAGAATTCAGGAGATTGTTGTCACATGTAGGGAGCAACCAGTACTTGCCAGAAATTGCTGCAATTCTTTTTATGTCGCTGTAGGCCTCTTGGCAGCCTCCCTGACCAGTTTTCTCCAGATCTTCTCATCAATTTCAGAGGGACGTCCTGTTCCTAGTAGTGTTATTGTTGTGCCATGTTTTCTCCACTTTTTGATTATTGTCTTTACCGTGTTCCATGGTACTTTACATCCAGTGGCATGGAAATTTATTTGTAACCCTGACTGATATTTTTCCACAATGAGATACCGTACCTGCTTTGTAAGCTCTTTGCCACCCATGGCTTTTCCAGTTGGATGTTACCAAGAAGATGTCTGGAAAATCCTATAGAAACAGTTTTATTTGGGGTTAATCAGTCACTTTAATTGATGGCAGGTGTATACTAATTAGTATTTAAAATGAGTTTGAATGTGATTGGGTGATTCGGAACACTGCCACATTCCCAATTATAAAAGGGTTTGCACACTTATGCAAGCTGGGTATTGGAAGTTTTTTGTTTTTCTTTTTTCCCCCAAGAAACATTTCTGCTTGTTTGTCACTTGATATTTAGATGTTGCAATTTCACAATAAAAGTGAAAAAGGTTCTGACATGATTTAACTTAGTTTCATTTTTGTTTTCCATTACAAAAACCTGCCATTTTAACAGAGGTGTGTAGAAAAAAAATGCCCAGTTTTCCTTCAGAAATTATCATTATGAAGGGACTTTTACAGTAAATGCTCATCACTTCAGTTTGGAATGACCCTACAGTGGGTGTTTCATCTTCAAAGTTTTTGGGAAATGGGAGGAAACCAGACATGGGGCGAATATGCACAGAAAATTGAGTATCCTGAGGTCAGGATTGAATCAGGGACCCTGGAGCTGTGAGCCAGCATTGTATCCCATTGTACCACTGTGTCTCTTGCTGGTTTAAAAATAAATATCTTTCTATATACACACAGTAAATATATATATATATATATATATATATATATATATATATATATATATATATATATATATATATATATATATATATATATATAAATTAGGAAGAGCATAATTAATAGAAATGTTGATTTCAGTTCCAATCTATGTATTTTGAGTAGTTTGATATAAAACAGCTTAGGCTACAATACTCTAATTGGGGCATTAACCATAAACGTATGTTATTTATAGCTGTCTGTAAAACTTGAAGTATAGCCTCTCTGGCTGATTCCTCTCTACAGGAGGATTGGATCCAATATTGCGAGGTCTCATAAGCCGACCAGCTGCCAGACAAAACCAACATCATCTGATGAATGAGGAGCTGACGGAGAAGCTCATGGTGCTCACTATTCCGGAGGCACTTGATCTGGCAGCTCTAAACCTCCAAAGAGGACGAGATCATGGCCTACCAGGTGATTGCACTGGCAATAGAATTACACACGTTGTAAATTACAGTCTGTTATATTGTTAGATAAATGACAGTAAATGTACAGACATGCTTAGAGCAACACTTAAGGCCAAATATAATATCATCTCTTTAAAATGCATTTCAGGTTACAATGACTGGAGGGTGTTTTGTGGATATGACAGAGTGCAAAGTGAAGCAGATCTGAAGGATGTGATACATGACAAGACTTTGGTGGAAAAGATAATGGAACTGTATGGGCATCCTGATAATATTGATGTGTGGCTGGGAGGTCTGGTAGAGGATTCAGTGCCTGGCACTAGGACAGGCCCTCTATTCGCATGCTTGATCGGAAAACAGATGAAGATGCTCAGAGAAGGTGACAGGTAACTCGTTTAGTCAATCGTTATTGTGAAGCGGTGAATTGTATGTCAGTGTGGAAGCCTTGCCAAATCATAATGAAAAAGAAAAACCCCTCAAAAGTGTGGTCAGGGGTGAGGTGCACTATTTTATAGATCAATTTTTTTTTTTAAAGAAAAGGTCATTTTTTTCTTTATATAACAAAATATAGAGACCTGTAATTTAATTTATACTTAAATAGAGAATTCGATAATGCCTTTCTACAGTCACAAAATTGATGTGTCAGTCTAAGTCTAGATACACTGTATGTTTCAGATTCTGGTGGGAAAAGCCGGGTGTGTTTTCCCAGCAGCAGAGACAAGAGCTACAGAGACACTCACTGTCTCGAGTCTTATGTGACAACAGTGGTCTGACAGAGGTTCCCGCTGATCCCTTCAGTGTAGGAATGTACCCTGAACACTTTCTATTATGCAACATTATACCTTCAATGGACCTGGATGCATGGAAGGAGGACCCTGAAAAAAGTAGTACATGTTAACCAATAAATAAAATAGTACTATAAATATTTAAATAAATAAATAAATAAATACGATCTATCCATCTACTAGATGGCTAACACTAACAAGCTACAGGACACTGTTAAATATAAAAATAAATATAGCTAAGAAAAACAAAGACACTACTGAACGCTGTTATAAAGTATATAAATGAGGAGATAAAACCAATTAGGAGCTTTTTTTTTCTCAACACATGGTCGAAATGAACAGAAGGATTCGAGCTTACACTACCCTCTTTTAGATAAATTGATGGTTGAAGTAATCACTTGTATTGCTCAGTGTATATCAGAATCTAGTGTACGAATTTGGATGAAGTTTAAAAAAAATTATTTTGTTTATTTACCCTTTCTTAATGTCCCTGAACCGTAATTAATGTCTCAAGAAGAAGACATACGTACCTTTCAGATTTCAAACGTTTGTAGAAGGAATTTTACTTTGTACATGTGTAAATGTTATCACTAAGCCTAACAATGTATTCTGAGGCAAGTATGAGATGATATACACATGCAGTTTATACATTGCTAAACTGGGTGTTTATGGAATTCCCCAAATTATTCTGCATTAGCGTGGGAGATTTAAGGAAGATGGGAAAACTTCCTGTTTTTCCCAGTCTGAAAGTGGGAAATTTACGTTTGTTTCCATATGACATGAATGCAGCATATGATTGGTCCAGGCAGTTGTGCTCTCACATCGTTGGCTAATGCAGACTAGAGTAATCAAGTGTCGTGTCAACCACACTGTCTTTGCCCATCTCTATTGTCATACTATTTTTACAGTTGACTTCAAGCGCATGTTATCATGTTATGCTTAAATATTATAAAACAATAAAGTTTGCCTCTCAATTTCAAAGCCCTAAAAGGACAGGCTGGGAAATTATTATTCTGAAATACTTTTGATATAAGTCATTGCTACAAACCCAGTGACAGAATAAAACATAAAATCCTAGTGATGTCTCCACCTATATAGACAATCATTCATGCAATATGAATATAACCTAAACACCCTATATACTGTATATACAGTTCATTATTAACTATATATGCAGTACATACATATACAGAGTGTCCTCAAAGTCTCCATATATACAGGACTATGTATGCCAGCACCACATTGGTTGTGCCTTGGTCCATGGACATCCACTTCTCGGTTGGTCCGCAACACTTCCAGTCTTTTTCAATTTGTTAATAAGTTTGGCAATGTTGTGTTTTGTGATGTGCTTGCCATGTTTCCTGTTAAAGTCCACTGCAACCTTGCGGCAGCTTCCTAATCCATCCATGAGAATGAATTCAATATGTTCTTTTGTCAAAGTTTATCTGAATATATCTTGCAGATTCTATATTATGTAATTTGCTATTATTTTGTTTAATTTTTTTTTTTTTCATTTAGTACTGCCCTTCAGAAGCTACATAAGATATTTACATGTTTCCCAGAAGACGAAATAATAACAAATTACACCAATCATCCTGTTCATATGTTTATATCCCCCTGGCTGTATCATGTATCGTGTATCGTGTTGCCTACTTGAGCATCAGTGAATGTTTGTACCTTTTGTAATAGTTTTGTATGAGTCCCTCAGTTGTCCTAAATGTAAAAAAATGGATCTCAAAATCATATAGTCACTGTTGGAAAAGGGTCAAATATGCAGAAAATGCTGGAAAACTAAATAATGTGCAGGACCAGGAGGATTTTTCTGAAGAACAGTGGGCACTTTAAGTGCTCAGGACAAACAAGGGACTCATGAACAACTGTCACAAAACATAAAAACAGTCATTGATCATCCAGGTAACAACACACAGCAATAAGAATCAAGGGTATGAACTTCTGAACTGGTTCATTTGTGTAAATTCAGTTATTATTGTGTCTTGTGGACTATGTAAACATCGGTTATGTGAAATAGCTTATTCAAGGCAGTACTAAATAAAACACAAAATGTACCTATTTTGTATGGCTGTATTACCCGATTCTGCATGATCAATTATCAAAGTAATCTGTAAATTGCATTAATAAAGCAATATACTTAATATACTCTAGATAGATGTTTGGCTCTTCTTTAACATTTGTGACTGTGTTTATGTTCTTAACAGTGAAAAGTCTCACATGATGCTAGTCTTACTTAAATACACCAACCCAGATATACAGGTGCATCTCAATAAATTAGAATGTCGTGGAAAAGTTCATTTATTTCAGTAATTCAACTCAAATTGTGAAACTCGTGTATTAAATAAATTCAATGCACACAGACTGAAGTAGTTTAAGTCTTTGGTTCTTTTAATTGTGATGATTTTGGCTCACATTTAACAAAAACCCACCAATTCACTATCTCAACAAATTAGAATACTTCATAAGACCAATAAAAATAAAAAAAAACATTTTTAGTGAATTGTTGGCCTTCTGGAAAGTATGTTCATTTACTGTACATGTACTCAATACTTGGTAGGGGCTCCTTTTGCTTTAATTACTGCCTCAATTCGGTGTGGCATGGAGGTGATCAGTTTGTGGCACTGCTGAGGTGGTATGGAAGCCCAGGTTTCTTTGACAGTGGCCTTCAGCTCATCTGCATTTTTTGGTCTCTTGTTTCTCATTTTCCTCTTGACAATACCCCATAGATTCTCTATGGGGTTCAGGTCTGGTGAGTTTGCTGGCCAGTCAAGCACACCAACACCATGGTCATTTAACCAACTTTTGGTGCTTTTGGCAGTGTGGGCAGGGGCCAAATCCTGATGGAAAATGAAATCAGCATCTTCAAAAAGCTGGTCAGCAGAAGGAAGCATGAAGTGCTCCAAAATTTCTTGGTAAACGGGTGCAGTGACTTTGGTTTCAAAAAACACAATGGACCAACACCAGCAGATGACATTGCACCCCAAATCATCACAGACTGTGGAAACTTAACACTGGACTTCAAGCAACTTGGGCTATGAGCTTCTCCACCCTTCCTCCAGACTCTAGGACCTTGGTTTCCAAATGAAATACAAAACTTGCTCTCATCTGAAAAGAGGACTTTGGACCACTGGGCAACAGTCCAGTTCTTGTTCTCCTTAGCCCAGGTAAGACGCCTCTGATGTTGTCTGTGGTTCAGGAGTGGCTTAACAAGAGGAATACGACAACTGTAGACAAATTCCTTGACACATCTGTGTGTTGGCTCTTGATGCCTTGACCCCAGCCTCAGTCCATTCCTTGTGAAGTTCACTCAAATTCTTGAATCGATTTTGCTTGACAATCCTCATAAGGCTGCGGTTCTCGCAGTTGGTTGTGCATCTTTTTCTTCCACACTTTTTCCTTCCACTCAACTTTCTGTTAACATGCTTGGATACAGCACTCTGTGAACAGCCAGCTTCTTTGGCAATGAATGTTTGTGGCTTACCTAGTGAACCAAACTGAGAGACCATTTTGAAGGCTCAGGAAACCTTTGCAGGTGTTTTGAGTTGATTAGCTGATTGGCATGTCACCATATTCTAATTTGTTGAGATAGTGAATTGGTGGGTTTTTGTTAAATGTGAGCCAAAATCATCACAATTAAAAGAACCAAAGACTTAAACTACTTCAGTCTGTGTGCATTGAATTTATTTAATACACAAGTTTCACAATTTGTGTTGAATTACTGAAATAAATGAACTTTTCCACGACATTCTAATTTATTGAGATGCACCTGTAGTCTCTTTGACATCTACTGGCTTTAAAATAGTGGTACTAAAATCCAGCAGTAGTAGTAGTAGACTAGTCAAGCACTTGTGCACAATGATTAGCCTTGATGCATCAAATACTGGCTGGGTATCAATACAATACAGCCCCTGACTATCATATAAGTGGTGAAGAGATTAGGAAATTTTGCATGAGTGAAATAATACATAGATAAATGACTAAACATTTGCTTGGGCTGAAAAGATGAAAAATAATAATAACAGGGACAGTAAATAATAAATGGGAGATTAATATAGGCCTGGTAATATATAACATTTTTAATATATTTTATTGAATGTTTTGAAACTTGAGATTTTTTTTTTTTTTAAACTCACTTATATTTCTGACTCACTATGTAGACTATTATTGACTTTTGCTGTTTGGGGGATTCCCTTAGCCTAGTAGCTCTAATGCAAAACTAAAAAAGCAAACACCAAACATGCCCTGACTGACTGACTACATTTTGCAGTAAGGAGATAACTGAGATAATTAAATTTTTGGCTGAACTGCACAGGATGACTTCAACCTGCAGTGCTAAAGCTCTTGCAGGCTCCCAGGTGAGATAGAGAATGAGCAGTTAATTTCAAATCCAACACATTGAGTGCTAATTTGTTTGTAGTTTCAGAAAGTTTGTTAATCCTGAACACTGAGTGAGCCAGAAACATTTATTAAACTAAGATGGAACTCTCTCAAGACAGCCCTGAAACAGAACAAGACAAAAAGCATCGGCCTAAAAAGAGGCAGATTGAGGATTATACCCGCATCATTTAATTAATTATACCATGTGTAAAATATCATGATGTATTTGTACACAATAATGGGAGGTTGTTGGCTGCTTTTTGGATGACCAAAGTCTAAAGCTTTTAGGTATGACCTCGGCAAATTCCTATAATCCGTCCACTAGATGATTATTGAGCGTCTTGATTACAAACAGTTCCCATGATCCTCAGTGTGCTCTCTAAATGAGTTTTTCATGGGCTGGCAATCTTTTCAACTCTGGAGTTCTGCCTGATGACAAATATTGATCCATTAGAGAAATGTAGCTCTGCCAGAACAGTGAGCGTATTCACACTTGTTGCACAGAGAAATTAATCTTTATAATGAGTAAATAAACAGTTATCTATGAATAGATTATAATTTAGAGCCTAGAGCACCATGCAGGAATTAATCTATAAAGCATGTGAGACGAGCCGGATCTGAATCTCAGCCTAGTCTGTGTTCTGTTTGGACATGCCGCAGCATTAGTCATTCGCCATAGTTCCAGATATGAAAAGAGAGGCAGGTTTACTTTACGCTCGTCCTGTGACCTTAAAGGTCATGACGCGCTCAAGCCACATCTCTAGTATTTATTCAATCTACCTCTGAAACCAGGCTATGTAATAGGCTGCTGCTGCTGCGATAATGTCCTTGGGAAAAGCGAGAGGGAGGAAATGGATGTCACAGCATACAGCATTGCTCAGTCCTCAGGCCACTGAAGGCACACATACATATCTCCCAAAAAGGGCTCTCCACTGACAAAATATCTCTTTCCTCCTGTGTGATTGCCTTTACACTATCCAAAGGTATACGGTCCAATATCATGGCATATGACACTCAAAGAGCCTTTTTCACCAACGTCCTATTCAGTCATTTCATCTTTTTGGAAAGGATTAACGATTGAATAGAAGTGCATCTGTTGAATTCAGAAAGCAAAGAAAATTCTGTTTATGCTGGTGGTCCCAAATACCCGGGGTTAATTACTTATTGCCCTCTAAAGTGAATTTAAAAAGCTGCAAGCTGAAGTGTCAGATACATCACATAAAGCCTTATATATCAGTAATCCCTGATAGTATTTTTCATCCCATTGAGAATGTATTCCTGCCTCATGCTCCATGTTCCTGGGATAGGCTCCGGATCCAGTGCGCCTCTGACCAGATGTTTTCCCTATGTCTCTAGGAAGTTCATGCCACTTTCTTAATTGAAATTTTGTTATTATATTTTACAGCATTATAAAGATAACTATGTTGGTCTTGTCTTCTACTTTAAAATTGTATGTAATTTTATTAAGTTGTATATTGTATGGTATTGTGGTTTGCCCTTGTTTTCCCACCCTGTTGTATTTAGAACTTGTGCTTTAATGCGGCCTAGTCTGACATCGCTTTCACAAATTGACATCCCATTTTAGGAGTGTTTCAACTTGCTAGGCTAGTGAAATCCCTGTTATTTTTCCTGTTTTATCATGACACTCTACATTTTTCAATTCACACAGTCATAATCCTTTCACACTGAGTATACTGTAGCTAAACTTTCCTCTGTATTTCCACTCTGTTGTGTTTCATCCTGTTTCATCCATGTCAGTGCTTCCTTGAGGGAGGAATATACACAGAACAATAACATGGAAAATGTTCTCACATCAGTCATTTATATGCAGTAATACTGTGGGGTCCAAAAGTCAGAGTGCACACTGAGAATTTTGAAAAACATTATACTAAGGAAAGGAAATGTTCAATATACTGAATATTAAATTTTTAAGATTCTGTGCTATTTCTAGGTCACTATTTAAATGTAAGCAAATTTGTGCTAATAACTCCTTTGTAAAAAGGTCAGATCTTTCTTGAGTCTTATCCCTTCCACTGAAGCACAAGTTCAGACCAAATTGATGGATTTGATTTAACAGGGATCAGGGAGTGCATGCTGTCATTAAAGCAAAAGTGTGACAAATACTAAGAAATTCTTAAATTCATCTAAATTGTAATAAATTAGAAAGGAATTTTGGAGCCCATTGTATATATTGTATATAAATACATAGATTCATATTACAGGTTCATTGTATTTTGTTCTCTGAATGATGTAGATCTACACGCTTCAAGAGATGGCAGACTGAGCCATGTGTTTTAAGATTCTGCCTGAGCAAACAAAATATACACAATTAAAAAACACAGCCTGTGCAGTTAATTTAATTAAGTAATGTAAGGTGTGTTTGACTTAAATTGATTGCTCTTGAGAAGGCTCTAGAATTGTTTAGTGTAATTGGTGAATGTTGTTTGTGTGATTTTTTCTCCCGGTTCAGCAGACGTAAATGATTTGGACAGCACAGAAAGTCATGCATGATGGAGTTTATCTGACTGTCCAGTGGTGTCATCATCACAGTGAACTGAGGATGCCTCAGCTGTGTTTACTCAGAGCTGCTGTCAGAGAAACATGCAACAACCTGAGTAAAAACCAAAGCAAAATCCTGGTTAAGTACATGTAAAATATCTAAACACATGTGATGCATACTTAAAAACACCTATTTTTGTACAATATACAGCGCCCTAGAATTCAGCAGCTCATTAGAAATGGATGAATTGTCTTCATGAGTGACTGCTTTTTTGTTCTCCCACACGGTCTATGCGTATATGTGCAAATCTGCAGCAGATGCAAAGAGGTACAGAATATTCACAGTTTTATACTCAAATGATTGAACATGTTCAAATGGATCAAACCATCTAAAGAAAAAAAAAAATGTTGCCTTTTGTCATCTCTAGATGAAAATGAGCCTGGATATATTCATAGATATACAGGCTACATTTATATCTTAACCACAAAACAAACCTCTTTAAAATGCAAAGGCTCAGGTTTGAGGCACAGCACATATACACTGATCAGATATATAACATTAACACCACCTGCCTAATATTGTGCAGGTCCCCCTTATGCCACCAAAACAGCTCTGACCCGTTGAGGCATGGACTCCACAAGACCTCTGAAGGTGTGCTGTGGTATCTGGCACCAAGATGTTAGTAGCAGATCCTTTGAGTCCTGTAAGTTGCGAGGTGGGGCCTCCATGGATCAGACTTGTTTGTTCAGCACATCTCACAGATATTTGATCGGCTTGAGACCTGTGAATTTGGAAGCCGAGTCAACACCTTGAACTCTTTTCATGTTCCTCAAACTATTTCTGAACAATTTTTGCAGCGTGGCAGGCCATACGCATCAAGCTGCAATGCACTGTGTGTTCTGAGACTTTTCTATCATAGTCAGCTTGAACTTTTTCATCAGTTTGTGCTACAGTAGCTCTTCTGTGGGATTGGACCAAATGGACTAGCCTTTGCTCCCCATGCACATCAGTGAGTCTTGGGCGCCCATGACCCTGTCGGCGGTTCAGCGGTTGTCCTTCCTTGGACCACTTTTGGTAGGTAACCTCTTCGTACCGGGAACACACCGCAAGACCTGCCGTTTTGGTGATGCTCTCACCCAGTCATCTAGCCATCACAATTTGGCCATTGTCAAAGTGGCTCAGATTCTTAGGCTTGCCCATTTTTCCTGCTTCCAACACATCAACTTTAAGAAATGACTGTTCACTTGCTGCCTAATATATCCCACCCCTTGATAATCAGTGTTATTCACTTCACCTGTCAGTGGTTTTAATGTTATGGCTGATCAGTGTATACAAAAAGTGATATCTTGTCATGGTTTTCTTTCTGAGATTATAATATAAGAGCAAACAATTTCTTTTAAGATTCTTTGAATAAAGTGGAATGAGTGTGTGAGCGATTGTGCCCTGCAATAGGTTGGTACCTCGTCCAGGGTGTCCCTGCCTCATGCCCCGAATCCCCTGGGACTCCAGGCTCCCTGTGACCCTGTGTAGGATAAGCGTTACAGAAAATGGATGGATGGATGGATGAAAATGAATGATTAAAGCCACAAATCACTGATATCTTTTTACTAACGACAAATTATTCTCATGCCAGCATATAATTTCAAGGTGACAGAGAAATTTACATGTCCGTGTAGTCCAGTACAGTATATACAGAAAATATTAAACTTCATACAGTATCTATATCTATCTGTATCTATCCATAAAAAGTTGGAAATCAACACCATATAGAATCAGTACAATCACAGCAAAATACCCTGTTAGATGTAGCTCATTATCCAAATACTACTTAACATTCTGCCCTGATGAAGTGTAAATGATTTTCATAGCCTACTACAGAGCAATGACAAATTCATGTCACGTTTCCTTTAGTCGCTTGTATTCACTGTTCCATATACAATAAATTGGTAAAAAGGCAAACAGAAAACAGTGTGCACTGTACAGGTTCAACAATCTGTTGTTTAAATGAAAAATTAGATTTCTGTGAAACCTTTCTGTAAAGTTTACGTTATAAATAGAAATTGCTTGTGAAAGCCTCTAAATGAGAAGGTATGATAATGAATAAAGCAATACTGAGACCCATAAATCATCGCAGTCTATTCATGTAGTAAATAGAGCAGATCTTTTGCTTCTTGAGGCAAGCACAAGCACAAGGTTTTAAAGAGTAGAAAATCCTCAGTGAGACATTTTAGGCAGGATGTATAGTTTATATACATCCTGACTTTTGCATATGAGAAAAGTTCTAGAATTATGTATTAAACAAGGGGAATTTAACTTTAGGAAATGTTCCCAATGTAGCATTGTAGGTGAGTGAATTCCACATATTGTCCCTGTGGGTTTCCATTTATTCCATTTCCATTTATGGCATTTAGCAGACGCCCTTATTAGAACTGAGCAGTTGAGGGTTAAGGGCCTTGCTGAGGGGCACAGGAATGGCAGTGTAGGGATTTGAACTCATGACCTTAACCACTGATCTACCACTTTTTTAGGTATGTGAATGGGTGTTTGAATGACTAGCATCTAATCCTGTTGGATCCACTATGACCCTGACCAAAATAAAGCAGCTACTTAAGATGAATGAATATATTTCTAAAGCAATGATCTAAACAACCTGCAGCATATAATAACTTACTTTAGAAATGTTACTCTAGGTATATTACAGACATACAGTAGATCATATACATACTGAGAATGTCATTCAATAAGCCCTGAGGTGTACTGCATGTGCAGATTCCTCATACATGAACTACCTTTTAGGAGTATTAGGCAAGATTTGTCACAATTAGGTCTCTAACTGTTAAACTGGTAGAGTTGAATGATTTTTTTTTTTTTTTTTTTTACTCCCTGAGTCCACCCCAGAACCTATGGTGGTTTAACTAGAGTTACTTTCAACTGCTTGAAAGCCAAATTATAGCACTATAAACACATGAAATTCATACTGATTTAAGAGATATAATAATATCATATATACTATATAGCCAAAAGTATGTAGACACCTTACCATAACCCACATATTTGGGCCTTCCCCAAACTTTTGCCACAAAGTTGCTACACATGATCGTCTAGAATGTCTTTGTATGTCCTTGTATTAAGATTTCCCTTCACTGGAACTACAGTATGGGGCCCAAACATGTTCCAGCAAGACAATGCCCCTGTGCACAATGTGAGGTCCATAGAGACATGGTTTGCCAAGGTTGGTATGGAAGCACTCAAGTTAGGTGAACTTCCTCAACCCCACTGAACACCGAATGCACCCCAGGCCTTCTTCCCCTACATTAGTGCCTGACCTCACTAATGCTGTTGTGGCTGAATGGGCACAAATCCCCAAAGCAACATTCCAAAATCTAGTGGAACGTCTTCCCAGAAGAGTGGAGGCTATTACAGCAGCAAAAGGGGTGGGGGAAGGGCAACTCCATATTAATGCCATGCCTTTAGAATAGGATGCTCAACAATCATATGTAGGTGTCATGGTTAGGTGCCCACATACCTTTGGCCATATAGTGTTTAAATTACCCCATCATGGAAAATCATTGCCAGCATTTATTCTGGTTTTATTGTGTTTCTTGTCATTAAGTTTTATCAAAGGACAGCATTGTTTTTGCTCACAGGAGAATTAGCCCATCTAAACACAAACACAAGCACTCTGGCCCATTATACTGTATAGTTTTCCAAAAGTTTTTCTCAGCCACATAATACCACTGTGCTCAGACCACTGCTTAAACAATTATTTTTATCATCATGTTCTACATAGTTTTAGGTCATCTGTACTAGTAAGAAAAAAAAAAAAAAAAGACTATTGTACCTTTAATACAAAGTCTCTTTTCAATCTTCATACAAATAATTCAATTTGGATTGGCTTGCTTCATAGACAACATTCAAACCTCAAACTGGACCTCAAAAGTACACAATCATGATCATAACTGACACTATCTCTAAAACAAGGTCTGTATTAAGGTCAGCAGTATGTAGTATATAATTAACCACAAGAGAACTGTTCTTCATATAATACCAGAGATTCTTCATATGTTACCATGGATCATCAATATCAATCAAAATCAGAATGTTATCATTTATGTGAAAATAGAACTCAAAAGTTATCAGTTCATGTATCACAACCTCCACATGCAGTACAGCCCTACAGGACTTGATGAATGACATTCACAATAGAATTCATCAATTTTACAATATGTGTTTTTAATGAGATCTCTGTGTATAATAAACTTAGTGCAACATGTGCATGTAAAGTAAGGTGTCATATTTCACAGGTTGTTTAGATCATTGCTTTGAAAGTTCTTTGAAAGTTTTTTTAAAGGCTTTTAGTCATTTGTTCAGTCACTCATTCAGCTTCTGTAAGCGCGTATTCTTGTTCAGGGTCATGGTGAATAAGGAGTCTATCCCAAGAACACTGGGCTTGAGGCAATTATACACCCTGGATAATCATGTTATTTGACCTAAAAGTTCTAGTACAATTTATAGCTGCACTAGAAAAGTGTGCCACAGGTGCACCGCTAGAAAATCTTCTTGAAATAATGATTATAACAAGCACTCTCATTCCTTCAAAAGCACCCTAATGCCCATCAGAGCACTTTATGACATTTGCATTTCACAATTACCCTGTGATCTTTTCTTATCCCTTTCATCACGAACAGTGTTTCATTTTTAAGCACATAATTTTTTATTCTACTTACAGCTAAGTCAAATTTATCTCACACCAAAAAAAGAGAAAAGGTTTAATGCTTAAATGTGCCATAGCTGAAGTGATAATTGCACATTAGCCTGCCGCCTACCCCAAAGGGAATGGGCAGAATATATATCTTCATGTTTGCATGAGTTAAAATGTCAAACTTTAATCACCAGGGAAAAGGAATAATGATGAAGTGCTTTGAACCTAATTGAAGTTTCTCTTCTTGTGAGTGGTGCACATGCTGTAATTTTAGAGCACCTTAGTTCTTCAGTTCTGTCTCTCCCACCATCCTGCCCAGACAAATGAGTTCACTTTTTTCCCCAGCACATACATCTGAGGGACAAAATGAGAGTAAGAGACAGGGAGAGAAAGAGAGGGGTAAGGGATGACAGCAGGCCACCACCATACACCCTGCTGATTGCCTACATAATCCCAGTTCAAACAGCAGTAAGTGAAGAAGTGAATGGTTCAGAGCTCAGGCTCTCTCTTCTCAGTGATAATTCACATAGACTTCCTGTTCCTCATCTGTTTTATTATTCACAGTGATGACATTACTGGCTTATGAAATATTTGCAGTGTGTGTCATGGTGACATACTTGATCTTAGGCACCGCTGAACAGGTGTATTTTATTCAATTGTCATAATCAAGTGGACTTGATTAAGACTTGATAAAGGTGGACTAAAGGTTTACATTTTTTTGTAATATTTGGTGAATTTTATCTCACCTTCTGGCTGTTATCAGTAGACCAATTTGCTCACAACCTCGGTCTGTGTAAATGGGAGAATGTCCTCCAGCATCAGGATAAAGAGGCAGCTCTACTTGCCTGTCAATTTAGAAATCTCAGAGGGACAACTGATGGCTACATTTGTTTGAATTTTAGTTTTCGAAACCTCAGCATACATATTAAGTTACGTTATTGTGAATAATAATTCTAATAAGAAATGAGCCAGTCAAGTACATTAAACAGGAAAACAGAGAAATTGAAATTCCTTTCAAGTAAATGTGAAACCTGAAAAGGAAACAGACTGCATACAGTAATAATAATAATTATATATATATATATATATATATATATATATATATATATATATATATATATATATATATATATATATATATATATATATATATATATATATAAAGTAAACCTTCATTAGTCTGCTGCTGTGAGAAGCAATGTTTAAACCATTATTTTCAAAAAGTAATATATTTGTCTTTACTTCAATTCAGACTTAGATAGCATACAAGCACACCATTTTCATTAACAGTGAGGTCAGTTAAAAGCCATTAATTTACCTTCAACCTGGCGACTTCTCAGCATGCAACTATTCATTTATTCATCTTCTGTAACCTCTTTGTCCAGGTCAGAGTCACAGTGGATCTGGTTCCTATATCAAGAACACTGGGCATGAGATGGTAATACACCCTGAATGGGACACCAGCACCATGTACACACACATTCAGAAGCAGTTTCGCATAATCAGTCTACATACAGTACTGGTATGTTTTGGGGAGGAGGGAGGAAAACCACAAAGACATGGGGAGAACATGTGAAACTTTACACAGACAGTAACCTAAGCTCAGTAGATGAGCTGTGGACCCTTGATCTGTGAGGTAGCAATGCTGCCCACTGCCCCACAGTGCCACCCATCCTGGAACCAATTTGCTCTAAAGTAATTAAAGAAAAAAATTCTGCAGTGAGGACATTTTGTTTTCACAGACATTATAGCTGGAAGAAGAAACTGTCAATTCTTTCACTTTGCAGTAAATAAATGTTCTGCATTTCTCAAAACTGAAAGCAATAGTTTACAGTCATTATGGTAATGTTCCACTTTTATATCCCTTTTAGGCCATTACCTATTGTTTACATGGTGACTCAAATATCTACCAGTTTTATAAGCTCTCTGGACAGACAGTTAGTCACATCCACTAATAGCATTGTACAACGTTAGGCTGTGCACCTGACAAATGTAACTTGGCATTACAGCAGATGCTCAGTTGCTGGCCAGATTGTTAGGTTATCGTTTGTATTTCATGTCCATGCAGAATCCTGAATCCCAAATGTAAGGTGCACAGGGCCAAAACTGTGTGTTACTTATTCAGTCAGCATGATGAAACATGAGGACACATTGACTGGCCTGTAAAATCACCAGACCTCAGACTTGTGGGATTATATGGAACATAAGGTGAAAGACTAAATGAGTCATGCCCAAACTTTAGACAAACTACACAACAGTTAGATGAAGAATGGAATAAAACTGACAAGACACTAGGGGAATTCTTACCTGAGAGGATTACCAATGGGAATGTGTATTAGAAAAGAAAGGACACATGCATATAATGTTTTGTTTGGGGAGATTATCTCTTGTCTATCACTGTTGTTCATTTGCACATACATAGAGTGGATTATTTTGTGAAAATCTGACTGAAAGTCAGTAAATACAAATGTAATGTACAGATGTGCATTACATATTTTTTTGATTTTTGAAGTAAACAGAATCAAACGATCACTGCAGCAAACAGTTTTTTAAAAACAAAACTTTTCTGTAAATATTAATGTACAGTTACTTGATATTTGATGAACTTAAATAAACACAAATAAGTAAGTAAGTAAGTAAGTAAGTGAGTAAGTAAATAAATAAATAGTTGTGGCATGTGCAAATGTTTGGACAACCTACTGAATCAGTATTTAGTAACACCATCTTTTGGCAGATATCACAGCTTGCAAACACTCCTCCTTGTAGAACAGTTCTAGTTCTGAGTTATTATTGGGCCATCTTGCAAGTCAGGGGGCTGTGCTTCAGCTTGCTTGCTAATTTCTTGTAGTTCATAATACATTTTGAGGTATGTTTTGGGTCATTGTCCTGTTGTAGAAGCCAGTCTCTTTTTACCTTCAGTTTCTCGCCTGACTGCATCATATTTGCTTCCAGAATTTGCTGATATTTACTGGAATCCATTCTTCCATCTATCCATGCAATGTCTCCTGTGCCATTGGCTGCCACATGACCCCAAACCATAACAGATCCACCCCAATGCTTAACAGTTGGCCATGTGTTCTTTTCATCAAATACTGCTACCTTTTTTCTCTCCAAACAGCTTTGGTGATTGTGGTGAAACAGTTCCATTTTTACTGCATCTGACCACAGCAGGAGCAGTGGTGGCTCAACAGTAAAGGCTCTGGGTTACTGATCATCGGGGGTTCAAGCCCCAGCACTGCCAAGCTGCCACTGTTGAGCAAGGCCCTTAACCCTCCCTGCTCCAGGGGCGCTGTATCATGGCTGACCCTGCACTCTGACCCCAATGTCCTAACAAGCTGTGAATGCGAAGAAAAGAATTTCACTGTGCTGTAATGTATGTGTGAGAAATAAAGGCTTCTTCTTCACTTGGTTCTAAAATGGTTTATCTAGAGATTGTTTTGAATTAATCAGAAATTCACTTTTGTGACAAGGTTCTAGGCAAGGCTTCCTTCTGATGACTCTTCCATGCAGACCATGTTTTGCAAACAACGTTGCCCAGTAGAATGTTGTAACACTTCTCCAGTGTCAGCTAAACCTTCCTGCAGGTCCTTAGTGTCATTTGGCAATTTTACTTTTTCTCTATGCCACATTATCCTGTCACATCACTATTAAACATTATTTCATAAAATGTGGTGTCCCATATTTACACTAGCATGTGCATTGTAGTCTAATGAAAAGTAATCAAGTTTGAGTTCAGGGAGATTTATAAAGGGATAAACAGCTCTGGGCAGTACTGTCTTTTAGAGCAAGTTTCATTTAATTTTTAGGCAAAAAAAAAAAAAAAAAAAAACCTCACTTTGCTGTGCTGCAACCAGAAGACAGTTATTGGCCTTTTAATTGCAATGCTGTATGATCCACGGCTGAGGAATGCTTCATCTTCATAACATAAGCCATGAGGGAGGTGCAACCGATCACAGCCTGTCTGTGAAACACACATGGGATCAAGAAAGACAAACATTCTGTGCTTCTTGAAGTTCACTACAAACATTGATTGCTGTGGGAGACTTGCATGATTTCCTTAGGAGGAGTGGCACACTTTGATAGACAAAGAGCTTGATAAACATAAATGGATTTTTTTACAGTACAGGATCAAAACATTTGCCCGTTTTTTCTAGAAAGATCAGGCTTTTTGTATAGACAATCTTTCAGAAGCTGCACATAACAGTGTAGCTGCTAGCGAACTTTTATAACATTCGCTGCTCAATATTGAAGAAACCAGTTCTGGCAAGAAGCCCAGTAATTCCTAAAAGCCTAGCTAGACACACAGCCTAACAATTATAGAGAGTGTGTTTAGCTCTGCATTATAGATATCCTGTAAAGTACAATTACATCCTGCTCTTTTCGCTTTTCTCTGTACGAGTGGAACATGTAGTTCAAGGGAGTTAAGGGAGCATATGTACACAAGTTCTGAAGAAAAAAGTAGCCATCTGAGATCCTGAGCTGTTATTTAATAATAACGATACCTGGAATTCACATACTGCTGGTAAAAGCAAAACACAACATGCTATTATTTTCTCTTGTAAGCACAAGAAACAGTATATTTGTACACAGCTGTCTACATGCTATGAGGGATTAAGATTTTTTTTTTATTAGTAAGACCTTTCATTAAGTTAAGATGGTTCTGATAAATCATAATCTGCTGTTGGAAAAGTAATTGTCAAATTACCAAATGTTTAAATGTGCTTGTCTTTATTTTTTTTTTGCAATTTAATGTCATCCATAAAAAACTTCTAATAATAAATACCACTTTAATAAAAAGCATCTAATAATAAATACCACTTTATTAGGGAGAACATAGTGAGGGATAATAATAGTGAGGAGAATACGGCAAGGAAGAACACAGTGAGGGAGAACACAGTGAGACAGAATATAGTGAGGGAGAATACAGTAAGGGAGAATATAGTGAGTAGAATACGGTGAGGAAGAACACAGTGAGGCTTAATAAAGTGAGGGAGAATATAGTGAGGAGAATATATTGAGGGAGAACATTATAGGGGTGGGGGGACATGGTCATTGAGAACATGTATGAGAGAGACAGAGAAACAATTCTTATTTTTCATTTTATAGTCTCACCACTGGAACACCACAGATGTAGGAAACCAGTTATCATTAATTTTATGTGTTCAGATGCCTAACCATATCTAAGTCAGATGTGAAAAACCATCGTTATCAGATGAAAACAGCAACTCAGTCAAATTTGACTGGAACACAACAGAAGGATCAAGGGGCATTCGCCTCCACAAATGAGCAGAGGCATGTAAAAAAAAAAAAAAAAAAAAATTCATGAAGAGGAGAAAAGCATATATTCAGATCTATAAGAATGATGCAACTCAAGGCAATCAGCTGATTAGAATAAAGCAAATGGCCTGATGATTGAGGGCTAATTACACCAGCTTCAGAAAGTTGAGTGTGTATAAAAAAAAAAGAAAAAAGAAAAAGGGGAACAAAACACTCTTCACAACAACTCAATGCTTTTAATTTCCTGTAATGTGATAAGGTTTAAAACTAATGTTGATTACTTATTCAATAGAAATATTACATGCGAAGTACTAAACTCTAGACTAACATGGAGAGATATAAAAGCCCTTCAGCCCTTCTGAAAAAGAAAAAAAAAAATTGACTCTGCCACCGGTATTTTCACTATTCTCAGCTTTCAAGAAGAAACATGCATATATATATATATATATATATATATGTATATATATATATATATTTAAATATGGATGGGAGCTAAACCAATACTACATAATCAGATTCACTGTTGCCATGTTTTTTCACCTAATTACAGTGCATATTACGTATACCTTTATACAGAAATTGCAAAAGTGTCTCGATGCTTCAAAGTAACAACGGATGGCATAATTGACTTCGTCATTGCCCTAGCCAGAAAAAAAATGTGATTGTTGTGAGACTGTTTGAAAATGGTGGTTAACGGTAGCGTTCTCCACCACTAGGCTAATGGATAAAGGTGATGCTATAACAGCAGAGACAAAAACAGCTGCTTTTTTTGTAGCTTCTTTCGCCGTCTCATCTCCCTTTCATTTATAATTTTGTTGGCAGAGCACACGTTTGAAATGTTTGAAACAGCCCATACAGTACAGGTACAAGAGAGAGGTTTCACAGGGCATTTCGCCTGAAAACAAATGCAGTAGAAGACTGACGTAATAAATCATGTATGAAATCTGATCACAAGTGGTCACTGGAGACAGATTCAAAATGCCAGGTGTAAATAGCTATGCGTTTCAGCTGTCCACTTCATTGGATTTGTGATCGGATCACTTGAGATGTTAATACCAGGTGTGAACAGGGCCTGTGGCTGTCAAGCTCTTGTTTTAAAGCAAACAAACAGAGTTAAAGCAAATAAATTTCCAAAAATTTCAAAAGGTTGTGAGAGGGGAACAGGAGGATTATGGAGTGGAGAATGTCCGTACATCAGAAATGCATGTGCACCACAGTGACCTTGTTTCCCATACAAAGGCTGAGAAAACAAAAGAATAAAAATGTGTCTACCTTTTCCAAAGCTCACATTTTTCTGGGCTAATTTCAGGTCTTTTCAGGATTGGAAACACATCTGCTGTGTGGAACATAGTTAAACAAAGGTATGTCTAAACCGCTCAAAACAAGTGTATTTTGGATGACTGTATGTTGTCAACTCTTAACTCTAAAATTTCAATAGAAAGTAATCTAAAGCATAAGTCAAGTGTGATAACCTCTTGACTTTATTTTGTTTGAGGCCATGTAGTTATTAATGTCAATCTGCCCTGAAAGAAACCTTACTGACAAAGGTACACTCTACTGTAGCGTCGATCTTTGATGTTTGTCAGCAGTAAATTTCTATTTAAAACAACCACAACAATCAGTTAACCATCAGAAGGCACAACTTCTTTGTAAACATACCTCCAAAGTCTCTTTCTACAAGTCTTCGTATTCCCGAAGACATTTTCTCAAGGGCTCTTAAAGACTGCAAGTGGTCTCATAAATATTCATAATCTCTGCTCTGCCCCCTCCCCTTCACACATTTTGAAACACTTATTTTCAGATGTGCACACTGAATCATTGTATTTAAAGGATGAGACATTGACAATGACATGTCTAACAATGGAAACCCGACAGACGCAAGATCGGGGGAAATAGGATTCTAAAAGGCTAAAAAAAAAAAAAAGTCTGTATTATTAAAGAAAAACTGAAGTTCATATATTAGAGGGTAGGTTGAAAATTTGGGTTAGTTTTAATTAATACATGCAGAATACATTTTCTTAAAATAAATCTTCTGTACAATTATAATTTGGAGTATGCTGGAGTAGATCATTGTACTGCCTGTCACCTGAGCATTTCTATTTTCCTTTATAATCTTTACTTTTTTACTCACTGACTCTCCGCTGAGTTTAGTACATATAGCTAAAAGGAAAAAAAAAAAAAAAAAAAATAATAATATATATGGTGTGTAAGAAAAACAAACAAACAAACAAAAAAAAAAACCTTACAGTAGATTTTGCAGTAATTTACTGGCAACTTGGGTTGCCAGTAAAGTACAGTAAAATTGACAGTAAACAACTATAAACCATATTTACAATAAAGAACTGTAATATCTTACTATTTTAATGTCTTACAGTATAAAATAACACATAACCCAATACATTTGCTCGATGCAGGATACAACTGATCTGAAGGGTCTTGCCCAATCAAGGCAATTTGGAGGTGCAGGGATTTGAACACACAACGTTCTGATCTCTGACTCGAAACATTAACCACAGAGCTAGCACAACTAGCTTGCATCAATTCAATGCAATCTTTTAGTGGAATTAATTCAGTGGTAGAAGTAGTTGAATCAACGCAAGTTAGTTGTGGTGGCTCAGTGGTTAAGGCTTTGAGCCACAGATCAGAAGTTTGTGTGTTCAAATCCCTGCACCACCAAGCTGTCATGATTGGACAAGACCCTTCAGCTTAATTGTGTCGAGCAAATGTACTGGGTTATGTGTTATTTTATACATTAAGATATTACAATGCATTACTATAAATATATTTTACAGTTGTTTACTATAAATTGTATAGTACTTTACTGGCAAACCAAGTTGTCAGTAAATTACTGTAAAATTTACAGCAATTTATTACAGTGCAGAGATATTTTAATTGTACTATAAACAACAATAAAATGGGTTCAAGTAAAAAAAACAAAACAAAAAACTCTCCTCTTGCCCCAAAAATTAACCCTGAGAACATAACAGATCACAAAAACAACCTTTCAAGAACAAGGGGTGTGTAGTAATATAATGGCACAAACATAAATATATAAATACATTTAGATAATATCAATTTATAAAATATATTTATATAAAATGACTGTTATGAAAAGATATATACAAAATGTTTTAGGGGAAAAAAGCCCCACCATTAGACTGAACGATTAAAAAACAAACATGCATACGAGTGTAAAACCAATGCAGAAAATGCAGAAAAGGATTTTTTTTTTTTTACACTTCTGCAGCTGTTTGTGTGTGTATTTGTTCACAGAGCTGCTGTTGTCTCATGTAGTTAGGGAGTTTAGGGCACCACTGAGACTTTTTCACCGCTGTGTGCTTCATATGCATGTGCTGCGTCATTTTGGCCTAAAAGGGAACATCATGCAGCATTAGCACAGACAACAAATGTGCACATAACCCCATAAATCTTTGCTTTGATGACTTTCTTTCAAAGAAAGGGTATTAAAAGATGCAAATGAAACTCATAAGTTAGTCTGAGCAGCAACTTTAGGTTTAGAATGAGCATGTTATATGCACTGTATGATGCCTATATCTACAGTACCTCACAAAAGTGAGTACACCCCTCACATTTTTGTAAATATTTTATTATATCTTTTCAGAGTGTACAGCTTGTATAACAGTGCAAATTTGCTGTCCCCTCAAAATAACTCAACACACAGCCATTAATGTCTAAACCGCTGGCAACAAAAGTGAGTACACCCCTAAGTGAAAATGTCCAAATTGGGCCCAATTAGCCATTTTCCCTCCCCGGTGTCATGTGACTCGTTAGTGTTACAAGGTCTCAGGTGTGAATGGGGAGCAGGTGTGTTAAGTTTGGTGTTATTGCTCTCACACTCTCTCATACTGGTCACTGGAAGTTCAACATGGCACCTCATGGCAAAGAACTCTCTGAGGATCTGAAAAAAAGAATTGTTGCTCTACATAAAGATGGCCTAGGCTATAAGAAGATTGCCAACACCCTGAAACTGAGCTGCAGCACGGTGGCCAAGACCATACAGCGGTTTAACAGGACAGGTTCCACTCAGAACAGGCCTCGCCGTGGTCGACCAAAGAAGTTGAGTGCACGTGCTCAGCATCATATCCAGAGGTTGGCTTTGCAGAATAGATGTATGAGTGCTGCCAGCATTGCTGCAGAGGTTGAAGGGGTGGGGGGTCAGCCTGTCAGTGCTCAGACCATACGCCGCACACTGCATCAAACTGGTCTGCATGGCTGTCGTCCCAGAAGGAAGCCTCTTCTAAAGATGATGCACAAGAAAGCCCGCAAAAAGTTTGCTGAAGACAAGCAGACTAAGGACATGGATTACTGGAACCATGTCCTGTGGTCTGATGACACCAAGATAAACTTATTTGGTTCAGATGGTGTCAAGCGTGTGTGGCGGCAACCAGGTGAGGAGTACAAAGACAAGTGTGTCTTGCCTTCAGTCAAGCATGGTGGTGGGAGTGTCATGGTCTGGGGCTGCATGAGTGCTGCCGGCACTGGGGAACTACAGTTCATTGAGGGAACCATGAATGCCAACATGTACTGTGACATACTGAAGCAGAGCATGATCCCCTCCCTTCGGAAACTGGGCCACAGGGCAGTATTCCAACATGATAACGACCCCAAACACATCTCCAAGATGACCACGTCTTGGTGATGGACTGGCCAAGCATGTCTCCAGACCTAAACTCTATTGAGCATCTGTGGGGCATCCTCAAATGGAAGGTGGAGGAGCGCAAGGTCTCTAACATCCACCAGCTCTGTGATGTCATCATGGAGGAGTGGAAGAGGACTCCAGTGGCAACCTGTGAAGCTCTGGTGAACTCCATGCCCAACAGGGTTAAGGCAGTGCTGGAAAATAATGGTGGCCACACAAAATATTGACACTTTGGGCCCAATTTGGTCATTTTAACTTGCCAGCGGTTTAGACATTAATGGATGTGTGTTGAGTTATTTTGAGGGGACAGCAAATTTACACTGTTATACAAGCTGTACACTCACTACTTTACATTGTAGTAAAGTGTCATTTCTTCAGTGTTGTCCCATGAAAACATATAATAAAATATTTACAGAAATGTGAGGGGTGTACTCACTTTTGTGAGATACTGTATGTATATCCAAAACCAGCATAATTCTCTCCTCCTTACTGAACTCCTTTATGGCATGCACATTGAACAATATATTCACTGACACCTTTTACTGATTGATATGATTTTCTGACACCTTCAATAATCACGACATTTACAGGCGAACAGTTTTCTCCCTCTTATCAGCTCGATTGATTCAGCAGTCTGAGGGAGTGTGAAGGATGCAGTAAAAACTTCATAGGCATGATGTATTGCACATTTATAGAGAGAAATAAAAGAATCATGCGCAAGGAGAGGTATTGTAAAATTGATTTGTGAATGCAAGCTCCTACCATGGCACAGAGATGTTGAAAGTTGTGACTTCAAGTGCTAGAATGAAAAATAAAACGAAGTAATAAAACCAATGAAAGACTTAGTGAATAGATAACAGTGTAAATTAGTTGAGAATGATCAGATAACTCTGAGAGATAAAAATAGAAACCACACTACCTCAGCGTTATATTTATCCAGCTGCTCCAGTTGTTCACGCTGGACTTTCTGGAGCTGATCAAGCTCTTTGGACTGGTTCAAGGCAAGCTTTCGATACACATTATAAACTGTTATTTAAAACAATTGAAACAAAGCATTAAATAGATTTGTCCATTTCTTTCATAATATATACCTTTTTTCTTTCTATGAGAAATCTTCTTGTGTTGTTGCTGTTCAGTTCTCGAACTCTCCTGCAGACACATAATACCCAAAAACAAAATGAGAAGGTTCACCTGCACACTGTAGCTTAATTTTCTGTAACAGCAGCTCTGACTATAGTAACAGCTCATTCACAGGGGCTTGTATGGTGGATGATCCACATAATCTAAGGCTAACAATAAACAGAATAAACATGTATTTATTTATCAAAGAAAATGTCTCATTGTTGATCTTGTAAAGTTTTCTGTTTGAAGATGTTTGTTTAACATTTATACAGGGTGTCCCAAAAGTCTCCATACATAGGGGACTATGTTTGCCAGTGCCACGTCCGTTGTGTCTTCGTCAGGCTGTTCGTGGACGTCCACTTCTCGATTGGTCTGCAACACTTCCAGTCTTTTTTAATTTGTTAATAAGTTTGGTATCGGTGTTGTGTGTGATGTGCTTGCCATGTTTCCTGTTAAAGTCCATCGCAACCTTGCGACAGCTTCCCGATGAGAGTGATTTCAATACGTTCTTCTTCTGTCAAAGGCATTCTTAAAGGCTGTCTGAAAATATATATACATATATATATATATATATATATATATATATATATATACACATACATATATACAGGTGCATCTCAATAAATTAGAATGTCGTGGAAAAGTTCGTTTATTTCAGTAATTCAACTCAAATTGTGAAACTCGTGTATTAAATAAATTCAATGCCACAGACTGAAGTAGTTTAAGTCTTTGGTTCTTTTAATTGTGATGATTTTGGCTCACATTTAACAAAAACCCACCAATTCACTATCTCAACAAATTAGAATATGGTGACATGCCAATCAGCTAATCAACTCAAAACACTTGCAAAGGTTTCCTGAGCCTTCAAAATGGTCTCTCAGTTTGGTTCACTAGGTAAGCCACAAACATTCATTGCCAAAGAAGCTGGCTGTTCACCGAGTGCTGTATCCAAGCATGTTAACAGAAAGTTGAGTGGAAGGAAAAATTGTGGAAGAAAAAGATGCACAACCAACCGAGAGAACCGCAGCCTTATGAGGATTGTCAAGCAAAATCGATTCAAGAATTTGAGTGAACTTCACAAGGAATGGACTGAGGCTGGGGTCAAGGCATCAAGAGCCACCACACACAGATGTGCCAAGGAATTTGGCTACAGTTGTCATATTCCTCTTGTTAAGCCACTCCTGAACCACAGACAACGTCAGAGGTGTCTTACCTGGGCTAAGGAGAAGAAGAACTGGACTGTTGTCCAGTGGTCCAAAGTCCTCTTTTCAGATGAGAGCAAGTTTTGTATTTCATTTGGAAACCAAGGTCCTAGAGTCTGGAGGAAGGGTGGAGAAGCTCATAGCCCAAGTTGCTTGAAGTCCAGTGTTCAGTTTCCACAGTCTGTGATGATTTGGCGTGCAATGTCATCTGCTGGTGTTGGTCCATTGTGTTTTTTGAAAACCAAAGTCACTGCACCCATTTACCAAGAAATTTTGGAGCATTTCATGCTTCCTTCAGCTGACCAGCATTTTGAAGATGCTGATTTCATTTTCCAGCAGGATTTGGCACCTGCCCACTCTGCCAAAAGCACCAAAAGTTGGTTAAATGACCATGGTGTTGGTGTGCTTGACTGGCCAGCAAACTCACCAGACCTGAACCCCATAGAGAATCTATGGGGTATTGTCAAGAGGAAAATGAGAAACAAGAGACCAAAAAATGCAGATGAGCTGAAGGCCACTGTCAAAGAAACCTGGGCTTCCATACCACCTCAGCAGTGCCACAAACTGATCACCTCCATACCACGCCGAATTGAGGCAGCAATTAAAGCAAAAGGAGCCCCTACCAAGTATTGAGTACATGTACAGTAAATGAACATACTTTCCAAAAGGCCAACAATTCACTAAAAATGTTTTTTTTATTGGTCTTATGAAGTATTCTAATTTGTTGAGATAGTGAATTGGTGGGTTTTTGTTAAATGTGAGCCAAAATCATCACAATTAAAAGAACCAAAGACTTAAACTACTTCAGTCTGTGGCATTGAATTTATTTAATACACGAGTTTCACAATTTGAGTTGAATTACTGAAATAAACGAACTTTTCCACGACATTCTAATTTATTGAGATGCACCTGTATATATATTATATATTTTATATATATATATATATATATATATATATATATATATATATATATATATATATATATATATATATATATATATATATATATATACACACACACACATGTGTGTGTTAATTTACCCTATGTATGGAGACTTTAAAAAAAAAAAAGAGTCTCCAGTGTCAGCACTTTGTAACGGTACGTTTTCTGCCACGGGAGAAAAATTCAAGAGAGGGGGGAAAAAAGACAGTATGATGAGGGAATGACTGTTTATAACTGCCATAATGTAAGTGATAGCAGGAACTAATTTGGAATGCAGATGTTCCACAAAATAAATGTTAATTTTATTATAAGAAAATAATCAACTTTGTCACTGATTATTTCCATATACAGTACTGTGCAAAAGTTTTAGGCACCCTATTTTTTTTTTTTTAGTACAAACTTTGTTATAGATTTTTTTATTTTAGGATTTCTACATTATCAAGTCAGTACAAAAAACATTTTAGATTCCTAAACATTAGTTTTCTAGAACAAAATTATATGTTACAGAAAATTGTTTGTATGTCATTAAAGAAAGCAGCATGTTATGTAAAAGACACTTTTCAGACAAAAAAAAAAACAAAAAAAAAACAAAAAAAAAAACAAAAAAACAATGAAGGCTGCTGGGTTTTGCTGAAAAATAAGAAGCAAGTGCAAAAGTCAGAAAGTCTCCAGAAGAACTGTGGCTGGTTCTAGCTCATTTCCTTATAAAACTGCACAAATTGTACCGGACACTATTTTTATTTTTATTTTTATTTATTTTTTTGTCACACCAAATATTGACTTTGTTTCATTTACTACTGTTTACTGCTCTTTATGGTAATTTCTTTATGTAGAAACATTTAATTTAATTATTTTGAAGGCACCTTTGCTCTACAGCATTTCTTTGCATGTGCCTAAAAATTCAAACTAACACATGTCTGGATGTACAAAATTAAAATAAAGTAAAATAAAATACATAAATAAATAAATACAATTAAATAAAAGGCTGTCTGCAAGTCTACCCACAAGGCTTGAATATTTTTTAAAAAAACAAAGGGAAAAGCTATCCCATACTAAGTTACTTTACCTATTTGTCTAATTCTTGCTAATTTTCTCACCATTTGTTGTTAAGACCATTAAAAGCTCAATAATTTGCCATTTTGGGCTTGGCCCATTTTTTGCCCAGGAGTGTACATTAATGAAGCAGACATTATGCTTGCTAAACATTTATGGACACTGAATTGCACTACAATCATGAGTTTGGCACAAATAAACTTTTTGTGGCTAAACGTGGCTGCTCGGACATTCTCATTAACAGGACCATTACCGTTCTCTCTCAGCCTTGTTTTTGATGCTTTTGTCCTGACTGATGGCTTTACTGTTCTCCATTGATGACTTTGCCTGGTTAGCTCTCATCTCCTTACTCTGTCTGAAAGAAAACACAAACAAGCAACAAATGGAGTCATTTGTTAGATCAGGAGTAATATCTGAAGAGAATATAATACCAACTTGCCGTAGGATATCCCGTTTCCATTAACATTCCATGCTGCGTTTTATGGATAATGTTTTCTACCCTGTCCCATAATAAATGAGTCTGCAGTGAGGGGGGAAGTGGTGTATGGATCATAAAAGCATAATATATAAAATTGGCAAGACAGCTTAAGAAGATTCATACTGCATGACAAATCAGAGCTGCCATCTATTTCAGTGTTTAGCATTTTGATATTTTAATAAACTACAACCCTGGAGTGAGAACAGCAAAATCCTGAGGTTCAGAGTCACCTTACAGAAGGCAGAAAAAAAAAAAAAAAACAACCACAGACAGCAAGAGCAGACAAGAAACCCAAAGTAAAGGGGCTGACCTGAGGCTATTATTTGGAACTGGAGGGAGGCATGAAGCTATCACCAAGTTTGTGAATAAATGAAGTAACCCAGGGATACACCATACATGAGGTACATGCACAATACTGCAGTATCATACCACTTAATATTGACTGAGGAATGTTACATATTTGTCACTGCATTGATATTCAGCTTGCATGAGAAACTTCAGTAATCCTATAGTCCACACATTTATTTCCGTACAGCACATCTGAACTTGAAACATTAGCAGTCATGCTGGTGTGAGAGAAAGATAACTTCTAATACCCTTCTCAAATGTTAAAGTTACCATAATGCCCTTAGAGTGGTTGAAGAAGGATGCATGATCCAGGTAAACTTATTCACATTAATGGCTCACCGCTCATGGATGCATGTAAGCTGCTGTGTCTGCTGTTCCTGTGTTATTAGCATCAACTTTCTGAGCAGTTCACACTGCTGTAGCACGTGCTGGTCACTGAGGTCCTGGTTCTCAGCATTGTGTGTCCTCATCATTTCAGCCAGTTCCTCTGTTTGTGTAGCAACCATATTCTTCACCTGTCGCAATAGAACAGAACAGTAGCTCACTGAGCACACAAGTGCTTGTGTAAAGCGAAGAGCAGTCTGCTTTGTAGAGAAAGGAACAAACAGAATTCAGCACCTTTGTTTTGTGGTCCGTGGTAATGGTCTTTATCCTCCTCTCCATTTCCCCTCTGGTTTCCCAGTTACATTCACTGAACAGGCATGAAAAATGAAAAAGACCTCAATTTTGTTTTGCAAACAAACCAATATTAAAAATACATTCGGCACTACCCCATTATTCATGTTTTTATTTTTTAAGCTCTTCAGGGCATGTTTTAATAATCAGATTGGTTTGGTATTATCATGTCTCCCAGGCATTACACATCTAGGATAGTGCGTCCTATGCTGGATGATGCTGCTTGCATCGATCTACCTGACTTTCTTGCTACTTCTTTCTAATTGTTTTTCCAGCACCCGCTTTTCTTTTTCAAGTTGTGTCGCCATCTTGTCCACCTGAGTACAATGAGATCTCTGCAATGCAGTGTATGCCTGCAACAAGAAGAAACATCATATTTAAAACAGTTACTTTTTTGTACTTTCACTCATGTTCCTGACACAACATCTTGTGAGCATCTATTACAAAAGCAAGCACAACATGTCCGAAATGCACCCATAATCCAATTACCACAAATGGGGAAAAAAATCAAGGTCCTTAGTCACCTCTGCATGCTTTTTCTTCAATGCATTAAGTTCCTTCAGCTGCTTTTTTACTAGTTTTATATATGCCTGAAATTTAAAGGAAAGAAAAAAACAATGCATTACATGAAACAAAATAAAATTTACCCTCTACTGCATGAATGATTACATTTAAACTAACAAAATGTTTTTTTAATGGATTTTTATTACTTGAAATAGTTCAAGTAATAATAATAATAATAATAAAAATAATCAAATAACAAAAGTTTAGGGGTAGTTGGTAAATAGTTGCCATATGCCAACGTGTGCAACAGTGTTCCATTATTGCATGCTGTTGCCATATGGCAACAATTACATTTTACCATTTAACAAAATACTCAAAATATATAAACTTGTTTAAATGACAAACAATAAATGTGAACTTCTCAGATAGCATTTACATTTCTTCCTTTAAGTAGTTTTGCCTAAATATTGAATGATTAATAACATTTTGAGAGCCCTCTGAGCATGACCTTCACCATGCCATGTGATGCAGAAAAGGAAGTGCAAACAAGGTCCTGGTCATCTAACATGGCATTTTTTTGTTAAGTCAAAGCCGCCCTTTTCCAGTTACATAGGAAAATAGTAGTTTTGTATTATTGCCCATCAAAAAATTGGAGATAAATTAAATGCTGCTATATGGCAACACCATGCAGTAAAGGGATTAGAAGCAAACGGTCACTCCGACTAGACAAAATTGAATTTCTGTGTACCTTCATCTGTTTCAGGTCATCAATGGAAACTTGAGGCATGTTTAAAGGTTTAGGAGACACTGTTAACACACAAGTAAAAAATGAAAACATAAGTGTACATAAAACTACATTCAAGGTGTCTGCAGATAACTTTAGTTTACATTTAATACATTTATTAATTATTCAAGGCCTCCTGAAATGTAGCCCATCATTCACACATTATTAAAATGTGTAAATAGTAGAGAATGAGATTCAGTATTCAGTGAGCTTCAATATCATAGGAGGATAGCTTTCAACCAGTAAGAGGATTTTGCTCTTTTCTTCTGCCTGAATTTTCCCATAGGAATGTATCTCTGTGTAAGCAAGCTGAAATGCAGGCCTCAGTTTAACGTGGATCCCTGACCGTGAGTTAGTGACCTGGATTATTCAGTAGATGTGTGCTGTCATGTCAAACTTCTCCAATACATTAAATTAGTTGAATCTGCCATTCAACCTTAACTTGGATAGAACCCTATAATAGTAAGGTCATGGATAAGGTCAGAGAAAAAAGAAGGTAAAAAGAAAAGAAAAAAAGTAAAAGGGAACAAAAGCAAAAATACAGATTGAAGTAAAGACAGAGGTAGAGACAGAGGAAGTGTATGTGTTTGAGAAAAGCAGAGAGAATAAGAGGATAGAAGCAGAACAAGGGTGAAAGAGACAGAGAGAGAAACAGTTTTCAAAACAAATTTAACTGCACAAGAAAAATTACAGAACACCTAAAAGCTTTAAATTGATGACAATTTAACACCTGTATACCTGTTTATTTGCGCAATTATCCAAATCATCCAATCACATTGCAACGGCACAATGCATAAAAGGTAGATACAACTAAATAGTTGAAGACGGCAAAAAGACCGGGCGAAGTTTTTCCAATTTACAACTGTCCAGATTAGATGAGCCCAGGTGTTATTGGCTGTCAGGAGTGGTTGTCTTCAGCTGTTGTAGCTCATCCTCCTCAAAGTTGAATGTGTTGTGCATTCTGAGATGCTTTTCTGATCAGCACAGTTGTAAAGAGTGCTTATTTGCATTACCATAGCCTTCCTGTCAGCTCGAATCAGTCTAGTAATTTTCCTCTGACCTCTCTCAACTACAAGGCATTTCTGCCTGCAGAACTGTGGCTCACTGACATTTTTTTTTTTTTCTTTATTCTCCAGAGTCTGTTGTGCATGAAAGTCCAAGGAGATCAGCAGCTTCTGAAATACTGAAACCAGCCATCTGGCACCAACAACCATGCCATATCACCATCACATTTTTCCCCATTCTGATGTTTGATTTCCTGAGCATTTACTGAACCTTTACCTGGATGATTTTATGTGTTGCACTGCACCGCTGCCAGATGATTGGCTGACTACATGAATGCATAAATGCGCAAGTGTACAGGTGTTCTTAATAAAGTGGCCTGTGATTGTATAGTAAGGCACATAATTGTTAAAATGTATTTTTGGCTCAATTAAGACACCCTGCGCACCATGCAATGAAATGCAAATACATGCCTGCTGATGTAATTGTGAAAGTAGAAACAGCAGTAGAAATGTATAAATTGTACCGTTTCTTGAGGAAACATTGGGATTCTGTGCTGATGCAGCGTGTCGCTCAGACATTTTCTGAGGTGACACAGCTCTTGGATGATTTGTCTTTCCTCTCTTAGTTATCTTTGGGCTGTCATTTGGCACCTCAGCTATCTCCCACTGCGCACACAACCACAGGAATCAGTCTCATGAATGATTACACTTGTAGCAAAGGCAGTTTTAAATCCTGATCACTTCATCGTAAATTGACTTCATTCAAGAGTATTTTTTAATAGAACTCAGTGACAGTCTACAGTATTTGCACGCCAAACAGAAATACATGAAACATAATGACTAGGAGGTTGAAATGCAAAATATCAGCTTTAATTGTAGAATATTTACATTTGTATTGAGGATAATATACAGGTGCATCTCAATAAATTAGAATGTCGTGGAAAAGTTAATTTATTTCAGTAATTCAACTCAAATTGTGAAACTCATGTATTAAATAAATTCAATGCACACAGATTGAAGTAGTTTAAGTCTTTGGTTCTTTTAATTGTGATGATTTTGGCTCACATTTAACAAAAACCCACCAATTCACTATCTCAACAAATTAGAATATGGTGACATGCCAATCAGCTAATCAACTCAAACACCTGCAAAGGTTTCCTGAGCCTTCAAAATGGTCTCTCAGTTTGGTTCACTAGGTAAGCCACAAACATTCACTGCCAAAGAAGCTGGCTGTTCACAGAGTGCTGTATCCAAGCATGTTAACAGAAAGTTGAGTGGAAGGATAAAGTGTGGAAGAAAAAGATGCACAACCAACCGAGAGAACCGCAGCCTTACGAGGATTGTCAAGCAAAATCGATTCAAGAATTTGAGTGAACTTCACAAGGAATGGACTGAGGCTGAGGTCAAGGCATCAAGAGCCACCACACACAGATGTGTCAAGGAATTTGGCTACAGTTGTCGTAGTCCTCTTGTTAAGCCACTCCTGAACCACAGACAACGTCAGAGGCGTCTTACCTGGGCTAAGGAGAAGAAGAACTGGACTGTTGCCCAGTGGTCCAAAGTCCTCTTTTCAGATGAGAGCAAGTTTTGTATTTCATTTGGAAACCAAGGTCCTAGAGTCTGGAGGAAGGGTGGAGAAGCTCATAGCCCAAGTTGCTTAAAGTCCAGTGTTAAGTTTCCACAGTCTGCAATGATTTGGGGTGCAATGTCATCTGCTGGTGTTGGTCCATTGTGTTTTTTGAAAACCAAAGTCACTGCACCCGTTTACCAAGAAATTTTGGGGCACTTCATGCTTCCTTCTGCTGACCAGCTTTTTGAAGATGCTGATTTCATTTTCCAGCAGGATTTGGCACCTGCCCACACTGCCAAAAGCACCAAAAGTTGGTTAAATGACCATGGTGTTGGTGTGCTTGACTGGCCAGCAAACTCACCAGACCTGAACCCCATAGAGAATCTATGGGGTATTGTCAAGAGGAAAATGAGAAACAAGAGACCAAAAAATGCAGATGAGCTGAAGGCCACTGTCAAAGAAACCTGGGCTTCCATACCACCTCAGCAGTGCCACAAACTGATCACCTCCATGCCATGCTGAATTGAGGCAGTAATTAAAGCAAAACGAGCCCCTACCAAGTATTGAGTACATGTACAGTAAATGAACATACTTTCCAGAAGGCCAACAATTCACTAAAAATGTTTTTTTTATTGGTCTTATGAAGTATTCTAATTTGTTGAGATAGTGAATTGGTGGGTTTTTGTTAAATGTGAGCCAAAATCATCAGTTAAAAGAACCAAAGACTTAAACTACTTCAGTCTGTATGCATTGAATTTATTTAATACGCGAGTTTCACAATTTGAGTTGAATTACTGAAATAAATAAACTTTTCCACGACATTCTAATTTATTGAGATGCACCTGTAGGATCCACAGTTTTATTATATCTACAGTATTACACTTTCAGAGAATCATACACCTACTGAAGAAATTAACATAATGACCCAACTGCATAACAATTGCTAATGATTTAGCAATGTCTGTTTCAGCATCATAATGACCTGCTTTAGCGGCATCAACACCTCTTCTTGTGGTCACAATAGCAAATTCACAAGTAAATACCACACACAGAATAAACATATTACTTATATATTAAGAAACGTTCGTGAAAACCTTAGCCTAGACAGGGTCACGGTGGCCCCAGAGCCCAGGGAACAATAAACGCAAGGCAGGAAACACCTTGGATAGGACACCTGTATATTGCAAAATACACTATACACTCATTCATACCTAAAGGCAATTTAGCATAGCCAATCCACCCACTGGCATGTTTTTTGGGGAGTGGAAGGAAACCAGAGAATCCAGAGGAGACCCACATGGATGCAGGGAGAATAGGTTTTTAAAAAAATACATTAATTAATTAATAAATGCTCTCACGATCTAACTGGAGATCGAAGAACAATAAGGATGCAACTCTAGCTGCTGTATCACAGTGCCTGAAATGGGGGACTGTGCTTAAAATGAGGGTAACAAGTCCATCTTAGACACCCTACAAACCAGCCCCTCCAGGATTTCCCGATTTTGGGATCGCAAAACTTAACGCTAAATTAAGCAAATCCACAATATTTGGAGGAGCTTGCAATTTTTTCAAAATTACAGCAGATTTGGGCCAAGATGTGTCATGTGACATCATCACAAAGCACATTCAGCCAAAGCCCTATTCAATTCATGTGTTGAACATAAGTACAGCTAAAAGGTCTCATTTACCAACAAACATCACTGCGAATTCGCCAATTCAAGTAGTTTTCTGGAAAAAAAAAAAAAAAAAAAAAAAAAAGCACAAAAAACTCTGCAAGTTGCATCGCAAATTGGAAAATCAAGCATTTTTGGCCACAACAATCACAAAAAAAACTACATTTATTATTGCAACAGGAATAGAGAGGAGTTAATAGTGTATAGATTTTACCAACTAAATATCAGCAACTCTAAACTGGATGATCCAAAAAAAAAAAAAAAAGAAAGAAAGGATGATCGTCTAGACAATGTGTATAGATTAACAACAACTAACTGCTGCCATATTGTTTAGAGTCAGTTAACAGGCTGTTCACGTGACTGGTTATTGACTGTAGTGTCCACAGTAGATTTTCCAAATAATGGTAACAAGTGCTGTAATTCCTACATGTATCACCCAATATAAAAGTAAATACAATCACAGCTACTTATTGTTTCATTTAAATTCCAATGTGCTAGAGTATTGAGGCAATATAACAAATAACATATCATTTTATAATTGAGAACACTGTCATTGCTCAATTATTTAGAGACTGCACAATGTGTACTGTCAGAGAAATAAATAAATTCTTCTTGATTAGGGTGGATATGTGCAAAAACACAACACTGCACTCTATTCTTGAAAAATACACTTGGATATTTTATTAATTCTGACACTGATTGTCTCTATATTAAAAAAAAAACCTGACACTGGTCTTATTTTCTTCTGCTACAATGTTTAATTAATGTTCTCTTCTATATTTTGAAAAATATTATACTTTTCTATATTTTTAAATGATCATAATGTAGAGTCAAACATCAAAAAGTGCACCATACATTGAGAGCAATAATTGATAAGCATGGCTGAAGTCTGGATGCAGTATTTATGGAGATGCTCACCATCTCAATGCCCATGGCTCTCATTTGGTCTGTTCTCTTTTCACAAATGGATAAGAACTTTTTGGGGTCAGATAGAGCATCCACAATGGCTACAAAAAAAAAAAAAAAGATATTAATCTGTAAAACTGCACACCTGACACTTTAATAAAAAAATATTATTAGAGCTAATTAACAACACATGGTTTATGTGATTAATGTTAATTAAAAATTAGCAACAAGAAGTGTTCTGGGGCATGAATGTTT
Source organism: Cranoglanis bouderius (assembly GCA_023630585.1). Taxonomy (NCBI): domain Eukaryota; kingdom Metazoa; phylum Chordata; class Actinopteri; order Siluriformes; family Cranoglanididae; genus Cranoglanis; species Cranoglanis bouderius. Next base: position 13,099,604 of record CM042543.1, read on the forward strand.
CCTGAATTTTTAAACCAACTCCTTAAAAAGTTAGTAATGGTCACTTTAAGACTATTTGTGAAGCTGAAATTACCTCCAAATCCATCAGGCACATATGTTTTGAGGATGATGTTGCAGAAGATGGTGGGTAAGGAAAGGGGGTTGTTGCCCTCATTTCGTAGGGAGATGTGTCTGTAGCCAGCCTGCAGACCGTCCAAGGGGAGAATCCTCTGACCAATCAGCTTATTGTTGTCATCATACACTGCTATTCTAAGCACCGCAAGGTCTGGAAGGATTACCTTTGGGTTGGTGGAAAGTGTATTATTCACTCTGTGTGTGTGTGTGTGTGTGTGTGTGTGTGTGTGTGTGTGTGTGTGTGTGTGCGCGCGCATGAGAAGTTTCAGTGATAAGCAGAAATTCAACGTGCAGTGGAGCAAAGATATGAGGACAGAGAGTCAGAGTGGCATGCTAACACACACAGCTGCTTTTCTGCCTGTAGTTTTGAAGCATTCTGAGATTAAGTTTAATGATACCATAAAGAATATGTTAAAATAAAGAAGTACCAGCCTGAGACTACAGTATGTGAATAAGAGATGGCCAAAAAATACAGCATTACTCTGAAATAAAACAACAACAGATATTACCTTTCTAAAAACAAACGGTTCCTCATTGTATACAGGGTTTAGGCCATTGTTCATCACCATCCTAGTGCGAAACTCCTTGCGAATGGTGTCTGTGGGCAGGCCGTACATATCCACCTCCACATATGTGCCAATCTTCTTGTCAGACAAAAACTGGCCCGAAATTATCTACATCATTACATAAATGATAAACAGGAATGAATTATTTTCAGCCATTTGATGAAGATCGAGCTGGTTAAGGCTTCATACTAGGAGCTAAAAATTCAGTGGTAATAACTGAAGCTAAAAGAACATGACACTTCGATGCAGAGGATTGCAGGTACTTTCATGTCTTTCCTCTAAAATCTGACTCTTTCATGTCTTTCCTCTAAAATCTGACACTTTCACGTCCTATCTCTAAACTCTGTCATCATGAACCTACGCAATTCAGCCCAAATATTTTCAGGAGACATCCTTGTCTTGCCTAGTCAAAACTTTTTTGGCAACTTTTTTTGAAATTATATTAATCTGCCCCTGAATAAGCAAATATTTAAAACCATAATGTTTTAAATTGATGAACCTGGACACTGCAAGTGGCTGCAATCACTCCATCCACAGGGGTCTCTGAGAAAGGGTCAAACGTGCGGTCTGGCCGACGCATGAAATCTGGCTTCAGCAAATAACTGCAAGGACAAAACATTAAGCAAGCTGTCAAAAGCTAGTTTATTTCCATTATAGTCCAATTGAGCCAATACGTCTAGCCCCCTTTAAGCAATGACCCGTTTAATTAATCCACCCTTGTCTCATATCCAATATACTGTATAGCACTTACAGATGTGAAACACTTACAGATATTATACTACTTTGCCTTGATAAACGTGTTAATATGTTCAGGATTTCACACTACCAGTACAGTCAAACTTATGCAATCCTATTCTTTTATTTGATTATTATCAAATAACTATATTTGGTTATGTGCTTTTAAGGAGCTTGTCTACTATCCATTGTATACTCTATATTAGAAACATGTACATCACCCAATGAAGACAATGTGAAACTCTGTACAAACCTCTAGCTTTATGCATTACATATACTATTCCATGTCAAGAACAGTAATAACACATTCATGTTAATCATAACTTGTCTGGTTGAAATGTTTTAACCTAACCCCTAAATATTAAACAAGATTCACAACCAATGTTTCCCCTTTACTGGAACTAAGGGGCCCAAACCTGTTGGAGGGTTTACACAAAAGCAAAAGGGTACTAAATCTACAGGGTGTCCCAAAAGTCTCCATGCATAGGGAAAATTAAGACTTTTTAGCAAAATGTCTTCCAAAATTTTTCATACTTAGTTTATATAATATTTTTTTCAGATAGCCTTTAAGAATACCTTTGACAAAAGAAGAACATATTGAAATCATTCTCATGGCTGGATCGGCTGATCGGACTTTAACAGGAAACATGGCATGCACGTTACACACAACACTGTTACCAAACTTATTAACAAATTCAAAACGCCTGGAAGTGTTACAGACCAACTGATAAGTGGAAGTCCACAAACATCCACTGACGAAGGCATAACTGACCTGGTGCTGGCAAACATAGTCCCCTTGTATATGGAGACTTTTGGGACACCCTGTATAATGGGATGTTCAGCAAGCACATATGGGTGTGACTGGTCAGGTGTCTACATACTTTTGGCAATACAATGTATGTTTTTGATGACTGCATTTCAATTACAATTATAAGACATAACAGGCCTTATCAAATACATACAGTACTGACCCCATAAATAGATAAGAATACTTACACTTCTGTTTACAGGGCTTAATTCAATTAATTCTTTGTATACACAGTTTAATGAAATTACAAAGTAACAGCAAAACATTTTAGGCCATTGAATATAAAGAGGGCAAAACAGGAGTTAGATAACTGCCAAATAATTCTCTTTAAATGCAACAAATGTTTTTAATGTTAACAGTAATGTGATGTTCACATACCCACATGACCCATTGTACTCAAACTTTCCTTGGTTCAACTGCATTGCCAAATCTAAAAATAAAAAAAGGGCAGATGGTAAGAAGAAGAGAAGCCTTTATTTTTATTTGTCACATTGTCCCATATACATTATAGTACAGTGAAATTCTTTTCTTCGCATATCCTAGCTTGTTAGGAAGTTGTACCAAATACAAACACAAATAAAACTCTTTAAATCTGGTACAATGTTTTCAGAACAGTGATATGACATGATGTATTTGGACATAGGACATTGGCTTCCTTTAGATCAAGAGTGTCACATTTTGATTTAACTCAGACTTTGTGACATTTCCAGTGATTTCCCAAAACTGACTCTCAAACACAGTCTGGCATATTAGGTCTCAGAAGACCGCAGTAGTACAAACAGGTTTCTGATTGCCGAGCACATTCATCTGGGCTTCAGCTATGCACTGGGCATATGCACTCAGAAATGTGACCGCTCCAGATGTCTTGGAATGACATAAAGGTTTCTAGAGTGAGTGCTTGTGAATATTCAAAAGGATGGCTTCTCCACAAACCACTGTGTCGCTGACTAGTAATGTGTGGCAGCGCAGTTACACTTTCACAATAAATTTTATATGAAAATAACACTCTAGTATCACATATTTGACCAAAACAATAACTGCAATATTTAATTGATGCTATAGAGGTTTTAGCTGATTAAATAGAAAGCGCATTTGGAAATGAATCTGACTGTTATCCCTCTGCCACTTGTTCTACACATATAACAATGTTGTACAACTGCAGTAAGCCTAAAGCATTGCAGCAGTCAGTCCCATTCTGGCATGCTGTGGAAAATAATGGAAGTGGTTTTACATCTCTGTATGTGTATAGAGGGGGCTGTTACAGCAAGTTACAGTGGTGCCGTTTGCATTACCTGGGGTCTGGAAGTTCAGCGCTACCATCTGGCAGCCGGCATTCCAGAATATCTGAGGCATATAATTACTGGAGTCCACTCTTCCTCCTTTGGGGTAGATCCGACTCATCTGGCGCTTGTTGTAACTGTGCATCTCAGTCA